>CM044317.1:50279729-50904729 GCA_024291935.2 Okapia johnstoni
CTTGCACAGGATTGTTGTGTGGATTAAATAAGTGATATATGTTAAAGAATTTAGAACAGTGCCTGACTCATTGCACCTGCTTCTTGCATATTAATTAATATCATTCAGGGATATTATTTTGTTATCTTCTGAGCTGAACTTAACAATTCCATAGCATCTTTTTCATACCTTGTGGCTTTTCTGTTTTTTAACTCTCATCAATTTTTGCATCTCTAGCTCATGTCTTACTTATGAAATAAACATCTCTATTATGATATTTCCAATTTTCTCCTATAATATGTGAAATCATTGAAAGCAGAGGGAGAGCTGAGTATTCTAATTATCTTCTCCAAATTGCACTTATTGTTTTGTGGTATGTATTGCCTATTAGCAATTTCTTTCACCATCACCATCCTCTTGATCATGATCATCATTTCATCATAACTAACATTTACTGAATGCTTAGGACCTGCCAGGAACTAATCTAAGTACTTTACATTTATTGAATTATTGAATCTTCATAAGAGTCCCAGAAGGTAGGGAATGTTATCCTTAGTTACAGATACAGAAATATTGTACTGGTGTCACCATTTCTGTTGCTTCTTTCTTACCTTTGCATTGCCTCAGAGAACCGCTACAGCTGAAACACCCCCTTGTTGGTGATCCACCCTCCCTTCCCTGCTTTGAACCCTTATAAGATGACAAAGGACCACTGAGTGGATGATGTGTTTCTCATTTCTCTTATAACAGTTTTGAGGATTCATTTAGGGAACATTAAATTGGAGGGAAGTGTGAGGGAGAATGGATACATGTATACGTATGGCTGAGTCCCTTTGCTGTCCACCTGAAGCTGTCACACCATTGTTGATCAGCTATACTCCAGTACAAAATAAAAGTCTAATACTTGAACACATGGATCAGCCTGATTTGGTTTTGGCAGGTACTAAATCAGAGGGAGAAGGGTATTTGGAATAAATTGTGACAAAGAAGGAAAATGAGTTGCTGTGTGGGGTTTCATGCAATGCCTCCTGTATTGATCAAATGGAGAAATACTGAACTGAAAAAAAAAGGGGCCTCTAGTATTGCTCTCTGGTAGATGAGGCCAGCCTGGTGGGGTGGGAGGAGAAGGCTTGGCACTTCACAGAGACAGATGCTTGAATGGATTTTGCAGGTGGTTTTATGCTAGTTCATGGTGGGCTCTTTGGCAGATATTTCCCTTGGCTCTTTTAGCTCAATCCGGGCTTGAGGTGACACTCTGTGTCTCTGATTGCAATGTATGTTCAATGATCTTACCAGTATCTTTTCAGCTCACATTAAAATATAATTTTATCTGCTTTTTTTTCTGATTTTAATACTATAAGTATTTTTTTTTCAATTTAAGTGTTTAGACAGCCACTTTATGGATGAAACTGCCTTGATTGCTGTATGAATCTTCCGTTAAAACGCTAGAGTGAGAATAGGTTCTTAAAAACCTGCTCTTGTTGGTTTCATTTCCTAAGTTTTTTATTTTAATTAGTCATATTGAAATACATTAAATAGAATCTGTGGCAGCAGCTGTGTATTCTCACTGTGACTTGAAAACTACATTCATTGATATCTTTTTAGTCTATTTTTTGGAAAGAAATCTATTGCCCATTATAGCTGCTACTGCTCTGAACTCTTTTGATAATTGTCCATGTGAGTATCTGTTCTGTCTTCTTTGGGGAAAATGACAATGGCATACTGTACTTCACAGGTGCAAAAATGAAATGATTTGCTTCATCATTTAGTTCACTTAATTTACAGCTTTTTATGTTTAATTATGTCTATTGTTCGTAGATTGGATATTGAGGATCCGACAAAGATGATATTTTGAATCAGCTTTGTAATGTCATTGAGTAGATCTTACACTGCAGGATACGTCAATCTTTTCTCCAATTGTGACAGTTTGGATATCCTCAGGGGTTCCGAGCTGTCTTCAATTATGCCAGCTGTCTGAATATGGAATGTAAATCTACTGTTACAGTGGGGAATTAAATATTATTTGGCCCAATTTTACCTTTCTAGTTAAAAGTGAATAGCATGTGCCTGCCTGAGCAGTGAAAGTAGACAGATGCCGAGTGTGCAAATGTGCTGTGGGTACAATTTCCCTTTCTAAGCATTTATGATTTGGAGAGAACGCCCATCTGCCACTAAGTCAAGTAACCTTGGGTATGTTTCCTTATCTCTCTGGGATTTTATTTCCTTCCCTCTAAAAGGAAGGGGTTATTCTAAATCTTTTGGAAGCCATTTGGGATTGAGTTGTGACTATTTTTTGATCTTGGGAATTTTATTAGTCTCACCTCTGTACTGTTTCTGGTCCAATGACCTGGGGAAGCCTCAGGTCAGCACCCACCTAAGGCTAGCCCATGACACTATAGTTTTCTTGAGAACAGACAACTGTAGCTAAATCACTGTGATCTCAAATTTCTCCCTACCCTGTTCCCCTTGCTGCTGCTGCTGCTAAGTCGCTTCAGTCGTGTCCGACTCTGTGCGACCCCACAGATGGCAGCCCATCAGGCTCTGCAGTCCCTGGGATTCTCCAGGCAAGAATACTGGAGTGGGTTGCCATTTCCTTCTCCAGTTCATGAAAGGGAAAAGTGAAAGTGAAGTCTCTCAGTCCTTAGGAGTAATGTAATGTTTCCTGGCAGCTTGACCAGAAAACATTCTCAATGAAATGTAATCAGAATATAAGAATTTCCTTTTGAGGTTGGTGAACAGTAAACTTCTAGCTGACTGTTAAATGTGCTGTTCCCATTTGGAAGAACTTCCCGTAGCATCTACAACTGGGTGTTTTAGGTGGTATTCCTGGTTGTAGAGAATAAGGTGATGGGTTGTGTTCACTTTCTTAAGTCCATAAGGAGTGTCTTAGTTCATCTTTGAATGCCGCCTTAAGTTATGCATAATTTATTATACTCTTCCTTTTTATCACTATCCACAGTCATGGGAGACCCAGAGATTAGGGTTGTGAAAGTGAAAGTCATTCAGTCATGTCCAACTCTGAGACCCCATGGAATTCTCCAGGCCAGAATACTGGAGTGGGTAGCCTTTTCCTTCTCCAGGGGATCTTCACAACCCAGGAATAAAACCCAGGTCTCCCACATTGCAGGCGGATTCTTTACCAGCTGAGCCACCAGGGAAGAGATTAGGGTTGGGGTACACAAAATTTTAGGGTAGTAAGAAGACAATGTGGGGCATTCATAATGTAGAAGCCTAAATCATTCAGTTAGTCATTGGATATGCTTATATCTGGATCTGGCTGAATCCCCATTATGTTCATTCATTCATTTGATAAATAAGAATTTGTTGTGCACCCAGCGTATGATGGCATTCTTTTATGCCCTGGGGACAGAAATGTGAACAAGACAGAGAAAAACATTTGCTCTCATAAGATTTACACCAGGAAGAGTTCAACAATGAGACGTGAGTTGACTTTCACCCAAGCATCATTGTTATGCCTACTGATGTAATTCTCCTGGTCTTTATTTTGCTTCTTTTTTGGTTGTTGGAATGCTGTCTTGTCACAAAAGCCAAACATATCATCCCAATGTAATAGACAAAATGTGATTATATGGTGGCCTCTAACTTTCTGATACTGTGGCAAGGATTATGAGTTGCGAAGATTGATGTAAAGCTTCAGCATCAAGCACAGAGCTGACTTAAGGTAATTAGTGAATCATAAATGAAAAATATTGGGTGAATTTTAGTTTGGTCTATCATCAGATCAGTTGTGCTGGGGAGTACTTGGGAGGGAAGGAGGTGTATGGAATTTTTTCTCAGTGCCATGGCTGGAGGGGAGGAAAGAAAGACTATCTACTGTGTTTTAGAAAAGAGAAGACCTTGGAAGTGGGAATAAATTCATAGTGCGTGGCACAAATTGTACATTCGTCTCATTTGACAGTTGAAAAAATATTGAGCTAGTGTATTTCAAATGAATGATCAGAATTATAGAGAAATTTAATCAACCATTTAGGTGTAGAAGGTTTGAGGCAATGAAGTTTAGCATTCTCTTCTTTCTGGTTTTGAGAGGATAGTCCTGAACTTTCACTCAGAGGATGTCTGTTCTTTACTTTTTTTGTTCTCTTGAAATATATTATGTGTCTCATGCAGCATTGTCTTCTGTATATGCCTTGGCTGGACTTTTTTTGAAGTAAAACTTAGGAGTCCCCTGTCATCCCCATATTTTCTCCTTATTGTCTAGAGGGCAAACAATAAAAGGGTTAGAGAAGATAATCATGAAAGGTTCTTAAAGAGTGGTTCCTCCCATCCAAAACTTGGTCCTGCTCCTTTTTGGCATTATGTATGGGTGGGAAATCTCCAGTGTGTACATTTAGCTTTGTTGGCCTTTGGGACGCTTCATTGCACATGATGTGGCACTAATCAGATGCTCTGCCTGGCACAGATGTGTCTAACTTGCTGTCTGTACATCTGAGAATTGGAAAGGTGATGTGCTCAGCATTCTGTTATAAGCTTATTTCTCTAGGAACTTTAAAAACCTCTAATGAAAAAGCCTCTCCCGCCACCTGAGGCTTCCTTTTACTCTTTCACTGGTGTTCCAAGATGATCAATAGGAAATACTCTCAAAACACTCTGTTTGAAGTTCAAATTACTGGACTCTGGTAAGTCTGGGCAGTGCTGCACAGAAGCACAGTCTTTAACTTCCACTTACAATCATATTGGAAATGTACATGATCAAATTACTTAAACCTTCAATGCTATCCTTGTGAACTGCTCATTCTCACCCATTCAATAGTCAAGGCCAGTTCTCTGTCAGGCACTGAGGGAAATATAAGATGTCTTCAAGGAGCTCCTGTTTTTGGAAAAGAGAGAGAAAAAGAAAATAAGTGATGTGCGATATCGTGAGCACTATACTTGAATTACATGCAGGGTACCATAGGTATTATATGACATAACAATAGATGCTTATAATGATTATCCTTCATCATTAGGAAGTGGTTAAATGTTTCCAAAATTCTCAATTAAAAGGTTGAAATTTATCATAGAAAGACAATTCAAAATGTGTTAATCGAAGGGATATATATTGGTTGCAGAATTTGTCATTATTTTGAATATTTTATTTTCTGGAAATTTCTGATGATTGAAAAATTATTTCACTTGTATCTGGCTATAACTTCAGTATTTACAACATTTCTTGGCACATAGTACAAGCTAAATAAATATTTAATGAATGCATGAATTATCCTGAAATGACAAAAATACCACCATCAGAGTATGATTAGAAAATCATAGTAGAAATGACCATAGGGAGTTTAAACTCAAAGCCTTAGTCTGTGCACAGAACTAATAAGGCCAAGGACAAAGTTTTCTTTCTTGTATGAACAAGTTAAGTTTGTGTCATGGAAGGCAGCAGGACAAAGGTATTTGGGAATTGAGTTAAAGCAATTAGGTTCTGCAGCCATAGATCAAATTTTAGAGAATTGCAAGGAGCCACAGGATTCTAAAAGTCAAAGTAATAAGAACAAAGGCTAAAACAGGAAAAAGCCAGAAAGTGCCTTAAACTTTGTCAGGAAATAGCTTAAATCTCAGAGCTCAGTTCATGCCTGCCTCCCGATACCACATTCCAAAGAATCTGCCTGCTGACAGGCACAGCTGCCTCAATGGACTCATATGGTTTGGGCCATTTTCTTGTCTCAAACTGGTAGGTTTGGATGGGCTCCTGACCCACAGACAGCTAACCCATGCTTCTACGCCTTACCTGGCTTAAGAATCTGAGGTGTGTATATCTATGGAGCAGAGACAAAATCTGCTAGTGGGAGAAGCTGAATCAGGAAAGCCATGGCTGAAATTATGAGGGAGCAGAAGTCACAAGGAAAAGAATAGAGAGTTATTCAGAGACCCCATATGAAGGAGATCAGACGGCCCCAGAGAGACACTGAGGGAGAGGACTGCCAAATCTCCTGAAGACTTGTCATTCCTGGTGCCCATGTCCTTAGAATTTCACACCTGTACACCCCCCACCACCCGCTCCCCACCACACACATCCAAGAGTTTTATTGCTGTTGTTGTTAGACGTAACTAAGGTAGGATTTTGTTCTTTCCAACACATCCAAAAAGTCAGTTAAAGTATTCACAAAAGCTAATTTGTTGCTGTTGAGATGTTAGGTGGGATTAAGAGAATTGTGTGGGCAGAACATTTCCATCACTGTATTTGAATGAAAACAATTCAAATCTCCTAATTGCCCTCATGCCTCATGTCTACCCCTGTCTGGGTTAGCTGGCCTCTCAGACTTTCCCTACAGGCTCCTTTCTTACACAATGACTAGGCTCTGCAGAGGTGCGCTGCTGTGCTGTAAATAGAACTAGTTCCCAGCCCCTCTCTGTTGTAATCATAGGGTCCTAAGAAAGCTTCCCAGGTGGCTCAGTGGTAAAGAATCCACCTGTCAATGAAGGAGATGCAAGAGATGTGGGTTTGATTCCTGAGTTGGGAAGATCCCCTCTAGTAGGACATGGCAACCCACTCCAGTATTCTTGCCTGGAGAATCCCATGGACAAAGGAGTCTGGCCAGCTACAGTCCACAGGGTCACAAAGAGTCAGACACAACTGAACACATACACACACGCACACAGACACACAAAAGGAAGGTTAGCGGAGCATATTCTCTTATGGATCCTCTTATGGAAAACAATATGCATATCATGGCTCTCTTAATTTTCTAAAAAACATCTGGTTCAGTAGTTCTTGGCTCCTCTTTTCAATGTCAATTTGACATATTTGCATTATGAGACACGTAGATATATTAGAGTAACTTCTATGTCTGGAGGGATTTGGACTTCAGGGTTAGTCAAGAGAAAGGCACATCCATAACTGCAGATTTTCATCTAAAATTTAATGTGATTTTCTTTTTGTTGAGTACATTCTTTTTCTTACTAAGAGTATTTAGAGTATATATTCATTCAATCCAGCTTTATAATATTTTATAAAAGTTTCAATATTAATTACCTCAGTAATGTTACTTTTTGAATTATATTTTCATGCATGTGGAAACAAACATCATTAAATACTTGATTATTTTGGCTGCATTATTTGACTTAATTTTCACTCAGCTATTTCCACTGAGGTAAATACGAATGGAGAATTTTGGGAAAATGTTTTTAATGTGGGTAATAAATATCTGACTAACCACTGGAACACTGTATTAATATAAGAAAGAAAACCAAAATAAATTAATTAGTGAGGAAGAAGAGAGAAAATAGGAACAATGCTATGAATGGAATATTAAACACTGAAGATTTTAGTAATTGATTATAATATTTCATGTTAGTATTTTATCAGAATGCACTTAAGTGAGTATATTTTTATTTTTAATAATAGGTATATAGCAGGTATACCTCTAAATTACAAATGTTAATCATAAAGACATGACACTTTTGAAAGTTATGCAAAAGTCTGTTCTCTCTAAAGCATTTTAATAAGAAAAGTTTAATCTCTGCATTTAGTTTTCATATTTTCATTAGTATATTTATCTAATATGATGGATTTCTTTATAGAGTTGATTTGTCCAGAAATACTACTATTAAACTGTGTGATATATTGGTAATATTTTAAAATTTGTTTAATAGATTAGCAACTCTTCCTTCACAGCTAGTATTTGATTAAAAAAAAACGAAACCTTTGTTTCAATAAAAAAGGAAAAATGTCAGAAGGAAAATGCTTGAACTGGAGAACACTATCACTGATAACAATAGCTGCCATTGTATACTTGCTAAGTCTCTTTAGTCATGTCTGACTCTTTGAGACCCTATGGACCATATCCTCCAGGCGCCTCAGTCCATGGGATTCTCCAGAAAAGAATACTGGAGTGGGTTGCCATGCTCTCCTCCAAGAGATCTTCCCAGCCCTGGGATCGAACTTGCATCTCCTGTGACTCCTGCATTGGCAGGAGGGTTCTTTACCATTAGCACCACCTAGAAAGTCCAGCTGCCATTGACTGAGAGCTTATTCTGTGCCAGGTACCTTTTTAAATGGTTTATGTGCAGCCAATTGTTTATCTTCACTACAAACCTGAGATTGGTGGTGGTGTCCCCAATGCACAAAAGAGGTAACAGGTGTGGACAGTTTAAAGCTCTTGCCAAGATCACTTAACTAGTAAATGGTGGATTGAGCATTTAAGTAGGATTGTTTGATGTCAAACCTCAGCCTCTTATCTACAGTAATGTTTCAGGAACTTGCTTTATGGTGATATTTTGAGGATGATAAATGACACAATGAATGTGTGGTACTTTACAGTGTATTAAAGTAAGAAAAATTCAAGTATCATTAGGGTTTGAAAAAAATGTAGAATCTCTAAATAATTTTTGACTTAAGCATTGTGTTTTTAAATTGTTTTAGTCTATTTTAAGCCACATTTTTCTAAAGAAGACAGTTTTAAAAACTTTTTGGAGTTAGTGCAGTCTAATGTAAGAAATATGTATTTAATATAACAAAACACATACTGTTAATTATTTTTTCTAGATTTCTACTGACCTTAAATTTCTTGATTTATATTTTTAGACTACAAGTACCATGAAAATTAGAGATGATTCTCCTGACTCCAAGGCAGAGTAAGATCCTGAAGTATTTTCTATTGCAGATAGGTAATAGAGTCAAAATTAAGAGTCATCTAATTTTGGTACTAAGGGCAATTTAAGAAAAATATACCTGTCAAAATTATCAAGCTAGCTCATGGTTTATGTAACTCTCTATTAACTGAGGTGTTTTGTTAACCAGACTCATATTTATTATGTATGATAAAGAGGTTAAGGTTTATTAATTAGTTACTTAACTATGGGACTTTTAAATATTTAGCCTCAGTTAAAAAAATGGATTTTTCTGTTTGTTACTAAATTATATATATAAGCTACCTTCCTTTATTCAATATCCAGTTTTTCATATTTCATTCTTTACTCCTACACTCATGGAAGATGGAGGAATAATTCACCACCTAATCAGAGAAGCCATGCAGTAAGAAGAGAGATCTCTCAGTTTTTCTCATCTACAATAGAAGATTTCTACAGGGACACTTTCCTTTACCTTCTAATTTCAGAAGAGGAATGTTTCCCATTTGCTTTCAGCTATCTGTGCCCTTGGGCTTCCCAGGTGTTGCTAATGGTAAAGAACTGCCTCCAATGCAGGTAGACTTAAAAGACTCAGGTTCAATCCCTGGGTCAGGAAAATCCCCTGGAGGAGGGCATGGCAACCCACTGCAATATTCTTGCCTGGAGACTCCCATGGATGGAGAAGCCTGGCAGACTGAAGTCCATAGGGTGGCACAGAGTTGGACACTACTGAAGCTATTTAGCATGCACATACCTGTGCCTGTAGGTAGCTCAGTGGTAAAGAATCCGCCTGCCAATGAAGGAGACACAGGAGACTGGAGACACGGGTTAGATCCCTGGGTCTGGGAAATCCGCTAGAGGAGGAAAAAGCAATTCATTCCAGTATTATTGCCTGGAGAAATTCCATGGACAGAGGAGCCTGGCGGGCTACAGTCCCTGGGGTCGCAAACAGCTGGACATGACTGAGCGACCGAGCACACACGTACCTGTGCCCTTGGTATCTCTCTCTCTCTCTTAATCCCTCTCTACATCACAGTTACTCCTATTATTTGATTTCTTAAATATCTGCTTTCAGCTTAAAAATGTACTCAAGATTTCCTTATCCTTAAAATTCTATCCCTCAACACTTCTTCCCTGTCAAGTTACTCTCTCATCTCTCAATTGCCCTTTAGTAGCAAATTATAGATAAAGTGATCTGTAGCTTTTCTATCTAATTACTACCCACTCCTTTCTTAATACTTCTACCCACAGCACTGCAGTGAAATCATTCTTACAAAGGTCACCACTTCCTTCTAAATAGCAAATACAACTTCCTATTCTCCGTGCTAATTCTACCTGCTGAAAATCCTATAGCATTACTATCAACTAAACCTTCTGCATTCAATAAGTGTTCTTTAGATGCCCATTATGTGCAAAGCCTTGGCTTTAGAAGTTGAATAAGGCCCTCATTGACCCACCTGGAATTCCCATTTACATGAGGGAAACAGATGCAAAAACAATGACCATACAGGGAGATGTGTGCTCTAACACAGTTTGCTGAGTAAAACATTGTGGGGCAAAGAGTGGGGGAATTTCACAGGGTAAGTGGTATTTGAAAGGATTAGTGGGTGGGAATTCCAGACTATTTAAATAGTACAAGGAAACACTGAGTTGGGAACAAGCATAGCATGTTTTGGAAACAGTGTGGTTCAAACTTTTAATGCCTGGGGATGGGATGGGACTGTGTATAGTATTAGGAAACAGTTCAGGGAGTGTACAGATTCGAAGCTTTTCTCTATTGCCTCTGTTCTTCCTCTTTGATTCTTGCTTTCCTTGGTTGACTATCACATTTTTAGATTACTCCTCAAAAATGATTTTTCCATGATATATTATTGTTGGTGGAGTTTGTAATTTCCTTGGTTCTGTCTCGTTGCAAGAAAAATTTGAAGCGGTAGACGGACCAGTGTTACAGCCCTGTGTAATTTCCTCAGATGGACCAGTGTTATAGCCATGTTACAGCTCAGTTTTATTTAGAAAGAAAAGGAAAATACATCCTCCAGGCATGAGGGCAGACCGACCCAAAAGACATGAAGAGAAAGCCCCTCTCCTCTCCTCTTTTTATATGTTTTTTCTCCTCCCCATGGGCCTGCCCTATGTAAATTGGGCTAGCCAGGAGTGCTGTTTGTTTTACCTGAGGTCCTCACTCCGGTCCTCCGACCTTCCTTTGTTCTATTTTTGCAGGCTTTCCCCTTCTTTGTCTTTTAGTCACCATCATTCTGGACTCCTTTTTCCTATTCTAACTACCTAACAGTATCATTTTATATCTTGGCCCAGGCGACATTTTCTATATCATGTCCTCAACCATTATATTAGGCACATGTAGCTTACTAGCATCTGTAATCTCTATCGCTGACTTCTCTTCTGACCACAGATATGAATGTTAATCTTCTGTTATATGTCAAATTCATCACATATTCATATTCATCATTAAATATGGTCAGTGGGTGGTGATGGTATAGTCACTAGGTTGTGTCCGACTCTTGCGACCACATGGGCTGTAGTCCACCCATCTTCCTTGTCCATGGGATTTTCCAGGCAAGAATACTGAAGTGGGTTGCCATTTCCTTCTTCAGGGAATCTTCCCAACCCAAGGATCAAACTCATGCCTCCTGCATTGCAGGCGGGTTCTTTACCTGAGCCACCAGGGAAGCCACCCATGATCAATATCAATGTATACTTAATATTTAAAGTATTTGTTCTTTTTGTATCCCTTATCTCATTCAGTGATTGTCGGCTTCCACCTTCTTTTGGTTTCCAAGAGAAAGACCATGTTCATTTTCCTTCCTTCCTCTGGATAACTGATTAGATTTTAATCAGTCATGCTACTAAAATGCTTGCTGTGTCTGATTCCTTATTTTCTTCTTCACTGAGTTGTGTCATTATTTTCTAAACAATTTTCTAAGTATTGTAATGGTTGTTTCACTGCCTGGAGCCTCTTCTTCAATTTGTCTTTAGTACTGGAGTAAATAATATAAAACTATATACAGTATGGTTTAAATCAATTAGCTTATTTTCTTTCTAAAGTTTTGCATATTACTAAATTATGTACAAAATAGAACCCAATTTTGACATTCCGGTCCAGAGGCTCTTATCTTTCTGCCACCTTTCTTTTTGGTCTTGAAATTCCTTGCATGACTACCCTACTCTTTATTTTATCAATTCACTGAATATTCTCTTTTATTCTCTTTAGGATTCACTCAATATTTAGTATGTCCACTTGCTCATAAACTGAACTCCCATTTCCCTTAAGGCCCAGTGTTTTTAGGACCTCTTCTGTGTACCTTATTTCATAGCTCAGATTGGAACCCCCTGATTTTTTGTGTTTACTTAGCATGGTTTGGACCTCTGATAATACTGATGTATTCTACTTTGTTTCAGAGTAGTTAATTTACCTGTTTCTCTAATGATGCTTCAATTTCTTGAGCATATATTTCATATATTTTTGGTTATATTTGGAGTATTATAATGATACCAATTAGTTGTACTACTTGAACATTGTAATGTGAATTCAAATGAAACATCCTACTTAAGTTTTAGTGTTCATTGTGTTGACCATATGTATTTTCAATTATTTAGAGATTAAAAGTGAATATGATATATTTATTTAACTGTAAGCATTTCAAGGACAGGGATTTATTTATAGCTATATTTGCAATCAACTACTCCCAAGAATTTTGGACACGTAATACTGTTCAAATATTTATTGTTTAATACCTACATCCTTAACTGCCTTGTAATTTCAATAACAATGAGGGAGATACAGCTTCTTTGTAAACCATACATATTTATGATTCTTTTGAATCTCTTTCTCTCTTTCCACCAAATAATCTGTTTGATTTAGCTGACTCTACTGCAGGCTCTCAAAAAAGTAGACTCTTTTTTTAATTACCACACTCATTTCTTAATTTGTACTTGAATTTACCTATGTGCTTCAGAATCTCCTTCCTTAGACTAAGAACTCACTAGTCAGTAGTTTTCAGTGTGTGTGTGTGCATGTGTGTGTATATGTACACACATGCACACACACACACACACACACATATATATATGAACAGTGAGAGATGTGATTTATAGCACTATGAAATTCTGAACTTCTGTTGCTCATTTTAAAAGTTTAAAAATACCTATAATGCATGTCATTTTTGCTGAATAATCACCCCATCCCATTTTTCTGATATTTCATAGAAGACAAAGGGATTCATGTGAACAACAGAGTCTTGGTTTATGCCATCCTTGAAAACTTTTATTAAACTTTAAGCCTCTCATTCTCATTTAAAAAAAAAAAAAAAACAGAAATGTGATTTTTCAGAAGTAAACTTGTCATTTAAAGTTCATCATTTTTCTTAAATTTGGTAATTCTCTTAATTTGAATATAAAACTAATTTAATTGGGACTACCACTATGTTTTGAAGTGGATAAAAGTCTAAAGTTATCCAGATGAGATATGTATTGGTTACCAAATGTGTATGTGTCTTCACATTTGTCATCTTTTGAGTAAGATGGGGTCATGTGAATTGTTGAGCTAATAGGTTGTGAGAGTAACCTTTGTTTCTTTGAGGACAGAGCATTTAAAAACTGTTGTGAGACTCCTGAGTTATTTTTTTCTCCTGCCACAGTGATCATAAGCTTCCTCTTAAGATTGTAGAACCACAAAATGGACCCATCCAAATCCCTGACTCATTGCTTGGATTGATGTTGCCTCACAGAGCTTCTGGACCTGCAGCAGACTTACAGTGAGCCCAGAGATTTTGTTTTAAGCCACAGATTTCTTGAAATTTATTACTACAGCTCAACATGGCCTACCTTGATTAATACATGAACTGTGGGACTAATATGGTACTCTGCAAGAGAGTCCTGGACTGAGTGAGGGAATAGATATAGAGAAGAAAACACAGTTTACAACAAAGGTTAGTGACTAAAGGACCATATTAGTTACCAGGTACAAAACACCATAGTGTGGTGGTTTAATTGCTAAGTTGTGTCTGACTCTGGAAACCCCATGAACTGTAGTCTGCCAGGCTCCTTTGTCTATGAGATTTCCTAGGCAAGAATACTGGAGTAGGTTGCCATTTTCTTCTGCAAGGGATCTTCCCAACCCAGGGATCGAACTGGAGTCTCCTGCATTGCAGGCAGATTCTTTACCAACTGAGCCACCAGGGAATGCTCTCAAAACACCACATGAGAAAGCAAGAGGGAGCAGGAGATTAGGAGTCAGGAAGATGAGGGATAGTCTAAGGAAAGGAGTGTGAAAGAGAAATGGACAAAGCCTGTGAACAAAGCAAGAATTCTGGAAGGATTTTTCAACTTGTTGCTTCATAGCAAAGGAATAGGTCAGTTTATTGGATGCATTATTAGAAAAGTTGGTTACAGATTGTGACTTCAGAGTTAGTCCTCACAACCCAATATTTAGACAGTTTGTGGGTAGCAGGACTCACCCTCATTGGGTGAGTGTCAAAAGACTGGGATATATCCCTTCAATATTCCACATTTATTTATTGGTCTATTGTGGATTTTATCTTAGCAATATTTCTTACTTATAATTTTATATTACATGCTAGTGAGTTGGATTTTGCTGTTTAGTGAATTTATGGGCATATCAGTACTTGCTCTTGTTTGTAGTAAGAATGTCTTTTAGGTTTTTAGGGTGACTAAAATATTTCCATCTGACTATAATTATTCAGGCTTAAATACTAAAGGTCACATGTTATTATTTCTCATGCAGGAATAATATTTTCATGATCTTAACAATATTAGTTCCATCTTTTAACTCAGTTTATCATTTGGAAACACACTGTAGATAGAGACTGGATATTACAAAAAATAGTGGTAATTAAACAACCAGATAAATTCTTAAAACTGAAGACAGTGATTATTGACAAATGATTTAAGAGACCTTATTTAATTCTAACATAAATCATTCAGACATCTCTAATTTGGTAAGGTAACTTGATACCCTTTGCAGCAGTAAAATTGTTTCTTTTCTCAAAGCAATGAAAAAAAAAGCCTTAAATGGAAAAAAAATACCCCATGAAATTTCATTATTTGTAAAAGTTCATTTCAAGTCATGTTGTTGTTACTAACAGTCTAAAGCTTATTATTTCTATTCATTTCTTATCATCAGCATGTTAGGAATTTGAAGATAGGATTTCTGTGATAAGAAAACAGAATGGCTATTTGGATGTTGTTCAGGAACGGTTTTTAAAAGAAAAACTGTATTAAGGATGCATTATTTTATTCTTTATATAAAAATGGTAAGGATATTTGCAAAAATATCTATTACATAGTATTCTGAAGAATGTAGACTTGGAAAATAATAATGTCTATTCTATAGGAAATAGGAAATAAATGTGGACTTTAGTTATATAAGCTTTTACTTATCATTCACTGAAGATTTCAGCTGTGAACCAGGCACTGGACTAAGTGAGGAAAGAACAAAGATAGCAACCTGGAAACAGATTGTTCGTATACAGCTTCGTTAAAGTGTGGCTATTCTTTTGCCAAAGGATGTAAGCACTTCTAAAGACACTGTGGGTTGGGTATTTGAGATAACCAGGCCCAGGGTGAAGATCAAGGAAAGCTCATTTGAAAGATGCAGCATCTCAGCTGGCTGTGAATTATGAATAGTTTGTGTTGAGATTAAAAGGGTTCTGTCCAAAGGAAATCATGAGGAAAGAATGGCACTTCAGAGGAATTTTAAGTGGTTAGTATGACTGGAACTTTGGATGCAAGCAAATTGATAGGAGGGAAGGATAAGTATATAAACAAGAGGCAGACAAAGATGTTGGCCCTTATACTTTTTGCTAAATAATTAAGCTCTTATTTTGAAAGTGACAGTAAGTCATTAAATGCTGTAAAATAGAGAAATGTGTCAGTCAAATCAATGTATTTGCACATTCACTTGGACAGCAGTAAGAAGAATATAAGCAAAATCAGTAAGTAAGTTTAGATAGACCAGTTAAGAAGGCAATATTGTACAGATGAATAATAAAGAACACGTGGACTATCAGAGCACTGATGTAAATGCAAAATAATGAATGTGTATAAGAATATACAGATGGAAAAATCTTTTGAACTTTGGGACTGAAAGTGAGATCAGTAGGCATGGGGGGGAGGGAGGAATTTGACTTGGATATTTGAGACTTGTGTGGGGGTCATGGTGATGTTTTACAAGAAATTTAGAAAAAAAATACTGTGTGAAGGTAGGAGTTCAGTTTTGGGGTCATGCAGCTTTTAAAATGCTGTGTGACACTAAGTGGAGGTATTCAGCCAGCAGGTGGATACTAACTATCAGAATAGTTAGAGTTATTTGAGATGGAGACAAAGATTTGAGAATCATGGTAAAGGGATAGTCAATTAAATGGTTTAAATTATAATGCAGAAAGAGGTCAATAAATCTGTTCTTGAATCAGTCTGATTGGATTCAAATCCCCAATTCCTTAATTACTGTGTGACCTCAGAAATTCAATTAACCTCTTAATACCTAAGTTTCTTCATCAGTAAAATGTGTATGATGTAGTAAAAATGTGAAATTTTGACATAATATTTATAATACACTAACAAAAGTAGTATAACATATTCCAAAAGTATTAGCTGTATTCCTAAGGAGACTGTGCAGGGGAGGAGAGCTGGGGCTGTAACCCTAGGAACAAACAGATAAACAGTATGCCAAAAAGATTGACGAGAAAGGAAAGAACAGAAATTGGAGAAAACAGAAGATAATTATGTTAGAATACAGTTTCAAGAATAAGAAAATAATCATAAGTGCTAAAAGATGTAGGGAATTCAGTATTATAAGCTCATATATATCTACCATATTTGACAACTAAAGGTCATGGATGATAATTTTTGGAAGTAAAATAATTTTACTGGGGGTTAGAGAACAAATACCAGAGTAAGATATGCTGGGGTGTCAGTTAGAAGTGAAAGAATAAAGATGAGTGTTAACTATTGCCCAGTTCATTTCTTCAACATAAATATGTTGTAAACAAAATGTGTAAAGCATTGTGTTGGAGTACAGTAATAAACATGATCTAGTCCTTAAGTCAATAAGTTTTTAGTCTTGCAGGAATGATGGTAATTAAATAACTGCTTGCCTATTTATTTTCAATTATAATTTTTATTGCAGTTTAGTTGATTTACAATATTGTGTTAGTTTTTACAGTTTTAATGTTATAAAGGAGTATTGCTTGGCACTGTTAAGAGTGGATACCTAGAGACCTGACTTAATCTTAGAGGTTAGGATGCCTTTCTTGAAGAAAACTTTCTTGGGCTGAGCATGAAAAGAAAGATAGGGATTCACTATATAAGAAAGCAAGGGGAAAGAATATCAGGCAGAAAGGATAGTATGTGTGATTGCTCTAGGAGACAGAGTATGAGGCATTTGAGGAGCCAGGAGTAAGTCAGAGAGATGAAATGATGAGAGTGAGGAGGGAGTGGTGGAAATCAGGAGTGGGGTAAGTCAGATATGTAGAATATGATCGACGCAGTGCCAGAATCCTGTCCTCTATCCCAAGCTTAAAGAGGCATTGCTGAATGGTATAAACAACAGAGTGACATGGTCACATTGAGTTTCAAAATGATCACTCTGGTTACATTTTGTAAAAAAGTATTGAAGGGAGGAAGAATAGATCTGAGGGGACCGATTAAGAGGCAATCAGTGTTCCAGATGTGAGATGATGGTAGGTCATTATTTGGGTGGTGGTTGAAGAACTGGGGAGAAATTGAAGGATTCAAGGTATATTTAGGAGGCAAAATGGAAAGGTGATTTGGTGATTTACTGGATAAGAGCAGTTGGTAGAAAGGGGTACCAAAGATGATTATTAGATTCTCACTAGCACTGGTTGAGGGTTGAAAGCAGGCAGACTTTTGGAAGAAGATGGTCAATTTAGTTTCTGACATTTAGAATTTGAGGTGTCTGTGTGTTATGCTAACAGTGTTAAGACAGTTTAATATGCTGGTTTGGTAACTCTACAGTTGCCAAGCTACAAGTGTTGATTAGATTGTCTTTGTGTGCAGGACAGATGGAGGCACTAAGACTAAGCCTTGAGAATCCATGGCATTGGTTACTTTTGAGGAGTATGTTGCAGTTAGTGAAACTTTGTCATAGAAGATGGAGGCATAAGCTGAAATGTGATATTATGGAAACCATTGCAGGAGTGGGCTTCATGAAGGAATATACAGTCAACAATATCATATGCTGCTGTACAGTCAAGAAAGATAAGAACTGAAAACTATTCATGAATTTAGCAGCTTGGTAATCATTAGGACCTTAGTGAAGACAATTTGGTCTTTGGTATTAGAAAATTTGAAATTGAAGTGCAATACACATGGGGATATTATTAGAAGAAATCTGTTTGTGAAAGAACAGAGAGATGTATTTGGCAGTAGCCCCTGGATTGAGAAAATCCCCCTAAGAAGGGAATGGCTACGCTTTCCAATATTCTTGCCTGAACAGAGGAGCCTGGCAAACTACAGTTCATGGGGTCTCAAGGAGTTGGACACAACTGACTGACTAAATACACACATAAGGATAAATGGTGAAGAAAATAATTTTTTAAAGATAATGCTGTTTGTGCATATATTTTTTCCTTGTATTATCTTAACTGTTTTTGAACTAAGTTACACTAGCAGGGGTTCACCTTACCTTGAAGTTAGTAGATAGCACCCCCACTAGCCTGGCAGAAGTGCAAAAAGTAATAGCATAGCTTTGTACCTGTTCTAATATTACAGCTCAGTGTGGAAAGGGGGGCAGTCTGTTCTATTGTCTTGTGTTTCTTACAAAGTAGGTTTCAGAAGTATCCACGAACTAAAATAATTTAGATCTGACATAATTTTCTAAAAAACATTTGAGGAAGCTATGGTTCTGATTTTTATTTGGTGTTTAGTGCTATATTCTCCAGGATAGTATCTCTGGCATAATCGAAAGAACATCACACAGTTCAAGTACTTAGCAGTTGTTTGGTTTGGGCAAGCTTCCTCTCTCAGCCCATTTTCTCATCTGTTAAATGGGAACTGTCATATCTGTCTTTTGGATTTTTTGTTGATCAAATGAAATAGGTAAAATGTTGAGTGCCATACACTTAATAAATGATATTTTCCATCTTGTTTTGAAGATGATGCTTTCTGTATCATACTGATAATCACCTTTATATTTATTTGAATCCAAATGTCAGTTTCTGGTCTCTGTGCTTATTTTTTTGATTCCGTGTAATCATGATTTTAAAATAAAACTACTAGAAATAAGAAGGGGGCAGTAAAGCTTTCTGGACTACAACAGTTGTGGCTGTATCCTCTCTCTTAGCAAATTCACCAAGAATATTTTCAAGGGCAGCTACTCCTACCAGGTCTCAAAGCCAAAAATATTTTTAAGTGCAGCTGTTCCTACTAGGTCTTTAAATCTTGCATTGATTTTCATCCTTGGTCCTTGCCCCTCCCTCCCCCAATAATGCCATATCCGTAATTTCCATCTGCTTATATGCAACTGTTAAACACTATAGAATAGAAGAATAGAATCTTAGGCATGAAGGATAGGGCAGTGCACCTGTAGGCAGGACATCTATCATTAACTGTATTTTTTGGTACCATTAAGTAACTTAAAATATCAATAATAAATTATGGTTGACTTTAAAAGGCTTAAAACACATGTTCTGAGAGAAGAAAAAATAATTAGTTTTTGACTGACAAGATAATTTTATTTATAATGAACAGAACATATTTCCAACAAACATCATAATAATTTAGCTTTGTTGAAACCTGCATTGTCCTATATTGTGATATGTAGAGTGCTGGTTTTAACAATTAAACTTCAGTTGAGTGTTTTCCAATGCTGTACTTAAATACTTAACATTATCAGAAGAATTAGTGTTTTTTGAAAATGTTTTTCTCATAGAATTTCCCCTCCATGCAAATTTTGCATTTTAAAAGTTAAGAAAGCCTGAAGATCGAAATTTCTAAAGTCCAAAGAGGTTTCATAAATTATAAATGAACAAATCTAAAGGTATTAAATAAATTTTTTAAAAAATCTTAAAATTAGAATTTAAAATGTATCGTGGACTATCTTATATAAATTGTAAAGTTTAGAATGCCTTTTTACTTTATCTTACTTATCTAAACACCCCTCTTTCCCATCAATCCTATGCAGCTGACTTGGAGAGTTATTATTCTTGACGTATGATTTTAGCAAATTTTAGCCTTTAGAACATTTCCTTTTATCACAAGCCGAAAAGCTTAAGCTTTAACAAGGAAAACATAAAATTAACAATATAAAAATTGCAGTGCAGGAGATGTAATATTCAATATTTCTATTTTAATCTACTATTTATGAATATCACCATGAAAACTTCATTATTTGCTCAACATAGGTATCCTGGATCCCTTCCAGCCTGAATACAAAATAAGACACATTTATTTTATATATCCAAATGATTAAAACTGAGCCCCTCATTGGGCTAATTGCTGGAAATTGTATCCCCTTGAGTCATTCTGAGCTCTTTTTGAGAAGTTTCTAGTGCTCTCCCCCATGGAGCCTTGGTGTAGGTATTTCAGTGTCTTTTCACCTATTACAACAATGCTCCTCCACTAGCAGTGACCCCCATGGGATGCTTTCTGTTGTGCACAGCTCTCCTTCACAGTAACCTCTGATGGATTCTCAGCCACAGGGTAGAATGGCTCTGGCTCCTCCTTGGCCACTTTGACAAGTTTGCATGAGTCTTTCCTACTGCTTCACAACAAAACTAAACTAAAATCACAGACTTTGGTAAGGTTGGGGCTTACCTCTAGGATAATATGAGGTGGAATACTTAAATGTAACATCAGTTGGGACTGGAGTGGTTTTTTTAAGAGCCAAATGCCCCAAGTTGACTTCAGGTTCCCTAACTGTGCCTCTTTGTCTAGCTTCTGTAATAACTGGCCTCCCCACTGGCAGGAGTCAATTTTTTCCTCAACCTAAGTATTTTCCAGACATCTGCTTGCCTTGGATATTTGACCAAACTGTAGCCACATTTATTACTAGCTATTGCAAAGAGATAGGGGAGCACCCTTGATCTGACTAACCCCCATAACCTTGATCCCCTGGATTACCTTCTTCCTCTGATAGGTTACTTTCAGGAAGATTTCTCAGCCCACACCTCCATGGTTCTAACATGATAAATCCTGGTCCAAAATATTTCCTAGACTCTTGATTGTTCAACCTTAAGTGATACATGCCTGGGACAATAGCCTTCTGATCCATGTTGTGCTTTACCCAACATTGTTAATTCCATTTACTCTGTAGAGAGAGGCACGTATTTGAACTGTACTTTCCCTCCTGCAATTTTTTCATCTCCATTCTCAGTATCCTCCTGATTTCTTTTCTCTCAATAATATAGTATTTCATGTAGGAAGCTACCTAAATCTAGGACTTTAAGATTTAGGGGGACTCTAGCTAACAGAGTTTATAGAGTCTGGACTATTCTGAAGGACACACCAGTTACATTACTAAACAGAACACTTTCCATCTCCCTCTGGAGTATCTGCACTCGATTTGCTTACTGTGTTCAGGCCTCCCCGAAAGGATGTATATGAATATCTGAATAAAAAGTAGGGTGTTCTAACATGGTCCTTCTGACAACAAAAGATTATTGGTTCCCAATGTAATTCTGCCAATCTCTATCCTAGAAGGCAGAAAGTACTGGTAATTCTTGCACAAATGTTCTAGTTTTTGTGAAGAAATTCTTGGGTTCAGAATTTGCTAGTCAGTGTAATATGTTTCTTATATAATTATCTAATTTTTCTACTTTGAAGAATTTCTAAATGGATATTTTTTCTGAAAAAATATGCTTTTCGTGTATCTGTCCTTTGGAATATTCAGTTCATCTGTCAAATATGACAATGGTGATATACATTTAATCTTGCACCTTCTTCTATAAAGATGATTACATTGAAGGCATAAAATATAATGAAAAGAACTCTTGAAAGGACTTTTATGCCGATAATTAAAATATATACCTTTTACTTTCTTTAAGGGATCAGATTTACTCAGTTCTTAACTGTCAGAAATCAAAACACAAATGTCCTGTCACATGAAAACAAGCCAATTTTCATAACTGTTTATAATACAAATCATAATCATTCAGTGTATATTTTGAAGTCTTAAATTTCATCTGATGGCAGAATGATTACTAAATTAAACTTTAAATATATTAAAATAAATACCTTCTGAAGGCATAATATTACATGCTGTTTGGAACTGCAGCAAACGCTACAAACACCTCTCCTATATTCCTTATTTGCTTTCACATTAAAACGTCCACCTCTATGCTCCTTCCCCATCACTAGATATACCATTTGCCTACACATTTGAATGATTTTTCCTCCTAAACATTCAAAAAATAAATCATATGTTCCTTAGGACTTTTTTAGTGCCACAGAATTTTTATTTGAATAAATTAGAAGGTAATATATTAACATAAGTCAAACTAAAAAATAAACAACACCTTTTCTAAGGTATCTTTCTTTCCATAGTAAACCAAGCTAAAAATGAAAGGGTTTCAATTATCTGTGACATAATCAAAAACATCTGATTATTTTTCTCCCCTGCTCTTATTTACCACTTTAAAATCAGTCTTTTATTTATCAATAAGAATAAATAGCACAAAGAATTTTTTTTACTTCAAATCTGTGAATTTGTATGTATATATACATGTGTATGTATCTATCTATCTATATGTCTTACATAAAAAATTCCCTTGGGAGACTCTTTTTGCTTGGGTACTAAAAAATCATCTATGTCTATGATTTTTGGTATATTGTCAACTTGAAGGGCAGAAATTGTTTACCTAGGAACATATATTTCATTGTACTTTCTGAGTGAGCATATTGCCCTATGCTCTGTATTAGGGACCCTAAATATTTTTGATGGTAATAGTGATGAATCACTTTACAAATTCTTTATACCTAGATTCTTGTTCATTCACATTCTATCTTTCTTCAAACTTCTACCTTCTCTCAGCATATTTTAATAACCTTATACATTATTTTTTACCTCAAAAATGTTATTTTCAATCCATCCTATAAAATAAATGCCAGATTAATATTCATAAACACAACCCTTTCACTATCTTTCTCTGAAGACTTCAGGGACTCTATTGTTTTCTCCATTTCTATCAAATCTCAACAGTGGCATTGTTTTTTTATTGCTTAATTGTTTTATATTTTTCCCCTTATAACACATATTTTCTTCATCAATCTCACATTTGGGCTAGTGAACTAACCTTCTGTTTTCATGATCTTATTCTCCAGAATCATCTTAAGTCCAATTATAATGCTGCCATCTTAGAGAGTACCTGGGTTTTCTAAGTAGGACTCAGACATGCTTAGACTTCTTACACTTAGACTATTTACACTTCAAATGATCTTCCCTCCAGAACTATAAAGAGATTGCTTCTGTTGCTTTTATCACAATTTAGAAACAAAGTAGGTGTTTGAGATAGCTACCTACTTGGAAAAAAATTTTTTTCAATAGAGTTACAATTCTACCTTCTAGGAAGGTACCCAGAGATATTTTGTGGAAGAGCATGATACATTCTCTTCATAATATCCACTTATTGAACATCACCATTCTTTTGTTCAACTCAATATTTAACTGTGAAGCATAATTAAAAAAAAACTTTATCATCTCTTATAGGTAAAAACTCTTATGGTTCTCTTGCAATTGTGAAGGAATCTGGGCAAATCTTACAGAATATACATCCTCTATTTTTGTAAACCAAAAAAGAAGTACTTTTGTGTCTATCGTTTTCTTGTCATATTAATAAAACTACACATATATGTTAATTTTTTCTTTTCAAACTGTTTTATGTCATTTTTCTTTTGATTTTTTAGCTCTTGGTACTGTATTGTGAGGCATGTTTCTACTCATATTCAGTTTGGCAGAAAGAAGGACTAATGCTAAGGTTACCTACATGTAGAAGTAGAGTTTCTTTGAGGAAAACCTTTCTCATGAGTAGGAGAAAGTGGAAGGACTATACTCCTCTAAAATGAATGTGGCTAGTTTCCCTTCTCTATATTAGAGGGAAAAGTAGCTCATCAGATTGTAAATTAAGAAATAAATAAATTTACTAAATGGTATTAAGTGTCTTTGAGTTACTATGAATCCCAGAGGTACCTAACTTGCAGTCTCTGTTTCTTAAACGTATGTTGCATAATGATATTTCTATGCTATTTATAGCTACCATGTTCAACAAAAATCTTTTAAAAAGTATATTTGCTAAAATATGCTTTTGTGGTACACAGCCCACTATTATTTGTACTTGTTAGTTTCTGTTTTACTTACATGTAGGGCTAGGTTTAAACCAAATGTATAAAGTTTTACTTGTTATTGGCCAACTTCTACTGTCCTTTTTTATGTCATTAGGTCATCTGGCCTATATTCCACTCCTACAAAGATACTGCTTTTCACTATTTACTAAAAAATGCTGATTGTAACAGTAACTCCTGGTTTGAGCTCAGACTGCTTTTATGACAGTTCCTTCTTCTGTTTATGTACTTTACTAAACTATCCTCTATGACAAAGGCTCCACCTGTTACCTTTATTACACAGAAGTCTTAGTATTGCATATGTTTTAAAAGAGATGCATAATAATGGTAATTTGAAGTTATAAATGATGCTACTAAGAATTTTAATCTTTTGGAACTTTTAGAGTGCAATACAAATGCCAACTGTAAAATTTCTTTTTATAACCTTGTGACCATTTCTATCATTCTTAAAATTTGCCTTCAGGGCATTTTTGTTTAGGAGATTGCTTTCAATTATTTAGAATTACTTTTAAAGATTTGTTTATTACTCTGATAGCAAGCCCATGAATTCACATATGAAAGTCTATAGAAAACACTGTAGCATGAAACTACATTATTCTATAGCAGTGAAATTCCTCATATATCAACTATGCTCTTTCTCAAAATGAAAATCAATTTTTCTGGAATTCTGTCCTTCAAAAGACTCTTAGAGAGCTGGAGCAGGTGGTAATTACAAAGACAAGGGCCCTCCATGGAAAAGGCCTTGCTTTGAGAGCCCTGATATTCACAACTGTTACTAGCTATGAGCATGTACCAGTGAAAGCAAAGCTTCTCTAATGTGAAAGGAACATACATTCTGCATAATATCCATAGCTTTGTTGTTTCTGAGCCCTTTGTAATAGACCGAACTCATGTCAAATTTAGCTTCTCAAATAGTTTTAATTTTTCCTTTCAAAAATATACATTTTGGCATTGGTGGAAGTTATTTAAAAAGATATTTAAATCATATAAAATTAAGTAAGAGAAAAATAATACTGAATAAAATGCTTAAAACTTCATAATAAGATGATTTTTAAGAAGCTGCACTCTTAATGTTATATAAAGCTTTCCAAATAGTTAAGTAGATATTTAACTTTATGATCCAAATGGAATTGCATTCCAATCATAGTTTATTTTATGGATGCTACCTTGAAATATATATGGCAAGTAATATCCTTAGTAAATTCATAAAATACAAATGGTATAGAACTGATTAGCTTAACATTATTTCTGAATTCTTTTAAATGTACTTAGTGTGTTTATTGTCTGCTTGCAATGCAGGAGATACAGGAGATGCGGGTTCCATCCTTGGATTGGGAAGATTCCCTGGAGGAGGAAATGGCAACCCACTCCAGTATTCTAGCTTGAAATATCCCATGGACAGAGGAGCCTGGCGGGCTATAGTCCAAAGTGTCCCAAAGAGTTGGACACAACTGAGCAGCTAAACACATACATACACACAGTGTGTTTATAGATGATATAGTGATACATATCTGCGGTGATATAATCTTTATATGTACCGTCTTACCCTATCCCATATTGTTACCCAAGTAATAGGTGGAATATTCCACTGAATTCTTCATATTCTTGTGCATGCTGACATTTCTGTCCAAAGAATCACCAACTATTTATGTATTTAAACAAAACACTGCTTATCTTTAAAAAGTGTTAAAATAAATCTTCAACTGACTATATCCATTCAGAAGGAATAATTCTAGAAAGATGAATAAATTCTTAGATAACTAAGATTAACCCCATAAGCCTGGGTATACTTATTTTAATATCCTTGCTGGAAATCTATTTGAATTACTTTCTTTCTTACCTCTTTAAATAAATAGTGTACTGAGCTTGAGGCAAACATTTCTTCTTGATTCAGAATAGTCTTCATGAACTTTATTGTGAAGCAGTAAAACTTCAGTTACAGGTAGTGATACAGATGGAGTGGAAAATGCAGCCAAATGGATCCAATGCCTGAGACTTGCAGACAGCTTAATTATGTTCTTCCTCAGTCATTGAATATAGTGTGGTGATTCAGAACAGAGTCCTTTGAAACACATGGATTTGAGTTTGAATCTGAGACTTTCATTTCCACAATCTGTTGTAGTTTAAGAAAGCTTATTTCACCTCTGCAAAATTTGGTTTTCTGAATGGTGACCTTATAGTAATAATATCAACCTTGTAAAGTAGGCATAAGGAATAAATGAGATGATCTGTATAAATCACTTATACTCACTTACTGGTATGTAATAAATACTAGACAAACTATGATGATCTTCTGTAAATAGCAGTGTGAGAATTAGGGAAGGACAGGTCAGAATAAATGAAGATGGAAAGTTACACTTGGATGTTTGAAAATCTTCTATTGCCTTTTTCTTATTTTCTGCTGCCGCTTACTGTCTTATTTTGAAAGTCTTTCATCCATTTTGAGTTGATTCTTTTGTATGGTGTGAAATAGGGGTCCAATTTCATTCTTTTGCATGTGTATCCAGTTTTCCCAGCACCATTTTTTGAAGAGGCTATCCTTTTCCCTTTGTATGTTATTGACTCCTTTATTATAAATCAATTGACCAAATATGTGTAGATTCATTATTGGGATCTCTATTCTATTGCATTAATCTATATATCTGTTTTTATGCCAATATCATACTGTTTTGGTTAGTAAAGCTTTGTAGTATAGTTAGAAATCAAGAGACTGAAATGCCTCTAGCTTTGTTCTTTCCTATAATTGCTTTGGCTATTCAAGGTCTTTTATGGTTCCATATAAATTTTAGGACTGTTTTTTTTTTCTATTTCCATGAAAAATGCCTTTGGAATTTTGATGGGGGTGCATTGAATTTGTCCAGTGCTTTGAAATATCAACCTTTCAACAGTATTAATTCTTCCGATTCATGAGCATAGAATATCTTTCCATTTTATTTGTCTTCAGATTTTTTGTGAATGTCTTATATTTTTCAG
This sequence comes from Okapia johnstoni, assembly GCA_024291935.2. Classification (NCBI taxonomy): domain Eukaryota; kingdom Metazoa; phylum Chordata; class Mammalia; order Artiodactyla; family Giraffidae; genus Okapia; species Okapia johnstoni. The sequence goes on from CM044317.1 coordinate 50,306,589, forward strand.
TGTAAAGATCTTTCACCTCTTAGATTAATTTCTAAGTATTTTATTCTTTTTGATGCAATTATAAACAGGATTGTTTTCTTAATTTCCCTTCCTCATAGTTTGTTGTTAGTGTATACAAGTATAACTGATGTTTTTACATTAATCTTGTATCCTGAAGCTTTCCTGTGTTTGCTTATTAGTCCTAACAGTTTTTTGGTGGCATCTTTAAGATTTTCTGCATATAACATGACATCTGCAAACAGTAAGTTTTACTTCTTCCTTTCCAGTTTGGTTTCCTTTTATTTTATTTATTTTTTTTTGTCTGATTACTGTAACTAGGACTTCTAATACTATATTGAATAAAAATGGCAAGAGTATCCTTTTCTTATTCCTGATCTCAGAGGAAATGCTTTCAGCTTTTCACTGTTGAGTTTAATGTTAGCTGTGGGCTTGCATATAGAGCCTTTATCATTTGACATACATTCCCTCTATACCAAGTTTGTTGAGAGTTTTTATCATGAAAAATGTTGAATTTTGTCAAGTGTTTTTTCTGTATCTATTGAGATCATTATATTAGTTTTATCTTTCATTTTGTTAATGTGGTGTGTCACAGTGGTTTGTGTATTTTGAACTGTCCTTGTATCCCTGGAATAAATCCCACATGATCATATTGTATGATCCTTTTAATGTACAGTTGTACTAGTTTGCTTATATTCTGCTGAGGATTTTTGCATCTGTGTTCATCAGGAATACTGACCTGTAATTTTCTCTTGTGGTGGTATTCTTATCTGGTTTTGGCTGAGGGTATTGTGGGCCTTGTAAAATTAGTTTAGGAATTTCCCACCTCTTATATTTTTTGGAAGAGCTTGAAGACTGGCATTCATTCTTCTTTAAATGTTGGGTAGAATTCACCAGGAATGCCATCTATTTCTCTACTTTTCTTCATTGGAAGGTTTTGATTACCGATTTAATCTCCTTAATAACTACTGGTGTGTTCAGGTGTTGGATTTCCTTGCGACTCAGGCTTAATAAATTGTATATTTCTAAGAATTTATCTATTTCTCTAGGTTGTCCAATTTGTCGGCATATAATTGTTTATATTGGGCTTCCCTGGCGGTTCAGCTGGTAAAGAATCTGCCTGCAATGCAGGAGTCCTGGGTTCGATCCCAGGGTTGGGAAGATACCCTGGAGAAGGGAAAGACTACCCACTCCAGTATTCTGGCTTGGAGAATTCCATGATTATTTATATTAGTCTCTTACAATCCTTTGTATTTGTGTGGTATCAGTTGTAATGTCTCCTTATTAATTTTTTTTTTAATTTGAGTCCTCTCTTTTTTTTCTTTTTTCTTGGATAGTATAGCAAATGGTTTGTTCAGTGATTTTATTTTTCTCGTTTTTAGCTCTGGAAATATATATTTCTTCCCCTGCCCCATACCAGCACTCTCTCCTCTACCATAAAGAGTTTGAAACCATTCTTATATCTATAGTTTTGTTGTAGCCAATGTTTTACTTTAAGTGTTCATAGTATAATGTGGCATAAACATTTTACACATTAACATTAGACTGAAGCTGAATTCATTTTATGATTAAATAGTAGAATAGGAGATGCCATATGAGGAGGCCAAGGTTAGTTGTTTTATTTTTTTAGTGATTAAAATCTCTTATAGATATGTGTTCCCTTTAGAGTCACTCAAGCATAAATGAAAGTCAAGATTCTATTCAGTGCAATTCAAAATGTATTGCAAGATGTCTGTCCCAAAGAATCGGTATTATTTTCTACTGTAGCAACTGTGTCATTTTACTTGGCCTCAGTTTCTTCTTTTAGAATCATTTAAGTCAGATAACTAATGTGTGGTGGTGGTACTGCTCTGGTGATGGTGGTGGAAGTCTTGTCTACTAAAGGATTATGGCATGAAGAGAGTAGGAAGACCTCAAAATTTGTTCTAATCCTCTTCTGTAGAACGTGTGTATGTTTTAAACTTGATGGGGACAAAAACAGTTCAAGGAAACAAAGCTAACTATTGAAAGCAGCCACAGTTCTGAAGATGTATATTCCTCTTTAATAATTGTCCTGAGAATCAGCTCTAGTGCTCACTTTGTTCCGTGATCCATTTCTTTTCCTTTTAGAGTATTTCTATCATTTTTCACTCACACATGAGTAAATGGTAGACTTAGTTTTATTTCTAATCTCTAGAGCTTAGCACAGTGCCTGGCACATTATGCCATAATGTGTGATAACCTTGTGGTGGAGGTATTTTTGCCAAACCTGACTTCTACATTTTATATATTTATCTTTTTTCAGGGTGTTCATTTATTATAGATCCCTTTAAACTTTGTGGGACTGGACAAAAATTCAAATAACATTTCAATACAAATAAATAGCATTTATCAAATTTAAATTGAGATTTAGGAAACAACAAAAGCTAAGGAACGTCCTTCTGCCTCCTGCCTTGGTAAAGTTTAAAAGGTGGCTCTAGAAGAATGTCCTTTAAGTTATAAAAGTATTTTACCAATAAAGTTAAACTCTTACTGGACTCTGTAGTTAGTTTCTTCCTCTAAAGAAAGTCATGTAACTTACAGGCAGTTCCCATCATGCTGTGTTTGTTTCTTTGTAATACACTGGAATTTTTAGTTTGTACTGTGAAAGGAGTTGAGGTTTTGATTATTCCTGTTATTATGATTATGTATAAAACTATATCATAGAACATAAATTGAAAGGGAATATTATTTTTGAGGATGAATAATAGATGTTGTGGAAACCATTTATTAAAAAAATAAAGGGGTAATAAAAAGTAACTGCAAATTTAATAACAGCAAAGATGTGTTCTAAATCCAATCAGGGCAACTGTGGTATGAATAAGCTGTTAAAATATATGTATATTTCTGATAAGTTCTAATGTAAGAGTGTTACCTCTTTATTTTGTTAAGAAGGAAAAGAAAATATGTAAGTAAAGAGTTCCATGCTAAATTTTTGGACAGAAACATTACACAGTGGCAGAAGAATGACGAATTGGAAAGTAGGCAATGTGTACTTGAAGTGTTTCACTGTCATTATTAAATCTTAATCACCATATTTTAGGACTGCCTAGTTCTGTGGCAGTACAGGGCTTACTTCTGTAAAAACAATACAAAGCACACTGCTAATGTTGTGCTATAAAACCTGGTTTACTGGATGTTTCAGTGGAGAAAAATGTGAATCTAGAATGCCAAGTTTAAGATTAAATTAAAAAATCTAAGATGTAATTGTACATCAGATAATCATATTAAATACTATCATTTTTTGAAACAGCTACTAAATTAGCTAACATAAGGATTTCGGATATGTCATTTAGGATATGTTTATCTTTAACAAACACTTCCTATATTAATTTCTTGGAAATGCTGTTCTTTATTATATGCTGGGGGAAATAAGATTGAAATAAATACCTCTGTAATATGAAGAGTTGACTTTTCAAAGACAAATATGTTGCACCTGTCATTAGTTAATATTATCACACAATTTATTCATATTTTAGAATAATTTTATTATTTCTTATATGCAATATATGTTACAATATTTTTTATCATTTTCAAAGATAAGAGAGAGCACAAAGAAATTGTCCCTAAGCCTCAATTAATTAAGTTCTCTCATTATAGATGGTGACAACACAATATTATACTACGTAATCTTAGGTTAATTCAGTATATGTATGTGTAATACTTTTCTAAGTTTTTTGTTAGCAGACAAGGCTTTTAATTAAATACAGGTGAAAAAATTAGACAATATCTAAAAAAAATTCAATTAAATAAAAGAAAATAAATGTGTACAGTAGTATAAGATGTAAATGATCATACTATACGTCCATTAGCTGTACATTATTATTAAGGAATTTTGGCACATTTGGGAAGTAACCGTTCCATATTAGTAAATAAGTCTTTATTTTGTTGGTAACCTGAGAAGAAATATACCAGTATGTGGCTTTTTTTTCTTGCTTTTGGTTGGTTTGCTTTTAGTCAAATGATGATTTCATGTAGAAAATATAAACAGTATTCTGTTCCTTAATTCCATTAATTGAACATATTTCTGAGGCTTTCTCAAAGACACAGTAATTTTGTGTTTGTTTTTATTAAAACCATTAAGCTCTGGCTTTATAATTGTCATGCAGTAAAGCAAGAGATTGATTATGGGCTTTTGCAGCTGGCCACATTTTGCATTATATTGTCTTAAATTAATATCTGTAGCCTAGTCTGAGTGTCCTTTCATTATAATTTTCATTTCATGCCCTCACCTGGCATTAAAGGCTCCTTTTCTGTGTAACCTATGTCAGAATTTCTGTGTTTCCACCCCCTCTGCTTTCAATCTAGAGATTTGTCTGGAAAGGCTAACTAATAAACAGTTGTCATTCTGCTAAACAACCAGAATATTTGAATCTAAAATTTGTGCTTTAGTAGGGCGAATTACAGTATAATAAACACGGGTGGTTTGTTGAGCATGTCAGATATCCACCCATGCTCTCCAAGGTGTTCAGTTACCACTGATAAAGAATAAAAAAAATCTTGCTTTGTACTGGTAATGCCAGTAGGCATTGGCAGAGCTTACAAGGGAATCACTAACTCTAGGGAGTACTTCAAACCATGCTTCTTGCTCTAAATTTTGTGAACCTGAAGGAACTTGTAATCTATAGGAAATCTTCAGTTACTGCTGTAATCATGGTAGCATTTATAATATTTATGCAGTGATAATTGTTAAGACATCTAAACCTGATATTCTGCTAGGATCAGTATGAATTATAATTAATCTCCATTTTTGCCTTCTTTTTTGCCCAGAGGAATTATTTATCTTGGGTAAGTATACTTCACCCCTGGTGTTTGTGTGTGTGAAATTGACATGTTTATCAAGATTTTTATATTTATCTCCAGGGTGATACATATTGGGCAAATACCTGTCATGTAATGCACAGAAATTAATTTTTATGTTAACTTCCCTGGTAGCTCAGATGGTAAAGAATTTGCCTGCAATTCAGGAGACCTGGGTTCGATCCCTGGGTCAGGAATATCCCCTGGAGAATTCAATGGCAACCCACTCCAGTATTCTTGCCTGGAGAATCCCATGGACAGAGGAGCCTGGTGAGCTATAGTCCATGGGGTCTCCGAGAGTCAGACACCATTGAGCGACTAACACTTTCACTTTCTAATGTTAAATTAATCTCTTTTGCTCTTTCCCTACCAGGACATGAGAAATACAAAGTATTTAAGAAAAATAGCATTTATATATTATTTTACTGTGCAAATGAGGAGGATTGCTGCCTAATGCAGAGTGTGTGCTTCGTCACTTCAGTAGTGTCTGACTCTTCCCAACCCTAAGGACTGTAGCCCACAGGCTCTTCTGTGCATGGAATTCTCCAGGCAAGAATACTGGAGTGGGTTGCCATGCCCTCCACCAGTGGATCTCTCCCACCCAGAGATCGAACCCACGTCTCCCGCGGCTCCTCCATGGCAGGCGGCTTCTTTACTCTGAGCCACCTGAGAAGCCCGCATATTTAGAGTACCTGAACTTTAAATTTTTGGCTACTTGTTTGTTTTTAAGTTTGGCTTTTATCTAAGAGTTTTGTTGGGCAGGTACAGTACTAGAGACTCACAAACAATAATCATTTCAAAAGAAATCTCCTTCTGATATATAAAAAAATCTACATTCTATAAATAACAATGAACACATCCTGTTTTTATATCTGGCAGTCTAATCAGCTTGTTTTTAGAAGCAAATGATGAGAATTTCAGCCTTGCTTAAGAAATGTCTTTACAATGATGTTTGGGATTAGAATATAGGTGTTTTAAAGGTGTCATTAAAAATCAATAGGTTGATGATTAGATTTTGTTTGCTTGGTTACATATGGGTAAATAAAAAAAAAACATGAGGCTAAATGTAACTTTACATCTGACTCAAGGAGTTCTTAAAGGAAGCTATTTAATTGGCTGTTTTGCACTGTAAAGAAATAGCTTTAATTACATTGATGTGTTTAGTTTCTTAGGTCAGCAATATGTCATTAAAAATCTATATCAGTGATAGCAAGTAACATGATATTGTGTGCTTTTAATGGCATAACATTTTGTTATGAGAACAGTGTCCAAATCATAAATATTAATCAAATAATATTCCAAGTAATCCACATATTCACAGAAAGCACAATTTTCCTTTTAAATTAGAGAGTAATCCACAGTTCAGTTCAGTTGCTCAGTCGTGTCTGACTCTTTGTGACCCCATGGACTGCAGCACGCCAGGCTTCCCTGCCCATCACCAACTCCCAGAGCTTGCTCAAACTCATGTCCATTGAGTCGGTGATACCATCCAACCATCTCATCCTCTGTCGTCCCCTTCCCCTCCTGCCTTCAATCTTTCCCAGCATCAGGTCTTTTCCAAGAGGTCAGTTCTTCACACCAGGTGGCCAAATATTGGAGATCAGCTTCAGCATCAGTCCTTCCAATGAATATTTAGGACTGAGTTTCCTGAGGATTGATTGGTTTGATCTTGCAGTCCAAGGGATAATCCACAAGTGAACCTCAAATTAGAACATATATAATAACTTGATGAACCTTTAACTAAACCTAAATAAAGTTTCAAATCACAAAAGAAAACCAAATGTTATATAAAAAACATTCAGTAAAACAGGAGCCTTGGCTATTTAGGGTACATGTGAGTGAGCCTGTCTCAAATTGTATTGTGAATGAAAAACATAGGTCAATATAAGAAGAATGGATGATTTATTAAACTTTGTTTCCTGCTGTATGATAATGAAGTTAGTAAAGTGTTAATTAGATCTCATTTTGTCTCAGAAAGAGATATGTCAATGTAATATATATAATCTCTTGCTTGTAATGAAGCAGCCTCGAGAGAGAAGGACCATAGGAAAGCTACCATTAATCTGATGAATGGACAGAAATCTCCTGTGTGTGGGGTGGGATATATAGCTAGAGTGGGAACAGTTACAAAAGGTCTGAGTCTTGATCATGAACTTGACTTGCTGTAGCTGACAACTTGTTCATGTAGTATGGATGAATGACACCTCTAAATCCAACTCTTCACCTCAGGTACTCCCTAAAAAGATAGACTGGGACCTGTTTTTTATCCAACAGTGCATTTCACTGGGGCCAAGGGATACACTGGTTCATTTCTCCACAATATTAAATAGTCTCCTTTCCCTCTTTTCATGTTTTCTTGGCTTATATAAGATATAAAGACCAGATATGTGTGGGTCTATTTCTGGACTCTGTATTATGTTCCACTGACTTACAAGTCCATTGTTATGGCATTGCCTGTGTGGTTAGTCGTGTCTGAGTCTTTGTGACCCCCATGGACTGTAGCCCACCAGGCTACAGACTCTTCTGTCCTACTTTCCAAGCAAGAATACTGTAATGGCTTGCCGTTTCCTCTTCTAGGGGATATTTCCGACCCAGGGACCTCACCCATGTCTCTGCATCTCCTGCACTGGCAGTTGGACTCTTTACCATTTTGCCACCTTGAAAGCCCCAGGCTTATATAAAAGTATGCCTAATTTAGAAGAAACAAGCTGGAGAACTTGGGAGAACTGAAATATGTGCCCTGTGTATTAATTGAAGATATGCTAGGAACCATCCTGCAGCAGCAAGTTTAATCTGAACTCTGCCTATGCATTTTCTACATTATTGTTTCAAATGAGAAGATCAGAATAGATTTGGCACTGTAGTATTTCCTTTTGTTTGAGTCTCTGCGCTATTATAGAACATGATAAGCCAGACACCAAACCATCATGGATTGGTTTGTGCACTGATGCCAAAAGAGCTAATCAGAGTCTGGCATATGGAGCATTTGAACAAGAAAATTGGTGTTAAGTATCTGGTTTGGTGTTTGGACTGCTTCAGAAGTTGGTGGATTTTACTTGGTAATCTTAGAGATGGCAGGGAGCAGAAAGAGAACAGTTGTGGCCACTTTACCTGTAACTGGTCTAAATTATCTGCTGGGCCTTCCCACCTTCCCCATGTGAAAATTCCTCTTTGGCTTCTTGGATGTTTTTCCAAACTGCTTAAGAGTTACTTGATGAAGACTTATTTCTAGTTTTGGAACAAAATTGTTACTGATATACCAAATTCACATTCAGTGAATATTTATTGACTATAACTGTGTATCAGGAAACATATGGATTATATTCACTGAGATACAAAATAAAATAATGGGTAAGAGCAATTTTGAAGCCAGACCACACAGATTGAAATGACAACTCCTGCCATTTACAGTGTAGAAAATGCAGTTAAACTGCAGACATCTAAATTCTATGTGCTTTGTTTTCCTCATCTGTCAAATGGGCACCTTAACAGAAGCCAGCATGATTGTTGTTCATTGTCCAGTCACTTAGTTGTGCCCAACTCTTTGTGAACCCATGGACAGAAGCATGCCAGGCTTCCCTGTCCTTTACTGTCTCTTGGTGTTTGCTTAAACTCATGCCCATCGAATTGGTGATGCTTTACCAACCATTGCATTCTCTGTTTTCCCCTTCTCCTCCTGCCTTCAGTCTTTCCCAGCATCAGTGAGTCGGTTCTTCACATCAGGTGGCCAAAGTATTGGAGCTTCAACTTTAGCATCAGTCCTTCCAATGAATATTCAGGGTTGATTTCCTTTAGGATTGACTGGTTTGATCTCCTTGCTGTCCAAGGGACTCTCAAGAGTCTTCTCCAGCACCACAGTTCAAAAGCATCAGTTCTTTGGTGCTCAGCCTTCTTTATGGTCTTGCTCTCATATCTGTAGTAGTAGTAGTTTAGTTGCTAAGTCGTGTCCAACTCTTGAGACCCCATGGACTATAGCCCTCCAGGTTCCTCTGTCCATGGGATTCTCCAGGCAAGAATATTGGAGTGGGTTGCCATTTCCTTCTCCAAGGGATCTTCCCAACCCAAGAATCAAAGCCGGGTCTCCTGCATTGCAGGCAGATTCTTTACTGACTGAGCTACAAGGGAAGCTCAGCTAGACTGAGCTATCTGTACATAACTACAAAGTCCATAGCTTTGACTATATGGACCTTTGTCAGTAAAGTGATGTCTCTGCTTTTTAATACACTGTCTAAGTTTGTCATAGCTTTCCTTCTAAGAAGCAAGCATCTTTTTATTTTTGGCTGCAGTCACCATCTTCAGTGATTTTGGAGCTCAGGAAAATAAAATTTGTCACCGTATTCATTTTTTCCCCTTCTATTGGCTATGAAGTGATGAGACTAGATGCCATGATGTTAATTTTTTTGAATGTTGAATTTTACGCCAGATTTTTCAACTCTCTTTTTTCACCCTCATCAAGAGGCTCCCTAGTTCCTCTTCACCTTCTGCCATTAGAGTGGTATTATCTGCATAACTGAGGATGTTGATATTTCTCCCAGCAATCTTGATTCCAGCTTGTGATTCATGTTAGTATGATGCAGAGTGTTAAATGAAAGAAGTAACTTCATGTTTTGGAAGGCACCAGTATTCCCAGTTCTTAGCTTTCACTTCTTTTTCTACACTCTTTTCTCAGGTTATCTTCTCTAAAACCTATGACTTTAAATACTATAAATCTAATGTCTCCAAAATTCAAATCTCAATTTATGGATTTCTCCTCCAAATTGTAGACTCTTATGCTCAACTTTCTACATGACATTTCAAACTGAACTCCTGATTTTATCCCCCTATAACCTCTTATTTTGTCACCTTCCCTGATTAAGCAAATAGTGACTCCATCCTCCAGTTGCACAGGACCAAAAGCTTGAAAGTGATTTTTAAATCTTCTTTTTCCCTTATGCCCACATGTGATCTACCAGCCAAATCTGTCAGCTGTACATTCAAATTATATCAAAATCTGACCGCTTCTCACCATCTCTACCACTACTTCCTGGTCCAAGCCCATCACCATCTTTGACCTTGATTATTATAAGAGGAATCTGTATGCAGGTCAAGAAGCAATAGTTAGAACTGGACATGGAACAACAGACTGGTTCCAAATTGGGAAAGAAGTATGTCAAGGCAGTATATTGTCACCCTGCTTATTTAACTTATATGCAGAGTACATCATGCAAAATGCCAGGCTGGGTGAAGCACAAGCTGGAATCAAGATTGCTGGGAGAAATATCAATAACCTCAGATATGTAGATGACACCACCCTTATGGCAGAAAGCGAAGAAGAACTAAAGAGCCTCTTGATGAAAGTGAAAGATGAGAGTGAAAAAGTTGGCTTAAAGCTCAACATTCAAAAAACTAAGATCATGGCATCTGGTCCCATCACTTCATGGCAAATAGATGGGGAAACAATGGAAATAGTGACAGACTTTATTTTTTTGGGGCTCCAAAATCACTGCAGATGGGGACTGAAGCCATGAAATTAAAAGATGCTTACTCCTTGGAAGAAAAGTTATGACCAACCTAGACAGCATATTAAAAAGTAGAGACATTACTTTGCCAACAAATGTCTGTCTCATCAAAGGTATGGTTTTTCCATTGGTCATGTATGGATGTGAGAGTTGGACTATAGAGAAAGCTGAGCACCAAAGAATTGATGCTTTTGAACTGTGGTGTTGGAGAAGACTCTTAAGAGTCCCTTGGACAGCAAGGAGATCCAACCAGTCCATCCTAAAGGAGATCAGTCCTGAATATTCATTGGAAGGACTGATGCTGATGCTGAAACTCCAATACTTTGGCCACCTGATGTGAAGAACTGACTCATTGGGAAAGACCCTGATGCTGGGGAATATTGAAGGCAGGAGGAGAAGGAGATGGCAGAGGATGAGATGGTTGGATGGCATCACCGATTCAATGGACATGAGTTTGAGTAAACTCTGGGAGTTGGTGATGGACAGGGAGGCTTGGCGTGCTGCAGTCTGTGGGGTCGTGAAGAGTCAGACCCGACTGAGCAACTGAACTGAACTGAACTGATTAAGAGGCTCCTACCAGTCCCCCTGTATCTACTCTTGCCCCCATTCAGTTTCTTCTGAACACAACATAATAATTTTTCCAAAGTGTAAGTAAAATCAGAGAACTAGTCTGCTGGGAAAAAAATCCAAAATCAATACAACCACCTCTAAGGCCCTACCTTAGCATCAGTCCCCTCCATGACTTCTCTGCCCTCTGCAACGACTCCTCTCTCCTTCCCTGCTTCAGTTTTCATGACCTCCTTGTTCTTTTTTGGATGTGCCAGACATGCTCCAGCCTGTGGGTGTTTGCACTTTGATGTTTCCTCTCCCCTGGTGCTCTTTCTTCAGACAGTTGGATAGCTCCCTCTTGGGACCTCTCCCAGGTCTGTGTACCATTGTCACCTTCTCAGTCAGCAGCTCCCTGACCGTCTGTTAAAATTACCAGCTAGCTCCTAGCACTGCAAATTTTTCTTCCCTGTTTTCTTTTCCCTCATAACAATCCCTACCCTTTCACATATTGTATATTTTCCTTGTACATTTATTTTTTCCTCTAGCAAAATGTAACTTCCAAGAGAGCAGGGATCTTTGCCTTGTTTTTTTTTTCACCATTTTATCTTAAGAGCTTACAGTACTGCCCAGGATGTATTGGGGATGTCACAAATATTTGTTGACTGGTTGAGTTAACTCATTCTGTGAGAATTTTCTGAGCACTAAACATACAGCATTGGATTAGGTGCTGCTTAGAATAAAGAGAAGATAAAAATACTCCATATCTTCAAGAAACTTGAAATCAAAGTTGAGAAATAAAGCATATAAATATCTGCAGTATGAAACAATACAGGAGCATAAAAAATAGAATTAAAATGCTAAGGGGAATAGGATGGGCTTTTTAAAGAAATTGTCCCTTAATAAGTAATGAACCCTTAATATGTAGCATGATTTCAGCTAGAAGAGATGAGACGGGTATTAAAGGATTACTAAAACAGAAGGAATGACATGAACAAATTGATATAGCAATGGGAAAGGTAGATTATATAGAGAGAATAGTATGCATTTCAGTTTGAGAAGTATGTGGAATATACACATAAAAAGAGTGGGAGATGTCAGTTATGTGTAGTAGATGCTTCTTCACATACCCTGACAAGGATGTGGAGAAAAGGGAGCCTTAGTACACTGTAAGAATGTAAACTGGTATAGACATTGTGTAAAACAGTATGGAGGTTCCTCACAAACTAAAAATAGAACTATCTTATGATCCAGCAGTTCCATTCCTGGGTATATATCTGGAAAGAAATGAGAATGCTAATTAAAAAAGATATATGAGCCCTAATGTTCATAGACACATTATTTACTATAGCCAAGATATGGAATCAACCTAAGTGTCCATCAGCAGATTAATGGATAAAGAAGATGTAGTATGTATATACACAAACAATGGAATATTACTCAGCCATAAAAAGGAATCAAATTCTGCCATTGGCAGTGACATGGATGGACCTAGAGGGTATTATGCTTAGTGAAATAAGTTAGACAGAAAATCACAAATACTCAATGTTATCACTTATATTGGATTCTAAAAATGGATGAATAAAATGTCTTTTCTTGCATTCCTGTGAGGGTCTTTTCTGCCTTATTACCATCATAGATGCTTTTTGTGACCTATTATTTACAATCAACTGAGTGCATTACTGATCCTTGAAAGTCAAATGCCCTTACACAAACAATTTGCCCTCTTGTCATTAGCTTCCTCTTCTGAACTGTGATGTACCAAATGAAGTGGACTTCCTAGATGTCTTTCAGGGATCTCTATAGCAATGAAAAGAACCTACGATTTTTTCTGTTAGATATTTACTTGTGTGTTTTCCATGTAGAATAGTATTATCATAAAGTAGACCATTGTTTATTTGGACAGCTGGAGACAGAAAAAAAACTAGCTTAGTGAAAACTTATGCAACTGGATTTTTTTCTCCTTTCATTTCATTTGGTTCTTTTGTTTGATGTTGTATGTCTCATCCATGAAAGATGCTACCATCCTAGAAAGATGAGAATTTAATTGCTCTCATCAAACATGCTGCCTAATAAATTGCTTACTCTGGCAGAGAAAATTAGAAGTAGCTTTAATATGAGCAAAAGTCTTTTTATATGGCAGATTTTTATATGATGTAGATGTATATAACTAGATTTCTTTATATCGTACACCATCTGTCATTAAATATTGGCATGATAGCTGCAGTTGATGTTATTATAGGCATAAATGAAATGATAAATGGATCATTTTTGAATGCCTGTTGTATTTTCCAAATTTTCTCTTAAAGAAAAAAAATATAAAATATTGTAAAATTTTGACATAAATCTGTATTTATAATATAGAGGAATATCTTAATTCTACTTCATTTGTAATACATATTTTTGCTTTCTTGAACTTGGTGATACAAAGCAGGGCACTTAAATGCAATATGAAAATAAATTGAGCTTCTCTTGGTGGTTTTTCCCATCTACTCAAATATAATTCAAACTATTTTCTGGCATTAGTAGGATTTGTTTCTCTTTCTCTAGATGAAGGCTTTTCTATAACACAACCCATACTTCTCAAATTTTCAAATAAGAAGTCTACATTAATGTAATTTCACAGCACTTTTTTTTTTATATAAGGATACTAACAAAGTCTGCTGCTTTGCTCAACATGAGGAAATATTTTCTTAACATCAGGAGACAGTAGCAAAACTAACAGTTAAAACATGTCATAATAAATCCAGATATAGGAAACTGCTTGAGGAGCAAAATCCAGACAAAGTCAAAGAGAAGACTAATCCCTCTTTGTCAAGTGAATCAGCATCAGAGCTATTCCTAGCTGCTTCTATGCTACACTGTTGTTTAAATTTTTATAATAGTTTTAAAGAAGATAGCAGAAAAAATTCAAAATCAACATAATCATTTAAAGTTATAGCAATGTTACTTGGAAGACACAAAGAGAAAGGGAATTGACATTATGGACCATTTAACAGGGTATTCAAGAATGTTCAATGCAATAACTGTGTAGAAACACATGCACATATATGTCAGAAGTTGCAAAAATGCAAGACCATGGGGCTTGACTTTTATATAATAAGTTACATGCCCCAAATTTCAATAGATGGGGAGCTTACTACATGAAAAAGAAGTATGATCAGTAAACCAGCATTTTTCATTTTCCTAAGCTCTAAATAAGGACCTTTTTCATTTGAAAAGTGAAATAGAGAAATCCTCCATTATAATTACTTATTTCTCATCTACATAACTAATTTAACAAGCTTATAGTAACATCCTGATAATCCTTAGGCATGATTATAATATAAACAAATGGAGATTTTTTTCAAAAATAATCAGCATTAATAAATTAGTAAGATCTTTGAATTTCAGAAATTTATTCCACAACTGCCATCACATTTTAAAATAATTTGTTGATTATAGGGCTCTGTGTTTATTTAAACTCAAACACAGTTTTTTAATAAAATTAATTTAAAAATGATATTGAGTACCTAGTGAATTGGGTGCTCCAGGCAGAGAGTGTAAATGGCCCCATCCATGTGGTAGACAGAAAATGATAGATAACTTTCAAGCAAAAAGGATAAATCTGTTTTTTGTTTTCACATAATATCAAGGGAGGAAAAAAAAAGGACACCTAAAGCAATAACAATGTGAGTTGCTGTGATAATGCAGTGAGGGTTTTAGGGTTAGGGTTTAAGACATTAGTACTAATGCTAGGCCCTAACAATCAGGTACTTGGGTTTTAGTTCACAATCTGGAATAGGAAACGATTGATCAGGTCAGTTCATGAATTTAAAACTGAGATCTCTGCATAAAGCTAAACTCTGGAAGGGCTAAATCTTCCATAGACTAGGAACGAAAATCTCTATCTGTGCAATCGCAGAAAGAAGTAGGAGACATAGCTCTATCCAAGGCTCTGAATGGAAAACAAAGCAAATAAAATGGGGGAAAAAAGCATTTTTTAAAATAAGAAATCAAAGCTCAAAGTTTGTTTCATACAGGATGTGATATACAAATTTCACTCTCTTCATGGTGCAGGAATTTTGACGTGGACATTATATCATAAAAATTGACCTTACATGATGAAATCCTTTGGATATCTGGTAGAATCAAATGCAGATGCAAAACTACTCTGAAGGAATACTTCCAGCCTAGTTGCTGTACACAGAGTCCCACTGAGGAAAACACCCCTCTCATGATGAGCTCTGTGACCCTCCTCACCACCACTACAAAAATCATGCACTTTGACAGAAATTATAACAAATAGGAGCATCAGCATCCATGAGAACTTGAGATAAAAGGACAATCTGAAAATGACCATTAAATATAGATATAAGCAAAATGATGATAAAACTCTGTGTGTTTTATTTACCTTTGTATTGTCAGTGTTGAGGATAATTCTAGAATTTGCTGAATGGATTATTATGTTTAAAACAAAGAGATTCAAAGGAAAACAGAGTTATTAGCAATAATTTTTAAAAAGGAGAAAACAAAAAGTTAACAGGCAAAGTGGAGAAAAACGAAGTAGCACTTTCTGGAAATGAAAATTATAGAAGTTAAAATTTAAAGACCTAAGAGATGGGTATAGGGAAAATTAGACAAAACCGTGCTCAAGAATAAAGATCTGAGGATAATTTCTCAAATGAGGCACAAGTGAAAAAGAGATAGAAAATATGGGAGAGTTAGAGATATGGAGAATGAAATGATATAATCTATCTATCTGAAATAAGATTTCCAGAAGGAGTTGATAGAATAGGGAAGAGATAATTAAGGAGCTAATGACTGAGGGATTTTGAGTTAATGAAATATATGAATCCCCAGATTGAAATACACAGTGAGTTCTGATCAGATTACATACAAATAAATCCATTTTTAGACATAATGAACAAATGAATTAGAATTAGTTGTACAACAGAGATTTTAAAAGCAACATTGGAAGCTAGAAAACAAGAGAATGGTATCTTCAAAGTGCTGAGAATAAATAATTGTCAGACTAGAATCCTAATTCAAAGTTGCTAAATAGGTAGTGAACATTGAGGCTAAAATAAAGGCATTTTCAAGCAAACAAAGACTGCAGAGGTTTCTATTTTGCAAAGACACTCTCTGATCTACTGAAGAGTATACTTCAGAAAGAAGAAATTGAAACTGGGTAGAAAAAATGTGAGACATATGCAGTGGTGAGCAAAAAATTGAATTACTGAGCATATAGGCAAATGTAAATAATTGATGGCTTTAAAAATAACTTTGGGGCAGCTAACAGAAAGATATAAAATACAAGACAGGTATAAGGGTATTGTCAGGGCAAAGACCTGTGCACAGGCATTCTCAAGTTTTTGTGTAATTGAAGAGAGTAGAAATTTCCTTAACTTACTATTTTGTTAGGGTAAAATATGCATGCAACTTAAAATAGAAGGGCTTCCCTGGTGGCTCAGCTGATAAAGAATCCACATACAGGGCAGAAGACCTGGGTTTGATCTCTGGATTGAGAAGATCCCCTGGAGAAGGGAACAGGTACGAACTCCAATATTCTGGCCTGGAGAATTCCATGGACTACAGTCTATGGGCTCGCAAAGAGTCAGACATGACTGAGCAACTTTCACTAAAATAAAAGAGTAATTAGATTGTAAATAGGTGCAACTTTGAAATTAGTAGATGCATTTACTAATTCATTAAATTATGAATTTTAAAAATTGATTGAAAATTGATCGGGCCATTGGTAAGAAAAAATATATAGAAAAAAATATAAATTAAAAACAAAAACCAGTCTAACCAGAAAATGCTGTGTATGTAAAAGCCTGAAAGTCAGGGAAAGCAGTTATGTTTGGAGCTGGAAATAGTTCTCAGTGGCTGAAAAGGAGGTTGTTTGAGGTACACAGTGGGTAAAGGATTAGGGTGTAAGGCAAGATGAGGTTAGAAAGGTGATCAGGAGGCATAAAGATCATCATGTGTGTGTGCTTTGTCGCCCAGTCATTATCTGACTCTTTGTAATCCCATGGACTGTAGCCTGCTGGGCTCCTCTGTTCATAGGTATTGTCCAGGCAAGAGTACTGTAGTGGGTTGCCGTGCCCTCCTCCAGGGGATCTTCCCAACCCAGGGATCGAACCCAGGTCTCCCGCATTGCAGGCAGACTCTATACCGACTGAGCCACCAGGGAAGCCCAAAGATCATCATATTCCATTTCAAAAGCCACACAAGTTTTTTTTAATATAAGTGAAGCCACCAGATTCAGGTGCATTGAAAGACCAATCCTGCTGTGTGCAGCAACATGGATGGACATTGAGGGTATTTTGCTAAGAGAGAAAAGCCAAAGAGGGAAAGACAAGCACTGTGTGATGTCACATAAATGTGGAATATAAAAAGCCTGAGTTCATAGAAACAAAGTGTGGAATGGTGGTTACCAGAGGCTACAGTATGGGGCATTAGGGAGATTCTGGTTAAACCACAGCAGTTCCCAACACCAGGGACCTGTTACATGGAAGACAATATTTCCACAGATGGCGGGGAGGGATGGTTTGGGGATGATTCAAGCACATTACATTTATTGTGCACTTTATTTCTATTATTATTACATCAGCTCCACCTCAGATCATCAGGTATTAGGTCCTGGAGGTTGGGAACCCTTGGGTTAAAGGATACAAACTTGCAGCTAGTATTAACAAATATTAAGAAGTTAATGGAGATCTAATGTACAGCATGATGATTATAGTCAACTGTATTGTATACTTCAAAGTTTCCAAGAGAGTACATCTGAAATTTTCTTACCACAATAAAGAAACTATGATTATCTGACATGATAAATGTGTTAGCTAAAACTTCAGCTATAATCATATTACAATAAATAAAGGAATTAAATCAACAGCATTGTACACTTCAGACTTACACAATGTTACATGTCCATTATATTTCAACTTAAAAAAAAAAAAGATGATTCTTGCCACAGTAAATAATCCTTGGGAAAGACAGACTGGAAGGAAGTGTACCGATTAGCCTAGTGAAACAAAAATGTCCTGATGTAAGGTGGTAGCAGTGGGAACAAAGGCAGTCACAGGTTGGAGAAACAAACAAAGCTGAAGAACTGATATAATGTAGACAATGAAGTGGGTGGTGAAGAGGGAGGAGACATAATAGATGAAACTGAGGCTTTTGGTTTGAATATTATAGTGAAGATTCACTAACACACTGAACAGGTAATTAGGTCTTGTTTTAATGGCTGCTAAATTGTCAGAAATTTTTGAGACCATGTTGGGAACATTTACACTCCAGGAATTGGCACACAGTATATTCAGGCTTGGTTTTTATTTTCGAGAGCTACTTTACCAGTATCTGACTGAGATTTGGATGTTAGTTCTAGAGGTACTGATAAGACATCCAAATAAAGGAGTTTGGTAGATAGCAGATGAAATGTGTCTGGAACTCAGGAGAAAGATAAGCTGGAGACAGAGATTTTGGATTCAGATCTTGTGGGTAACTGAATTATTTATTAACTAACCGAATTTGTTTACATACTTGAAGAGAATAGTCACAATAACCTGGACCATGATAACTTGTTAATATTTTTAGTGCTTCAGAAAGGTAGACTGATTTTTTCTTGGCTTTGAAACATATGAAAAAGTGAAAGTGTTAGTCATCCAGTCACTCTGTGACCTCATTGACTTAACCCGCCAGGCTCCTCTGTCTATGGAATTCTCCAGGCGAGAATACTGGAGTGGGGTGTCATTCCCTTCTCCAGGGGATCATCCTGATCCAGGGATCGAACCTGGGTCTCCTTTGCGGGTAGATTTTTTTTTTTTTTACCATCTGATCCACTAGGGAAGCCCTATCTAGAACTAAATGTATTTATCTGTCTATACCATATACTCAGGATGCATTTGGGCATAATTCTTTATTTTTAAAACACAGTATATTTGAAAAAAAAAAGTAAACTGTAGTTTATTTTTCACTAGTTTGTGCTTCTTCTTATATCATTTAACAAATTCTTCTTATCATATCAAGTAAACTTGTGATAGACTACACTAGTTATTAGCATATTATCTATCAGCTCCAAATCCACCTCCCTCACCTCCCCATTTTGTGATACTGGAGCTGGACCCTATAAACATTTCTCCTTTGTCAGGTAACTCAGTGTTAGATTTTGTCAATAGAGGACACTGGGAAATACTGTAAGTTAGAGCACAGTAAAGAGCTTCTCTTTCTATTTTTTTTTAAATTGAAATATAGTTAATTTGCAATACTGTTATTTTTGGGTGTACAGCAAAGTGAATTGGTTATATGTATATATATTGAATTTTTTCCATTACAAATGATTACAAGATATTGAATATGGTTCCTATGTTACACAGTAAATCCTTAGTGTTTATTTTAATTATGGTAGTGTATATTTGTTAATCCCGTGCTCCTAATTGATCCCTCCTTCCTTCCCCCTTGATAACTATAAATTTGTGTTGTATGTCTGTGAGCCTGTTTCTGCTTTGTAAACATGTTCATTTGTACTGTTTTCTAGATTCCACATATATGTCATATGATATTTGTCTTTCTGACTTATTTCACTTACTATGATATTCTCTAAGTCCGTCTGTGTTGTTGCAAATGGCATCATTTTGTTCATTTTTATGGGTAGGTAATATGTACCACATCTTCTCTATCCACTTGTCTGTCAATGGGCACTTAGGTTGCTTCCATGTCTTGGCTATTTTAAATAATGCTGCAGTGACAATTGTGGCGCATGTGTCTTTTCAAGTTAGAGTTTTCATCTTTTCCAGATATATACCCAGGAGTGAGATTGTGGCATCATATGGTAACTCTATGTTTAGTTTTTAAAGGAACATCCTTTCTGTTTTCCATAGTGGATATACAAATTTACAACAATAGTATAGGATATTTCCCTTTTCTCCACACCTTCTCTAGCATTTATTGTTTGTAGGTGTTTTTGATGATGGCTTTTGTGATTGGTGTGAGGTGATAATTCACTGTAGTTTTGATTTGCATTTCTCTAGCAATCAGTGATGTTAAGTATCTTTTCCATGTGCCTGGGGACCATCTGTACGTCTTCTTTGGAGAAAAGTCTATTTAGATCTTTTCTTTCTCTTTTATTTTTTTTTATTTTTTTACTTTACAATATTGTATTGGTTTTGCCATACATTGACATGAATCCGCCATGAGTGTACATGTGTTCCCCTTCCAGAACCCCCCTTCCACTTCCCTCCCCATCCCATCCCTCTGGGTCATCCCAGTGCACCAGCCCCGAGCACCCTGTATCATGCATAGAACCTGGACTGGCGATTCATTTCACATATGATAATTTACATGCTTTAATGCCATTCTCCCATATCATCCTGCTCTCGCCCTCTCCCATAGAGATCAAAAGGCTGTTCTATACCTCTGTTTCTAATATGACACTTCTTAGCTTGCATGTGGGGATAGGCATGCAGGAACCCAACAGTGCTGGCCCTTCAGTGAGATTTTCCCCTCAACTTTTGGAGAATTTCTCTAGCACCCCAGTGGTTGTGGGTTGACTCTACTCTATACCACCAGCAGGTAACTTCTTGTGTACCAGCTCTGGCCCACAGTGCTCCAGGGAACTCGGATGTCAACCAAGATTGTGGCTTCCAATGAGCCAGCTCCGAACTGAGATACCCCAGGCAGACCTTTCCTGAAAGTCTGAGTATTAGTCTTGTGCCAAGAGAATGGAAGAGCTTACAATGTGGCCCCTTCTTTAGATTTTCTCTACTAGCCCTAGAAGTAGAACTTTCCCCCTAAATTTTTGATTTGTGTAGTTTTTAGAAAGTTGATTTTCTAAGGAGGTGTGCTTTGAGGGAAGGACTCATCAGCAGAGGCAGTTACTGGGAAGGCTAGTAGACAACCTTTCCAGCAACCAAGGGAATAAGTCCTTTAGTCTTGAAAGTTTTGAAAAGGAATCTAGAAGGCACAGGGCAGAATTGGTAATGCGTATATTTTTTGTGTTTCACAGACAAAAACTGTATCATCCATCTCTCTTTAGCAGGAATGACCCTGCTTTGCAGTGTTGTCCATCAATAAATTTGTAGAGCTGAAGCAAAGTCATATGCATGATCCTGGGATAGTGGGTATAAAGAGAAGATGAAGACATGGTATCAGTTGTTAATGACAATTAGTGTCTGACTGGGAGACCAAAATATAAGTTTTAAAAGGAAAGATTATAAATGAAAAGAAAATGTAAGTAACAGTTTGTTGCAACAGCAGAACAGATGCCACAAGGAATTATATTACATGATTAATCGCCAAATGAGCCGCATTAAATCTTTGCTGGAACAAATAAAAATGAATTACCAAATTAATGATACAGACAATTATTGCTACAGGAGTTTAGTTGGAGTGGAAAGTTATGGAAACTGAGCAGTTGGAGGTAAGGTTGAAAGGCTTATAAATAAGGAATTTAAACGGTTTCTTCCAGGATCCTAGAAATGTTTGAAGGTGTTGACAGAAGTATTGTGAAGACCTTAGTAAGAAATTGGGCTGGCAGTAGTATAGTAGCTTAAAGTAGGAGACTGGGGGATGGTAAAGCACTAATAGGCAATTTTCAAAGTCTATGCTTAGGTGACAGAGGTGAGATGGAAATGCAAGCAACTTTATTAGAACTTCCTAATTCTCTGCTCCATGTTGATTTGTCCTTCTCATCTGCCCCAGGCCTTATTGCTCAATACATTTTGGTCTTTGATAATTTGCTATAATGTACTCATCATAACAACAATAATTGAGATTTGTATATTTATTCATATTTTACAGAGTGCTTTCAGTACTCATCTAACTCTTCCAAGAATACCATGAGGTGGGCAGGACAGGAAATTTTATCACCTTTTTTAGATATGAAAAGGAAAGTCCAGTTGCTTAACATTATTACTCCTTTCTTATAACACAATAAACTTCTTCAAGCTACAAGGCTCATTTCTATCCTAGGGTAGTATCTTGAATATGAAAAGCCGTCAACAGATTAGTGGGAAGAGTGGGAACTCACACTAGAGGCACTATGATCTCATAAAATTAAGTATTATAGACTATGCTGCCAAGAGATGACTCCAAGTCATATTAAAGTTGACTTTTTTTTCATTTTTCACTTCCGAATGAGCAAGGTTTAGTCTTTGAATAGATGACAGCTTCATATGTTACTGCAGGTGTAATATCACATTTGGGAAACCTTTTTTTCTCATGCTATAGGAAAATATTACAGAAAATACAGATGGAATGTTCTATATAAGCATTTCTCTAAAATGAATACAGCCCTCTCCTAAGAAAAATATATCTATATTTCTATATACTCTCATCACATGAACTAAATCTCAGGAAGGTAAGGAATATATGTAAGAGTAAAATTACATGGGAGCATACATTAACTAGCTCATAATTTCTGATCATCATAACAGGTGATTTTCTTGATTTAGTAAGTTACTTCTCAGGTGGTGCTAGTGGTAAAGAACCCGCTTGCCAATACAGGAGACATGAGTTTGATCCCTGGTTCAGGAAGCTTCCCTGGAGGACATTGCAATGCACTGCAGTATTCTTGCATGGAGAATCCCCATGGACAGAGAAGCCTGGCAGGCTACAGTCCATAGGACTGCAAAGCGTCAGACATGACTGAATCAAATTAGCACACATGCACTTTTTTAAAGACATCTTGAGAAGAAAACAATTACATGGCAATTTAATAATAATAATAGAGGCACCATGAAAGTGTGGAAACAGTCACTGGAATGAGCTTTGATGTTCCACCTTTACCAGTTATTTTTCATCAGCATGAGAAAGTCAAACAGTGATGGCATAGATGATTTCTGAATTTTCTTTAAGATATTCAATACATTTTTTAAGTTATTATTTAATATATAGCTGATAACTGGTGACACAACAGAGAATAAGAAAGATGTTTGTCCTCCTAGATCTTTTATACTGGTATTGTGTATTTGACTAATTTGTTGCATTACAGCTTGAAGTAGATAGTGCTTACAATAAAAGCATTGTTTATTTCAAAAAAAGAAAAAGCAGAACTATGAAAATTGGCCAGAGGCTGGGAAGTATAGTGTATGTTTAAGGAAAAGTTAGCAGTGTATTTTACTTGGGTACTGGTAGAAATTTTAGAAGGTCTCAGAAACCATGTCAGAAAAGAATTTCAGTAAAGACATAACAAAATCCATTACCAAAGAGATCTTACGGAGGAAGAAAACAGAAAATTGATTATCAGTTAGTCCTTGGTGTCTTCTGAGTAAAATTGAATGGAGTAGCAAGGCAAAGCCAGATTGAAGAAATTTACAGTGCAAGTGGGTGGTAATAAAGTATAGGCAGTGGCACATGGGTTATGTTTAAAGAAATATTTGTAGTTTAGAAACGTGGGTCAAGGAAAATAGGGTGGTGAGTTACAGAATGGCGGGAACATTTTTAAGTTGTCTTGAAGGGAAAATAGAAAGTATTGGTAGACAAAGAAGCATATGAGAATGGATTTGGGCAACATAATGATGTCTGGAAGCTAAGTCAGGGCAAACTTGGGTGGTTAAGCTTGAGGAACATAGAAGTGAAAGAAAGAGGAAGGTGAAGATGCAGAGAAACAAAGTATTGTTTGTAAGTCAACAGACTTTTCAAAATCATGAAAAGTTTGAAATAGTTACTTTAGAGAACAGATGGGAAGGTAAACACAAGGAAACAAAAGGGAAAAAAGGAAGAAAAGACAAGAGAATGAGAAGATAAGCCACAGAGAGAAAATATTTGCAAAAGACACATCTGAGAGAGAACTGCTTTCCGAAACATACAAAGAACTAACATATCTTAAAAATAAGCAGACAACCAAACTTTAAGAAGGGCCAGAGACCTTAGGAGGCACCTAACCAAATAAAACATACAGATAACAAGGATGAGAAAAATCTGTCACATAACTTGCCATTAGGGAAATGCAAATTAAAACAACAGTACATTACCATAACCCTCTGTTAGAACGGCCAAAATCCAGACCACCAGACCATCAAGTGCTGATAAGCATGTGGAGCAATAGTAACTCTGATTCAATGCTAGTGGAAATGCAGAATGGAGCAACCATTTTGGAAGATAGTTTAGTGGTTTCTTATAAAACTATACATAGTCTTACCACATGATCCAGCAATCATATTCCTTGGTATTTACTTACAGAAACTGAGACCTTGTGTTGACACAAAAGCCTGCGCACAGATACTTATAGCAGCTTTATTCATAATTGTCAAAACTTGGAAGCAATGAAGATGTCCTTTTAGTAGTGGAATGGATAAACCCTGGTAAATCTGGGTAATATAATATCATTCAGGGTTAGAAAAAAAAAGATCTATCAAGCCATGAAATAGCATGGAGGAAACTTAAATATCTATTAACCAAATGATGAGAGTCAATCTGAAAATGCTACATACTGTATCATTTCAACTACGTGATATTCCGGAAAGGGCAAAACTGTAAAAGATTACTGGTTGTGAGGGGTTATAGGGACGGGTGGGGTAGCAGGGATAGATAAGTGGAATATAGAGGACACTTAGGGCAGCAAAAATATTCAGTATGATGCAATAATGATGGTTCCATGTCATTATAAATTTGTCCAAACCCATAGAATGTATGCCACCAAAAGTTATTTCCAGTGTAAACTCTGCGTGTGTGCTCAGTTGCTTCAGTCATGTCCAACTCTTTGTGATCCCATGGACTGTAGCCCACCAGGCTCCTCTGTCCATGGAATTCTCCAGGCAATAATACTGGAGTGGATTGCCATTTCCTTCTCCAGGGGATCTTCCTGACCCAGGGATCGAACCTGGGTCACCTGCATTGCAGGCGGATACTTTACCACTGAGCCACCGGGGAAGCCCCAGTGTAAACTATGGATTCTGAAATATTATGCTGTGCCAATGTAGGCTCATAAATTGTAAAAAACAAGCAAACTAACAAACACAAAACACCACTCTGGTGAGGGAGGTTGATAATAGAGGAGGCTATGCATGTGTGGGGATGAGGGTATACTTGGACCTTCCTTTCAATGTTGCTATGAACCTAGAACTGCTCTGCAAATAGCCTTTAAATATAGGGAAAAAAACAATAATGATTGACACTCAGTAAATGTTCTCTAATAGGCAGGAGGTTTGGAGGGTGATACCTGGGGCAAGGGAATTTTCCTATAAAGAGCCAAGTTTCAGAATTTGAAATTTAGAATTTGAAAGCCATAAACTCTGTTGCAACTATTTTACTCTGCTTTGTAGCATAAAAAAGCCTTAGACAATATGTAAGCCAAAAGTTGGTGTTATATTCTTGCAAAAACAGATGGCGGGTAAGATTTGACCTAAGGGAAATGGTTTGTTGATCCAGATGATGCCAGTCTATTTGGTTACAGGTAAACCAAACTAGCATGACTTTATGGCATTCCTGAATGTACAAACAGGGATTTCCTGAATGTAAAAACAAGAGTACACACTTGCATTTATGTATGCATGTATGTATGTAAATGTCTGTATGTGTGTATGCATATGTATTTTCATACACACATATACATATCAGAAGTCATCTGGAATCTCTAATTTCTTGAATTTGAATAAGATTGGCCTATCAAACCTTGTGTTGATTTTAGTGTATGTATGAAAAAGACAGTGGTTGAATCACTATCACTTAGGATGATTAGTAGTGAATGCTGAATTAGAATGTCAGGCTATTGGAAGGTAAAGCTTATGAGTACAGGGATTCTTTTGACTGTTTATACCGTGCTTTAGTCCCTGGTATTAAGTAGATCCTGAATACTAGTTTGTTGAATGAAATAATTTAGAGCATTCGCAGTTTTAAAACAATATTGAGGCAGTGGGATCTGTTTTAGTGGAACAGTGAGAAAGCATTGTAAGTTTCAGAGCAAGTTTGGTTTCCTGCACTGTTCCCACACCTGCCCTATCTGTTGTTCCACCGGCATTATCCTTAGATCCATATTATAGTAAAGATTTTCTCCATCTTCAGTATAAGATTTGTTAAAGAGCTATTAAAGTGATAGTATTTAAGTATTAATATAACAAAGATGTCATCAGGGCCACTTGGTCTTTTCCAGTAACTTTCGGGTTCTTTGGCAGGGGTAGGGATGGCATTTGACCCAGTCATCTCTGGCTATAGTTGATTCCTTTGAATTCTCCCATTTTTGTCAGGTGTTGCAGCTGTTACTGCATTCCCCAAATATGAAAAAAAGTCTCCAGTCTATGTTTACCACAAAATACCACCCACACAAAGACAGGAAGTATAACTGAATTTACTGAGTGCTTGAATGAATAAAACACATGTAGTAAATTTGAATAGAATATTCAGTTCAGTTCAGCTGCTCAGTCATGTCCGACTCTTTGCGACCCCATGGACTGCAGAATAGAATGTTGCATCTCCTATTTTTAAGTTATGTGGATAATGTTCTCTTTCTGTCCTCCCGCATTTTCACTTATTCTCTCCTGTTTGTATCATATCAACTTGGCTTATACGTGGCTTCCTAATTTTTCTAAGCCCCTTTTTTACAACCTTTTTTCCTGGTTCCCTTGTCCTTGTTTCCAATCCTGATTTCTTACTTCTTACGCAGAATAGCTTTGTCTCTGCTCATCTTGGTGGTGACATAGTTCGGTGTTTAAGGATGTGAGCTCTGGACTGAGATCTAACTGGTGATGGTCTTCCTCTGCTTTTTATTAGCTGTCTGATTCTGGGAAATAGTTTTAATTTTTCTGTGTCCTTGTTTAATTTCTTATATGATGTTTGCAAGGCTGTGATGAATTGATAAATGCAAAGCACTTAGAAAAGTGTGGTATGCTAGAAAGCTTTCATTAAATGTTAGTTATTAATATTATCTTGCTTCAAGATCCCTATTCTTAAAAGGAAAAAGAAAAGAAATAAAACAAAGTACCTTGTCAATGTGTTTCACTAAACAGAGACAGATATACCAACCACCAGTAGTCAACATTAATGTAAAATTATTTCCTCTCTACTCAAGAAAGCAAATTGTACTTCTTACTCTAAAACCAGAAGCCATTATTCCCTCATTTTGGTCAGTTGGTTTTCTCTCTCCTGGGGAAACTCATCATCATATATTTATTTTTTTATGGGTGAATTCATCTTTTAGATTTTCTATTACTAAGTGTTGAAGCTTGTTAAATGCACCTTCATTGTATGTAGGCAGCTTATAGGATTTTAGTTACAACTGAGTAGAATAATAACTTTTCTTAACAGTTTTTCTAATGGCTTAAGACACTGGTTAATACTTAATAAACAGAAATTATTTCATTCTTTCTCTCATCTAAAAAATTTGAATTATACTGATTCTCAGAGGGGGAGAATCAATGAATGATAGGCTTTTTTAGAGATGGAGGGTAACTTAAAGATAATACAGTAGTGTGTCTCTACATTTTAACATGAGTATTTGGGGCCCATTAGTTAGATGATTTACAGAAGGTTTTGTGTCTCTGTGATAGGATTGGAGTAAAGCAACTCTGAATACTATTGTTTCTGTACTCTTCCTTATTGATGGTATGTAACTTAGAAAAAACAAAAAAAGGCAAACCAGCAGTGTTTACCTGTATACACAATCAGTATAGAAAGTATAGAAAGAACAATCCTGCTTTCACATGTCTCCCAAAGTGAATGTCCAACAGGAATGTGAATTTATCACTAATTTGAATTTTTAAGTGATTCATATCACATTGGTTGAGTCTCCACTCAGAGGAAATTATCTTCCAGAATAAGATTGCCATCGTTGTATTTCCTATGGAAAATGCTCAATCTCCTTCTTGTTGAATATTTTCTACTGTTGTATTTATTTGCATAATAGATGTCTAGAGCATTATTTCAATATATTAACTTCCTTTGTGCTAACAAAAGTCAAATCAATAACACAATCCCCAGTCTCGATGTTACTATTTAACTAAAAAATAATGGATGTGAACCTAAGAATGCAGATATTCAACATATAGCTCATCATTGTCAACTGAATAGAGCAGAATTTCACAAATTCCAATATATTCACATCAAGCCAAAGTAGATAGAGTAGTTGATTTAACTGGCTTAATCACAGCTACCTTAGAAGCAAAGTGGATATTTTGTTAAAGATCTGAGGAAAAAGGTTAGAAACATAAGTTTGTAGATAAGACAGGATCTTGTAGACTGTCACGGGAGAGAAAAATAGCATAAACATAATTTTGGCAAGCAGAATTTTTGATTGGGATATGATGTGCATGTGATGGGAAAGAAAGAGTGGTTTAATTGGGGGGATTGAGTGAGAATAAGGCTGGAACTATTTGTGGAGAAACTTAAAGACCATGCTCAGCAAAATCTGCATATAATTTTATGATTTAATGTGCTTTGCTTTTACTCTCTTTTGGCAAGACCTTCCTTCATAAACTCAAAATAACTCATGAATGAATTATAGCCAGTATCTCTTCATGTTTTAGAAGCTCCATGAATTTATAATGAATTCTATTCTTTGTATTCTCTATTTGAGTGATGAGAGGGTCAGAAGCACAATTTATAGGTTAAATGATATTAGGGAACTGTGCATTGTATGACATATTTCATTAAAGCAGAGGCTATGAGCTGGGGCTTTAACAACCAGGAATTTCACACATCTGACCAGCAATCTTGTTCATAATTACTTTTATAATTGCCAAGAATAAGAAAAAAAAAACTGTGTGCATGCATTTTTTGAAGTTTTACAATTGTAGTTTCTATTCAGAGTGGATTTCAGTTGTTAGGGGATGCTATGTCATATAAAATGTAAACATAAGGTATTATAATTAGTTTTTTAGCACTTATGTAAAGTATAAAAATTTGTCTATAACTAAATGTCCTGAAAAGATATAATAGCATTGTACTAAAATTGGAATTGAAATCCTTTTAAGGATGTATCTTTGTTAGTAGAAAAGGTTAGTTACAAATTATCCCAAGAAAATTTATAAACCCTTGAAGCCCATTAAAAGGTTAATTGCTACATTTGAAAACTTGGCTTAGAATCTCCCTGTTCATAAAATTAAAACATAAGTGTTTTAAAGTGAAAACAATGTTATATGCAATGTGTAATTATAATATGACACCAGATGCGTGTGGATAATGCAGTAAAATCCAACAGATGTATTGGTAACTGACAGTAAATCAATTAAAATTTTTCAGACATCTCCCAGTTGCTTTTCTAGAGCCATGATGTTTCTTGAGCCTAGTTTATTTTTTTTTAATATGAGTACAGTTGCTTTTTATTTTTAAAAATGTTTTATTTTTAAAAAAAATAAAAGTATAGTTCCTTTACAATATTGTGTTAGTTTCTACTGTACAGCAAAGTGAATCAGCTATTTGTATATACATATCCTCACTTTTGATATCCTTCCTATTTAGGTCACAACAGAGCATTGAGTAGAGTTCCCTCTGCTATACAGTAGGTTCTCATTATCTACGGGAACTTAGTTTAATATACATAACGTTATGGCAGAAATAAAGAACAAGGCAAGACAATGTATAATTGATACATGACACAGATTTTAAGTGTTGTTAAGGTTTAGTAGATGTAAATATTGCCTTTAAGAAGAATAGAGATTTTCCAAATTTTCTAACACTCATTTTATTCATTTCAGTCAATGGCCAAAGGGAAGTTTCAGACTGGTGGATGATAAACTATGCCATCTGAAGGGCTGTTAGAAGATAAGAAAATTGCTTAATTAGCCACATAATGATAGTTTAAAAAGCCAATAATTTATTTAAATATGTAATGACCTATTTGGTAATGAACATTTTTCCTGCTCTTTACTTAGCATGATATGATAGTTTAATTTCCTTATGATAATATATAACATTTAAAAATAATATTGAATAGCTTCCTTTTTTCTGTATTGATATAATTATGCACGGATTTCCCAGGTGGTGGTAGTGGTAAAGAGCCTGTCTGCCAGTGCAATAGAATTTAGAGATGTAGATTCGATCACTAGGTTGGGAAGATCCCCTGGAGGAGGGCACAACAGCCAACTCCGTTATTCTTGCTAGGAGAATCCCATGGACAGAGGAACCTGGTGGGCTATGGTCCATAGGGTCGCAAAGTTCAGTTCAGTTCAGTCACTCAGTGTCTGACTCTTTGAAACCCCATGGACTGCAGCACTCCAGGCTTCCCTGTCCATCACCAGCTCCCAGAGCTTACTCAAACTCAAACTCAAGGTTGCAAAGAGTTGGACACAACTGAAGCAGTTTAGCATGTAATTAAACATACTAAGTTTTCAAAACATTGGGTGGCTTGAACCTTGATATTTAAGCTAGGCCTACAAATTTGAAGAAATGAAAAGAACAGTATGTAGTAAAAGGGGAGGAGTTCACCATTGTTAATGATCTTTGGAATCTTGTATAATTACTGGATGAAACAATCCCGTTGATTTGTACCTCTCCCTTCTGGCTGTGTACCATTCTGTCAGGGATAAGGTGTCACGATTTACATTTTTGAATGAATTCCTATCTTGCATTCACTCTGAGCAAAATGCATATGTTGTGGCTGAAATACAATGGAAAGGTTTGATGTTTTTATACAGAAGACCTGAGTTTGAGTCCTAACTCCATCACCTTTCTACTGTGTGATCTTGAGCAAGTCACTTAATTTCTCTGAATGAGACCCTAATTTTTCATTTGAAAACTGGAATGGTATTAATACTTTCCTCACTCATAGTAATTCTATGCTTGATTATGAGAACAGTGTACCCTTTATCAAGTGCTGTGGAGTCATTAGTTCCTGAATTTTTTTCCCTTCCTTTTCCTCCCTTTCTCCCTCCCTCTGTGCCTCCATTCCTTCTCTCTTTCATTTTCCTTCCAATAGCTATCCATATTGGGGAAGAGTCTAAAAGAAAAAAAAAAATAGCTTATATAGTGTTCTTAAATTGCTAAATGTTGGGTAAAAGATTAAAAAGCCTTTTAACTCAATTTTTCACTTTTTATGCAGATATTTAGGTGTCCTCTTTACTACAAGATGGCTAGATATCTCCCATAATTACCTTGGTATAAGTTGAAATCAGAGTTATTTCTTCCTAACCTTTTCTTCCAAGCCTGAACAAAAGTCATAGAAAATGATTTTGTAGAGCAGCTCATTAGCATAATAATTTCATAGGGTAGAAATATAATGATTGGATTATTTCAAATACATAACCTCTAAAAAGTAGAGCTCACTTCTTATTCTTGGGGAAGATAATTTTCTAGTGGATGTGGCATGAACAGGAAAGGCAGCAGGCTGACAGAAATCCACAGTTATGATTTCTGCTGTTCAGTACAAGGTCAATGGTTAATTAAGTCACCACCAGTGGAAATTTGATCATGGATGAGGTCTCTAACTTTACCTGTATTACTAGGCTCTCAGTGGATGACTCAGCTAAGTCATTATATTAACTTTGCTTCCTCCAGACGGGTACATGATTCAGAGGGAACTGGCAGGGGATTTAGGATGTGAGGTTGTAATATTACTTTCCGGATACCATTTCAGAAAATGCACGTCCACCTCAGAACCAAGATTTGTAAAGTTTTGTTTGTCATGCAAATTAATGACATGTTGTCATGAGTAATTTAGGTGGCAAGGATTTCATGGTTACTTTTATTATTCATTGATTCATGACATGATTCACTCATTCATCTCCACAAATAATCACTGAGTATCTGTTCTGAACTAAGCACTGTTCTGGGCATTGGGATTAAGGAGATAAAACGAACAGCATCAGCCTTGACATCACTCAGGTCCTGGAAAGTCCTCAGTTCACAACCTGGTAAATTGAGGCAGAGAACGTGTAATTGCCAAGTCCATAACTAGAATCTCAGACTGAGCCACTGCCCGGCTTGGCACTTACTATAACTATGATGCTTTGTAATTTTTTCTGTTAAATCACAGAAGCGTGATATAGTATAATTAGGTCTCCTATATTTGTACAGTACATAAATAATGAAATTTAAACAACAGACACCAGAGAAAACTTAGGTACATTTAGATGCAGGCAGTGTAAATCAACAGCCCAAGAAAATCTTTCCTTGCTTTAGAGGAAAGGTAACTTTGTTTATGGGCTTCCCAGGTGGTGCTAGTGGTAAAGAACCCACCTACCAATGAAGGAGATGTAAGAGACGCATGCTGATCCATTGGTCAGGAAGATTCCCTAGAGGAGGTCATGGCAACCCACCCCAGTATTCTTGCCTGGAGAATCCCCATGGACAGAGGAGCCTGGCAGGCTACAGTGCATGGGGTCACAAAGAGGTGGACATGACTGAAGCGACTTAGCATGCAGGCACATTTTTGTTTACATTTGTACCACTTTCTTTGTATCTTCATTCTGTGAGTCTGTCCATAAATAACCTTCTCTCTTTCCTCTGAAGTGTACTTTGTGCCATATCTTTATGCATCAGAAACAGGTATGTGAGAAGAAAAACAAACGGCACTTTTACTCAAATTAGGACTTTGGGATATTTGTTGTCCTCTGACAAAAGCTAAATACATATTCATAGCATCCTACAAACAGTGGAAATTCCATCTCTGCCTCTAGACTACCTTCAACTAGGTCATACCAGGCAGTTAGGGATATATATTGGTTCTTAGTGTCTACGGGGAGGAATCCATTTTTGGATGTTGGGCTGGGAAACAGTTTAGGTTGTGGCTTATGTATATTTATAGTGCTTGCATTTACTCTCTTGCTGTTCCCCTGTGTGAATTGTTGTATTGGTTCATTTTGACAGTATTGAATGAGGCACAACGTTTTAACCTCTTTTCTCTTGTAATCATATAAACATGTACACTCTACATGGTGATCTGGGAATGCTGATCAGAACATCTGTTATGATAAACAGAACAGTGAATGAGAGCTGATTTTTGAATTGTGAAGTGCTAGAAGTCACTCTTCTGATCTGGGGCTTTATGCAAATGATAATGTTTGAAAATGTTGCTGAAACCTGTCATTCTTTAACTTACCAGAGGTAGAGAGTTTGTTTTGTTTTGTTCTCACATGGCTGCTGCCCAGCTAGAGAAGTATTTGTCTTTCTCAGAATCAATTAAGTTAACCTTTATAGCAACTTACATAGCAGTTTAAGCATTCTAGAGCCTGCAGGAAAGTGCTGCCTTAAAGTAACCAGTAATGTTGGGATAACCTCAAGATATTCTTGGCAAAGGTCCTTCAGGGTACAATCCGCATCACTTCCATATGTCCTTGGTCAATTTTGGGCTAAGGAGCCAAGAGCCATGGGGTAAAAATTAATAAAATGAATATTACTCTCATTATCATTCTCCTAAAATAAACAGCCAGTCAAAGAAAACTCTAGATTTAGTGGCAGATAAAGAGCTTACCTTACATGAGAACCTCTGCCCATTCTTTTGACTCCTTACAAACCTTCACTACATTGTGATAGCCAGTCTCAGGAGAATTATCAGTTATCTTTCCTATTATCATCTTGGCTACAACTAGAAGACTTTTTTAAAATTACTTTTCCTGTATTTGTTTTTAACTGATTTTTAAATATATTTTTTCCCATTTAGTTTACAGTTGTTCTCTCATTTAAAAAGGAACAATTTTAATTTTGAATTTGCTTAGCACATTTGAGGCTGGGGAGGAAATTTCAACGGAGTCACTACTCAAAAACATATTGGAAAGTTCTGATCTGAGGGATGAAGGTGGTGGTTTAGTTGCTAAATTGTGTCTGAATCTTGTGACCCCCTGAACTGTAGCTCACCAGGCTTCTCTGTCCATGGAATTTTCCAGACAAGAATACAGGAGTGGGTTGCCATTTCCTTCTCCAGGGGAACTTCCAGACCCAGGCATTAAACCCATGTCTCCTGCTTTGCCAGAGAAATTCTTTACACTGAGCCACTAGGGAAGTCCGGCAGATGCAGTATTGTCGGTGCCTGATCGGAATGATTTTTCTAAAAACAGGGCATTTTCAGGCTCAGTTTTCAAGGTCATTGTTCTGTAGAGATAAAATAGTTCATCTCTATAGTGAAGGGCTAAGTTTGTTAAATCTATATTTGGATAATTTCCTATGACTGGAAATGTTCTCTCTTTAGCTTGGGTTCTATCCAGTCCTAAGAATCCAAAATTGTATAATCTTATATCCTAAATTACTCCATCCTCAAAAATCATTTCCTCTATAAAGGTATGTCAGATATATAAAAATTCTTTTTATTTCAAGAAGTCTAGGAAATAGTCATTATCTATATTCCTATTATTCATAGATATTCTCCATGAATATTTTGGTATATATCCTTCCAGGCTTATATCTATGTATTTTTATATTTATTTATCTGTTCAGTTCAGTTCATTTCAGTCACTCAGTCATTTCTGACTCTTTGTGACCTCATGGACTGCATCATGCCAGGCTTTTCTGTCCCTCACCAACTCCTGGAGCTTGCTCAAACTCATGTCCATTGAGTTGGTGATGTCATCCAACCATCTCATCCTCTGTCATCCCCTTCTCCTCCTGCCTTCAGTCTTTTCCAGCATCAGGGTCTTATCCAGTGAGTCAATTCTTTGCATCAGGTGGCCAGAGTATTAGAGCTTCAGCTTTAGCATCAGTCCCATCTCTGCTTTTTAATATACTGTCTAGGTTGATCATGGCTTTTTTCCCAAGAATCAAGTGCCTTTTAATTTCATGGCTGCGGTCACCATCCACAGTGATTTTGGAGCCCAAGAAAATAAAGTTTGTCACTGTTTCCATCGTTTCCCCATCTATTTTCCATGAAGTAATGGGACCGGACACCATGATCTTTGTTTTTTGAATGTTGAGTTTTAAGTCACCTTTTTCATTTTCCTCTTTCATCAAGAGGCTCTTTAGCTCCTCTTTGCTTTCTATCATAAAGGTGGTGTCATCTGCCTATCTGAGGTTATTGATATTTCTCCCGGCAATCTTGATTCCACCTTGTGCTTCATCCATCCCGGCATTTCACATGATACACTCTGCATATACATTAAATAAGCAGGGTGACAGTATACAGCCTTGATGTACTCCTTTCCCAATCTGGAACCAGTCTGTTGTTCCATGGCCAGTTCTATCTGTAGCTTCTTGACCTGCATACAGGTTTATTAGGAGGCAAAGACTTTGGCCTAGTCAATAAAGCAGAAGTAGATGTTCTGTTGGAACTCTTGCTTTTTTTATGATCCAACAGATGTTGGCAATTTGATCTCTGCTTCCTCTGCCTTTTCTAAAACCAGCTTGAACATCTGGAAGTTCACGGTTCACGTATTGTTAAAGCCTGGCTTGGAGAATCTTAAGCATTACATTACTAGCGTGTGAGATGAGTACAATTGGTGTTAGTTTGAATATTTTTGGCATTGCCTTTTTTTGGGATTGGAATGAAAACTGACCTTCTCCAGTCCTGTGGCCACTGCTGAGTTTTCCAAATTTGCTGGCATATCGAGTGCAGCAGTTTCACAGCATCATATTTTAGGATCTGAAATAGCTCAACTGGAATTCCACCACCTCCACTAGCTTTGTTGGTAGTGATGCTTCCTAAAGCCCATTTGACTTCACACTCCAGAATGTCTGGCTCTAGTTGAGTAATCACACCATCGTGGTTATTTGGGTCATTAGGCTCTTTTTTTTGTAGTACTTCTGTGTATTCTTGCCACCCCTTCTTGATATCTTCTGCTTCTATTAGGTTCATTCCGTGCCCATCTTTTCATGAAATGTTACCTTGGTATCTCTAATTTTCTTAAAGACAACTCTAGTCTTTCCCTTTCTATTGTTTTCCTCTATTTCTTTGCATTGATCACTTAGGAAAGCTATCTTATCTCTCCTTGCTATCTTTGGAGCTCTGTATTCAGATGGATTTATTTTTCCTTTTCCCCTTTGCCTTTTGCCTCTCTTCTTTTCTCAGCTGTTTGTAAGGCCTCCTCAGACAACCATTTTGCCTTTTTGCATTTCTTTTTCATCATAATAGTTTTGCTCACTGTCTCCTATACAATGTTATGAAACTCTGTCCATAGTTCTTGAGGAACTCCGTCTATCAGATCTAATCCCTTGAATCTATTTGTCACTTCCACTGTATAATCATAAGGGATTTGATTTATGTCATACCTGAATGATCTAGTGGTTTTCCTTACTTTCTCAGTTTAAGTCTGAATTTCACAGTTAAGAGTTAATGATTTGAGCCACAGTCAGCTCCCGGTCTTTTTTTTGCTGACTGTATAGAGCTTTTCCATCTTCAACTGCAAAGAATATAGTCAATCTGATTTTAGTATTGACCATCTGGTGATTGTCCATGTGTAGAGTCATCTCTTGTGTTGTTGAAAGAGGGTGTTTGCTATGACCAGTGTGTTCTCTTAGCAAAACTCTGTTAGCCTTTGCCCTGCTTCATTTTGTACTCCAAAACCAAACTTGCCTGTTATTCCAGGTATCCCTTGACTTCCTACTTTTGCATCCTAGCCCCCTATGATGAAAGGACATCTATTTTGGGTGTTAATTCTAGAAGGTCTTGTACGTCTTCATAGGACCGTTCAACTTCAGCTTCTTTGGCATTAGTGGTTAGGGCATAGACTTGGATTACTGTGACATTGAATGGTTTGCCTTGGAAATAAATAGGGATCTGTAGATAAATATTTAGACATAAATCTAGATGGGTTCTCAGGTGGCACTAGCAGTAAAGAACCCACCTGCCCAATTCAGGAGCTGCAGGAGACTGGGTTTGATCCCTGGGTCGGGAAGATCCCCTGGAGAATGGACTGGCAAGCCACTCCTGTATTCTTGCCTGGAGAATCCCATTTATAGAGGAGCCTGGTGGGCTATTGTTCATTGGGCTGCAAAGAGTCAGACATGACTGAAGTGACTAACACTTAACACTTCTTTATAGCATAGCTAAGTTTTATTGAGAATCATTGTTGTAAAAGTTTTAATTTATCCTCTCATTTAATTTTCTCTGCAATCCTACGTACTTGATAAAGCCAATAAGATAATATTTTTTCCAGTGGGCTAAACTGAGCTATGAATCCAAGCAGGCTGACACTAGAGATGTTATTTTGAACCATTACATAATATTGCCTCTTAAAAACTTGCTGATTTCATACTTGCTATTTAATTAGCATTGTATCCTGAATGTTTTCCCATGTCAATAAATGTACCTCTACCCAAGAATGTTAATGATTACACACTATTCCATTGGTGGTTTACAACACTATATAGAACCACTCTGCTGGTGATGTATATTTAGATTGTTTCTAGTTTATTTCCTTATTAAAAATGATACTGCTATGAGCTTCTTTGAACATGTATAATTTCTAGTATAATTTGTCTAAATCTTAAATACCTTTGCAGTTTGCCTTTCTGCTGATAAAATTTGCCCTACAGAATTATCTGATCAAAGATTATTCCTTGATTCTTCAGGTCAATAAAATTACATTAGTGAAGTAATTATTTATTGGGCATGTACTATGTGACAGGCACTCAGCTAAGAGCTGAGGATTCAACTATAGCAATTGTTTGAGTTTATAGGCTAGTTATTCTCACTAACTTAAGAATTTTAGACATACTTTTAAAAAGCTTTACTTGATCATTTCCCAGGATATGTTTAGGACTTGTAACAGTTTACAGTGAAAATTTGTTGCCAGTGTGTGTGTGTGTGTGTGTGTTTATGTTTTGACCAACTCTCCATTCTGAACACCCAAAATGGAATAATCTACAGCTGGGTCATTTCATTTGACCATAAGACACATTGTTTAGGCTATATTTACATAGAGTCAGTGTAAGTATTTTTGTCAGTGACTTATTGTTTTATTTGACAGTATCAGGTCACTATGTTTTCTCCCCTACTTTGCCTCTGGATTAAGTAGCTGGTTACGTTTTCTTCAGATCCTGCTTTTGTATAAGTCTTTGTGGGCGTGTATCAGTTTTGCATGCATACACACATATGTGAACATTGTTTCTATATTAGATCTCGACTGGCTTAGTCACATTATCTGCAATTAAAATTTCCACAGTGATTTCTCAAGTTAGATTTTTGGAAAAAGGAACTAACTAACTTTAATACTCTATTTACATATTTACATTTTCCTTGACATACAATTGTCTGCAATATTTTCTTTCCACATCTGCTTTGAATTCTTTCAGTTTTTAAATTTGTCAGGAAATTAAATCCATTACTGAATACTGAAACTAGTTCTGAAAAGTTATAATTTTTATATCATTTCGAGTTAGCCTTAGCGATACAAGCTTCTATTCCACAGGCTGTCCTAATTATAAAAACTAATTCATAAGACTAATTTATAAATGGCTTTAGCAAATAAGAGAGGCTTTCTAGGTTATGTTAAGAGAATCACAGAGGAAGGGACACAGTCTGATCCACATGATTCTTGTAGTTGCCTGGGAAAAGGAAAATAAGTATTGCCCATTTGGTCAATTTCTTTAATATTTCTTTTATATTGTATTGATATATAGTACTGCATTAGTACTTGCAATACTCATATTCTCTCCTCACATTAGTGGTTTATTCTTCAAACATATATTAAACACACATGTACGCCTAGCACTGAGTTAAATCCAACGAGTCAAAAATGAGTGAGTTCCATACACATTGAACCATGTACAGGAACAGAAGGTTACAGCTATAAATCTAACTGAGGGAGTTTGTGGAGAGGCAGGCTTTACAACAGAGATGATGGGGTTTTATTAATGGTAACATGAATCCTAAAATTTTTAATAATCTCCAAGGATTTTATATCTGATTAATACTATAGCTTTTAAAAGAGAAACAAAATATTTTTAAGGATTTAAGAAATTTTACCCCCAAATGTGTAAACAATTCCTTTCTTTATCATTTTTTAATCCTCTCAATTAAAAGAAAATAATAAATGCAAAAATACACGGCTCATACGTAACAGTTGATAGTCCAGCTAATAGCGTAAAGAAGATTTTTTAGGAAACTATGCACAATGAATATGTAAAGGAGAATGGAGGGATTTTCTTAACGTTATAGTCCAGATAAATAATGTTAATTATTTTGCATATAATATCAAATTACATATTTAGGCTGCTTCATGGGTTATACTATTATTATTAAATTGATTTCTGAGTTTTTAAAATAATTTGCTAGCCATTATTTTATTAGTATTTCTAGATTAAAACTTAAGGAAATTTATTTTAATACCTCTAACTTAGCCTTATAACATCTAAATGCTCTTTGTAAACACAAACCATACTTGTATCTATATTTTTATTGACTAGATTCAGTAATATTTTGATGTAGAATTTCTCAAATCAGTTTTCTTTTTTTTTTGCAAATGAAAGCGAGGCTAGCATGTAACCAGTCCTTAACTTCTGACAGAATCAGTATTGTTCCTCAATTTACTGAGCAGTTCTTAAGCAATCTTAGAATCAGGAAAGTCTTCTGAACCTCTGATCTTCAAGATCATTTCACCCAGCCCTTCATTTTGCAGAGAAGTAAACATTTGTTTGGATAGTGAATGGGGTTTGCTCATTCAGTCACTTTTGCCTTTTCTTTTAGCTGACCTATTTCTTAAAAATCGATATAATTAAGTGTGTGCTTTTGGCCCTCAAATCGTTGGTGTTATTTATACTGTTTGTGTGGTGATTATTCACGTGGCTGCCTTCCCTGTTATCTCATTTTGATCTGCTCTATTTGTATCTTGATATTATTCCAGCATCTGCCTTCCCAATCAGTGTGTATTCCTTCTCGGTCCTAAATTGCTAACATTTAAGTAGCCATTTCCCAATTTTCCTCTCAGTAGGTAGTACATCTACTTTAAAACTAATATTATTTGAATGTATAGCTCTGTGGTCCTCCCTGCCATTTTAAGGATCCATTTTGTAGAAAGAAAAAAAAAATCAACACCTATTTTCTATACACTAGCAAAAATTATGTTGGAAACTGTAGGAGGTTTGTAAAGTTAAAAGCATATTTATTTTTAAAACAAGGAAGCACATTTACATGCCTGAGCATAACCAGTCTCTGTCCAATGGAACTATAATGTCATTTCCTTCAAAATGATTTCAGTTTTTATGAGCCATCTAACTCATGTTCTTTATTCTAGACTATCAGCAGCTTCCTTTCCCCAAATGACCACTACCAGTTTGAGTTGTATTGATTATGATAGATGTGGAAGAGATATTCAAGATTGGCTTTCATAGCTTCTATAGTTAAAGAACTACAGAGTGCTAAAACTTCAGAAAATTACAGGACATTCTAAAGAAAAAATTTTCACTAGTCACATGTCTGTATATTTTTTTGTTTACTTGAAATATTGACAAAGGTGTGAACTTGTATGCCTAGATGAAGTTACACTAGTAACAGTACAATTCACAACGTTATTGTCACTAGAAAAGATGTCTCAAAATTCTGAAGCCAGTCCTTTAATTAAATTAGAAATACCCATTGCTTCATGGCTCAAGGGAGTCAAAAACAAGTGAGGAGTGTCTCTCAGTGTGAGGGAAGAGATGAATCACTGCTCCTCCTCTTGGAAAATTCATACATTATACCATATGGTTTCCACACAGTCCCTTTCTGGGAGCTTTGACCTATTTATTCATTTTTCCATGGCGTGTCAGTCATTCAAGCCCATGTGCACATGTGTTCTTCTGATTGCATACTCTTAAGCAGCCTGGGTGGTATCTATCAACTTCACACAAAATCAGTTTCAGAGTAGTATAGTCATATTTCATATGGATGTAAAAAACTCTAAGAATCTGTCTTAGGAAACTAAAAGTGTGTATCATTCAGAAAAAGGAAAGCTGCTGTGAAAACTACCAGAAATTGAAGATAAAGAGTGGCAGTCTCACCAGCAGGAAGCAGTTCAGCATAGTGATGAAAAGCTGGAGCCTAGATTAAGGTCTCTGTGTCTGAATCCAGTATCCATCACTTTCTGACCGTGCAACTGACCTTAGGCAAGATTCTTAAGATGCTGGGCCTGCTCGAAGGTCTTGCTAACGTAGAGGACATTAAACCCAGTAAAGTAAGTCATTTGGCCTAAAAAAGTAAAATACCTTGTGAGGCAATGGACCATAAAAGAGACAAGGAATTCTTAGGCTTACCAATATGAAAGACTTAAATATCAGTTATATTCAGAATTAAAATATAACAGAGCAACAGGTAATACACTGAAGGCAGAAAATGTGATTCAACTACATTTCTTGATGTCATTCTATTTATGTTTGTAAATTATTTATCATAATGCCTGATATAATGATGCTCTTAATGAATGTTGACTATTAGAATCTTTCATCCTTCAGAGTAGCATGGGTTTAACATGTTTCGTACTGATGTAACTTTCTTTCTTTTTAAATTTAAGTATAGTTGATCTACAACATTATATTAGTGTCAGATGTACAGCATAGTAATTCAACATTTGTATAGGTTATACTATTTTCAGGGTTATTACTACATACTATCTATATATCCTTGTGCTCTGCAGTATATCCCTGTTGCTTATTTATTTAACAAGTAAGTTTGTGTCCCTTAATCCCATATACCAGTCTCACTTCTCCTCCCTTCCCTCTTCCCACTGATAACAACTATTTTGTTTTCTATACCTGTGAGTCTGTTTCTTTTTTGTTATATACATTCATTGTTTTCCTTTTTAGACTCTATGTATCATTGATAATATAGAGTATTTAACTTTCTCTGTCTGAATTATTTTACTAAGCATAGTATTATCTAGATTCACCCATGTTGGTGTAAATGGAAGAATTTTATTGTTTTTTATGGCTAAGTGATATTCCATTGTGTGTTTATCTAAATACAGAGAGATATTATTTAATTTGTTTTTAATTGGAGGATAATTGCTTTATAATGTTGTATTGGTATCTGCCATTTGGCTAAGTTCAGTCGCTCAGTTGTGTCTGACTCTTTGTGACACCATGGACTGCAGCATGTCAGGCCTCCCTGTCCAACACCAACTCCCGGAGTTTATTCAGACTCATGTCCATGCAGTTGGTGATGCCGTCCAACCATCTTATCTCTGTCGTCCCCTTCTCCTCCAGCCTTCAATCTTCCCCAGCATCAGAGTCTTTTCCAATGAGTCAGCTCTTCGCATCAGGTGGCCAAAGTATTGGAGTTTCAGCTTCAGCATCAGTCCTTCCAATGAATATTCAGGGCTGATTTAATTTAGGATTGACTGGTTTGATCTCCTTGCAGTCCAAGGGACTCTCAAGAGTCTTCTCCAACACCACAGATCAAAAGTATCAATTCTTCAGTGCTCAACCTTCTTTATGGTCCAACTCACATCTATATGTGACTACTGGAAACACCGTAGCCTCAACTAGATGCACCTTTGTAGGCAAAGTAATGTCTCTGCTTTTTAATATGCTTTCTAGGTTTATCGTAGCTTTTCTTCCAAGGAGCAAACATCTTTTAATTTCATGGTTGCAGTCAACATCTGCAGTGATTTTGAAGCCCAAGAAAATAAAGGCTTTTCCTTGGGAAGCACATTCATCTTCCCCAGTGTTTATTGGTGGTCTATTGGGCATATTCTGATGAGTTTAGCCAGCAGGGCATTAAAAATTAAACTTCCTTTTTGA
The DNA here is from genome assembly GCA_024291935.2 of Okapia johnstoni. Lineage (NCBI taxonomy): Eukaryota > Metazoa > Chordata > Mammalia > Artiodactyla > Giraffidae > Okapia > Okapia johnstoni. The sequence continues at coordinate 50,348,942 of CM044317.1, forward strand.
TGGAGAAGATATTCTTTAGTCCTCACCACCTCTTATTGTCTCTCCAGTATAGGTATTTAACTTTGCAGCCCCAGACCAAAGGGCATTGGGGCTCAGAGGGAAGGCTGTTCTAGTGACTGCATTTGGCTCTGGGATGGTTTTGTGTCTTCCAAACGTTGGGTGTTCAGGAGTTGGTGCAGTGGTGATACAGATGCTCATCATTCTCTCTGGAACTTTGGATGGGTGAAGTCTGGGGCATGTAGGACAGTATCCATCTAACTTTGATGTAATGCCACTTCCAGTGGCAGATTCCCTAAGCTGCATCTACTCAAGAATCAATTCAACTAGTACCCACAGAAGACTCTTAAGGACTATTCTAACTAAAGTTGTTGAACAGGAATCTGGGTTTTTATTCCTCAGACCACCCTCTTCTTGGACCTGCAACTCTGTGACTTAGATGAGGCCAACATTCTTTTAATAAAATTCTGGAAACTGGCATATCTTCTAAGAGGATAACAAATGATGTGTCATTCACAACATCAATTCCTTTATTAAAGTGAATGTGTGTAAGACAGTGTACCTACTTTAAGATAGGATCTTTTTGAAGTTGTAGAAGTTAGATGTGACGTTGGCTGGCACATTTATCACAGGTTTATGAGTCATACAATCCTCAGTAGTGGTTAAAATTGACCTAAATGAGAAAAAGTTTGGATTGGCTTCAGCAGTTGACTAATATAAATCTTTTATTTCAAGTCTTGAGTAATGTTCTTTTGTGAGTCATAGTCTGTAATGAAGAAAGTTGTAGTATTGTGAGTTCTGTGCGTATGAGGGATTCCTTACCAGTTGGTCTTCTATATCTGCTAAACAAAGTGGGGCAACTATGGAAAACTTTTCCAACTACTTATGAAAAAGAAGCCTATTCTGTTCTATTCTGTTTCTTTTTTACCTAGAAGTCCTCTTATAAAATGGTGAAAACTAGTAACTTTTACTATAAGCTTGGAGGAAGAAGCGCAGGCATATTGCTTGAGACAGGGAAGGTGGTCTGGTATCCCCATCATTTTAAGAATTTTCCACAGTTTGTGATTCACACAGTCAAAGGATTTGGCATAGTCAATAAAGCAGAAGTAGATGTATTTCTGGAACTCTCTTGCTTTTTCTGTATCCAGTGAACGTTGAAATTTGATCTCTGGTTCATCTGCCTTTTCTAAATCCAGCTTGAACATCTGGAAGTTCTCAGTTCACGCACTGTTGAAGCTTAGCTTGGACAATTTTGAGCATTACTTTGCTAGCATGTGAGAAGAGTGCAATTGTGCAGTTGTTTGAACATTTTTTGGCATTGTTTTTCTTTGGAATTAGAATGAAAATGACCTTCTCCAGTCCTATGGCTGCTGCTGAGTTTTCCAAATATGCTGGCATATTGAGTACAGCACTTTCACAGCATCATCGTTTAGGATTTGAAATAGTTCAACTGGAATCCCATCACCTCCACTTGCTTTATTTGTAGTGATGCTTCCTAAGGCCCAGTTGACTTCACATTCCAGGATGTCTGGCTCTGGGTGAGTGATCACACCATCACGGTTATCTGGGTCATGAAGATCTTTTTTGTATAGTTCTTCTATGTATTCTTGCCACCTCTTCTTAATATCATCTGCTTCTGTTAGATCTATACTGTTTCTGTCCTTTATTGTGCCCATCTTTGCATGAAATGTTCCCTTGGTATCCCTAATTTTCTTGAAGAGATCTCTAGTCTTTCCCATTCTATTGTTTTCCTCTATTTCTTTGCATTGATCACTGCGGAATGCTTTCTTATCTCTCCTTGCTATTCTTTGGAATTCTTCATTCAAATATATTTATCTTTCCTTTTCTCCTTTGCCTTTCATTACTCTTCTTTTCTCAACTATTTTTATAAGGCCTACTCAGACAACCATTTTGCCTTTTTGCATTTCTTTTTCTTGGGGATGATCTTGATCACTGCCTCCTGTTCAATGTAACGAACCTCTATCCATAGTTCTTTAGGCACTTGTCCATCAGATCTAATCCTTTGAATCTATTTCTCACTTCCACTGTATAATCATAAGGGATTTGATTTAGATCATATCTGAATGGTCTAGTGGTTTTCCCTACTTTTTTCAATTTAAGTCTGAATTTGGCAGTGAGGAGTTCATGATCTGAGGCACAGGCAGCTCCCAGTCTTGTTTTTGCTGACTAGATAGAGCTTCTCCATCTTTGGCTGCAAAGAATATAATCTATCTGATTTTGGTATTGACCATCTGGTGATTGTCCATGTGTAGAGTCTTCTCTTGTGTTGTTGGAATTGGCAAAACTCTGTTGTTTTTCTATTGGCAAAACTCTGTTAGCCTTTGCCTGCTTTATTTTATACTCCAAGTCCAAACTTGCCTGTTACTCCAGGTATCTTTTGACTTCCTAATTTTGCATTCCAGTCCCCTATGATGGAAAGGGCATCTTTTTTTTGGTGTTAATTCTAGAAAGTTTAGAACCTTTCAACTTCTGCTTCTGTGGCATTAGTGGTTGGGGCATAGACTTGGATTACTGTGACACTGAATGTTTTGCCTTGGAAACAAACAGAGATCATTCTGTCGTTTTTGAGATTGCACCCAAATGCTGCATTTTGGATTCTTTTGTTGACTGTGAACATTATTCAATTTCTTCTAAGGGATTCTTGCCCTCAGTAGTAGGTATAATGGTGATCTGAGTTAAATTTGCCCATTTCATTCCATTTTAGTTAACTGATTCCTAAAATGTTGATGTTCATTCTTGCTATCTCCTGTTTGACCACGTCCAATTTATCTTGATTCATGGACCTAACATTCCAGGTTCCTATGCAATATTGTTCTTTACAGCATCAGACTTTACCTCCATCACTGGTCACATCCACAACTGGACGTTGTTTTCACTTTGGCTCTGTCTATTCATTCTTTCTGGAATTATTTCTCCATTCTTCTCCAGTAGCATATTGGGCACCTACCAACCTGGGGAGTTCATTTTTCAGTGTCCTATCTTTTTGCCTTTTCATACTGTTCATGGGATTCTCAAGACAAGAATAATGAAGTGGTTTGCCGTTCCCTTTCCCAGTGGACCATGTTTTGTCAGAACTCTCCATCATGACCCATACGTCTTGAGTGGCCCTACACAGCATGGCTCATAGTTTCATTGAGTTAGACAACAGCATGATCTATGTGATCAGTTTGGTTAGTTTTCTGTGATTGTGGTTTCCCTAATGGCTCAACAGTAAAGAGTCTGCCTGCCATGCAGGAGACCCAGGTTCAATCCTTGGGTCAGGAAGATCCTCTGGGGAAGGGAATGGAAACCCACTTGAGTATTCTTGCCTGGAAAATTCCATGGACAAATGAGCCTGGCAGGCTACTGTCCATGGGGTCGCAAAAGTTATACACAACTGAACGACTAACACACATACTGTTTGATGCTGAGGTTATGTGAGATGTGATAGTCTCTCCTAAATTAATACAAGCAGACAAAATAATTAAACCAAACAAAAATAAAACTGTAGGGATGATTATCTTAGATTTTTTTTTTAATTTCAGAAAACCAAACATAAGTATAAGAAAACAGTGAAAAATGGGAATAGGGAATTTGATTGTGATAAAATATTGGTCTCTAGGTTCATGAAACTGTGAATCTTGGTACAAGTCTGTGGAAAGCACTTAATTATAGATTACTAAGATGCTGCTTCAGGATCTTATAGTTCTTCTATGTTCTTTCTTACTCTGAAATGTATTTTATTCACCAAATACTTTTCTGTGAACTCCTTAGGGTAGCAATTCTGTCTTCATTACCACATGGTTATGAAATGCTGCCTATAATTCTAATACTTCATAATAAAAAGAATAAGTCCAGGACCAAACACCTTTTACAGCAGATGCATAGCACAAGGTGGATATTATTTTGCATGGTAAGAGAAAAGGCCCTGTTCAAATCATGTGAAAAATTATCCTTTTATTTGTCTAGGAATAGATGCAGAAAATGTTTCACCTTTCAATTTCTTACTAGAAAGTTTTAAGATCAAAGATATACTTTTAGAATAAAAATAACTGATTTCTTCCACAGAGAATCAAATTTGTAAACTTCTATTTTCTACTTCATAAAGAAAATAAATAAAATATTTAATTTCTCAATTCGTTGCTCAACTCTGCATCAACAGATTACAGAGAATTGTCTTGTTCTTGAGTAAGTAAGGTTTCTTTTATCCAAGGCCTAGCCTACTTCCCATGCTTTGAATTTGATCCTCGTTTGCTCCTGAGCTACCTACTTCATCAGTTCCCTCTCTTCTCTGCCTTTTAACTTTCTTTTTGTTTTGGTTCTTCCCCCATCACATAAATATATTGTCTTTCTCATTAGAACAATAACAAATACATAAATGTCTTGAAATTTCATACTATCTCTGGTTACTCTCATGTTTTCTGCTACCCCTTAATATTATAGCTTCATTTTAAAATGTATTTTATCCACTTTTTAAAAATATTGTAAGATTAACACAGGTTTATTGTTAACTATTTAAAATGTACACAAAGAAGAAAATTAATCGAGTGTCTATCATTTAAAATAAACCACACTTAATACTCTGTTAAGTGTAAGTGCAAATTGTAAATTCTTATAAAACATATTTGTCATCAGATACCTGGTATAGAGTAAAATGGCCAAATGCATAGTATTTTATTAATTATATGTACCGTATTTATGAAAACAATTTGATCCCATTGGATATTTAGAATGCTTCTAATATTATTCTTATGAACAAAATGAGTACCTTTGCTGCTAAACCTCCCACATTTTCCTTAAGGTTGTATCCTGTTAGTAGAATTAGCAGATTCAAGTGGGTATTTTTAAAGCTTGATAAACTAAAAAATAGTTTTCAAGAAAGTTTGTAACAATTTAGCTTTCAACTGTACTTTTTAATTATACCTCAATAATTTTGATCTGTAAATGTTCCATCTCATTGTTTTAATCTTTCTTTTTCTCTGTTTTTGAGCATTTTGAACACTGTGTACTCATTGATTCTTTGTATGTAATATTTACTATCTATTCATATTCTTTGCCAATGTCTCCTTTGGTGTAATTATATTTTTTAGTTGTTATTATTTTATATTGAAGATACCAACCCGTTTGCATATAGTATGTTTGTGTTTAGTTTAACAAACTTTGATATATTTTCTTAATTTTCTTTTAATCATTTTTGTTAGTTTTATTATGAATTTTTTCAAATATTCAAGTTATAGTCAACAATATTGCCCTTATTTTTACTGCCTGTGTTATCAAACTTAGAAGAGTCTTCACACTTTTATGCAATTGCTTTTTAACACAAAATTTTATTAAACGATGATCTATGCATGCCAACCTACACAAATCATAGAGTTAAGTCTTAATAATATACATCTGAGAACCTAGGATAAGAAACAGAATATCACTAGCACCTGGAAGCACATCATACACCCTTCCTGTACCTAACCCCCACCACCATTTTTGAACTTTTAAAAGAATTAAATCATACAGCAATATTCTCTTGTGCCTGATAACTCCTTTCAGCATTTTGTTCATGAGATTCATCTCCTGGTGTTGAATGTAGTTGTTCACTGATGCATTTATTCCATGCTGCTATGAATATTCTTGTACATATTTTTTATACTGTTAAAACTTTAAAAAAATTATTTATTTTTATTGAAGGATAATTGCTTTACAGAATTCTGCTGATTTCTGTCAAACCTCAATATGAATCAGCCATAGGTACACATATATCCCCTCCCTTTTGAACCTCCCTCCCATCTCCCTCCCATCCACTCCTCTAGGTTGATACAAAGCCCCTGTTTGAGTTACCTAAGCCATACAGCAAATTACCATTGGCTATCTATTTTTACATATGGTAATGTAAGTTTCCATGTTACTCTTTCCATACATCTCACACTCTCCTCCCTTCTCCCCATGTCCATAAGTCTATTCTCTGTTTCTATATTGTTGCCCTGTAAATAAATTCTTCAGTACCATTTTTATAGATTCTGTATATATGTGTTAGAATATGGTATTTATCTTTCTCTCTCTTCACTCACTTTACTCTGTATAATAGGTTCTAGGTTCATCCACCTCATCAGAACTGACTCAAATCATTCCTTTTTATGGCTCAGTAATATTCCATTGCTGGAGAAGGCAATGGCACCCCACTCCAGTACTCTTCTTGCCTTGGAAACCCCATGGACGGAGGAGCCTGGTAGGCTGCAGCCCATGGGATCGTGAAGAGTCGGACACGACTGAGCGACTTCACTTTCACTTTTCACTTTCATGCACTGGAGGAGGAAATGGCAACCCACTCCAGTATTCTTGCCTGGAGAATCCCAGGGATGGAGGAGCCTGGTGGGCTGCCGTCTATGGGGTCGCACAGGGTCGGACACGACTGATGCGACTTGGCAGCAGCAGCAGCAATATTCCATTGCAAATATATACCACCACTTCTTTCAATATTCATCTCTCAATGGATATGTAGGTTGCTTCCATGTTCTCTATTGTAAATAGTGCTGCTATGAACAATGGGATACATATATCTCAGTTTTGTTTTTCTCAGGGTATATGCCTAGGAGTGGGATTGCTGGGTCATATGGTCGTTTTCTTCCTAATTTTTTAAGGAATCTCCATACCTTCTTCCATAGTGGCTGTATCAATTCACATTCCCACCAAGAGTGCAAAAGTGTTCCCTTTTCTCCGCACCCTCTCCAGCATTTATTGTTTGTAGACTTTTTGATGATGGCCATTCTGACCGATGTGAGGTGATATCTCATTGTAGTTTTGATTTGCATTTCTCTAATAATGAGCGATGTTGAGCATCTTTTCATGTGTTTTTTAGCCATCTGTATGTCTTCTTTGGAGAAATGTCTGTTTAGGTCTTTTTCTCACTTTTTGATTGGGTGTTTGTTTTTCTAGTATTGAGTTGTGTGAGCTTCTTGTATATTTTGGAAATTAATCCTTTCTCAGTTGTTTCATTTGCTATTATTTTCTCTCATTCTGAGGGTTGTCTGTTCACCTTGTTTATAGTTTCCTTTGCTGTGCAAAAGCTTTTAAGTTTAATCAAGTACCACTTGTTTCCTTTTGTTTTTATTTCCATTACTCTAGAGGTGGGTCATAGAGGATCTTGCTTTGATTTATGTCATTGAATGTTCTGCCTATGTTTTCCTCTAAGAGTTTTGTAGTTTCTGGTCTTACATTTAGGTCTTTAATCCATTTTGAGTTTATCTTTGTGTATGGTGTTGGCAGGTGTTCTAATTTCATTCTTTTACATGTAGCTGTCCAGTTTTCCCAGCACCATTTATTGAAGAGGCTGTCCTTGTCCCATTGTCTATTCTTGCCTCCTTTGTCAAAAATAAGGTACCCAAAGGTGCATGGGTTTATTTCTGGGATTTCTATCTTGTTCCACTGGTCTATATTTCTGTTTTTCTGCCAGTACCATACTGTCTTGATGACTGTAGCTTTGTAGTATAATATAAAGTCAGGAAGCTTGATTCCTCCAGCTCCATTCTTCTTTCTCAAGACTGCTTTGGCTATTTGGGGTCTTTCGTGTTTCCATATGAATTGTGAAATTTTTTGTTCTAGTTCTGTGAAAAAAGCCATTGGTAAATTGATAGGGATCTCATTGAATCTGTGGATTGCATTTGGTAGTATAGTCATTTTCACAATAGTGATTCTTCCTACCCAGGAACATGGACTATCTCTCCATCTGTTTATGTCATGTTTGATTTCTTTCATTAGTGTCTTATAATTTTATGTGTACAGTTCTTTTGTCTCCTTAGGTAAGTTTATTCCTAGATATTTAATTCTTTTTGTTGCAATGGTGGATGAGATTCATTCCTTAATTTCTCTTTCTGATTTTTCATTGTTAGTAAATAGAAATGCAAGTGATTTCTGTGTATTAATTTTTTATCCCACAACCTTGCTAAATTCACTGATTAGCTCTAGTAATTTTCTGATACCATCTTTAGGGTTTTCTATGTACAGTATCATGTCATCTGCAAACAGTGAGAGCTGTATACCTTCTTTTCTAATCTGGATTCCTTTTATTTCTTTTTTTTCCTCTGATTGCTGTAGCTAGGACTTCTAGAACTATGTTGAATAATAGTGGTGAAAGGGGACACCCTTGTCTTATTCTTGATCTTAGGGGGAATGATTTCAGTTTTTTGCCATTGAGAATAATGTTTGCTGTAGGTTTATCATATATGACCTTTACTATGTTGAGGTAGGTTCCCTCTATGCCCATTTTTTGAAAAGCTTTAATCATAAGTAGGTGCTGAATTTTGTCCAAGGCTTTTTCTGCATCTATTGAGATTATCGTATGGTTTTTGTCTTTCAAATTGTTTTTTACAGTGTATCACATTTATTGATTTGTGTATATTGAAGAATCCTTCAGGCCAGTTCAGTTGCTCAGTCGTGTCTGACTCCTTGCTACCCCATGGACCGCAGTATGCGAGACCTCCCTGTCCATCACCAGCTCCCAGAGTTTACCTAAACTCATGTCCATTGAGTCAGTGATGCCATCCAAACATCTTATCCACTGTCATCCCCTTCTCCTCCTGCCTTCAATCTTTCCCAGCATCAGGCTCTTTTCAAATGAAGAATCCTTTCATCCCTGTAATAAACCCAACTTGATTATGGTGTATGAGCTTTTTGATGTGCTGCTGAATTCTGTTTGCTAAAATTTTGTTGAGGATTTTTGTATCTATGTTCATCAGTCATATTGGCCTGTAATTTGTTTTTGTTTGTTTTGTTTTGTCTTTGTCTGGTTTTGGTATCAGGGTGATGGTGACCTCGTAGAATGAATTTGAAAGTGTTCCTTCCTCTGAAATTTTTTGAAAGATTTTTAGGAGAATAGGCATGATATCTTCTCTAAATATTCGATAGAATTCTCCTGTGAAGCCATCTTGTCCTGGGCTTTTGTTTTGGGGAGATTTTTGATCAGAGCTTCAATTTCAGTGCTTATAATTGGGTTGCTCACAATATCTATTTCTTCCTGGTTCAGTCTTAGAAGATTGAACTTATCTAAGTATCTGTCCATTTCTTCCAGGTTATCCATTTTATTGCCATATAGTTGTGGATAATATTCTCTTATAATCCTTTGTATTTCTGCATTGTCTGTTCTAACCTCTCCTTTTTCATTTCTAATTTTGTTGATTTGAGTCTTCTCTCTCTTTTTCTTGATTAGTCTGGCTAAAGTCCTGTCAATTTTGTTTATCTTCTCAAAGAACCAGCTTTTAGTTTTATTAATCTTACTATTGTTCCTTCCTTTATTTCTGCTCGGATCTTTATGATTTCTTACCTTCTACTAATTTGGTTTTGTTTTTCTTCTTCTTCTTCTTCTTCTTTTTCCCGTTGCTTTAGCTATAAATTTAGTAGGTCTAGTTGATGTTTTTCTTGTTTCTTGAGATGGTGGTTGTGGTTTAGTCGCTAATTCATGTATGACTCTTGTGATCCCATGGACAGAGGAGACTGGCACGCTACAGTCCATTTGATTCTCCAGGCAAGAATACTGGAGTGGATTGCCATTTCCTACTCCATGAGATTTTCCCAACCAAGGAATCAAACCCAGGTCTTCTGCATTGTAGGAGGACTCTCTACCAACTGAGCTACAAGGGAAACATGTTGTTTCTTGAGGTAGGATTGTATTTCTGTACACTTCCCTCTTAGAACTGCTTTGGCTTCATCCCATAGGTTTTGAGTTGTCATGTTTTCCTTGTCATTTATTTCTAGAAATTTTTTGATTTCCCTTTTGATTTCTTCAGTAACCTGTTAGTTATTTAGAAACGTATTATCTCCACCTGTTTGTGTTTCTTACAGTTTTTTTCTTGTAATTGATATCTAGTCTCACAGTTTTGTGGTCGGAGAAGATGCCTGATACAATTTCAATTTTCTTAGATTTACTGAGGTTTGATTTGTGACCCAAGATATGCTCGATCCTGGAGAATGTTTCATGTGCACTTGAGAAGAACATGTATTCTTCTGCATTTGGGTGGAACGTCCTGAAGATATCAATGAGATCCATCTCACTTAATATATCATTTAAGACCTGTGTTTCCTTATTAATTTTCTGTTTTGATGAACTGTCCATTGGTGTGAGTGAGGTGTTAAAGTCTCCTACTGTTATTGTGTTTCTGTCAGTTTCTCCATTTATCTCTGTTAGTGTTTGTCTTATGTATTGAGGTGCTCCTATGTTGGGTGCATAAATATTTACAATTATTATGTCTTCCTCTTGGATTGATCCCTTGATCCTTATGTAGTGTCCTTCCTTATCTCTTGTAAACTTCTTTATTTTAAGGTCTATTTTGTCTGATATGAGGATTGCTACTCCAGCTTTCTTTTGCTTCTCATTTGCATGGAATATATTTTTCCATCCTCTCACTTTCAGTCTATATGCATGTTTAGGTCTGATGTGGGTTTCTTGTAGACAGCATATATATGTGTCTTGTTTTTGTATCCGTTCAACTTCTCTGTGTCTTTTGGTTGGAGCACATAGTACATTTACATTGAAAGTAATTATTGATACATATGTTCATATTGCCATTTTATAATTGTTTGGTGTTGATTTTGTAGATCTTTTTTCTTCTGTTATATTTCTTGATTGTATAAGTCCATTTTAACATTTATTGTAAAGCTGGTTTGGTGGTTCTGAATTCTCATAACTTTTGCTTGTCTGAAAAGCTTTTTATTTCTCCATCAATTTTTAATGAAATCCTTGCTGGGTATAGTAATCTTGGTTATAGATTTTTCCCTTTCAGTACTTTAAATATATTCTGCCATTCGCTTCTGGCCTGCAGAGTTTCTATTGAAAGATCAGATGTTAAGCATATGAGGTTTCCATTGTATGTTACTTGTTGCTTCTCCCTTGATGTTTTTAATATTCTTTTTCTTTGTTTTTAGTCTTTTTTGATTAGTATGTGTCTTAGTGTGTTTCTCCTTGGGTTTATCCTGTATGGGACTCTTTGTCCCTCTTGGATTTGATTGACTATTTCCTTTTCCATGTTGGGAAAATTTTCAACTATAATCTCTTCAAAAATTTTCTCATACCTTTCTTTTTCTCTTCTTCTTCTGGAACCCCTATAATTCAAATGTTGGTGCATTTGTTATGGTCCCAGAGGTCTCTGGGCCTATCCTCAGTTCTTTTCATTCTTTTTACTTTATTCTGTTCTTCAGAAGTTATTTCCACCATTTTATCTTCCAGCTCACTGATTTGTTTTTCTGCTTCGATATTCTGCTATTGATTTATTCTAGAGTATTTTTAATTTCAGTAATTGGGTTATTTGTCTCTGTATGCTTATCCTTTAATTCTTCTAAGTCATTGTTAATTGATTCTTGCATTGTTTCCATTTTGCTTTCAAGGTTTTTGATCATCTTTACTATCATTATTCTCAATTCTTTTTCAGGTAATTTTCCTATTTCCTCTTCATTTATTTAGACTTCTGTGTTTCTAGTTTATTTCTTCATTTGTACTGTATTTCTCTGACTTTTCATTTTTTTTTTTAAGGTGTTGTGTTTGTGGTCTCCTTTTCCCAGGCTTCAAGGAAAGCTGAATTCTTTCCTTAAAGAAGGTTGAATTCTTTCTTCCTTTTGGTTTCTGCCCTCCGAAGGTTGATCCAGTGGTATGTGTGAGCTTCCTATAGGGTGAGATTATGCTGAGTGTTTGTTTGTTTTTCCTCTGATGAAGGCTGAGTGAGGTGGTGATCCTTCTGCTGATGACTGGGTTTGTGTTTTTGTGTTGTTTGTTGTTTAGATGAGGCGTCCTGCACAGGGTGCTGTTGGTGTTTGGGTGATGCCGGGTCTTATATTCAAGTGGTTTCCTGGTGTGAGTTCTCACTATTTGATACTCCCTAGGGTTAGTTCTCTGGTAGTCTAGGGTCTTGGTTTCAGTGCTCTCATTTCAAAGGCTCAGGGTTTGATCTCTGGTCAGAAACATAGATTCCACAAGTGGTTTGTTATGGCATTAAGGGAGAGTAAAACAAATATCCAAAAACGAGAAACCAAAGATGCACCCCAGACAAATGGCAGTTACAAAATCAGGCAAATAATAATTAAAATAATGGAATATACACATATACATATACACCCATGAACAAAGTGAAAACAGTCCAACAAATATAAAGTACAGTAGATTGATCTGGCAAACAAAGGAAATAAAAAATTAGATTTACCAGTTAAGAACAAAACTAACTTGAGCACAAACTGGAAAACAAAACTAAAGCGAGGTGCCAAGTGGGGAATAAAGCAATGAAAAGAAAACTAGCAAATATGTTGAGAGGAAAGGAGAGAAAAGATAGATATGCATAGTTAAAGAGAGGTAGATGAAGAAGATTTATATACAAGAAAGATTAACTGTAAGAGGAAAAGAACAGTAGGAAAGGCAAATCAATAAGTGTAAGTGTAGTAGGAATAAGTATAGAAAAAGTATAGTAGGTTTAAAAAATTAAAAATTAAAATTATAAAAAGAAAAGAGAAATAATGGAAGAAGAAAGAAAAGGGTGGGGCAGGGGGAAGGAAAACTCCATATCACTGCAAAATCCCAGTGTCGAGGCAGAAGTTTATAACAACAATAGAAAGTGTGACTGAATATACATATATACATATACACCCATAAGCAAAATCAAAACAGTCCAACAAAAATTAAGTATAATAGATTCACCAGATGAACAAAGAAAAGCAAAAATTATATCTACCAGAACAAAAGTAAGTAAAACACAAACTGGAAAACAAAACTGAAGCAAGGTGCCAACTGGGGAGTAAAGCAATGGAATTAAAACTAACAGATATGTTGAGAGGAAAGGAGGGAGAGAAAAGACAGAATAGGTATACAATGTTAAATAGAGGTGTATAAAGGTGATTGATATCCATTAAAGATTAACTGTAAGGGGAAAAGAACAGTAGGAAAAGCAAACAAAGGAATAAACGCAGAAAAAATAATAATAGGCTTAAAAATTTTAAAAAAAGGAAAAGAAAAAAAGAGGAAAACTCCACAGAACTACAAAAGCCCAACTTAGAAGTAGAGGTTTATCACAGTAAAAAATGTGTCTGAGGAAAAAGACAAAAAAAGCTGAAAAGTTTAATTGCATTTCTTAGTGCCAATAAAATTGACAACTACAACAGAGGGGTAAAAAGGGGAAAAAAAATCCAAAGAATCTACAGAACAAGTCAAAAAATAAGAATAATAAATGTTTTTTTGAGTCACTGCTGTCAGAGTCCTTTCCTGGGACTCACAGTCCTTTACTGGGAATCACAGTTCACCTTACCTCCTGTGCTGATCTCTGGACCTGCTGTGGGGACGGCTCTGATTCTAATTTGTCCCTACTCCTGTGTGTTCTTGCCTCCAATGTCCACAGCTATCAGAGCTAGTGTGTTTTCTTTTGTGGGAGCTCTCAATGGCCTTTTATATATTCCATAGACACAGAGTCCTCTTAGTTGATCTTGTGGATTTAATCTGCAGCTTATACAGCTGGTGGGAAGATTTTGGGTCTTTTTCCTCAGCCACACTGCCCCTCGGTTTTAATTGTGGTTTTATTTCCACCTCTACGTGTGTGTTGTCCACTGGGGTTTAGCTACTGAGGCTGCCCTGGAGGGCTTGGGTTTGCCCCTGTGAGGGCCAGCTGTGGAGGTGGTGCAGTTGCTTGGGTCACAGGGGTTCTGGCAGCACCAGATACTCAGTGGGGTTGACATCTAGGGTAGTAGGAAATATAGTGCTCTAGAAGGGTATGGCAACCAGTTTTGGCAATATGTTCCACTGTTCTTGCCTGGAGAACCCCCTGTCTGACAGAGAAGCCTGGCAGGCCGCAGTCTACAAGGTCGCAAAGAGTCAGACAGGACCGAAGCGACCCTGTGAGCATAAACACAAGACTTTTTTTTTTTTTTTTGCCTGTGGCGGCTCTGCCCCAGTGAGAGTTGAGCGTGAAGGTGGTGCAGCTGCTTGGCTTGCGGGGACCCTGGCTGCGCCAAGTGTGCAGGGACTCTGACTGCCTCCGCAACAGGAGTTATGGCGCTATCAGAGTCCTTTGTTGAGCCTCTTGTAGCTGGTGATCCGAAGGCCTCTTTGGCCAGTCTTTCTCCGTGGCTCTGCCCATACAGGCGCTTAGAGGGATCCCTTGCCTGGGGTTGTTTGGTGCGACAGGCACTTAAAGACAGCACCCTGGTTGAGATCCTGCTCTGTAGTTCCATTAATCAGTCACTGAAAGGAGCACCTTGGGTGGGGTCCTACTCTGTAGTTAAGTGCGTAAGGCATTTGATGGACCAGCCTCTCTATTGTTCAGCTGCCGATGCTGGCGCATGGAGAGAGGCTATGGTGATGGCTTCACCCCCTACGCGTGACTCATCAGTAGCGCCTTACTTCCACGGCTTCCCGGCTTTCCTCTACTGGCATTTTCCGCCACGATCTCTTCCCTCACATCCCCTCAATCCGTCTCTCCACAGTCAACAGCAGCCCTCGCCCTGGGATTGCTCCACAATCCCTAAACTCTAGCTCCCAGCTGCTGCGCCTTCCAGGAGACCCGCATTCCTGCCTGGGGTATGTATGTCTGCAGCAAGGACTGTCTGTTCTCATTCCATTTAGACTGCCCCAGATTAGCTGTTTCCCTCTCAGCCTTATGTTTCTCCTCTGACTCAGACAGTTGCCCTGCTGTGGGGATTGGACCCCTGCTTCAGTTCCCTCACCTGCCGAGGACAGGTCCAGTCCCACTAACACTCTTGTTTTCCCCTCTACTTCCTTCATCCTACCAAGTTTTGTGTGGTTCTATATATTCTTTTCCATTGGTCAAGTACTCGTGTCCGCTCTCAGGTGGTGTTCCGCATGCACTTCTGTGTCTGAAGGTCTGAAGGTGTGTTCCTGATGTATCTGTGGAGAGAGATGTACTCCACATCCACCTACTTTGCCATCGTGTTCTCCCTCTAAACTTTCTGTTTTGTATTGGGGTGTACCTCAGTCCATGGGGATTCTCTAGGTAAGAATACTGTAGTGGGCTGCTATCTCCTCCAGGGGATCTTCCAAACCCAGGTGTTCCACATTGCAGGTGGCTTCATTACCATCTGAGCCACTAGGGAAGCCCGAAAATACTGGAGTGTGTAGCCTATCCCTTTTCCAGGGGATCTTCCCAACCTAGGAATCAAACCAGGGTCTCCTGCACTGCAGGCAGATTCTTTACCAGCTGATCTACCAGGGAAGCTCTACTATGAATATTTTTGTACATGTTTTTCTTTCTTCTTCTTCTTCTTCTTTTTTTTTTTTTTACTGTTTGAACTTTTTGTTTTATATTGAGGTATAGCCAATTAACAATGTTGTGATAGTGTCAGGTGAACAATGAAAGGACTCTGTTGTACATATTCATGTATCCATTCTGCCCCAAACTCCCCTCCCATCCAGATTGCTGCATAACATTGAGCAGAGTTCCATGTGCTCTACAGTAGGTCCTTATTGATTATCCATTCTAAATATAGTAGTGTGTACCTGTCCATCCCAAACTCCCTTACTATCCCTTCCCACCATTCTTCCCTTTGGCAACCATAAGCTTGTTCTTAAAGTCTGTGTGTCTGTTTCTTGTCTTGCAAGTTCATTCGTATCATTTCTATTTAGATTCCACATATAAGAGATGTCATACGATATTTCTTCTTATTTTGATGAATATAGATATACAGTTTTTCTTGGACATAAAACCTGGAGCAAAATTTTGGGCCACAGAGTTGGTGTAGTCTCAATATTAGAAGACTCTGACACATAATTTTCAAAGTAGATAGTTATTGGGAAGAGAGGTGAAGGATAGGAAAGTTGTAACCTCCTATCATCATGTGTTGACCATTTCTGTATCCTTATTTTCTGTTTATGCACGCTAAGTTGCTTAAGTCATATCTGACTTTGTACGACCCTAAGGACTGTAACGAGAAGGCAATGGCAACCCGCTCCAGTACTCTTGCCTGGAAAATCCCATGGACGGAGGAGCCCGGTAGGCTGCAGTCCATGGGGTCGCGAAGAGTCGGACACGACTGAGTGACTTCACTGTCACTTTTCACTTTCATGCACTGGAGAAGGAAATGGCAACCCACTCCAGTGTTCTTGTCTAGAGAATCCCAGGGACGGCGGGGCCTGGTGGGCTGCCGTCTGTGGGGTCGCACAGAACCAGACATGACTGAAGCGACTTAGCAGAAGCAGCAGCAGCAGCAGCAGCAGCAGCATGGACTGTAACCTGCCATGCTCCTCTCTGTCCATGGTATTCTCCAGGCAAGAATACTGGAGTGGGTTGCCATGCTCTCCTCCAGGGGATTTTCCCCATTTTGCACTTTTACCACATTCAAATTAAAATTTGAACAGAGGAAAGTAGAAGATTCAGTTTTTCATTTTATTTTGCTGTTAAGAAATGACTTCAGGTTTGCATTTCTGGAATCAATTCTGTGTTCCTAATTAAGCTTAAGAAGTACTTTCCAATTACTCAATCATTTTTCTGTTCCATATATATGATGTTACATTTAGAACCGCATATTTTTATTAAAGTAATCTTATCTCATGTTTTAGGAATTAGGAATTTTTGTGAGTTTTGCCTGAATGAAATTTTGAAGAAAATTACTAATTTGTAGTGGAATAGGCAAGGGCTTTCAAGTCAGGCATGAACAGATTCTAATGTTGCCTCTATCATTTGGTAGCTGCATGATCTTTGGTCAAAAGATTGTTTTCTATAAAATTATACTACTTGGGATTGCTTTGAAGATTCAGTGAAATCTTAAACACTTATGTAGTGTTTGCTCTATGGTCATCACTGATTCTAATTGCTTTGTTATGAGACAATTTGCTCTCTATTAACAACTCTATGTACTAGCTCCATCATCATCTATCTTTTTAGAGATGAAGAAACTCAGACTGAAGATTTAGGCAACTGCCCAGTTTGCCTGGGATGACAAGTGGCAGAGCCAGAATGTAAACACAGTTTGGCTCTGGAATCCATCTCATACCACTGTTCTCCACATACATGACATCTAACTTTGTTCTTGACACCCATTAAGTATTTGGATGTTAATAAATACTTATTATCCTTCTGCTTAGCATAACTCACCATGATTTAAAACATGCTCAGAGTATAATTTCACAAGTTGGCTGTTCTGTAACCATATCATCAAATCAGTTGAAAAAATAAGAGAAATATTTCCAAATAATATGATGTAAAATGAAATATTTCCAGTTCTTCCTGAATATAAATTGGTCCAATCACTGTGGTATCTTCTGAGTCCTAATTCCTCATATTTGGAGGAATTATTACCATACCATGACTTCTTACTAATTTAGAATAGGTAGTGTGCTGATAGTACAGTCTCCTGACATTCATGTGTCAAGACTTTTGATGAGGTATGAATTGCAAGCTGTGGAAATGTCCTATTCAAGGGAGTTTGATTTGTGAATGACTGTGCTGAGAGCATGTGGTGTGAAGTTTGAAAGGGAGAAAAGTAAGCGTCATTATTTTAAGTGTTTTGGTTTCCTAAATACAGAGGCTGGAGGATGTCAGCTACCAGGTGCTCCCCCTTTCATTTCATTCACCAGACCAGTAAGGAAGAAATTCTCTTGGAGACCAAGGTCTCAGTTAGGTCACTCACAACTGAAGAGAGAGAGATGATATCAAGGCTGGGACATAATTCAGGGGACTGGTCTGAGACACAGCTGGTGGGAGGTGCCAAATGGAAAGAACATGTTGTTAAATTATATTCCACATTTTATGACAAAAATTATTTGCTACAGTGTTATTCACTGACTAAGGGATTTTCATGATTTGGGAGAGCTATCTTGCAAAAATGTCAAGTGTTTTCTGAAAAAGGATGTAGAGTAAAACACAGAAAAATGCTACTTTGTTCTTTTTCTTGCAAGTAAAACGCTGCAATTTGCAAGTGAATAAGTATTTTGGGTCTTTAACATGGTAAGTTATTATTAAACTTAAAACTATTAAAAAATATGCTAAGGAATTCAGATCTGAATTAACAGAGACAAATTTAATACAGTTTTCCCAATGCTAACCTTATAGCTTTGTATCAATATAGAGGACTGATTATTTTGGAACTGTGTGCAGATCTTTGAGAGTTCAGTACTTAATGCAGGATCTATATATACCTAGGCCCTAAAAGAAGCAACTACTAAATAAAAAGGCAAAATCATATTCAAATCATATAAAATTTTGATATCAATATCAAAGAAATTTTGCCAGTGTGAATTTATGTTAAAGGGCACAAATTCAAATTTTTATTTGAATATTTGAGGTATTCATACTCCACATTCTTATACAAATCACATATACTCACTCACACACACTCACACAAATTAAATACCCAAATACACACATAAAAGTACAGATACCTTCCAAAATTTTCTCTATCTTGTAAGAACTGTGTGATTTTTCCTTTCTTTGCCAGGTGGTATTTTTGAATATGTGGAATCTGGCCCAATGGGAGCTGAGGAACTTGCATTCAGATTTGCTGTGAACACAATCAACAGAAACAGAACCTTGTTGCCCAATACTACCCTAACCTATGACACCCAGAAGATAAACCTCTATGACAGTTTTGAAGCATCCAAGAAAGGTAATTGATAGATATTTAATAATGTGTTTTCTGAAATTCAAGTTTTTAGCTATTCTTAAGAGATTTCTTAATCCACAAAGTAATTAATAAGTCACTAGAAATATTTTCATGCAAATATTTCTTTTTGAGCTGCACATACATTTTTTTCTTCAGGAAAGGTAAAGTGATATGATTACCTGCTGAAAAATTTGCTTATAACATGAAATGTAGTTAAGTCTGGGATAGCGAAGTTGTTTTCTTTTCCCCCATTAATCCTTTTGTTTTACTACTAAACTCTTCCTATTTTTAAGAACCTACTAAAATAAAACAATACCATCAGTGGACTTTACCAAGTTTTACAATCCAGTTTTACATTTTTATTTGCATTATGTGTCAATTCTACTTTACTACTGTGGTCTTAACTTACTGAGTATCTTGAAAGTTCTATGGTTCCAACTGACTTAAAAACGTCAGCCCAATTTTAAAACTTAATTGGAAAAATTTGTTCAATCTTTCATTTATGTTGCCTATTTTTTAGCCCCTTGATATTTCTTTTTGTAACTGAGAATAAATGGCTAATGATATAAAAATTCGGTTACATGAAGAAATAATAAAAATACCTTATGAATTTTATTTATTAATTTACAAAGCTGTATTTTCAATACAAGAGTAGAAATATAATTTTCTGAGATATGAGTTTAATATATATATGAAAGAAAATGATAGAGAAACTACTGTCAGGGCATTGTTTTAACCATACAACAGTTTTAGCAATAGATATGTTTTGAGAGATGTTTTCACTGGCTTAGTTTGTTTAAGTAGGTGATCTTTTCTTTTGCATAGTTAGCATTCATGAAATTAAATTCCATAAGGTAGATTTTCTCAAAGGAGTGGACTTAGAAAGCATTTGTTCTAAATTCTTATTTTTAAGACGGTGCTTGCTATTCTGTAATGCTAATATTGTTTTATTAGCTACCTTACGTTGATAGAAATGTACATAATTACTTATAATTCTAACTCAGTACAGAGTTCTTCTAAATTCATTAATATTAATGGCAGTTGATAAGATACAATATTTCTTAAGATGAAAGTATCCTTCTTTTCCCCCAGCTAACTAGTGTTTATCAAAGCCTATGTTCTGCCTGTCCTTTGAATTCATATCTTTATGAATAAAAATAAGTTTCCACATTTCAGAACCATGTCAGGGTGATGAAAGGTTTTGAAGGCTGAAAAAGGAGATAAAGGTTATTGTGAAATATGACATGTGTCATCATAATTGCAAAATAAGTCATTAGCTGGAAAACAAGAGCATTTGATTAGTGACATAGTTCATGATTATTTCCATTAGGAAGAAGAAGTTCTGTCTCAAATGAAATAATTTAGACCAAAGAATATGGAATATGAGTACAGTATAAATAAAATATTAATAGATTTCCTAATGGTGACTTCAAAGTAGCAACATAAAAAAAAAAAGTAGACTAGAATGTTCTGACAACAAACATCTTACTACCTTGGGAATGTCTTAGCAAAATTATGAGGTGGTAAACTCATTTTGTCTTTAGAATATTGAAAGGATTTACAAATTTTTAACTCATTAAAAATCCGTTGGGAATCTAATTCCTGAAGTGACTTTTGCCTGGAGCTGAAAAAGCTCAAATAAGTGTATGAATAACTTTCTTTGTGAGATATTGAAATGGTGGATGTCATGGTTTGGATCTTGTCTTGTGAAGCACTTGCTTGTTGACCTATGACTGCTTGGGTGGCACATCAATATGTAAAGAGATAATATGAAGTGAAAGTCACTCAGTCATGTCTGGAATTCTCCAGGCCAAAATACTGAAGTGGGTAGCCCATTCCCTTCTCCAGAGGATCTTCCCAACACATTGCAGGCAGATTCTTTACCATCTCAGCCACCAGGGAAGCCCAAGAATACTGGAGGGGGTAGCCAATCCCTTCTTCAGCAGATCTGCCCAACCCAGGAATTGAACCGGGGTCTCCTGCATTGCAGGCAGATTCTTTACCAGCTGAGCTACCAGAGAAGCCCACTAAAATAAAGGGGTGATCTAATATAGTTTTGAATCTTATGAGGCCTCAGTAATATATGTGATACTGTATGATTCATTATAAAATGCCAATTCATTTGGACATTGTTAAACTTTTTTAAATTGATTTTTCCAAGGCAAGAGTGTAAGTTCAATGTTTAAATTTTCACTGATATATAATCTTATATTTTTAATAGATAATACTGTTTTTCTCAATAAGCTCTGATGTATTAGAATTTGAATTATTATTTGAATCATATATTGCTTTTAAATGACTCCTCTGATACCCAAAAACTCTATTTTTTCTTTGAAACACACTTCAGAAGCTCTGTATAAGCTAATATAATGTTTTTAACTTTTCTTGATTTGTGACTTGTCAAAAATCTAGAGAAGGAAGATCTTTTATTTTCAATGTATGTGAATTAAAATTTATGTGAGTGAAAAACTTGAGGCTCCAAACTTTCTACTGATTCAGAATTCCAATTATTACTTTAAAAGTAAGAATCTATATGTGTTCAAAAACTATATATTTATATCAAATTGCATTTTTGAAAAAAGATTAAACAAATGTGTTTTTTTTCTAACTAAAATTTATTTATTAAATATCTCTGTGCTTAAGAATCCATCTATCAAATTGCATTTTATGTGGCAAAATCTCTGAAGGAAAAACCAGTAGATTTTGCACAGTAGAATGACAAATTATTTTGAAAGGATTAAGACTGAACATCTAACTGATCCCTAAATCCCAGTAACAATAGTCATCTATTAAATATTTTAGTCATCCTTAAATATTTTCAAGGATAGACAGATTGTTGCCTCATGGAACAGACTTCCATATTTGAACATTTCTTCTCTTAACTTGTGTCAGAATTCATGAGAAACTTCTATACATTTGCCTTAATTCTTCGTTTTCCAGTCAAAGGAAAAGATTTTAGCCTCTTTTACTGGTAATATTCTTCATGTATTTAAAGAAGAGTTTCATGTTTCCAGTAATTATTGACTTTCTAGACCCAAACTTACCAGTTGCTTTAGTATACCTTACACAATTTAAAGTCCTGTCACAGTTTTGCTATTCCTGTCTGAATACCTTCTAATTTGTTTATGTGTCTCTTAATTACTATAATTATTATTTATGTGAATAAAATTTTCTACACGTAAATATAAACTTAAAACTAATTTAGTACATCATAAAAGTCTTACAATATCCAAAAGCCAAGTAAATAAAGATGATTAAATTTTTCTGTATTGAATTAAATACTTTGATGTTCTTCCTACTCAGTGAGATTAATCCCTATGAAATCACCCTCTGTGACTCATGTGAGGTTTTGTACGGGCATTTGTATGCACAGCTTGACCTATATAATCAGATATTGCAGATACTAAACTATGTGCCCATCCATAGCTTTCTAGATGGGTCATGAAAAATAGATGGCTTCTGATTTAGAATTTGAAATTGTAGAGGATGACCAGTGAATTTGGTGAGGAACATTATTCCCCTGATTTGAAGTATTTCCCTGAAGTATGCCCTGGATATGAAGTGTTTTTGCAAAATGAATATTCACCCCTTAAATTCTAAAATAGTCTCCCTTTTTCTCCTCCGCCCTCTCTTCCCTTGACATTATTTGTAGAGTTATTATATTTGAACATTAGTCTGCAGGTGTCTAGGTGAATTTCCCTTCTAACAAACTGAGAATATTTGGAGTTAGGCAAAATGTAAAATCAGCTAGATGTAGATGTTATAGTAAGGGCAAACAAATCATCCTTCAGGATGATGCCTTTGGGATAATGATAATGTGGTACTGTTGGCGCACTGGCATCTCCTCTCATTACTGACAGACTTCTGTCTCCTCTGCAGCCTGTGATCAGCTGTCTCTTGGGGTGGCTGCCATCTTCGGGCCTTCACACAGCTCTTCGGCAAATGCAGTTCAGTCTATCTGCAATGCTCTGGGGGTTCCCCACATCCAGACCCGCTGGAAGCACCAGGTGTCAGACAACAAAGATTCCTTCTATGTCAGTCTCTACCCAGACTTCTCTTCACTCA
Organism: Okapia johnstoni; assembly: GCA_024291935.2. Classification (NCBI taxonomy): domain Eukaryota; kingdom Metazoa; phylum Chordata; class Mammalia; order Artiodactyla; family Giraffidae; genus Okapia; species Okapia johnstoni. Next base: position 50,371,574 of record CM044317.1, read on the forward strand.
GCCGTGCCATTTTGGACTTGGTGCAGTTCTTCAAGTGGAAAACTGTCACAGTTGTCTATGATGACAGCACTGGTAAGAAAAAATCAGTAGCCTTTGGGGCTATACTTTAAATATAGATAATTTTCTGAAACTCATCTGAGATTCTTGCTGTGTTATTGTTTTTTGCTTTTGTTGTTTTAAAATTAAGGGATAGAAAAACATTTGTAATCAAACACTAATTTCATATATCCAAATAAAGAACAACGAAATCATACATTTTTTTTTTCCTGTGTATGTGTAAAATAAGCACTTTTGTTCTGGGAATGATCAGATACTGTGAACTATAGTGTTGAATGAAGGATAGCGATAGTATGAAATATCATATTGAAACATTTATGCAAACATTTTTTTCTACCAGTTTCAGTGTATTTTCCCAAAGTAAAGCCTTATAACGAGCTGTCACTGAAACTTATCAAGAAATCTAGAGAAATAAAGAATTTCGGAATTTTTCCTTAACATTTTCTGTAATTATTTATGTGCAAAGAATGTGTATGAAAAATAATAACCTTTCTATCTGTATAGCATGTTAAAATACCCATTGAAATTCTTAGAGTTTTGGTAACTGTTTATATGCATACATAAGGGCTTACTACATGGTATTTATTTTTGTATCTTTAAATGAATATTTGCTGGCTAGAGGTTGTCTGTGCTTTCTTGTTGTAATGCATGTTATTTTATATATGAATGGTTATCTTGAAGTATCAAATAAAAATAAGTCTCAGAAACGTAAAGAAAGTAAAAAGTAAAATAAAGTAATAATTTCCTTGGAAGTTATATTGGTGAGGAAACTGCATACTATTTTTATTATTATGTAGTGATAAGAAATTTCACATTAAGATGTTTATCACTGGTCTAAATAGTGCTCTTTAAATTAGAATTTAAAAATATTTTATTTGAGGACATTTCACTATGCCTTTATGTTTACATCAAAAATGAAATTCATTTGAATTTAAATTCTCTACAAATACACCTGAAGCGCACTTTATGAATGCAGTATTTAGAACTATGTGCAGGAATTAATCCATTTGCCAGTAAGGTTGACCATCTGCCAACTGACAGTTAGGAGCTCTCCCAAGAGAACAGAGAAACAGAAAGTGACAGAGTTGGAGAAACAATGTAAATAATTTGAAATTTTCTAAAAAATGGGATAAGAAAGAGTAAGTCTAAATATACATTAATAGTGTAATTTTGCGAGCTTTTCCCAGGTAGCACAGTGGTAAAGAATCTGCCGACCAGTGCAGGAGACACAAGAGAGAAGAGGCGCGGTGTGATCCCTGGGTCAGGAAGATTCCCTGGAGTAGAAAATGGAAACCCATTCTAATATTCTTGCCTGGAAAATTCCATAGACAGAGGATCCTGGCAGCTACAGTCCACTGGGTCACAAAGAATCAGACACAACAGAGCACATGCACACACACACACATGTGTAATTTTTCATTTTTTATTTAAAAAAGTAAAATTTTTATTTAAAACTTAACTTCAGAAAGAATACTTAAATTCCTAAAATAACCTAAGTACCTTTGATGTGTTTTTTAGCTTAAAATAGTTACTAAATTTATTGCATTGTTTTATTCTAAAATTTTCTTTCATTGATAAAGTTATATATGTCAAATTATGAATGGTAGGTTCTATATGAATGGTTTCTCTGAGCATGTATAACATGAGGTTCCAGGGCTAGCTCAGTTGCAAAATGATCCACTTATGTTTGCATGTGTGCTAAGTCACTTCAGTCGTGTCCAACTCTGTGCAACCCTATCGACTGCAACTTGCCAAGCTTCTCCATCCATGGGATTCACCAGGCAAAACTAGGCAGGCTCTTTACCACTAGTGCCACCTGGAAAGCTCTACTTGTGTTTATGAATGGTCAAATATAGAAATATACAAAATATGAATATAAATTCACTGTGAATCTCTTGTTTATTTACTTCTCCTTTCCTTCCTGTTATAATGCAGCTGAATTCTGACTAAATATTATATATCCTCATATGTACATGTACATATATATGGTACATACACACATATATAATACATATATATGTATGTTAGATGTGATATTTTATACTTATTTATTTTCTTAAAGCCCTCATAGTAGAAAGAAAGTTGGCAAATGTCTGAAATGTTTATGATATACCACCTTTCCTTACTATTCTCTTTGTATGCATATGGGTTTGACATTTTTATTCCATATATGTGGCTCTTGAGTGATTGAATAAAGGGATAATAAGATTTGTAATCAAGGTCACACCATAGTTTGGCAAAGCAGTGTTTCATATATAATTGATCTTTTGCTTGAGTATTATTCTAAATATTTACTTCATTGAGACAAATTTAAACAGATAAATAAAGATATAAATATATATATATATATAGTCAGTTTATTAGATATATAGACTTTTAATGGAAACTTGACCTGAGATTAAACGTATTAAAAAAAGTTTATTATTTAAAAGAAACTTTACCACAGCTAACATTTGAAGTTGATATCAATACTTAGATATTCCAAAAGTCTTTGACTATCTCAGTATGAATGCTAAGAGTCATTACAGGATTATTCATAGAAAAGATATCCTTAAAAATCCTCTGAGGGGAGAAAAAGCATGTTAATGCTTCATTTTATGCAATATTTAATCCAACAAATTTTGATTAAGCATCTGCTACATGCCAGGGACAGTACCAGGTGTGAGTATATGCCAGTAAAAGAAACAAACTCCTAGCCCTTCTTGAGTTTCTAGTTTCTAATTAAGGACATGAAACTACTCATGTTTTTAGTACTATTTGTAGTGAAATAATTGCCTCTGTAACCTCTGTATTGTGTGTGCTCTTCCCTTTAATTTAACAGATTTTTGAGAACTTTGCTATTCTTGATTTTTTTTAAGAGGCTAGAGCTGACTCAAAGATACATAGAAGATTCTCTTTGAAATGTATTCACAAATATATAGAAGTAGGCTTTTTCTGTTGGTTTGTTTGGGTATGTTTAAAAGTCTCAAGGTGGAATTTTAACAACAGAACTCAACAGAGAAAATTTGTAAACTTCCCAAGTGAACAAGATGACTATTTGATCATGTGGGAGAAAATCTGATTACAGCTAGAACTGTGAACTGAGATGGGAGAACATCCACCTTATACCCAATGAGATAAATAGTATTAACTTCATTATGGACTTATATATCTGCTGTTCATTGCAGCATGAAGTATGCATTTTATTTATGTTTCTTTTTTCCCTTTCCGATTTATTATGTGTGCTCTTCCTCCCATTTATATTCATTTCTATTTTGTTGTGTTGTCCAGTTTGATACATGATAATTATACTTTCATCCAGTCTTTGTTCCCACCCCCAAAACAGATGGGATGATAGATGAAATATAGTTCTGGAGTAGGAGAAATTCTTAGAACGATGTTAACAGGAGCTGTTTATTTTTTATGATAATTAGCATTTGTTGTTGTCATGGATGAATGCTTTTAAACACCCTGAAAGTCTGTTACAGCTCTGAATGATGTCCAAAATGATGGAAAAGAATTGGCTTCAGAAACAAAGCTGTGTTTCTGTCAGTCATTTTGGAACATATGATTCATTTTAAATATAAACTAAAAATAAGTTGGATAGCTCTCAGCTTGTAAGCAATTCCAAGATAAGTTGTGAATATTTGCTTTAAAATTCCTGTGTTTCATCTTTGTTTATAGATCAGCAGTCCATTAACAAAGAACTCTGAACTGGTAAACAGAAGTCTGGGATTCTAGTCCCAGTTTTGTTACTAAATTACTGGTACAACTTTGGAAAAGAGAAGAAGGAAGTTGAAATGACTACAGAAAACATCTATGATGCACTAGGCATTGAGGTAGCTGCTATTGTACATAAACCATGACACTTAATCTTCAGAGCAATTCTATAAAAACAATGCAGTTCTAGGGATATAGGTTATCAGCTCACTATCCTTGCTTCCTCTGGTAATTGGCTCTTCTGCCGACCAGTAGCCCAAGGCGGAAACCTGAGCATCTGCCTTGATTCCAACCTTTCTTCAGCCCCACAATCAAGCTCTAATGGTTATTTAATTCTATACCTCTGAGAACTCTCAAATCTGTTCATTCTTTCATGCTTTCTAACTAATTCTTAAGTCAAAATATTTCATCTGGATTATTACTAACAGCCTCCTAACTGATGTTCCTGCTAATCCAGTAAAAAGTAATTTTTAAAAATGCAATTCTGACCCATTATCCTATTAATAGTTTCTTTTGGTCTAAGGATAAAGTCAAAGCTTATTTGAAAGTCTTATAAGACCTGATGTGATCTAGTTCTGTACCTCTCCAATATTTGAGTGTAAACTTGAGTCTAAATTCTTATGTCTTTCAAATTGAGCCATTAAATTTCTTTTGGTTTCTGAAAAATCCTGTCCTGTCCACCTGTATCTCTCATTCTGACTCCTGCCCCTCCTCCCCAGTAAACACCCACACACACGCACTTGTGTGTTTGCACCCACACATTCACTTGTATCATTTGACTTATATGTCACAAAGAAAGGCTGTCCTGACCCCAGCTCCCAAGCAGGAATAGATTTCCCTTAACACATTCCCATAGCATTGTGGTTCTCCTGTGACCCTCCCCCAAACATCATTACATTACAAATGACTGTTCTTGGCTCAATTTACCACTAGATCAAATACAAATCTGAATAGCTTGGAACCTAAGGCTGCCCACCATTCTATCACTAGCACCTTGGTATTACCTGGCTAATGGAAATACCTGAATCAATATTTAAGGAATGAATGCATGAAAAGGTACTATCATATCCATTGTTTAGACAAAGAAGCTCCAATGGATTAAGTCATCTGTCCAAGTCAACTTAGTTTGACAGCTTTTTAATACTTTGCCATCGAATAAGTAGATTCAACAATAATTTTCAGATATATAGACATGATTTCTCCGATCATTTCAAAAATTTTATAAGTAATTTGGAGTGAATTGTGCTTATATGTTAACAGCAGTTAAAATATATTTACTTGTTTACTTATTTGAACAATCATTATCAAGCATCTTCTGTATACTAGGTACAGATGCTATGTTTGGCATGCTGCTGCTGCTGTCGCTTCAGTTGTGTCCGACTCTGTGCAACCCCATAGACGGCAGCCCACCAGGCTCCCCGTCCCTGGGATTCTGCAGGCAAGAATACTAGAGTGGGTTGCCATTTCCTTCTCCAATGCCTGAAAGTGAAAAGTGAAAGTGAAGTCACTCAGTCATGTCTGACTCTTCGCGACACCATGGACTGAAGCCTACCAGGCTCCTCTGTCCATGGGATTTTCCAGGCAAGAGTACTGGAGTGGGATGCCATTGCCTTCTCCTGTTCAGCATGAGAGACAGGATTATAGGTAAAACTTTGTCTCCATGTGCTCAGAGTTGAGTGAGGGGGAGACAGAGCATGTGAGCAGGATACTATTATAGTGTAACAAGTGCAGATGGAGACAAGAAAATAATATTGTGACATTTTAGAAGATGAATATAGACATAAAAGAATTTAGGGGAGTGGAAGGTTTTAAAGCTGCCTTTAAAGGTTTTAAAGGCAGAGGAGACTTTTGAAAAAGGTGAGATAGTTTTGAAATTATCATAAAGCACAAGAAGAAATGCTTCAACTAGAGAAGGGGCTTAAGGTATAACGTGTAAATGTGAGAATGCCTGGGAAGCTGGTTTGTCAGAGAATTGCAGGCACTTCATTACAACGGATCATCAGGAAAAGGAAGATGAGGAATAATGAGGGAGAATGTATACAAGACCAATGTAGGAGAAATCAAAAGAGCTTTTTCTTAGCTACTATGCTTTGGAGTCTGCATGTTACAGCAGTACCAGTCGTGTCTGCCTGATGTGAACCTGCTTTTCAAACCACATCGAGTGCCTCAGGAATAGACAGACACTCAGTCAGTACCTTTTGGAGGCAATCAAACAAAGGAAATTAGAAAAGACTTTGAGATGAATAAAAAATAAAAACAGCATACCAAAACTAATGGCAAACAGTGAAGTATTTAGAAGGAAATTTAGTAGGAAGGAAAAAAGTATTTGGAAGGAAATTTATATCTGATTTGTTTTTATTTTACATACATTATATTTTTGCTCTTATTTACTTCTCAGGAAATTCAGAACTTAAAAAACTTTTCAGTATTCTAAAAAAAAATAAAAAAGGACACAGAGAGAGGGATATCCATAGACTGAACTGTGGATTGAAATCCTGGTTCTGTTATGTAATTTTCAGCAAGTTATTTGACTTTAAAGACATGAGTTGACATATTTGTAAACTGACGATGATGCATACATCAGGGGATTGTTATTCATGATTAGTGAGATATGCAAAGTGCTTTATAGCTCCTATGTAGCCTAGCAGGAGCTTAAAAATGTCAACAGTAAAAATGCCTTGGGGACTTCCCTGATGGTTCAGGGTTGAAAATCTGCCTTCCAATGCAGGGGACAGAGATTCAATCCCTGGTCGGGGAGTGAAAATCCCACACATGCCACAGGGCAACAACAGAAGTCCGCGAGGTAACAAAAGACCCAGGGCAGCCACAGGAAAAAAAAAAAAAACGCCATGTGCTATATTCCGTTTATTCCTAACTACAAGAAAAAGAAATTCTCTTCAGTCCTACATTTTAAAGTATGAGAATATTTAGATGTAGAAAGTTGAGATAATTTGCCCAAGGTTTCATAGCAAGTAAATAGTGCTGTGCTCTGCTTAGTTGCTCAGTCGTGTCCTACTCTGCAACCCCATGGACTGTAGCCCGCCAGTCTCCTTTGTCCATGGGGATTCTCCAGGCAAGAATACTGGAGTGGGTTGCCATGCCCTCCTCCAGGGGATCTTCCCAACCCAAGGAACGAACCCAGGTTCGAACCCACATTGCAGGCAGATTCTTTAAAGACTGAGCCACCAGGGAAGCCCAAGTAAATGGTAGATTTGGATTTTTGACCCAGCACTATCAACTGCAGAACTCACTTTATTAAATATTGTGACATGATGATAGTTATTATGTTTTGATTTGGTTCATTTTGTTGTCACTATTTTAAGAACAGGAATGACACAGTCAGAACTTCTTTTGGTAGTTTCTCTGATTACAGTGTGGAGAATGCATTAAGGCTATTCAGATAATATGGGGAATAGGATAAGACCAGGAGCAAGAGAACTTCTGAATTAGTCAAGTTAAAAAAAAGATAGTCTCAATTAAAGAGTTTTTGATGGAAGGATATTGAAATAGAATTCTGGGAAGATTTAGGAGATACAAATTGTAGGACTTAGTATGTAAATAAACAGAGAAGGAGTGGAGAGAGAGACAGTAAGAATGACCACTCCATTTCTGCTCTGGACTACTAATCAATGGCACATTTACCTAAAAAAGGAAAACAAGAAAAAGAAATGTGGGAAAAGGTATAATAAGTCTGACTTTTAACACATTAAACTTGAAGCACCTTTGAATCATACAGTTATATTTGAGACAGAAATCCATCTTGAAAAACAGAAGTTTAGTATGGGCATATAATGCTCCCATTGGCATTCCTCTGCTCTCTATTTGGACTTCTTTGTGATAGGAGGAAATGAAGACAATTGACAAAAAACAGGGTCATGGTACAAGAAAGTTCAGAGTTATGCTACTGAGTAGGCAGTCATGAAGATGCATATAGACCTGAAAATAGTTTAGGAGAGAGAATGTAAATTTCTTTAATTAAGAAATGAAAATCAGTAAATTTTTTTAGATGTTAACATTAACAAACTTAACTTTGATTAATTTCATGATATGAGTATAGGAAAAAAGGTCAGGACCTTTATCCTAAGCAAAAGCAGAAATGATTTATTTACTAACTTTATTGACTTGAATGAACTTTATTTATAGACTATGTTCTACATACTCCTGTGTGTGATTAGAGTTAGTTTAAGAAAAATGTGAAGTCAATTAATGGGGCTTCCCAGGTGGCGCAGTGGGTGAAAATCCACCTGTAACGCAGGAGAGGCAGGCAGCAGTTCGATATCTAGGTCAGGAATATCCCCTGGAGGAGGACGTGGCAATCCACTCCAGTATTCTTGCCTGGAGAATCCCATGGACAGAGGAGCCTGGTGGGCTACAGTCCGTAAGGTCGCAAAGAGTTGGACATGACTGAAATGACTCAGCATGCATGCACAAAGTCAATTAACAGTAAAAATTATTTTTGGGGGGGGATACCTTTGTTTAAATAGAATAAATAAAATTAAATAATTCAATAGATGCTAATGTGAAAAATATGTTTTTAGAAGTTACTAACTTTTGAATAATATAACAATTCCAAGGAAGCCTGTTATAAAACATATAACCAAATAAATTTAATTTTATTTCAAGGACTGGGATAATTTGAATCTAAGGTGATTGATAATATGTTATATGTTCTAAGTACAGAGCCTTCAAGTTCTTTAGTTCCAAGTGGGAATACAATTAGCAATTATGAGTTAAACCTAATTATTTGGATATAGGTGATTACATAGCATGGCATATTAATGCTTCCATCAAGTTGGTTCTGCATGAACATAGGTTCTTTATTCCTATTTAAGCAAGCCTCAAAATTATTTGGAATATTATTATTAAACTTTGATTACACAATAGTATTTTTAAACATGTTCATAGAACTAATTCTTTCTCTGAGTTTTAAAATCTTTAAAGTACTGCCAAATCTAAAAGACAAATATACAATTTCTAATCCATAACGATCATACATTTCATATTTCTGCCAATAGTGGAGTAAATACACATGTATGTCTAAAGAAACAGAAGAAGCAGGACTTGTACCAGAGCTCAAGGATCAGTAATATTTGCCAGTATTAGAAAATAAACAAAAAAATAACATAAAGAGAGAATAATTTCCTGGTGATGGCCAAACACTGCCAATTTTCTGTATTTAAATCTGGAACATATTGGCATGAGCATCTTGGTAGTTACTTTTCCCCTAGCCTTTTTCTGGTCTTATCTGTCTCCCCCTCTATGCTGTGTAGAAGAAAGATAGCACTTAAATTATCTTTCTGATGTACCTGACAATTTTGACTGTTCCTTTCTTTAGTGGAAGAGTAAAACTCTCCCAGTTTGGCCTCTGTGCCATCATTCTCTCCTTGTTATTTCCTTCTTTTCGTGATTTATTCCCATTCTCGTACTCTTAAACTTTTTTCTTTCTCTGCTCCTCCTTTCTCTGTTCATGTCATTCAAAGTTTTATTCCCAGGCTTCCTGTTTTGTACTTGTTGACCTTACTCGCCCTGAAGCCTTCCGTCTGACTCATGCCTTTCTTTGCCAGTATGCTATAGACTCACTGCTGGACACCTCTGATAGCTTCTGGCAAGTGCCCAACTCATAGATCCAGTCACCCATCGGTCATCATTATGTGGATATCTCACCCAGCATAACAAAAAACAAACATATTTCCTTTATTCCTAAACTTGCTTTTTCTCCTGGGTTTCTGTCTTCATCTGGCTAGATTCCTAGCAGTCCTTCTAGATTCATGTTTGTCCTCTCAAGCCTCATTTCTAACTGATCACTTAATACCTCTCATTTTTATCTCACATTTCTCAAATTTACCTCTTTCTCCATCCCGACCAGCTGTCTTAGTTAATATCCTTATTCTAGGTCACCTAGACTATGTTCTGTCCTCTACTCTATTTAAGTTCATATCTCTGATGCAGACAAAATGGCCTTTTGTAAAAGGACAGTGTGGTGCAGTCATGCCCAGGCATAAAGGTGTTTGGTGGTTCCTCATTTCTTGGAAAGATGAGTTCTAGATCCACAGCATGGCATGCATGGCTTTCTTCCTTGGCACTCTCATGCCTCTGATTTTCTTTCCCTGGTCTTTCCTTTCTCAACGCTTATGCTGCAGCTCTGCCTGATTAATTGTAGTTCACCCTTAACAATCACCCTCTGTTCTGTCAAATCTCTTTGATGTGCACAAATTGTTCTCTCAACTTGTTATGCTCTTCTCTTTCAGTGATCTATTCACCACCTCCAGGTGTACCTTAAAATATTCTCACAAAGTAAATTTGTGAAGTAACCATCCCTAACTTTTCCTGACATGAGTTCATAATTCTATTCTTTGTGCGTACAATGCAAGAGTTTAGTTGATAACATAGTTCATCATCAATTTTGTAGTGCAATTATCAACATGTTCACATGACCCATGTAGCAAAGGTGACACTTTCCTTAGCCTAAGAACTCTAATATTTTATGTTTAATTTATCATTTGTTTGCTTCTTCCTTTGTTTCTTAAAAATAATTTATTTCTTTATTTAGTTCACAAATAATTATCAAATGTTTACTATGTGTCATTACTGTTCTAGGTATTGGAGATACAAGAGTGAACAAGACAGACAAAACTTCTTTGCCTTGTGGAGTTTGCATTCTAGTGTAGAGTGATAATAACAAAATAAATATGTCTGTATATAGGATCAAATGTGATGTGTTATGGAGAGAAATAAAGCAATGGAGGCATGTAGGGAATATAAGAGAGGGAGTATTGTAATGTTAAGCTGCATTGTCAGAAGAGATCATATTTAGAAAGTGAAATTTGAGCAAGGACTTGAATGAGCTGAGGAAATATGTCATGGGAGTGTCTGAAGAAAGAGTGTTTCACATAAAAAGCAAGAAGGTAAAAAATAAGCAAGGGAGAAGAGATAAAGAATTTTAAGTAAAGCAGGGTTTTTTTGTGTGTGTGTTAGTTTTTTTTATTTTAGTTTAGAGAAGGATGTTTTCAGAAACTGAAAACTGAAGGAGATTTTTATGACATCTGTCATTTTTTAATGTGTGTGTATGTGTTTGTGTATATATGTACATGTATGGCTACACATGTATATGTTCCATTATGACATGTTCCATATGTCTTGGCAATGGTAAGTTATTTATGAAAGATAACTCATTGTAGAGACTTTCCCACATACAGGCTTATTTGTATATGAGTTAGTTAGTAGTGGATATGGCCCAGAGCTGTGTTGTGGTCTAATTTGCTCAGTCGTGTCTGACTCTTTGAGACTCCATGAACTGTAGCCTGGAAGGCTCCTCTGTCCATGGGATTCTCCAGGCAAGAATACTGGAGTGGTTTGCCATTTCCTTCTCCAGGGGATCTTCCTGACCCAGGGATCGAACCCACATCTTGCATCTCCTGCATTGGCAGGCAGATTCTTTACCACTAAATCACCTAGGAAGCCCATGGTCCATAGCATTGACCCTTAAAATAGTGATAGGATTCATTTATAATTGTAATAAGACTTCAGGAAAAAAAGGAAAAAAAGTAAGTTTGACATATTCAGTTCTGCAAGATGTAATAGATCATTTATTAGATACTTGATTAAAACTAAATTGGTTCTGTATCAGAAATACTTTTTAAAAAATCAAGATCCTGAATGGGTTAAAACAATGATATTCATTGTACATCAGGTAAACATGACTGCCTTCTGAAACAGTTTTTTGTTTCCTATTCAACATTCTGTAAATATTTATCTTGTTTTAAATATAAGGTATATAAACTATATTTGGGGACAAAGTTCTCTAGAATCAAACATTTTGAAAAGCAAAAAAGAGTTCACACCCCAGTTCTAGACAGGCTAATTGTGCATCATTATTTTAGATTTATTCCAATTTGGAGGTGGTGCAGTGTCCACTCTGTTTGTATTTCAGTGATTCAAAACGAACCTCAAGAAATGAATTTTTTGCATAAATGCTTTAAAAATGTACTAAATCAATCCTGTCATACATAGAGCTTTGGTTAGTGGAAGCTAATGATGATGCAAAAGCTAATATACACCTTTCCTTGCCTTCATATAATAACCAAAGGTATTATTTTACTCATCACAAATTCTTGCATTTCTGTAAACTCAGTCATCTTCCTTTTGATAAAAGAAAATTTATCATATAACAGATATTAAAATTAAGTTCAAAGCTGTGATTCTTTAATTTAATTGATATCAAGTAATGGGATTTCCAGGGCTACTGTTAAAACTAGAGATTTCTAGGCTAACTGCTATTACTCAGTAACTCTAGGGTTGTACTCAAGGACTTGCAATTGGGATAGGACACATAACTAATTGTGATAGGCTTTACTAATGTTTATCAGTATGTGGCTAATTCTACTTATAGACATAGAGAGATTGAAGGTCTCACACCTAATCCTTCAATTTAGGTGTGACCACATGGATTGTTTTAGGTGATGGAATGTGGGCAGGAGTGTTCCTCATTTCTGGGTGGAAGCTATACTGTTTAAAGTATCTCAAAATACTGAGCTAAAATATCAAAGAGACCTGCCTTGGGAAATTATTTAGATCTATAGCAGACCTTGCTTTTATGTGACATAAAATCTTGTTCTGTTAAATTGCTGTGGTTTGGGAGATGGTTTTTCCTATACCATAACCTAGTCTAGTCATTCTCAAACTTCAGTGTGTATTAACATCATTAGGAAATGTGTTAACACACTGCTTGCTGGCTTTTCTCCCAGCTTCTGATTTAGTAGGTGTGGAATGTGTCCTGAGAGTTTTTTCCTAATAAATTCCCAAGTGATCATGCTGCTGATCTAGTGACAAAACTTTGAGAAACATTGATCCATCTAATCTTGAATATTATGCAAATTATCATATTTTGAAAAATAATTGATAGTAAATTAAATTTGTCAATATAATAAAGTCATAATTTTATAGATAAAAACAAATTTTAAAATTTTAAATAAAACTAGAATGATTTGTAGTGATTTAATATTGACAAATATTATTAATCACTTATTAAAAGTATATATTAATTGCCTTAACTTCCACATTGAGTAGTTTTAATTCTGCTAAATATGTTTATCCTTAGAGTATTTTAAACAGCTTTGAATTAGTTGTAATATGGAGGAAGAATATTGTAACATAAATATGATAAATTTTTTCAAGTGTAAATTAATATGATTTCAAATAATCAAGCACTGATAGATAAAATGTTTTATATTATCTATTTCAACAAGTTTATAAATAGTTTCACTTTTTAATTTAATTTTAAAAAGATTTTGTAGATAGTGATATTTGCATGACCGATGAGTATGATTTGTCAATTAGGCATTTTTAAAAAATATCCTTTTCCATTTCCAAATGAACTTTTTATGCTTTTATCCAATTGAAATAATTGCGTTGGCATTAAAGAAAGAAACTTAAGTCAGCCCTTGAAAGCTTAACACTAACTTGTTAATTACCCTATTAACTACACAATCGTGATTATCTGGGTCATGGAGATCTTTTTTGTACAGTTCTTCTGTGTATTCTTGCCACCTCTTAATATCTTCTGCTTCTGTTAGGTCCATATCATTTCTGTCCTTTATTGAGCCCATCTTTGCATGAAATGTTCCCTTGGTATCTCTAATTTTCTTGAAGAGAACTCTAGACTTTCCCATTCTGTTGTTTTCCTCTATTTCTTTGCATTGATCCCTGAGGAAGGCTTTCTTATCTCTCCTTGCTATTATTTGGAACTCTGCATTCAAATGGGTATGTTTTTCCTTTTCTCCTTTCCTTTTCACTTTTCTTTTCACAGCTATTTGTAAGGCCTCCTCAGACAGGCATTTTGTTTTTTGCATTTCTTTTCCATGGGGATGGTCTTGATTCCTGTCTTCTGTACAATCTCACGAACCTCCATCCATAGTTCATCAGTCACTCTGTCTATCAGATCTAGTCCCTTAAATCTATTTCTCACTTCTACTGTGTAGTCATAAAGGATTTGAATTAGGTCATACCTGAATGGTCTAGTGGTTTTCTCCACTTTCTTCAATTTAAGTCTGAATTTGGCAATAAGAAGTTCATGATCTGAGCCACAATCAGTTCCCGGTCTTGTTTTTGCTGACTGTATAGAGCTTCTCCATCTTTGGCTGCAAAGAATATAATCAGTCTGATTTTGGTGTTGACCATCTGGTGATGTCCATGTGTAGAGTCTTCTCTTGTGTTGTTGGAAGAGGGTGTTTGCTATGACCAGTGCGTTCTCTTGTCAGAACTATATTAGCCTTTGCCCTGCTTCATTCTGTACTCCAAGGCCAAATTTGCCTGTTACTCCAGGTGTTTCTTGACTTCCTACTTTTGCATTCCAGTCCCCTATAATGAAAAGGACATCTTTTTTGGGTGTTAGTTCTAGAAAGTCTTGTAGGTCTTCATAGAACCGTTCAATTTCAGCTTCTTCAGTGTTACTGTTCAGGGCATAGACTTGAATTACTGTGATATGGGATGGTATAATCATGATGATGTGATCACTCACCTAGAGCCAGACATCCTGGAATGTGAAGTCAAGTGGGCCTTAGGAAGCATCACTATGAACAAAGCTAGTGGAGGTGATGGAATACCAGTTGAGCTATTTCAAATCATAAAAGATGATGCTGTGAAAGTGCTGTACTCAATATGCTAGCAAATATGGAAAACTCATCAGTGGCCACAGGACTGGAAAAGGTCAGTTTTCATTCCAATTCCAAAGAAAGACAATGCCAAAGAATGCTCAAACTACCGCACAATTGCACTCATCTCACACGCTAGTAAAGTAATGCTCAAAATTCTCCAAGCCAGGCTTCAGCAATACGTGAACCGTGAACTTCCAGATGTTCAAGCTGGTTTTAGAAAAGGCAGAGGAACCAGACATCCAATTGCCAACATCTGCTGGATCATCAAAAAAGCAAGAGCATTCCAGAAAAACATCTATTTCTGCTTTATTGACTATGCCAAAGCCTTTGACTGTGTGGATCACAATAAACTGTGGAAAATTCTGAAAGAGATGGGAATACCAGACCATCTGACCTGTCTCTTGAGAAACCTGTATGTAGGTCGGGAAGCAACCATTAGAACTGGACATGGAACAACAGACTGGTTCCAAATAGGAAAAGGAGTACGTCAAGGCTGTATATTGTCACCCTGCTTGTTTAACTTATATGCAGAGTACATCATGAGAAATGCTGGACTGGTAGAAACACAAGCTGGAATCAAGATTGCTGGGAAAATTATCAATAACCTCAGATATGCAGATGACACCACCCTTATGGCAGAAAGTGAAAAAGAACTAAAGAGCCTCTTGATGAAAGTGAGAGGAGAGTTAAAAAGTTGGCTTAAAGCTCAACATTCAGAAAACTAAGATCATGGCATCTGGTCCCATCACTTCATGCCAGATAGATGGGGAAACAGTGGAAACAGTGACAGACTTTTATTTTTTTGGGTTCCAAAATCACTGCTGATGGTGATTGCAGCCATGAAATTGAAAGACGCTTACTCCTTGGAAGGAAGGTTATGACCAACCTAGACAGCATATTAAAAAGCAGAGACATTAGTTTGCCAACAAAGGTCCATCTAGTCAAGGCTATGGTTTTTCCAGTGGTAATGTATGGATGTGAGAGTTGGACTGTGGAGAAAGCTGAGCGCCAAAGAATTGCTGCTTTTGAACTGTGGTGTTGGAGAAGAGTCTTGAGAGTCCCTTGGACTGCATGGAGATCCAGCCAGTCCATCCTAAAGGAGATCAGTCCTGGGTGTTCATTGGAAGGACTGATATTGAAGCTGAAACTCCAATACTTTGGCCACCTCATGAAACAGTTGACTCATTGGAAAAGACCCTGATGCTGGGAAAGATTGAAGGCAGGAGGATAAGGGGATGACAGAGGATGAGATGGTTGGATGGAATCATCGCCTCAATGAACATGGGTTTGGGTGGACTCCGGGAGTTGGTGATGGACAGGGAGGCCTGGCGTGCTGCGATTCATGGGGTCTCAAAGAGTCAGACACGATTGAGTGACTGAACTGAGCTGAGATACACAATGAGAAATGAAAAGCTATAATTCCCTTTTCTAAAGTGTGGTTGAAGGTCAGGGAGCTCTTATTGGCATATTGAGAGACCGAAGAAAATGACGAATTTTTTTTTTTCTTATAAATACCATATGATGTCATTGGAAACTCAGCCAAGGAACTAGATCAATGTTTAAACATAATCTCTAAAATTTGTTTTTTATCTGTTTTTAACGGTAACACCACCTATTATATATTAAGATGTAACCTGATGCTCAATAGCAAAAAAAAAACAGTTCACTAAAATGATGAGAGGGCCTGAACAGGAGACAAATAAATGGCCAAGGGTTACATGAAAAGATGCTCAGTATCACTAATCATCAGGGAAACTAAAATCAAAATTACAGTGAGATATCACCTCACATCTGTTGACAATAAATAATAAGTGTTGGCAAGAATGTGGAGTAGAGAGATTCTTGTGCACTTTTGGTGGAAATATAAATTGGCACAGCCGCTATAATAAACAGTACAGTGTTCCTCAAAAAAGTGGAAATAAAAATACTGTATAATACAGCAATCCTACTTCTGGGTATCTACCCCCAAAATGAAATCATTATCTCAAAGAAATATCTGCTGTTCCTTGCAGCATTATTCACAGTAGCCAAGAAATGAAAACAACCTAAGTGTTTGTCTAAGGATAAATGGATAAAAAGATGTATATGTATGTATGAATAATATGCACACGAATACTATTCAGCCCTGACAGAGAGGAAAATGCTGACATTTGCAACAATATGGATGGACCCTGAGGCCCCTATAATAAGTAAAATAAGTCAAAGAAAGACGGATATTATATGATCTTATTTACATGTGGAATCTAAAGAAACCAAATTCAGACAAACAAAGAGTGATAATTACCAGGGTTTGGGGGATAGGGTAAACAGGGAGATATTGGTGAAAGTGTACAAACTTCCAGGTATAAGAAAAATATGTTCTGGAGATCTAATGTATATGTATGATGACTGAACTTCACAATAGTGTATTATATTTTTGAAAGTTGTTAAAAGATTCAGACCTTAAATGTTTTCACCTCCCACCCCGCAAAAAAAAAGAAGAAATGGTAAATTTGTAAGGTAATGGAGGTATTAATGACCTTAATATGATCATCGTTTTACAATGTGTACATGTATGAAGTCATCATGTTGTACGGCTTAAACTTATACAAAGTTATGTGTCAATTATATCTCAATAAAATTGAGGCAAGAAAGAACTACGTAACAAAGATATTTGTATTTATATGTTGTTGTTGTTCAGTCACTAAGTCATGTCTGACTCTGTGACTCCAGGGACTGCTGCACGCCACGCTTCCCTGTCCTTAACTGTCTCTCAGAGTTTGCTCAAACTCATGCCATCCAACCATTTCATCCTCTGTCATCAATCTTTCCCAGCATCAGTATCTTTTCCCATGAGTCATCTCTTCGCATCAGGTGGCCAAAGTATTGGAGCTTCAGCTTCATCATCAGTGCTTTCAGTGAATATTCAGGGTTGATTTCCTTTAGGATTGACTGGTTTGATGTCTTTACTGTCCAAGGGACCCTCAAGAGTCTTCTTCACAGAATTTGAGAGGGTAAATTCTTTGACATTCAGCCTTCTTTATGGTCCAACTCTCACATCCATACATGACAACTGGAAAAACCATAGCTTTGACTATATGCACCTTTGTTGGCAAAGTTATGTCTTTGTTTTTGAATACGCTGTCTAGGTTTGTCATAGCTTTTCTTCCAAAGTATAAGTGTCTTTTACTTTCATGGCTGCAGTCACCATCTGCAGTGATTTTTGAGCCCAAGAAAATGAAGTCTGTCACTGTTTCCACTTATTTCCCATCTATTTGCCATGAAGTGATGAGACTTGGTGCCATGATCTTCACTTTTTGAATGTTGAGTTTTAAGCCAGCTTTTTCACTCTCCTCTTTCACCCTCATCAAGAGGCTCTTTATTTCCTCTTCACTTTCTGCCATTAGAGTGATATCATCTGCATAACTGAGGTTGTTATTTCTCCCGACAATCTTGATTCCAACTTCTGCGTCACCCAGCCCATCATTTTGCATGTTGTACTCTGCGTATAAGTCAAATAAGCAGGGTGACGATATAACGCCATGACATACTTCTTTCCCAGTTTTGAACCAGTCCATATTTCCATGTCTAGTTTTAACTGTTGCTTCTTGACCTATATATGAGTTTCTCATGTGGCAGGTAACATGGTCTGGTATTCCCATCTCTTTAAGAATTTTACACAATTTGTTGTGATCCACATCAGTCAAAAGCTTTAGCATAGTCAAAGAAGCAGAAGTAGATGTTTTATTGGAACTTCCTTGTTTTTTTCTGTGATCCAGTGAATGCTGGCAATTTGATCCCTGGTTCCTCTGCCTTTTCTAAATCCAGCTTGAACATCTGGAAGTTCTCGGTTCACGTACTGTTGAAGCCTGTCTTGGAGGATTTTGAGCATTATCTTGCTAGCATGTGAAATGAACGCAGTTTTATGGTAGTTTGAACATTCTTTGGCATTGCCTTTCTTTTTCTTTGAGATTGAAGTGAAAACTGACCTTCTCCAGTCCTGTGGACACTGCTGAGTTTTCCAAATTTGCTGGCATATTGGGTGGAACACTGTCACAGCATCATCTTTTAAGATTTGAAATAGCTCAGCTTGTATTCCATCACCTCTGTTAGCTTTGTTTGTAGTAATGCTTCTCAAGGCCCACTTGACTTCACATTCCAGGATGTCTGGCTCTAAGTGAGTGAACACACCATCATGGTTATCCAGGTTATTAACTCCTTTTTCGTATAGTTCTTCTGTGTATTCTTGCCACTTCTTTATCTTTTCTGCTTCTGTTAAGTCCTTGCCGTTTCTGTCCTTTATTGTGCTCATCCTTACATGAAATGTTCCCTTGGTATCTCTAATTTTCCTGAAGAGATAGCTAGTCTCTCCCATTCTATTGTTTTCCTCTATTTCCTTGCATTGCTCCTTTAAGAAGGCTTTTTTAAAATCTCTCTTTGCTCTTCTCTGTAACGCTACATTCAACTGGGTATTTCTTTTCCTTTCTCCTTTGCCTTTTGGTTCTTTTCTTTTCTCAGCTATTTGTAAGGCCTCCTCAGACAACCACTTTGTCTTCTTGCATTTCTTTTGCTTGGGGATAGTTTTGGTCACTGACTCCTAATCAGTGTTATTAACCTATGTCCATAGTTCTTCAGGCTTTGCCTTTGTCTACTAGATCGAATCCCATGAATCTAAAGAAACCAAAACTATAAGACCTTTCAAACACTGTCTAGGTCTTAGCTTTTACTCTTTTGACAAAGAATTCTTTATGTCCTTACCATATGATAAAGATCAGAGAGTATTTACAGAGGCTGTTAGCAAGAGAGATACACAAAATATTTTTCTTCTCTGCCTGTTAAACCAATAATTCTTCAAAGTCTGGGTTTTTTGTGTTGTTAGAATGGAATAAATCTAAGTTATACTGGACAGATTTCACATACACATTGACCTAATGTGGTATCATTTATACAGTTGTATATGTTAATTTTTTCTCAATACTGTTTATTGTTGTGTAACTTACTGTCACTGTTTTGGAGATTAGGATAGGCTCTACAAGACTTTGTAGAACTGACGTTTTTTGCAACTCTGTTGTTTGTTAGTTTAGAGTAGAGACAGACTTGAAACATGTGTGCAATGTTTTAGTTTTCTTAAAACATGTACAACACCATAATATTGTAGTCAAAACTTAAAAAAATTTTATTTGTGGTAAAATGCACATAATGTTTACCATCTTAACTATTTATAATTTTATAGTTCAATAATATTAAGTATATTCACATTGCTGTAAACCAATCTCCAAAACTATTTGATCTTACAAAACTGAAACTCTATACTAATTAATTCACAATGCCCCATATCCCCTCCCCTTAGTCCCTGGCAGCCAACATTATGTTTTCTAGGAATTTGACTACACTGGATACCACATATAAGTAGAATCATACAGTTTTTATTTTTTTGTGAGTGGCATATTTCACTTAGCATTATAACTTTGAGGTTTACACATGTTGCAGTATGTATCAGAATGCCTTTCCTTTTTTAAGGCTGAATAGTATTTCATATTCCATCATATGTGGTTTCTATATTTTGTTTATTCATTCTTATATCAATGGATACTGTAGTTACTTCTTTCTTTTGGCTATTGTGAATAATAACATGTTCTATGAACATGAGTATGCAAATATATCTTCAAAACCCTATTCTTAATTCTTTTGGTTATATATACAGAAGTTGAATTAATAGCCTATATGGTTAGATACTGAATAACAAAAGGTGATTAGTCTGTGTTTAATTTTTTGAGGAAACACCCTACTGTTTTCCATAGAGAATACACCATTTTACATTCCTTCCAACAGTGAACTCAGGTTTCATTTTCTCTACATCCTTACCAACACATTATTTTCTGTTTTTGTTTTTGATAGTAGTCATCCTGCTGGTTGTGCGGTAATATCTTATTGATATCTCATTGCAGTTTTGATTTACATTTCCCTAGTGAAAAACTTGGCTTAAAGCTCAACATTCAGAAAACTAAGATCATGGCATCTAGTCCCATCACTTCATGGCAAATAGATGGGGAAACAGTGGAAACAGTGGCTGATTTTATTTTTTGGGGGGGGGGCTCCAAAATCACTGCAGATGGTGACTGCAGCCATTAAATTAAAAGATGCTTGCTCCTTGGAAGAAAAGTTATGACATACCTAGACAGCATATTAAAAAGCAGAGATATTACTCTACCAACAAAGATCTGTCTAGTTAAAACTATGGTTTTTCCAGTAGTCATGTATGGATGTGAGAGTTGGACTATAAAGAAAGCTGAGGACCAAAGAATTGCTGCTTTTGAACTGTGGTGTTGGAGAAGACTCTTGAGTGTCCCTTGAACTGCATTGAGTTCCAACGAGTCCATCCTAAAGGAAATCAGTCCTAAATATTCATTGGAAGGACTGATGCTGAAGCTGAAACTCTAATACTTGGGCCATCTGATGCGAAGAACTGACTTATTGGAAAAGACCCTGATGCTGGGAAAGATTGAAGGCAGGAGGAGAAGGGGACGACAGAGGATGAGATGGTTGGATGGCATCACCAACTCAATAGACATGAGTTTGAGTAAGCTCCGGGAATTGGTGTTGGTCAGGGAGGACTTGCGTATTGCAGTCCATGGGGTCACAAAGAGTTGGACGTGACTGAACTGAACTATATGGTTAATAGTGTTGTACATTTTTTTTCCTATTCTTGTTTCCTTTTTGTATATTTTATTTGGAAAAATGTCTATTTAAGTTTGTTGCCCATTTTTGTATCAGATGGTTTGAAATTTTGTTATTGAGTTGTAGGAATTCTTTATATATTCTGGAGATTACCCCCCTCATTGAATACATGATTTATAAATATTTTCCCTCATCTCATGGGTTGACTTTTACTGTTTATTGTATTATTTGATACACAGAAGTTTTTGATTTTGCAGTTTTATTTCTTTTTACTTTTGTTTTATGTGCCTTTTGTATCACATACCAGAAATCATTGTCAAATCCAATGTTATGAGCTTTTTACCTTATATTTTTATAATTTTCCATCTTAAATTTAGATCTTTAATCTACTTTGAGTTAGTTTTTGTCTATTGTGTAAGGTGAGGATCCATCCAGTTTTCTTCTTTTGTATGTGGATATCCAATTTTCTTAACACTAATTGTTGAAAAGAGTCCTTTACCTACTGAATGGTCTTGGAATCCTTGTTGAAAATCATTTGACTGTATGTGTGAGGATTTATTTCTAGCCTTTCTATTCTATTTCATTTGCCTGTCTTTGTGCGAGTACCATATTGTTTTGATTTATGTACTTTTGTTATTACCTTTTGAAATCAGGAAGTGTGAGACCTCCAATTTTGGTTGTTTTTTTTTTTATATAGTGTTTAGCCATTTTTGATCTCTTGAGGTTCCAAATCAATGCTAGGATGGAATTTTCTAGTCCTGAAAAAAATGCCATTGGGATGTTGGTAGGGATTGCCTTAAATATGTAGATTGCTTTGGATAATATACTTGGAATTTCTAAATTTAAATCTAGGCAAATGTGAGTTATATTAAAATATATTTGTTGATGATACCACATTGATTTTTTAAATATATTAGCCTAGTTGATAGACAGTCAACTAACATGGACTCTTTATGGATTCAGATTTCAAAGCAGTACATGTGGTGCTTCAGCTAAGTTTCACCATTCTTCTTTAATTTGGGCTAACTTCTTTATCACTTCTCAGTGTTAGATTGAGGGAAGTCATTTTGCATTAGCTCCTATAACATCATACTTCATTTGAAGATATAGTTGAATGCAATTATTATTTTAAAGTCATTTTTTCTTTGTAAACTTACTTTATACTGATGATACATACTGATTAAATCAATTAATTTCTAGTGAAGCCCTTTAATGGCAAAAGAAGAACTAAATGTGAGTAAAATATTTCCTATTTTTCAATATTTAAAATCTGGTATTGAAAGTAAATTATAATGCAGTATACTAAGTGTTAAAAATGTCACATAAAAAGTATTATGATAAAACAGGAAGTGAGAGCAAGGAGATCAGCTTGTTAGAGATAGTAAATATAGTTGACATTTAAATTGAGTCTCAAGATATATGAAGGTTAGGTAGGACAAGAAATTCCAAAGGTTCAGAGCTGTGAATGAGTGTGGTGAATTTGTAGCATGGTGACATGTCTACTGTGTTTGAAACAAAGAGTATGTCAGCTAGGAATGTCTAAGAATAAGAACAAGTAGGTCAGAAGAGATCATGAAGAGTCTAGCATGCCCTGACCTCAGCGTATAACCATTTAAGAAGTAACCCTGTGGAGACAGCCAACCTTGGACTTGAAGTGACTGAATATAACTGGACAGGTTGAAGGTGTAAATAATTTCCTAGGAGCAACACTAGAAATAATCTTGGTTTTAGCATCATAATGTTGGTTAATAGGAGTCAATAAACTTTCCAGGAAAATTGGTGTAATTAATTTTTAAATAAGTAGATTTTTAAAAACTATGTAATATATTTTAGAGCATTAAAAGTTAGTTATTAAGTTTTATAGTTATTAAGTGCCAGTCACCAAATGTACTTGGCTCTGGTTTTAGGCACCAATCAGAAATGCATTTTCTCACACTCTTTGAAGCTAAGCAAAGTCATGTGACTTTCTTTAACTAGTGAAATGTGAGCAAGAATACTGAATCACTTCTTGCAGGAGGCTTTAATGATCAGTTTGTAACATTTTCTTCCCCATGCCATGATGATGATAATAGCAATGTCCACACAGAGGTCCTAGAGCAAATGCAATGTACCGAGCCACCCTACCAATCCATGTTAGACAAGTTGTAGGAGAGAGGAGTAAACTTGCATGTTGTTAAGCCACTGAGATTCAGGAGCTGATTTTTTTTTTTTAATCACAAAATCATTTGGTTTATCCTGACTACTAGAAAACATAAGACGCATTGACTGTAGAAAGACTTGATCATAAGCAGCAAAAGGAAGAAAGGCTCAAAATCCACCACAATCTTACCAAAGAGAGGTAAGGGCCATTAACTATTTTGATATTTACCTCTTAAACTATATTTGTTATTATGTAGAAGCTTAATTCATCATGTCAATTATAAACTTAATTGTGACAGATGTTCACTATTCTAAAGTTATACACTACTGACCTCCCTTCCAGGAGATTAGCTTTTCTGTCAGTAACTGTTGGATTATGATCCAGCCTGTAATCATAAAGCTCTAGGTTTTTGTCTGCAAGTGTGTCGACTGGCTATCGTCAATTTCTCCCTTAAATGGAAACCGTGATACATAACTGAGTTGTTTTGAATTCAAATGAGACAATATATGTAAAATAAGTGTCACTTAGTAAGCTCAACAATAAATGCTAGAGGGGCTGTTTTGTCTTTCTGAAGGTTTGTTTATTAAACATTTTAAATATCTATTAACTTTAAGATATAAACTATTTTCAAAGAAAACAGGAGCACAGTAGCATAATATATACATTCCTTATCTACCCTAAGCATGTAAATTTTATGTTGTCCTTTAAGAAATTATGAACCTACTTGATTTGTTGAAAATTCTCTTTATAGAACTGATTTTATAAATTGCTGATTTTTTTGCACCATTATCTAAAAATCATCCTGAACTTTACTGCTCTTGACTAGTCTTATTTTCCCTCTAAGAATTTTGAAAATAATTCTGTATTTTTAAATTGCATTAATATATACTTATTTTAAACATGAGTCATGTTTCTCCTCTTCACTGTCTCTTCTAAACCTAGGGCCTAGTATGAAAAATTCAGCTTTGTTATGGAAGCCTTATTACATATAAATCCCACGGATGGAGGAGCCTGGTAGGCTACAGTCCATGCAGTCGCTAAGAGTCGGACACGACTGAGTGACTTCACTTTCCCTTTTCCCTTTCATGCACTGGAGAAGGAAATGGCAGCCCACTCCAGTATTCTTGCCTGGAGAATCCCAGGGATGGCGGAGCCTGGTGGGCTGCCGTCTATGGGGTTGCACAGAGTCGGACATGACTGAAGCGACTTAGCAGTAGCAGCAGCAGCAACAGTGTCTCTATTCATTGGTCACATAAACATTTGTTAATCACCAACTAAATGCTGGTCACTGTTTCAGGTTCTGGAGGTATAAAAATAAAGGACATAGTTGAAATCTGAATTAGACCAAGGATTACATAAACTATTCATTCATCCGGATTCTCCAGGGTCTACTCTTGTGTTCTCTTAGAGCAATAGAAATCACAAATTGTGGACTTTATTATCTCATATCTACATAGATATATTTTCACTGAGTTATCATGTTTTCACTGGGAAATAGATATGAGCAGTGCCTTTAAAACTATTTTTTAGTGTTTTTTCTTTTAAAGTTGTGAGCCAAGATACCATATACCACGCTATTCAATATCCTTAATGCAAACAGAGACTTATGTGATAAACTAAGCCTTGAGTTCAATGCTATAAATATTGTTTATCAACCATGTGATCCTATGTATTTGCTATTTGAGATAATAATAATTATACTTCAAAATCATTTTTATTTTTAGAGAATTGTAGAAGGGACTAAACATTCTAAATAATTGCTGGAATCATTCTCTTTCCAGAAGCTCCTTTCTAATTCCTTCCCAGCTTTCACTTCCCTCCAACAGTAGGTCAGGTCTGGGAATATAAACAAACAAGTAAGTAAAATAATAATAGTGCCAGAAACTGTGATACATATTTTTATTTCTGTCATCTTGTTTAATCCTTTCAGGCAACATGGGAAATTGCAGGGATCATAGAAGATGTAAATAAGTTATGTAGCTTGCCCACGGTCACATATTAATTAATACTCATGTCTGGCTGGATCTAAATTCCTGCTTTTGCCATTTTACCATTTTGCCTCTGGGCCACAGTAGGTTGAGGTAATATTAAAAATGTTTAACAACCAATTTCCTCAAGCAGTAACCGACAGCTGGTACAAATTGGAGATGTTTACTAGCTGATAATTAGCCCTGGATTTCATAGCTGACCCTAGTCCACATACAAGTACAAGCCACATTCAAACTTCAGCTATATTTTCCTACCAGTGATTTTGGAGCCCAAAAAAAAGTCAGCCACTGTTTCCACTGTTTCCCCATCTGTTTGCCATGAAGTGATGGGACTGGATGCCATGATCTTAGTTTTCTTAACGTTGAATTTTGAGCCGACTTTTTCACTCTCCTCTTTCACTTTCATCAAGAGGCTCTTTAGTTCTTCGTTGCTTTCTGCCATAAGGGTGGTGTCATCTGCATAAGAAGATGTTATAGAGAGCTGTAAATAGCCAGCCAAGGGGGTCCTAAGTATCAAGTCTGAGCAGAGACCATGCCTTAGGGCTCCAAGTGAGAGCAGGCAAGTCCAGAAAAACCCTTTTAATGTCCCTCAGTCTTGTGGAAGTAAGTCTCCTGCAGTTAAAATTGCAACAGGGCCTCCTGAGCGATCCAAACTGTTTCCTTTGACCAAAGCAATCTGAAAGCAGGCTGGGCCCCCATTTTTAGCTGAATTCAGATACTTAAATTCTCCTCAACCTTCCTGGGAAGGCAGAAATTTTCAGATCACAACTGAGGAGCAAAGGTTTAATATACCAATAATCCCACTAGGAGAAACATATTAGAAACCAGTTAGTAAGGATGTCAGTATAAATGACCGGAAATGTGTCTTCCTCTGTTTAGCTAGAAGAAGAAGAAAAAGCCTGCAGTCCCCTTGGTTCCTGAAGGACTGGAGGGGTCATCAATGAGAGGGAAAGGACAGGAGGGGAGATTTTGGGCACAGATAAATTTTATCCATTTTTCTTTCCGTTTAGCCTTCAACTGCCCCTGAAAAAAATACTCAGTAGACAAAGAGAAGCTGTACCAAAAATCGTTTCATCTCTTAAGTGGATGTGCTTAGGGACAGCTGATGCAGGGGTAGGATGCATTAATGGAATGCCAGCTGCAGCCCTAAGACAAATTGACAGTTGGGAAGCCAAGGGTCTCTTTAAAGAGACTCCAGCCTGCACCTCACAGCACCCGCTGCCCTTCTTTGCTCCATTAGAAATAATCACTTCTAAGTGGCCCATCATCAATGTCAGCATGATTTTTTTCACATTTACTAAAAGCTTTTCCCTTGGCCCACTTCAGTTTTTTTTTTTTTCTTTTGTTTCTAGGTAACTGTTTAATTCCCTTCCCCTTTTATTTTGCCATGGACTGACTTGAAAAAAAAAATCTGATTTGTAATGGGGTTTACAGACTGACTTCTTTTTCCTTATGTGCAGCCAGCCCTAGGTCTTAGTAATAGCCACTGCATATACATTAACCAAAAGGCCCGTTAGTAGGGCATTGTTTTGCACTGTTGTAGACCAAGAAGAAAGAGAACTCCAGTTGGAATGAACTCTTTTTGTATTTCTTCTTGGCAACAAATAGCTTCCTTTTAAATTCAGAAATGCAGTAGCATTGAGGCTCTAAATTGCTCTCATCTAAAATGTTTTACTTCCATCTTCACTTTCAGAGATTATGATCAATTTTCTTCTAGAATGAATTATTCAAATTGAGCCCAGTCTTCTGAATCCTTAGAAAAGACAATGTCTTAGCACTTTTGGTCCTACTCACTTATCACTTGGCACATTCTGCCTGGTCCTGGCAGATATTCTTTTTTTCAACACATAATTTATTTTCCCAAATGGACTGCAAGCTTCTCAAGAATAAAGATCATTCATTCATTCAACAAATGTTTTTGAACATCCACCAAGTGCTAAACATGTTCTAATTATCTGAGTAACATCCAATAAGTGATCAGACAAAACTCCTTGCCACCATGGAGTTTATATTCTAGTGGAATGAGACAGAGAATATGTAATAATTATAGAGTAAGTTAGCAGGTGATAAGTGCAGCAGAGGGGAAAAACAATGTAAGAGGAATCTGAAAGTATAACAGGAGAAGACTACA
The DNA here is from genome assembly GCA_024291935.2 of Okapia johnstoni. Lineage (NCBI taxonomy): Eukaryota > Metazoa > Chordata > Mammalia > Artiodactyla > Giraffidae > Okapia > Okapia johnstoni. Next base: position 50,398,898 of record CM044317.1, read on the forward strand.
GTTTAAAAATAGTGGTCAAAGCAGATGAGAGTAAGCCATCAAATAAGTAGGAAAAGAGCATTACAGGTAAAGGACATATCTACAGAGGAACTGGAAGAAAGGTATTGCCATCAACTAACTCTGGGAAGACTGTGAAGGGGAAAGTATGTATGGCTATGGATAAGTCAAGTTCTGGGGGTTTGTTAACAGCCAGAGATGTGATGGTGTAGGCAGTTGGATAAAAATGTTTAAGAGCCCAGTAGGGTCTGCACTGGAATGTTCATTTGAGAGTAGTATTAAAGCCATAAAACTGATGAGATCAGTAAAAAAGACATTAGGAGATGACAAAAGATGGTTTGTAAGACAAGAGGAAATCCAAGACCATGGGATATCCTGGAAATCAGTGAAGATATCCTATCAAGGAAGCAGGGAGTGATGTTGCTGATATATCAAGTGAAATGCAGGCTGAAATTTGACCATGGACCTCAGTAACCTAGAGATCCTTGGCAACCTGGACAAGGATAGTTTCAGTGGAGTAGTGGGAATAAAAACCTGATTAGAGTGAGTTTGCATGAAAGTCAGAGGTGAGGAATCAGAGGCTATGAATATAGGCAACTCTTCAGTTCAGTTCAGTCGTGCAGTCATGTATGACTCTTTGTGACCCCATGGACTGCAGCACACCAGGCCTCCCTGTCCATCACCAACTCCCGGAATTTACTCAAACTCATGTCCATTGAGTCAGTGATGCCATCCAACCATCTCATCCTCTGTCATACCCTACTCCTCCTGCCTTCAATCTTTCTCAGCATCAGGGTCTTTTCCAATGAGTCAGCTCTTTCTAGGAACTTTCTTAAAAAAGAAAGCAGAGGAATGAAGTGATAGCTGGTGGGGAAATTAGTGTCAAGAGAATATTTACCTAAAGTTAAATAAGGATCTACTTGTATTCTACCGAGAATAAGCCAGTAGAGAAGAGAGAATGGATGATGCAGTGTTGAGAGGAGAACTGTGGCCGATAGTCATGATATGAAGTAAGTGTGATTTTCCCTAACAGGGAGCATAGCAGTCTCCCAGAAGGAGAGACTGGATTTGTGATTCCTTTGATGAACCCACTTGGCAGCTAGACCTCCAGGCCTTCACTGTCAGCTGGTTCTTTTCTTTTTAAATTAACTTATTTTTTATTGAAGAATAATTGCTTTACAGAATTTTGTTGTTTTCTGTCAAACCTCAACATGAATCAGCCATAGGAATACATGTATCCCCTCTCTTTTGAACCTCCCTCCCATCTCCCTCCTCATCCCACCCCTCTAGGTTGATACAGAGCCCTGGTTTGAGTTTCCTGAGGCAAATAGCAAATTCCCATTGACTGTCTGTTTTACATATTGTAAGTTTCCATGTTACTCTTTACATACATCTCACCCTCTCCTCCCCTCTCCCCATGTCCATAAGTCTATTCTCTATGTCTGTTTCTCCATTGCTGCCCTGTAAATAAATTCTTCAATACCATTTATCTAGATTCTGTATACGTGTGGTAGAATACGATATTTATCTTACTCTTTCTGACACACTTCACTCTGTCTTAATAGGTTCTAGGTTCATCCACCTCATCAGAACTGACTCAAATGCTTTTTTTCTCTAGACTTTTTAATGAGTGACTGGTTGAGGTGAACATTTCTTTTCATGAGTGATTTTGAACATCTTTTAGTTTGTTAGCCATCTGTATGTCTTCTTTGGAGATATGTCTGTTTAGGTCTTTTTCCCACTTTTTGATTGGGTTGTTTGTTTTTCTGGTATTGCATTGTATGAGCTTCTTGTATATTTTGGAAATTAATCCTTTCTCAGTTGTTTCATTTGCTATTATTTTCTCTCATTCTGAGGGTTGTATTTTCACCTTGCTTATAGTTTCCTTTGCTGTGCAAAAGCTTTTAAGTTTAATTAGGTCCCACTTGTTTACTTTTCTTTTTATTTCCATTACTCTAGGAAGTGGGTCATAGAGGATCTTGCTTTGATTTATGTCATCGAGTGCTCTGCCTATGTTTTCCTCTAAGAGTTTTATAGTTTCTGGTCTTACATTTAAGTCTTTAATACATTTTGAGTTTATCTTTGTGTATGGTGTTAGCAGGTGTTCTAATTTCATTCTTTTACATGTAGCTGTCCAGTTTTCCTACCACCATTTATTGAAGAGGCTGTGTTTGCCACATTGTATATTCTTGCCTCCTTTGTCAAAAATAAGGTATCCATAGGTGCATGGGTTTATTTCCGGGCTTTCTATCTTGTTCTATTTGTCTGTATTTCTGTTTTTGTGCCAGTACCGTACTCTCTTGATGACTGTAGCTTTGTAACATAATCTGAAGTCAGGAAGCATGATTCTTCCGGCTCCATTCTTCTTTCTCAAGATTGGTTTGGCTATTCGGGGTCTTTTGTGTTTCCATATGAATTGTGAAATTTTTTGTTCAAGTTTGGTGAAAAATGCCATTGGTAATTTGATAGGGATCTCATTGAATCTGTGGGTTGCGTTTGGTAGTATAGTCATTTTCACAATATTGATTCTTCCTACCCAGGAACATGGACTATCTCTCCATCTGTTTATGTCATCTTTGATTTCTTTCATTAGTGTCTTATAATTTTATGTGTACAGTTCTTTTGTCTCCTTAGGTAAGTTTATTCCTAGATATTTAATTCTTTTTGTTGCAATGGTGAATGGAATTGATTCTTTAATTTCTCTGTCTGATTTTTCATTGTTAGTAAATAGGAATGCAAGTGATTTCTGTGTATTAATTTTATATGTGCAACCTTGCTAAATTCACTGATTAGCTCTAGTAATTTTCTGATACCATCTTTAGGGTTTTCCATGTACAGTATCATGCCATCTGCAAACAGTGAGAGCTGTATACCTTCTTTTCTGATCTGGATTCCTTTTATTTCTTTTTCTTCTCTGATTGCTATTGCTAGGACTTCTAGAACTATGTTGAATAATAGTGGTGACAATGGACACCCTTGTCTTATTCCTGATCTTAGGGGGAATGCTTTCAGTTTTTCACCATTGAGAATAATGTTTGCTGTAGGCTTATCATATATGGCCTTTACTATGTTGAGGTAGGTTCTTTCTATGCCCATTTTTTGAAGAGTTTTAATCATAAATGGGTGCCAAATTTTGTCAAAGTTATTGCTACATAGTTGTTCATAATAGTCTCTTATAATCCTTTGTGTTTCTATATTGTCTGTTGTAACGTCTCCTTTTTCATTTCTAATTTTGTTGATATGATTCTTCTCTGTTTTTTACTTGATGAGTCTGTCAAGGTGCTAAAGGCCTGTCAATTTTGTTTATCTCCTCAAAGAACCAGTTTTTAGTTTTATTAATCTTTACTGTTGTTTTTTTCCTTTATTTCTGCTTGGATCTTTATGATTGCTTACCTTCTACTAATTTTTTTTTCTTCTTCTTCTTCTTTTTCCAGTTGCTTTATGTGTAAAATTAGGTTGTCTATTTGATGTTTTTCTTGTTTCTTGAGATAGGATCGTATTGCTATAAACTTCCCTCTTAGAACTGCTTTGGCTGCATCCCATAGGTTTTGAGTTGTCATGTTTTCCTTGTCATTTGTTTCTAGAAATTTTTTGATTTCCCTTTTGATTTCTTCAGTAACTTGTTGGTTATTTAGAAACGTGTTGTTTAATCTCCATGTGTTTCTTACCTTTTATTCTTGTAGTTGATATCTAGTCTCATAGCGCTGTGGTCAGAGAAGATGCTTGATAAGATTTCAATTTTCCTAAATTTACTGAAGTTTGATTTGTGACCCAAGATGTGGTCTCTCCTGAAGAATGTTCCATGTAGACTTGAGAAGAAGGTGTATTCTTCTGCATTTGAGTGGAACGTCCTGAAGATGTCAATGAGATCCGTCTCCCCTAATGTATCATTTAAGACTTGTGTTTTCTTATTAATTTTCTGTTTTGATGATCTGTCCATTGGTGTGAGTGGGTGTTAAAGTCTCCTACTATTATTGTGTTACTGTCAATTTCTCCATTTATGTCTGTTAGTGTTTGTCTTATACATTGAGGTGCTCCTATGTTGGATACATTGATGTTTACAATTGTTTTGTCTTCCTCTTGGATTGATCCCTTGATCGTTATGTAGTGTCCTTCCTTATCTCTTGTAAACTTTTTTATTTTAAGGTCTATTTTGTCTGACATGAGGATTGCTACTCCAGCTTTCTCTTGCTTCCCATTGGCATGGAATATATTTTTCCATCCTCTCACTTTCAGTCTATATGTGTCTTTAGGTCTGATGTGGGTGTCTTGTAGACAGCATATATATGTGTCTTATTTTTTAATCCATTCAACCAGTCTGTGTCCTTTGGTTGGAGCATTTAATATGTTTAAAGTAATTATTGATATATATATATGTTTTTACTGTCATTTTCTTAATTGTTTGGTGTTGATTTTGTTGATCTTTTTTCTTCTGTTGTATTTCTTGACTATATATTTCCCTTTAACATTTGTTGTAAGGATGGTTTGGTGGTACTGAATTCTCATAACTTCTGCTTGTCTGAAAAGCTTTTTATTTCTCCATCAGTTTTTAATGAGATCCTTGCTGGGTATAGAAATCTTGGTTGTAGATTTTTCCCTTTCAGTACTTTAAATATATCCTTCCATTCCCTTCTGGCCTGCAGAGTTTCTGCTGAACGATCAGCTGTTAAGCATATGGGGTTTTCCTTGTATGTTAATCATTGCTTCTCCCTTGATGCTTTTAATATTCTTTCTTTGTGTTTAGTCTTTGTTAGTTTGATTAGTATGTGTCTTGGTGTGTTTCTCCTTGGGTTTATCCTGTATGGGACTGTTTGTGCCTTTTGGACTTGATTGACTATTTCCTTTTCCCTGTTGGGGAAATTTTCAACTATAATCTCTTCAAAAATTTTCTCATACCTTATTTTTTCTCTTCTTCTTCTGGGACCCCTATAATTCAAATGTTGTTGCATTTGATATTGTCCCAGAGGTCTTGAGCCTATCTTCAGTTCTTTTCATTCTTTTTACTTTATTCTGCTCTTCAGAAGTTATTTCCACCGTTTTATCTTCCAGCTCACTGATTTGGTTTTCTGCTTCAGATATTCTGCTATTGATTCCTTCTAGAGTATTTTTAATTTCAGTAATTGTGTTTCTGCATTTTTATTCTTTAATTCTTCTAGGCCTTTGTTAATTGATTCTTGCTTTTTCTCCATTTTGCTTTCAAGGTTTTTGATCATATTTGCTATCATTATTCTGAATTCTTTTTCAGGTAGTTTCCCTATTTCCTCTTCATTTATTTGGACTTCTGTGTTTCTAGTTTGTTTCTTCATTTGTGTAGTATTTCTCTTCCTTTTTATTATTATTATTCTTACTTTTTGTGTTTGAAGTCTCCTTTTCCCTGCCTTCAAGGTTGAATTCTTACTTCCTCTTTTTTTCTGTCCTTAGGTTGGTCCAGTGGTTTGTGTAAGATTCTTATAGGGTGAGATTTGTGCTGAGTTTTTGTTTGTCTGTTTGTTTTCCCTCTGACGGGCCAGGCTGAGTGAGGTGGTGATCCTTCTGCTGATGACTGGGTTGGTATTTTTGTTTTGTTTATCGTTTAGATGAGGCGTCCTGCGCAGGGTGCTATTGGTGGTTGGATGATGCCTGCTCTCGTATTCCAGGGGTTTCCTTTGTGTGAGTTCTCACAATTTGATAGCTCTAGGGTTAGTTCTCTGGTAGTCTAGGGTCTTGGAGTCAGTGCTCCCACTCCAAATGCTCAAGACGTGATCTAGGGTTGTTTTTTTTTTTCTCTCTCCCCACAGCCCTCCCTGGAATCATGAATTGAAGTCTGAGAAAGCCAATTCTTTAAATGGCTGGCATGAAATGGATTTTTGGTCAGTTACAATACAGCAGAATGGGGAGACTCCTTTCCTGAGAGTCGTCTTCCTCCAAGTTCCATACATTGAGTGTTTGGAAGGAAAAGGCGCTCTTCATGAAGCGCTACTACATCAGCTGGTTCTTATGATTGAGAGCCTTAGGATAGAGTTTATGTCTGCCCTGTTGATGAGGGAGAGAAATAGACAGTGAATGAACGGAAGAGCCAAAAATGCTTAGGAAAAGACTCTGTGTTACATAACCGAGAAGAGAGACATGGGGATATGGGGAGTGTGGCCTGTCTTGTGATGTAAACCTCTCTGCTGTCTTTCCTGATAACTTTTCAGTAGAATCTGCACTCGCAGGTTTTCTTTTGAAACTACAAAAATGTGCTGAGAGTTGCCTCAAAATTGTAACAGATTTATAGAGTGAAAGCAGAGCCTACTTGTGGAAGGATACCACATCCAGGTTGCATAGCTGATTCCTTCTGCCAGACTTCTGTCATCATTGCTTGCCTCAGATCCAATTTATTTAATATTAGGTGACCCTAGTGGTAATGAACCCAACTTCCACTGCATGGGATATAAGTGATGTGCATTCAATCCCTGGGTCAGGAAGATCCCCTGGAGGAGGATATGGCAACCCACTCCAGTATTCTTGCCTGGAGAACCCCAGGGACAGAGGAGCCTGGCAGGCTACCATCCATAGTGTCACAAAGAGTCAGACAGTACTGTAGCAACTTAACCTACAATACCAAATTACCACTCAGAACATTAAACCTGACTCATTCTTCGACTATCTCAGACTCCTAAATAACATATCTGTTTATGACTTTTCTGAATTGTAGTTCCTTGGATAGCAAGGAGCACAGCCTCTGCTTACATTCCCACTGCCACGCTCTCACAACCATATTTCTTACTTTCATTTCATTGCAGACAAACGTAACTATTTAAAGTTCCCTGAACTCACCATGCTGTTACTAGTGCCTTTGTGCCTTGTTTTTTCTGCCTGAAATATTTATCTTCTTTGAGAGCCAAGCCCCCTCTTTGCCTAGTTAACTCATGGTGCTTTAACATTTCATCTAAAACATCCTTCCCTCCTTTTGCGTGTCCCTTTTGGTAGTACCGACCTCGATGCATTTCAACTGATGGTTGTTGTCCATCCACCCCATTAAACTGGGAAGTCTCCACTATCCTGGTTTTCATGGTGTTCTATGCAATTAGTTAGGGTCTGTTCCATAGTGGCTGCTTAATAAGGTCTTATTAAAAAATTAAATGTTGCTGCTGCTGCTAACTGAGAAGGCAATGGCACCCCACTCCAGTACTCTTGCCTGGAAAATCCCATGGATGGAGGAGCCTGGTAGGCTACAGTCCATGGGGTCGCTAAGAGTTGGACACGACTGAGCAACTTCACTTTCACTTTTCCCTTTCATGCACTGGAGAAGGAAATGGCAGCCCACTCCAGTATTCTTGCCTGGAGAATCCCAGGGATGGCGGAGCCTGGTGGGCTGCCGTCTATGGGGTCTCATAGAGTCGTGTGCAACTCTTTGCAACCCTATGCACTGTAACCCACTAGGTTCCTACGCCTATGGGATTCTTCAGCCAAGAATCCTGGAGTGGGTTACCATGCCCTTCTCCAGGGGATCATCCCCACCCAGGGATTGAACCTGAATCTCCTGCATTGGCAGGTGGGTTCTATACCACTAGTGCCACCTGGGAAGCCCCATAAATCAAATAAATATATCAGAATTTGTGAATACCAAGCCAGGTAACTTAACATAAGCCCTGACCTCATAAAAGGTGGGTATGTAGTTCATTTGCAGCTCGAAAACCAAGGTCATTGCATGTTATAGAGACTCTGGTACATACAACCATATCAAGGTACAGCTGGGATCCTGATGTTTGTTCGTTTTGTCATGATTTGTTTCCTTCCCCTGTACCCCCTCCCCCCCACACCCCCAACACCATTGCTATCCCTCCTGCAGGCTTTTGTGGGAATTGAAGACTGATTGCTTCCCTAGAATAACTAATTTGACTGGGGTCTTCGCCTCCAGCTTAATTCTTTCTGCTATTCTATGATCCTTACTCTGTACCTCCAGCTGAAAGATCATTTCCACATGTTGGGTAGTTGGCCTGAGACCTCTAGAGCCTGAATGACTGGGAAACCAAGATCACATAGCATCTGCTTCTGCTCCACTCTTCTCTTTCCTATTCTTCATCCAACCTTGTGATATGTTCAAAACCAGCACCAGTCCATATTAAAACAAACTTCATGATTTCAGTTTGAGAGGTAGAGCTGTTCTATTACTGCATTGCCTCAGCCATGCTATTTCCAGCTTACACTTTGCTCCTCTTCTACATACCCAAGGTGTCTCTGTAGCTCATGGATGAAGCCAGATTGTAGGTCCACACAGGCCTCTGTGCCACATGTCTTACCTTAGCTCTGCCATGACTTCTACCTTCTGAGCCATTCCAGACTCATACCCATTTCTCTATTTATCTCTTCTCTGAAATCTTTCCCAGTTTTTGCTCTTTACCTCACATGCATTACTCTCAGCTCTTCCTTCTGTTAACATCAAATATTTTGTTGCAGTTTTCAATTTTATCACCGAATTAGAATTGCACATGGCCTATGTTTGGGGATTGGATGTCCTGGTGTAACTAATTTTGAGGGTTTCCCTGGTGGCTCAGATTGTAAAGAATCCACCTGCAATTTAATAGACCCAGGTTCAATCCCTGGGTCTGGAAGATCCCCTGGAGGAGGGCATGGCAACCCACTCCAGTGTTCTTGCCTTGAGAATTCCCATGGACAGGGGAGCCTGGCAGGCTACAGTTCATAAGGTTGCAAAAAGTTGGACATGACTGAAGTGACTTAGCATGCAGTCATATCACTAACTTCGACCTTTGATTAGTATGAAAACTGTGGCTAAGGAACATTGTATGACAAATCAGTGATTCTCACTCCTAGTTCTAATACAAAGTTAACAGTTTTCAGGGTGCCTCTGACTTCAAGGTGCTTACTTAACGTCCATTTCTTCTGTTACATCTCAAGTTCATAGGTTTCCTTCAATTGTCCCAAAAGGTCCAAACACATTTTCATATTTCATATGCTAAGAGCATTTTAGATTTGAGTACATGAACTGCAGAGTCTGTGTTCTTCCCAGGAAGTCTGATACATGAATTTCGGGTAGAGTAGGAATTTTTGGTAGAAACTTATTACAGCTATGGTGTAAATGGCTAAATATTCTTCTTAAGGCAAATCATTATCTATGTATTTTTACAGGTTTGGCAAAAATAAACAGAACAACCCAACATAATTGAGCTCATTTTACCAACTATTCTGAAGAAAAGTTGTTCATGAGAAAAATATAGCTGTACTGAGTACAGATTCCAGCTCTGTCATTTATTGGATTTAATCCATTTTCAACTGGCTCAAATCCCTGTGCCTCTTTTTCCTGTGTAAAGAGGATAAAAGTACTTCTCGGAATTTTTGTGAAGAATTAGTAAAGCAGTAATTTTGTATATAGTAAGTGATTATAAACATTATCAAATATCATGATCAAAATTCTTCTGAGTTGTGAAAGCATGAAAATAGATAATGTACAGTTTATTTTTTATTTTCTTTTTTATGTTTAGGATGAATCACAATGCACCATAGAGACACAAATAAAGGAGCAACCAGTAGTGATGTCAAGATAGCACTGTACTGATAAGGAACAGGGACAAAGAACAATGTATAAATATACAAGTGTGTGTGTTTTTGGTGTATGTGGGGGTACTAACTAGACTCTGTATTTAGGAGTTGTACATGGAATGACAATCTAGGACTACTGCTTGCTAACAGTTATGAGAGAGACTGTGCCATGCATATGCTTATGATTTGAGAAAGAAATAGAAGAGTCTTTCATCTTATTAAGATGAAGTTCTGCTTCATCTTATTAAGGCTGAAAAATTCTTAGATTTATGGGAAAGTGGGAAGGATTTGAAAAATAATAGAAGTGACAAATGATAATCAGAGGCAAAAATATACATGTAAGATAATAACCAAAAGAAAATATAAAGTTTAAACTCTAAAAATATTTTGGTATAGAAATTTTAAAATAGATTTATGCTTAAGTACAAAGGCAGATTTTATGTTTGTATAACAAATAAATGGTAAATAGAATAGTTTTACTCATCAAACTCATATGGGCAAATAAAATTCAACCTGCAGAACGATTTGATGGACTCTTTGGTACCATTATCACTGTTGAAATTGGGAGTAAAGTACTTTGGAAACACCTGGAAATTAAGTCACACTTTGAGAATTAAAACTGTGAAATCAAAACATAATGAATGAGAATGAAAATTTTCAAAGCCACCTTAGAAGTCAGAATGCCTCCCATGTAGCAAGATTTGATTATATCCTGTATGAAGGTACCTCATCTGAAGAAAGAATATGGCCATCAGAGAGAAGCTAAGTTAGATATTTGCATTCTTTAGACAACAACAGGAAAATGCAGATGACATACCTAAAAAATGTTAATGGAAAATAGATTTTTAGTTGATTTACTACCAAGATGAGACATCTTGCACTCTGGATGCAAAGTTTGAGTACTGACTTTGGAGAAAGATTCCAGGGTTGGAATTTGGTTTTGTGACTTACTAGACATGGGATTTGAGTATACTAACCCAAGTATCAGTGTCTTCATCTCATCTGCAAATTGGGACTGACAACAGTACCTCTTCAGAGTTCTTACAGATAAAACACAAGCCTGCAATAGTACTGTCTATGATTATTACATTTGGACCAATTACCTTTGTTCTGATCCCAAAGTGATATTAAGTAAACTTCAGGTTGCTGTATGGTTTTTCATGTAATTTGAGAATGCTGGGGTTATGCAATTCAAATTTTGCCATGTCTGTGACAAATACATTTCTCATTATAAATTAATAGATTGGATTATATTTCACTCTCATGATCTTGATTAATGTGAGTGCATTATGCTAGCAACATGGCATTTGTTTCAGAGCAACCTAAAGGTCTTTTGAGCTAAAGTCCATTTCAAAACTTCAACATATATTGCCTCACTTAAGGATGTGGTTAAATTCAGTGACAATTCTTCTTTATAAGAAATTCTATCTCCAAAGAAGTGGATAATAGAGAATGCTTACAGATACATGGTAGGATGTTACCAAAATCAAGGAAAACGGGAGAATGTAGAGAAAATGTCTCCTGCTATTCTCTCATTTATGCTAATAGAGGCCAAAACACAAAACAACTTCCTTTCCACTAATATCTTTCACTATTTCGATGTCCCCTGGTATATCACACACAATTGCATCCGTGCATAGACAATCAAAGTGGTGTTTTAACATCAAATTTTATTCATGTAATTTGCCTTACTTTATTCAGTGATTCCACAGTGATTCCCCCAGCTTCCTCATCCTCAGAGGTGGAATCAAGGCTCATGTTCAATCTTTATGGTAAGTCAGTGCCCCTAGCCACAGTTGATTAGACTAAGGGCTAACACAGCTGGGCCAATTAGATCCTCTCTCCAGGAATTTTGAATTGGAACCAAGAGAGATTAGGTGGTCTCTGCCAGCTGCTGTATGTATAGCAAGTAAACTCAGGAGTAAATTTGAAGTGTGGCCATGTCTCCTGTGTGAACTGTGAAGAGGAGAAAGCTGGTCTCATTGGAAAGATCAGAATGAAGCAGACCCACACAAAAAAGAACAGAAGTGAGAAATGATATCTTAAAAATCCTGCTCCTACTTGTTTCTGATTCTGAGGAATGACTGATTTCCCACCTGGGGATTTCATGAAACTACCTAGATTTTTCTAAAAAAATCTCCATTTCTGCTTAAGCCAGCCTAAATTGTTGTTGTTTTAGTACTCAAAACTATGAAGTTTCTTCACTTAGAAAGTGCATTCTTATAAGGTGACCTTCATAACTGGTTTTCGTCTATTACTGGTCCAGCTTCCCCTCCCACTGTGTTACAGCTCAGACTCAATTTCCTAGTAGCAACCACCAAATAACTCTTATGATTTTTGAACTGCCCATACTGTCATAACACTTTCCATACTCTCATAATTTTTCTACCTACGGTTTCCTGTTTCTACAAGTAATCCATCGTTTGCACCTGACAAATGGTTACCCTTCCTTAAACATTCTATCCCCACCACTTCCATTATACTTTAGAGTCACATTGTTATACAAAATTCATTGTAGAAAAATGATTTGCATGTCTATCATCCTATAGATGATAGACACTATCATATAATCTCTGAGATGGCAAATATCTACTGTATATGGTTTGGTATTTCACTTCTAATTCAAAGCACATAATAAGTGTTGTCATGTTTCTGATATATTCTCATGTTTCAGTCTTTCATAAGATAAAATATATGTTCAGTGAACACAGTTGCTGAAGACATTGGTGGTTAATGGTATTCTTTTCTGTGGCAAAAAGATAAAACCTGAGCTTCTCCAGAGTCACATTCTACGTGGCATTCCCACCAGCACACAGTAGTTCAGGTAATTATTGTTAGTCGTGGGCCCACCTTATAAAGTTTCTTAAGCTGTTTCATCATGTTAACTTTAAATCATATTTGATGCATAAATGGCAGGATAAAATCAGTAACAGCAGCATCCTGGGACAGAGCCAAAAGAAGAGCTGTGAAGGACCATTTGCTGCTTTATAACCACACTGACCTGGATACAAGTAGGAATTAGAAAAAAAAAACAGCTGGCTACCTAATCAGCCACTGTCTGGAGAGCTGAAGTTGAGATATCACAAGCTGAGAAAACAGATAGAGAGACAGAAGGATGGTGCACATCTAAGCAGGATCATCTTGAGACAAAGGAACCTGCGATGTGGCTATCAGAAATGAATAACGAGGTGAGCCAGTCCCTCTAGGGGTGGGTCAGTAACATTGTCAGGACAGCAGGCAGTCAGATATCTATGATGAAGGATGAATGATGCTGTGAAGTAAGAGGAGGACTGCCCAGAACTCCTGGTTTGCCCAGGACATCCTGGGTAATGCTTATTATCCTGGACTTATTACTATGCACTTACCATTACCCCCTTAGATTAAAAGGGCCCCAGTTTGATTAAAAAATTATAAAGTGACTTTTAATTGTAAACAACCATTGAATCAAAATAACACCAAACTGGTCACAAACCAAAGTGCAGTCATCATTTTTAAAGAATTTCTAAAACACTGCTGTGACATTTCTGGGTTGGCTTCATTTGTGTTGTTCAGTCAGCATCCCTTTGAGGACATCTTCCTAGTCTCTGGTTCAGATGAGGTTGGCTTTCTTCCCCCATAACCCAGCAGTGTCCTTCCTTCGTCCCTCCTACTCCCACCAAATAGCCCCAACCCAGGCCAGACAGAGTCCTTTGTAGGATTTGGATAGAACTTTTGAGGCAGATCTCTTATTTGAGTGTGAGATTCTGTTGGTAATTTGGGTCATCAACTGGGAAAACATCAAGGGGTAACAAAAGTAACATAGAGTAAGAGAAAACTGAGCAATGAAGAAAGAATTCCTGTCTCCAACCAGGCCCAGAGTTTATTTTCAGTTATAGAGGCAGTTAAGTCTCATTTTTGCTCGGTGTAGTGTGAATTAGATCTGCATATATTACCAAAAGACTCCTGACGAATACAACTGCCTTCTCATTAAACTGTCCAGCTTTTTACCTGCCCTATCTCGTTACACCAGGCAGAGACCCACATTCAGCAGGTATATGAAGAGGACAAAGAAAAATTAAATGATAGGATAGATCTAGGGCTCGGTGAGCCTAGGACAAAGCCACTTACCATGACTCTGGTACCCCCTAGTGAGCACAGCATTTAAGTTACTTTTGCTGGAAATCAGCCTCTAAGGTGCTTATTTCCTCATGAATTTGTGCAAGCAAATTTTAATAGCAGTAAGAAAGAATGAAAATGCAACATTAATTCTATTGGCTTTCACAAACTGGAACATTCTGAATAGAAAATTGACCTTTGCATATGTTGAACTTATACCCAAACGCTTTAGAGAACAAAGGGTTTTAGCTTTGATGTGGTCAAAAGCACTGTTTGCTTTTTAATAATGACATAATTGCTTTTTCTCATAGCAGCAAAAGAAGAAATAGGAAAAACATATTCTGGCATCGACTAAAAGAGTAATAAGCTGCAGCCCATACCTTCTAGGGAGCAGTGATACACTACACCTAACACTTTAGTTCAGTCCATTTTCTAAGATAGGCTGTTACCAGGTAGAGGCCCTGTGGGTGGGATGGAGCTTGTCTTGCAGCTTAGATCCAGCCTCAAGCACGTGGTAGGGGTTCTGACATTCTTTGTCCACTTTGTCCCCATTAACCCTGTTGTGTTCCCCATTTTGACCTTGAGAACTCTGGGTATAGCTCTGAGACCCAAGTAGAATTGCATTGTGCTTTCTCTACTCTCATTGGAACAACTTTCTCTAGATGGACTGGTTATGTAGAGGTACAATGTTTACCTTCACTTGCCTGGAGAATCACAAGCCACTGATATAATGTGCCTCATGCTTTAGAATCCTTTATGTATTGAGTCAAGCCTAAGAACTCCACATTTCAATGGCCTCTGAGTGTATTTCCTCTTACCTACCCTCATAGTATCCACAGCTGTGGTAACTAAAATTGTTCTATACTAACTAAAATTCATAAGTCACCAGATTTATTAAATAAATGTCATAGGGTATGAATCACTACTGGCTAAACCTAGATATACAAATATGTAAGGGCAGTGCCATTTATTTTATAATAATCCATTTGATAAACAATAGTTCAATTCAGTGTATTAGAAACAGTAAGAGTTAACAGCTTTTTATATATATTTGAAGATAAACTTGATAAGTTTTCTAATAAATTGGATGTGAGGTGTGCTAGAAAGAAAGGGTTAAGGATGACATCAAGGTTTTTGTCCCATGTAATTGGAATGATAGAGAGTTGCCATCACCATAGGTAGAGACAATTGAAGGGGGAACAGTTTTGGAGATGGAAGAGATGAAGGACCAAGTTTGGAATGTTTAGTAGTATTTACTATATATCAAGGTAGAGATTTTGCTTTCTTCAACAGTGTCCAAGAACACCCTCATCTTTAACATCAGTTTCAAAGTTTGAGGGTCTACAAGATCATCTTCACTTCTGTGCCGTTTTAAGAGTCCCCAAGATTACCATCAGGTTTGATAATTCACTAGAACAACTCACAGAATGACCAAAACCTATTATACTCACCATTACAGTTTATGACAAGGATAGAGAATAAGATCAGCTAAGAGAAGAGGCCAATGGGGCAGAGTCCAGGAAAGGTCTACCTTCAGGTTCGTCTTCTCCCAACAACACTTTTGTAGGCAGTCCTAACTTTTCCAGGAAACAATGAGTGATAATAGTCATGGAGTGATGCCAACCAAGAAAGCTCACACTTGATGTCCAGATTTTTTATTGGGGTTTGGTCATGTAAACATGTCTGACCACCTGCTTGACTGACCTGTAGGTCTCCAGCCTTTCTAGGGGTTTGCTGATACCTCATGACCCAAAGGCCTTAAGATAAATTAATTACATTATTATATATCCTGTGTGGCCCAAGTCCTCTGGATAAACAAAGATACTCTTCTTGGGGCTTAGAGATTACCACCCAGGAGCTAATTGCAAATGCCAGACCTCTCTGTGGGTGATGTTAATTTTTTTTATTATGCAGTTCTCAAATAGAAAAGTGAATTTGGGAGTCTAGAATTCAAGGAAGTGGTCTGGTAAGAGATATAAATTTGGAAGTCATCAGCATATGGATGGAGTATTAATTAGGTTCCTAACAGGAAGCAGACTTCCCTTACATGCTTGAAATGAAGAGATTCTGATAGAGACCATTCACAAGATAACAGGCACGGTTTAGGGAGCAAAGATGGCCTGTTGAGGCACACATGTAGCAGGAATCTCAGAGCTCCAAGAGAGTGGTTACCAGAAACCAGTGAGAAGTGTTAAATGTTACAGGCACAGTACTAAGTGATCTCTGTGCATTAGCTCATTTGATTTTTTAATATGATTATAATTACTATAATCTCATTTTCACAGATGAAAAAATGCATGTTTAAAAATTTAAACATCTTTATCTACAGTCATTCAGTAGAAAGTTAATGATGTAAGATTCAACCGATGTCTGCCTGATGCAGACTTCCATGCCACAATACAGTTCAGAAATTTGGCATCATGATGTCGCAAATAAGATGAACCTGTAGGGGACTTTCCTAGTAGTCCAGTGGCTAAGACTTCATGCAACCGATGAGGGGGGCCTGGATTCAATTCCTGGTTGGGGAACTGGATCCCAGATGCTGCAACTGGGAGTTCACAGGCTGCAACTAAAGACCCAGTGCAACCAAATAAATAAATAAATGTTAAACCTATGAAAGGGTTTCATAAGTGTTTGAAATGGTTCCAACCTTTCTTCATGACTATCTGCTAAAGGTTATTCAGGGTATTCCAGCTAGTGATTTACCACTCAGGCCTTCCTGGGCCGCTGCTTTGATAGATTAGTTTTATGAGCCTTTGTGTTGTGGGCTTTACAAATGGGA
Source organism: Okapia johnstoni (assembly GCA_024291935.2). NCBI lineage: Eukaryota > Metazoa > Chordata > Mammalia > Artiodactyla > Giraffidae > Okapia > Okapia johnstoni. The sequence continues at coordinate 50,415,294 of CM044317.1, forward strand.
GCTAAACACAAAAAACAAAAACATCATGGCCAGATACTCCTTGGAGGATGATAAGTCAGGGCAGAGACACATTAGATTTCCCAGGGAAACAGTTCAGTTCAGTCACTCAGTTGTGTCTGACTCTTTGTGACCCCATGGACTGCAGCATGCCAGGCCTCCCCGTCCATCTCCAGCTCCCAGAGTTTACTCAAACTCATGGCAATTGAGTCGGTGATGCCATCCAACCATCTCATCCTTTGTAGTCCCCTTCTCCTCCCACCTTCAATCTTCCCCAGCATCAGGGTCTTTTCATGGCAAATAGATGGGGCAACAGTGGAAACAGTGAGAGACTTTATTTTGGGGGGCTCCAAAACCACTGCAGATGGTGACTACAGCCATGAAATTAAAAGACACTGACTCCTTGGAGGAAAAGTTATGACCAACCTAGACAGCATATTAAAAAACAGAGACATTGCTTTGACAACAAAGGTCCATCTAGTCAAGGCTATGGTTTTTCCAGTAGTCATGTATGGATGTGAGAGTTGGACTATGAAGAAAGCTGAGCGCCAAAGAATTGATGCTTTTGAACTGTGGTGTTGGAGAAGACTCTTGAGAGTCCCTTGGACTGCAAGGAGATCCAGCCAGTCCATCCTAAAGGAAATCAGTCCTGAATATTCATTGGAAGAACTGATTCTGGAGCTGAAACTCCAATACTTTGGCCACCTGATGCAAAGAGCTGACTCATTTGAAAAGACCCTGATGCTGGGAAAGATTGAAGGCAGGAGGAGAAGGGGACGACAGAAGATGAGATGGTTGGATGACATCACCAACTCAATGGACATGTGTTTGAGTAAACTCTGGGAGTTGGTTATGAACAGAGGGGCCTGGCGTGCTACAGTCCATGGGGTTGTATAGAGTAAGCCCAACTGAGTGACTAAACTGAATTGAACTGAGTGTGTGTATGCATGTATATCTGTGTGTGCTTACACACAAGTGCACACTTATATATGTATTATGTGTCACAGTGAGTTTTCAGAATTTGGAGGTCTTTCAGAAGAGAAACAATACAGCATTTTAATGAGTTGCTTCTGGCAATATATTTACAAAATTCTTAAATGTGTTTATGGGACTGTAAGTATCAGAATTACTGTTTGGATTCTACTCATTTGAATGCCTGGTTCAGGGATGAACATAAGGGATCTGGCTTCAATAGGGAGTGTGGTGCCTAGAATGTATGGTCTGCAGTGTATTATTTTCCATTCTGAAGCATAGAAAGTTTTTGCCATCCATAAAACAACATCATGGATAGAATTTGATGATACTAATAAATAAGGAGATCATAATGTAGGGAAGACTGATGCATGATGCCACCATGCCTGCCTACCCCACTGCTAAGGTTCACATCCCTTACTGATACATGTCCCTGATCACAGAACTGGTCTCATGCACCTTGTCAAAACACTGCTCCAGGTAGCCGCTGATAATCAGTTAACTCTGGAATGTAAATTGAAACTCATTTACCAGTTGGTTTCTAGTACATCAAACAAAAATGTTTTTACATAGTTTCAGTTTTGAATGATAAGGCTCTGTCACTCTTTTTAATTACTATTTTAAAATTTTATTTATTTTTTAATTGGAGAATAATTTCTTTACAATATTGTGTTGGTTTCTGCCATATATCAACATGAATCAGCCATAAGTATACACACATTCCCTCTCTCGTGAACCTATCTTCCATCTTCCCACTCCATCCCACCCCTCTAGGTTGTCATTGAGCATGAATTTGAGCATCCTGAGTCATACAGCAAATTCCCACTGGCTATCAATTTTACATTATGATTTTACATTGAAACTCTACGTTTCAATGCTACTCTCCCAATTTGTTCCTCCTTCTCCTTCCCCAACTGTGTCCACAAGTCTGTTCTCTATGTTTGCATCTCCATTGCTGCCCTGAAAATAGGTTCATTAGTTCTATCTTTCTAGATTTCATATATATGCATTCATATATGATACATGTTTTTGTCTTTCTGACTTACTTAACTCTGTATAACAGGCTCTAGGTTCATCCACCTCATTGGAACTGACTCAAATGCATTCCTTTTTGTGACTGACTAATATTCCATTGTATATGTCTACCATCTTTATCTAGTCATCGTTGATGGACATCTAGGTTGCTTCCAAGTCCTGGCTGTTGTAAATAGTGCTGCAATGAACACTGGGGTACATGTGTCTTTTTCAATTCTGGTTTCCTCAGGGTATATGCCCAGTAGTTGGATTGCTGGCTCAAATGGTAGTTTTATTCCTAGTTTTTTAAGGAATCTCCATAGTGTTCTTCATAATGGCTGTATCAATTTACATTCCTACCAACAGTGCAAGAGGATTCCCTTTTCTCCATACCCTCTTCAACATTTATTCTTTGTAGATTTTTGATGCTGGCCATTCTGACTGGTGTGAGGTGATACCTCATTGTCATTTTGATTTGCATTTCTCTAATAATAAATGATGTTGAACATAGTTTCATGTGTTTAATAGCCATCTGTATGTCTCCTTTGGAGAAATGTCTGTTTAGGTCTTCTGCCCACTTTTTGATCGGGTTGTTTGTTTTTCTGATATTGAGCTGTGCAAGATGCTTTTATGTCAGCTATGTCATTCTTTAAAAACATAGCAAATTTAAAAAAGAGAGAAGTGAATAGCTGTCTGTAAGGTTGAAAGTGAAAGCGAAGTGAAAGTGTTAGTCCCTCAGTCATGTGTGACTCTTTGCGACCCCATGGACTATAGCCCACCAGGCTCCTGCGTCCATGGAATTCTCCAGGCAAGAGTACTGGAGTGGGTAGCCATTCCCTTTTCCAGGGGATCTTCCCAACCCAGGGACTGAACTTGGTCTTCTTCCCGACCCAGGAATTGACTCCAGATCTCCTGTATTGAAGGCAGATTCTTTATTATCTGAGCTAGCAGGGAAAACCCCTGTAAAGTTAATGTTAGGATGTAAGGGTTTTTCCTCCAGGAAACCAGACCTCTAATTTTGCTTCCATAGCACTCTCTCCCTTTGTTAAGAAGATGAAATCCACACTGGAAGTTTCCTCTCATCTTTTCTTCTCCCCACTTTTCTTCCAGACCCCACTTTTCTTTATTTTCTAGTTTCTCTGAGCTGAACAAATTCACCTCACCCCCAAGGAGGGGAGGGCTGACAACAATTTGGAAACAGTTTTTTTTTTTTTTTTCCCAGTGTCAGTCTACCTCTGCTGTCAAAGCCATTTATGATTTTCTTACAATGACTGGCTTCCTTCTTTATACTTACAATATTAACATACGTTACAAGGTCCACAACTGGTTTACATGTTCTATTTAGTTTTCTTTAAAACACTCTGTAGCACAAACAAAACATTCAATAACAATAACTCCCTGAAATGTTATACTTGACCTTTCCATGAATTGTCCTTTCCCCACTGAAAAACACATTGGTGGTGATGGAACATAGATGAATCATTTTTATGCAGTGAATTTTGGGTAAGGGGAGTCTGGCCTAAACACAGAACACATTCACTGAGATGATAAATAGGCCTGATGAATAAGCCAGGTGGCAAAGCTTTAGTCTGTGTGGCTACCGAAATGGATACGTCAGTCCAGAAGGAAACTTGGGACTCCCTTCCTGGGGCTGAGGGAGGCTGGACCTGCAGGGAAGGGATGTGATTGATCTCATTAGAAGCAAGTGCCAGCTGGAGTGTGCATAAACGCTCCTTCTGGATTCTCCTTAAGAGCTAAATTGATGGAAACTTCTGAAAAGAGCATTTCAAACCTCTGTCCTCTGTAAGCTTAAGATAAACCTTGATTTTAAGTACTGTAAAATAACTGAAAGCAGAAAAAGCTTTAAAAAAATATACTCTCAGTGAAGGAATTAGAGGGGATAGAATGTTACTCATCTACCAAAATAAAGGGATAATTGCAATGTGGTGCTCTTCTTTGTTAGAAGATTTTCAGGAACCCATCTGTGCAAATTGTTTCTATTTTATTATCATTACATCAACTAATTACATTAGGGAAAAGGGGATATTTTAATTAAAAGACTGTTTTAAAGTGTTGCAATTCTACCCTCCCATAAAATAACTTAACCAGGTGCCAAATTTGTTAAAGTAAACTACATTTCTGGAAACTGTTGTTTGGAAATTATTTTTGTTAACCACATTTTCAACAAAGTAGATTTTGCCCTTTAATTTTATCTAGTAGATGGACCCTTTTATTTCTCTTCTGAACAAAGCACCATAGGCCAGGATCACATATGTTGTTGTTTAGTCAATAAGTTGTGTCTGACTCTTTGCGACCACATGGACTGTAGCCCACCAGGCTCCTCTGTCCATGGGATTTTCCAGGAAAGAATAGGGTTGCCAGGGATACTTCCGACCCAGGGATCGAACTCACATCTCATGCTTGGCAGGTGGTTCTTTACCACTAAGCCACATGTAAAGTCAGGACCATATATCAGTTCCATTCAGTCATTCAGTCATGTCCAACTCTTAGCGACCCCATGGATTGCAGCATGCCAGGATTCTCTGTCCATCACCAACTCCCAGAGCTTACTCAAACTTAGGTCCATAGAGTTGGTGATGCCATCTAACCATCTCATCCTTTGTCATCCCCTTCTCTTCCTGTCTTCAATCTTTCCCAGCATCAGGGTCTTTTCTAAGCAGTCCGTTCTTCGCATCAGGTGGCCAAAGTATTGGAGCTTCAGCTTCAGCATCGGTCCTTCCAATGAATATTCAGGACTGATTTCCTTTAGGATGGACTGGTTGGATCTCATTTCAGTCCAAGGGACTCAAGAGTTTTCTCCATCACCATAGTTCAAAAGCATCAATTCTTCAGCTCTCAGCTTTCTTTATAGTCCAACTCTGACATCCATACATGACTACTGGAAAAGCCATAGCTTTGACTAGATGGACCTTTGTTGTCAAAGTAATATCTCTGCTTTTTAGTATGCTGTCTAGATTGGTTATAACTTTTCTTCCAAGGAGCAAGTGCCTTTTAATTTCATGGCTGCAGTCACCATCTGCAGTGATTTTGGAGCTCGCAAAAATTGTTTCCCCATCTATTTGCCCTGAAGTGATGGGACCAGATGCCATAATCTTAGTTTTCTGAATGTTGAGTTTTAAGCCAGATTTTTCACTCTCTTCTTTCACTTTCATCAAGAGGCTCTTTAGTTCTTCTTCGCTTTCTGCCATAAGGGTGGTGTCATCTGCATATCTGAGGTTATTAATATTTCTTCCAGCAATCTTGATTCCAACTTGTGCTTCATCCAGCCCAGTGTTTCTCATGATGTACTCTGCATATAAGTTAAATAAGCTGGGTGACAATATACAGCCTTGACGTACTCCTTTTCCTATCTGGAACTGGTTTGTTTTTCCATGTCCAGTACTAACTGTTGCTTCCTGACCTGCATACAGATTTCTCAGGAGGCAGGTCAGGTGGTCTGCTATTCCCTTCTCCTTACGAATTTTCCAGTTTGTTGTGATATACACAGTCAAAGATTTTGGTGTAGTCAATAAAGCAGAAGTAGATGCCTTTCTGGAACTCTCTTGCTTTTTTAATGCTCCAACAGATGTTGGCAATTTGATCTCTGGTTCCTCTGCCTTTTCTAAATCCAGCTTGAACATCTGGAATTTTTCAGTTCATGTACTGTTCTAGCCTGGCTTGGAGAATTTTGAGCATTACTTTGCTGTCGTACCACATATAAACTATCCCAATTATTTTGAAGGGCTTACTTTTTTCCTAAATAGGGAACTCTTTTGTTTTACAACAAAATAGTATTGACTTGTGTATGATGGATTGATTAGGGTAATCCTTTCTGAAATTGGCAGTTTTAGACTGTGATATGTTGCATAGGAATGCTAGTGGAGGTAGGAAGATCAATAGACATCCATAGCAGAAAATACATGGCCAGTATTGTAATTAGAAGACATTCCTATTGTTTAAGTCTTTTTTCCTTTCAAAAAAAACTCATCTACATATATTAACTTACAGGGATGCCATCAGACAATTCACATTAAGTTCCCGAGTAAACATCCACTCTTCAGATGTCTTGAATACATCTTCCATTTAGTCGAGTCTCTTATTCTTTCAAGGTGTTCTGAATAATAGAATTCAGACAGGGGTTTGTATCTAAATGTCAAATAGTAGGGAAGGCAGAGGATCTAGAATGGAAATATGGATAAAAGAGAAACAATAGCACTGGACAGAGCAATGAAGTCTTAGAAGCCAAGAGAGATCTCTACACACCCGTGCAGATGATGGAAAGCTGGAATTTAAAAATCACGGTTCTCCTTTCAGTATGCAAACAACTCTCTGGATTTCTTCTCTTTGATTGAAATGTTAAACCATTTTTATTCCAAAAACCGATTGTGAAAAGCATTATAGAAAAAAGTGTCAAACTGTATCTCATGTGGTTAAAGACTGAATAAATACTATTAATCTAATCATTATATTTATCCATGAAACAATGTTTTGTACATAGTAGACATGCAGTAAATACATGTTATATATATAAATGAAGACAGCAATTCCCTTGAATTCAAGTAGGAGATGGCAAGTCCTACTAGCAAAAGCTATTTTTTTAAAAATTTATCTCTTGAATATTATTCCTCAGGGAAGCTGGCAAACTGAAATCTGTTACATTAATACCAGCAGGGATGTTAATGTGTGAAGAGAGGAAGTAAACATTTATTCTGCCCAGTGGCTCAACGGACTATCCACATGAGTTCTTAAGACACTTGAAAATAGTTGGCAATATTTATACTTAGGGTGATCCCTACAAATGCTATCTATGTATTTAATACTTCTGAAAATTTCTACTTCCAAGTCAGTTGAGCTTTTTCAATTTAGAACTGTTGAGCTAATCTCTAACTGTATAGCTACTTTTTCTTTGATAATGAGTTTATCTCAACATTTTGATAGATATTTTGATGTTGTTAGGTTTTCAGTCTATATCAGTGTCAAAATAACTTCCGAGAATAGATTAGTAACCAGCACATTTAAAAAATAACTATATTCTTTCCTTCTTAGCACAAATAACAATAATAAAAACCCGCTACTTATTGAAAGTCTAATATAAGCCAGTTCCCCTTGGGTGTTTTATGTATTAATTTATATATTGACATAGGTTATATGGTTTTACCCTCTAATAGAGAAGAGGAAAGTAAAACAAATCTCAGATATTATATTTTGCATAAAGATTCACATATCATAGATTTTTGAACTGAGAGTCACACGATGGACTAAATACCCTAAATTTACATTTGACTCACTCAAAATCTTGTGAGATAAGTTAGCAAAGGGTAGCTTTCTTTTCTTTATTCATCTAAGGTTGGTATTAGATCTGTCTGTGTTTATATAAATAATGAGAATAATAGAAATTTAGAACTAAGGATATTTTAGAGATAATCCAATAAACATTTATTTGATGCATGCGTAATGAATTTTTTTTTCTTTCTCTCTCTTATTCCTACAGTCAGTTGTATTTACAGTTTTCTAACTCACTCTTCCTGATTGGAAATCATTTTTGAATTACTTTATTGTCTTATGCTACTAGTTAATATAAAACACATTATTCTATAATATTGCTCTGCCAAAGTGGTTCAAAGGGTAGCTCTCATAAGACACCAAAAATTGTATCTATCTTTGGAAATTGACCACACTCTTTGATGACCAAGAAAATCATCTGGAGCGATTATTAAAAATCCTTATGCATGAGTTGTATCCCCTGAAGATTCTGACTTGGTTATTTAGATTGTACCCAGCTTCACAGATTACTGTCATCTGTTCCAAAGTTTGGAAGCCACTGCCTTAGAGCAATTATACTCTATTTATAAAAAGTTGTTAAACAATGTTACCGTGTGTGTGTGTGCTCAGTCGCTCAATTGTGTCTCATTCTTTTCGACCCCATGGGCTGTAGCCCACCAGGCTCCTCTGTCCAGGCAAGAATCCTGGAGTGGGTTGCCATTTTCTATTCCAAAGGATCTTCCTGACCCAGGGATCAAACTTGTGTCTCTTGCATCTCTTGCATTGGCAGGTGGATTCTTTACCACTATTCTGCCTGGGAAACCCAAAACAATATTATTATCCTTTAAATTTTTATTATAACTTAGTTGTGAAGTAACCTCATATGCAAAGCAATTTATAGCATTTTATACACGTTTTAGAGAATTTTATAAGTCCAATGTTAAACACTAGTACAATTAAGCACGTGTTATAAACTCAAATATTTGTTTTCACCTTTGTACAAGTCAGTGTTAACATCTGTGCTCATTACATACATGATTCCCTACACTGAATTGTATTATGTTCAATGGGTACATTTGATGTCAATTAATCATATAATATTTATTTTCCTATTGTTAGTAAATATTTAAACTTGTAAAACAAAATAAGATAATTATATTGTATAATTTATGCAAATATTATTTGCAGAATTTTAAATATCAAAATTCTAAACTAACTTACAATAAAGTAAATTTTATGGGACAATACTTTAAAAGCAAAAGTTATTAGGTGTATTTATGAATTTATATATTTTTTATCTTTCATGTCCTAAGGATGAAAATACTTAAAATTAGTCATATTAATTTTATTAACTATGTTGAAACATGTTAACATGTATATAGCACTGCATGTCTAAGAGGATGTATTATTTAATTAAAAACTGAATGACAAAATTCCTAGAATTAGATTTTATTCTTTAGATGTCTTACATTATTTTAATATGCAGTATATTTTTGTCATAATAGAAAGTGAAATTGAAGTCTCTCAGTCGTGTCCGACTCTTTGCGACCCCATGAACTGTAGCCTACCATGCTCCTCCATCCATGGGATTTTCCAGGCAAGAGTGCTGGAGTGGGTTGCCATTTCCTTCTCCAGAGGATCTTCCCGACCCAGGGATCGAACCCTGGCCTCCTGCATTGTGTGCCATTGTGCGCAGATGCTTTACTATCTGAGCCACCAGGGAAGTCATAATAAGATACTTTTTATTTCTGTTTCCAAATAAAGTTATACATATACACCAAATTACTAGACCGCTATATGTAAAAAGAAATAAACAAAAAAGAAGCCATCGAAGTTTTTAATAACAGAGAATAACTGCATTAAGTATATCTACTAAAAAACAGTGTTTAATTAATTAGACAAACTAGAATAGTAGTCACTGACACAAGAACCTATAAGACATTCTCACAAAACAACTATTAATGTAAAATACAACCCTCTATGTATAAATGTGCAAATACATAAGAAGTATATGGAAGATAATATTTCAAGCCGTCAACCATGACAACCCACGGGGAGTAGAATTAGGGTACAAAGGGAGACTATTTTATTCTATATTCTTTTATGTATTTAAATTGTTTACATTTAACTAATAGTCATGTATGTCTGTCATTCTTTGAGATATACCCTAAGATTTTGAGAAGTAATATTAACAAAAATGGGGCTTCCCTGATGGCTCACAGGGTAAAGAATCTGCAGTGCAGGAGACTCAGGACAAGCAGGTTTGATCCTTGGATCAGGAAGATCCTTTGGAGGAGGAAATGGCAGCCCACTCCAGTATTCTTGCCTGGGAAATCCCATGCACAGAGGATTCTGGCAGAGTCCATAGGGTCATAAAGAGTCAGACATGACTGAGCAAATGGCACATTAACAAAAACAACTGGCGATTAGGAATTCTGAAGCAGGAATTTCAGTGGCTACATCATGAAATGTACATGGTCAAGAAAATCCGGTACTGTAGTGTGTTTTGTGATTTCTATGATCCACTGTGTTTTTTCTCTAACGTTCTTTTTTTTTTTCTTTTTCATTAAAGGTCTCATTCGCTTGCAAGAGCTCATCAAAGCTCCATCAAGATACAATCTTCGACTTAAGATCCGTCAACTACCTGCTGATACAAAGGATGCAAAACCCTTACTGAAAGAGATGAAAAGAGGCAAGGAATTCCATGTCATCTTTGACTGTAGCCATGAAATGGCAGCAGGCATTTTGAAACAGGTAATTGCTAAATTATTTAAGTTCTTAATTTCTTTATTACATTTGAGTTTGAAGTATGTTTTTCTTTGTTTGTTTTTGTCCACATTGCATGGCATTTGAAAATTCCCCAAACGGGTTGAACCTGTGCCCCTTGAGGTGGAAGCACAGAGTCTTAACCACTAGGCTGCCAGAGAAGTCCCTGGTTTTTTATTTTTAAATGAAGTTGTTATTGTTATATGGTCAGTTTAAAAAAAAGTTGGAGGAGTCACTTTGATATAAATTTTCTGATAAAAAAATCTGACGAGTGCTTTTAAGTAATTGTCTTAAAAGGAAAGTAATGTAGATAGTAATGATCTTCAAAGCAGATTGAAATTCTGAGATTAGTTTCAAATGGCTAAAATACTGTTTGTTATTGTGAATATTGATTAAAGCAATAGATATTTCTATTTTGTGCTGAAATGAGGTAATACACTTCAAAGCAAAAATAAGAGAAAAAAATTGTTCTTTACCTGACCTGTATGCTATGCTGAGATGCCTTATGCATTTGATCTTATTTAATCATTACCATAATCAAATGATTATGTAAAAAATGATTATGTAATGATTATGTTAAAAATAATCAAATGATTATGTAAAAAAAAAATCAAATGATCTGTAAAGATGGAGACTAGCTCCACTTTACAGATAAAGAACCTGAGTCTCAGAAAGGTTAAGTAACTTTACTAATTCCATCAACAGGGTATAGCAGAGGGATTTATATTTCTCCTTAGTGATGTTAAGAACTATTCTTTCCAGAATAAAGCATTGCCTACCTAAAAAGATAATACTAAATCAACTAAAGGAAACAATGCATAGCAGTAAAAACCTTTTACTATGACTTCAACACTATTCAAACCTTACAGCACACTGGAAAACAATTATTATTAGCTCATATATGAGGGGATTGAGGTAGGGAGTTAAATAGCTAGTATACAAAGCTGTACTATATAGTAGAATCTGAATTTGAACAAAAGTCTTTGGACTTTGTTTTTTAAGCTCTTTTATAGATGCTGGCGCTGGAAATAAGTCAACTGTCTTGATAAAATATCTCTACTAGAGGTTTATGCAGATTCAGATGTCAAATTATATCTCATAAAATATAACTACCAACAGTAAATGCCTGTTATAACATGGTTAGTTTATTAAGCAGATGTTTGTCCAATCTTCCATATGGATGTTGATTCCACTACAACAAAATATTTAATTGGATTTGGAAAATTTCTCGAGTGTTATATTTGAGTAATAAAGAATGTAAGCATGGATGTTGTTGTTTGGTTGGGATTTTTGGAATAAAATGATGTCATAAAGTCAGCACTGGAATTTAGAGTTGGAATTTATTTTTCATTTAATAACAAAAATTCTTGATCATGTTCGTGATACACAGACTTGGAAAGAATACCTTTCCTTTATGCCTGGAGTGGGTAGCACTGTACTATTTGTCAGTGACAGATAGTATGCTTTCTCTAGACTTCCAACAAGTATGTATGATGATCAATTGTCTTTTCTCTAGAGTAATTAACTCTGATTTATTTTGCTGTTTGAGAATATCTATCTCTCACTTTTAATAATAGAATTTCCATTCTCTCTTTTATTGATTTATCCATTATTTTATATTTTGTGATGTGTAACCTGCTATTTGGAAAATGAAAACAAAATTAAAGTTGTATTCAAAATATACTAAACAGTAAAATTATGTAATTTTAACAAGATTAGTAGGTAAAAAATCAGAACAAAAGTAAAATGAGAATATGAAAGTTAAGTTGAAGTCAGAATAACACTTTCACATAGAAAGCATGCTTTTCGATTCTGTAACACTGGCAGATCACATATGGTGAGGTTATTTTTAAAAACTTACCTTGTCCTAGAAAGCATTTGTCTCATATATGGATCTCAGTTAGTCTAGAAACCAATTCAAAAAGAAAGTAAATAGCTTATTTTTTGTAAATGTAGCAGTACATTTAATAGGACTCCACTTTATGACTTATGAAATTTTTCTGAGATTCCTCAACACTGGCTAATGATGAAACTCCAGAGAAATGGTTTAAGAGTTGAACAACAGGCATAAATGGGCTTTCAGCTTGTCTGGTTTACTTTAAGAACAAATATTAGGAATATCCAGAAAAAGAGATTTTTGTTTATTTAATTTAAACTAATATAGCTCTTACTAAATTTGGAGCAACCTTGAATTTGAAGTTTTCCTGCCTCAAAGCTTTAAAAGTGAGTAAAGCCTAGGCCTGGCTAGATTTCCTCTGAGGCAGATTCAAGGCACTCATTGTCATACATGCGTTAATAGCAAGAGATTCCAGTCTTCTCAGATTTTCCAAAGAGAATCCTCTATGGTAGGGCCAAGATGATGTGCAGTAAAATCTCAGGAGGGCATTCTATCACAGAAAAAAGTAGCAACCAAGACCTTTGAAGTCTATATCACAGAATGTGAAATCAAAATTTTTAGCCTGGAAAATGTAAAAGCAGAAGCAAAGAAACTGCTGCAGCAGCAAGAAGTAAAGTAAAATAAAATTTCAAGAAATATATATAAAGTCTACCAGTCCAATTGTTAACCTTAAGCAATGTAACTCATGGGCTTCCCAGGTGACTAAGTGGTAAAGAATCTGCCTGGCAAGCAGGAGACATGGGTTCTATCCTTGGGTCAGGGAGATCCCCTGGAAAAGGAAATGGCAACCCATTCTAGTATACTTGCCTGGGAAATCCCACGGACAGAGGAGCCTGGAGGGTCACATTCCATAGGGTCACAAAGAGTCAGACATTGAGCAACTGAACAACGATAACGATTATGTCCAGATATAACGTGAAGGATAAACTGGCTGCAAATTGTATGCCTGAATAACTGTGTGTGTTAATTTGTCATGTGATGTTGTTAACACTACATCAGTTAAACTTTGTGAAATTCTAATGCTATTTTTATTTTGGAAAAATTAATCTGTGGTATTTCTTTCCAGGAGGGTGACATGGCACAAACAATTTTCTATTGTGGCCACTCTTATTTATCCATAAGAAGACGATAATTTTATTCTTTTTAATGTGATCTGAAGTGTGCATATAGTTCATTCAAATGTAGTACTAGTAAGACCAAAAGGCCTTAATTAAAAGATTGAGTGCAAGTTCTTTTTAAATTCCCATTAGAAATTACTAGCTCACCTTCCAAGAGAGTATACCCGTTGTTCACTTTTGTTCATGTTATAGCTAAACTTCTCTACTTAGATCTTAGTTCAAAGTCCATAACTGACTCTTGTTTTCAGTATCAAAGACTTAAGGGAGATCAATGAAAGGCACACACAGTCCTCAGTTATTGCTTATGGGTTTCTTCTCAAGAAGACGAACAAGAAACCTGAAGCTGGGGCAGAACACTGCTGCTGCTGCTGCTAAGTCACTTCAGCCGTGTCCAACTCTGTGCGACCCCATAGACAGCAGCCCACCAGGCTCCGCCATCCCTGGGGTTCTCCAGGCAAGAATACTGGAGTGGGTTGCCATTTCCTTCTCCAGTGCATGAAAGTGAAAAGTGAAAGTGAAGTCACTCAGTCGTGTCCGACTCTTTGCAACCCCATGGACTGCAGCCCACCAGGCTCCTCCGTCCATGGGATTTTCCAGGCAAGAGTACTGCAGTGGGTTGCCATTGCCTACTCCGGTGCAGAACACTATCTCCTTAAATACATCTCACTCTCCCCAAAACACAGTTTCCATTATTGGCCTGAGAGTCCCAGGTTTTCAAATTATCAAGGAGGAAACAGCCAAAATTTTAGAATATGTAGATTGTAAAATGGATCTATATCTTTGGGAATATACAATATACCACTTCATAAAAAGCATAGAATATGCTGTATATACCAGCTTCAGGAGTTAGTTCATCTTTACATGCTCTCTCAATTTGTCAGCTAATTTATTCATTCTTATTATGTCTTAGTTTCTTCACCTGTAAAATAAGTATGATAATAAGAGCTACTTCATAGGTTTTTTAATGAAGCTTAAGTTGATTAAAATATGCAGTGTGCTTAGAATAGTACCTAACACTTTTTAGGCATTATGTAACTGTTATTTATAGTTATGCATCTGAATTTCTATTTCTTTCATATCTCTCTATATATATTTCTATGCCTATTGAGTTCATAAAGTGAAAAATATTGACATGGGTAATGCTGAGCTGTCACTGAGTAGTTCTGAAGTTGAGAAACCTTTACTGCATATCTATCAGGAACAATGAATACCTTCTACAAAGATAATCTTGTAAATTTTTATTTAATAAGAAACATTTTCTCTCATTTTGCTTAAATGCAAACTTTATCAGTGTTACTGGCTCATATAATTGTTTATGTTTGGCTCATATAATTTTTATCAATTCAGGAAACATTATTTGTTTCCTAAAGGCTGTACATCCGATTCAACTGTGCTTGTGGTGGGTAGGGGAGGGTGTTCCCCACACCACAAGCAATGTTCTGACACCAACTCATTGTCCTACAATCCAACTCAATTTTGACAGTATCTATCCAGAGATAGCATCAGTCTCCACAGGTTAAGGGCTTAGTTCTATTAACATAAGACCTTCTTTCTCCCCACCACCACCACCTCAGATGCCAACCACAAATCCAGGTTATCATCTATGCTTCTAACCCACTGGCTATAGATTGGACATTTCTAAAATCCCCTCCTTAGGTTTGTTTAACTTGCTAGAGCAGCTCACAGAACTCAGAGAAACATTTTTCCTACCCGATTCCCAGTTTATTAGGAAAGGATATAACTCAGTAACAAGCAGATAGAAAAGGTACACAGATCAAAATATGGGGAGAGGGAAAGGAGCTTCCATGCCCCATCTGAATAATCTACTCTCCTCACATGGACACATGTTCATCAATCTGGAAGCTCTCAGGACCCTCTCCTGTAGGTTTTTATGGAGGCTTCAGTACACAGGCATGATTGATTGAATCACTGGCTTGAGGTGATTGAACTCTATCTCCAGCCCCTCTTCCCTTCCAAGAGTTCATGGGGCAGAGAGGGGTAGAACTGAAAGTTCCAACTTTCCTTTAACAAGGTTGCTTCCTTGACAATAGGCATCCCCCCTCCCGCCCCTGCAATCTTTAGGGGATTTCTCCAAATCACCTCTTTTCACATAAACTCAGTTGTGGTTTAAAGGTGCTTGTCAAAAATAACAAGGCATTCATTTCACTTTTATGGCTCTGAAGTAATTTCAGGAAATGAAGTAAAGAGACCAACTATAATAACAAAAGTTGTTCCCATTGCCTTTATCGTTTGGGAAATTTCATGAGTTTCTGGAGCTCTGTGCCAGAAGTGGGGATGAAGATTAAATACATATTTTCTTATTATAAATCACAATATCACACTTTCTAAATTCCTTTCCTCTGCTCAATTCTTTGATGCCAACTTTCACTAACAAATGCTTCTCCTTTTTTAAAAAGTACATTTTATATGTCCCCTAGATTTTTCCAAAAACATCTATCTTTTCTTGACTGATAGATATTAATTTCTAGAAACACAAATTTTATTAGACCTAATTGGTTAATACCTACCTATGAACATGGAATACAGAGGATGTAGCTGGGGCAGCCACTTAGTAAACCAATTTGAGTAGTTAGTTGTTCGTAGAAGAGTAATAGATGCACTTGAGAATACTTGTTTACTAAGAGCTCTTCATTCAGCTCAAAAATGCATCATTTTTCAACTATCATCACCAAATACTGTTCATTGATAAAAAAAAAAATTCTGTTGGTATTATACTTTGGAACACTCTTTTCCTAACTGAGTAACACTTTTCAACAAAATAAAATGTGTTCCTTATTGTGATATTTGTAGCAGGGACATTACAAATATAATGAACTAGGACGTGCTAATTTCAGGTTTTGTTTCAAATTTAATGCCTCTTTTAATATGTAAAGCTATAAGCCTTACAATTGCAAACATTCTACTAATAGCTTTCCTATCAAGAGAACTGGTTCAGAAATTCCTTCCTAACCACTGATCTTCTTTAACCATGGGAAAAAGATTTAATTTGACCCAATTTTAGTGTAACCTGAATATTATACACTGATTCTTCATTGCATATTAACTATTTGCTTCTCGTTTGTCTTACTGACATAATGTATTTCATGTAATGTGTACCTTCAATGTTAATATTTTAATGTTTATTTTATTTTTTACTTCTTAGGCATTAGCTATGGGAATGATGACAGAATACTACCACTATATCTTTACCACACTGGTAAGTAATTTATGAAAAATATAAACATAATGCTCTAAAGTTTCATATAATGAATTTCAGGCTGAGAAATGAGTTTTGAGTGGGAAGAAGTAATGTAATGACAGCACTTTAATAGTTAGAATTTATTTTATTTTGATAAAACCCAAGAGGAATTATCATCACAGATAACTAATGATTCTTGGTGGGAAGCTGATGATTTTAAAATAATTTCAGATATCAATTAAAAATAATGTGCCTTATTTTTATAGTGCTTAGAAGACTTTCAGAACATCATGGATTTTAAGATTAGTTTGCTGAGAAATCAATGTTTTAGAAAAGCATAAATTCTTATGTTGTTAGCTCTATTGACTTAACAAAAATCACATTTATTTAAGCTGCTCCTTTTTAGTAGATTAAATTTCTATTTTGTTTTTGCACATGTTAAGTTGGATTTTTTAAGTATATATGATCGAATTTGCAAGTAGCAAATTGAATGTTACCCTTATCTTTTGTCTTTAATATTCACTACATAGTTTTTTCTTAATATGCATGTAAACCTGACTTTTGTTTTTATCAAACCTGCTTACCCGTAGCTCTATTTCTTACCAACACATTACCAACACATTCCATTTACTGTGAAACTGGTATCTGTCTCTGTCACTAGTTCTCTTCTGCCCACCTCCCGGTACGAGAGTATCTCCAAGTTTGGGCCTGTATCTTATTTTCTTTTATCCTCTTCAATTATTTTCTTCAAAAGTGGTATATATTGATAGCTTTAACCATTAGCTTTGTTCAGCTGAGATCTAAATGCCCATCTGTAACATTCCTGAATTGTTGTATATTGCTGCATTGCAGAGCATTTCTAATTGTTGTGGCTTTAATATAATCTCAAGTTATTTAAACCTTAATGCATTGTCGTCTCAATTGTCTCATCTTCTGAATTCTTCAAAACTTCCATTATCTTTGACTCCTGTATCCTCAACAAATTCTACTGATTTTTCCTCTGTAGTGTCTCTCAGTTCAGTTCAGTTCAGTCACTCAGTCATGTTCGACTCTTTGCTACCCCACGGGCTGCAGCATGCCAGGCTTAGGGTAGTGTCTCTTGTATGCATCTTCTTCTTGCAATGACCAGTCCCACCAATGCTCTTTCATTGTTAGCTCAAAAGTTTTCCAGTTGATCTTCTTGCTTTTCAGTTCAGTTCAGTCACTCAGTAGTGTCGGACTCTTTGCGACTCCATGAACCGCAGCACGCCAGGCCTCCCTGTCCATCACCAACTCCCGGAGTCCACCCAAACCCACATCCACTGAGTCGGTGATGCCATCCAACCATCTCATCCTCTGTCGTCCCCTTCTCCTGCCTTCAATCTTTCCCAGCATAAGGGTCTTTTCAAATGAGTCAGCTCTTTGCATCAGGTGGCCAAAGTATTGGAGGTTCAGCTTCAGCATCAGTCCTACCTATGAATATTCAGGACTGATTTCCTTTAAGATGGACTGGCTGGATCTCCTTGCAGTCCAAGGGGCTCTCAAGAGTCTTCTCCAACACCACAGTTCAAAAGCATCAGTTCTTCTGTGCTCAGCTTTCTTTATAGTCCAACTCTCACATCCATACATGACTACTGGAAAAACCATACCCATGACTAGATGGACTTTTGTTGACAGAGTAATGTCTCTGCTTTTCAATATGCTGTCTAGTTTGGTCATAACTTTCTTGCTTTTAGGAGTCTTAAATTTATCAGAACAAGTTATTAAAATTTAGTTGATCACAATAGCTTCTTATAAAAATAATTCTTCTCCAATAAAGATGCTTCACACAGTAGGTTGTATTTTACTGGTAAATACTAAAGTTAACTCTGCTGTATCTCATTATTACTTCTTACCAGGTGGCTTTTTGCAGCCCATGGGAAACTTAGTCATGGGCTGATGGAGAATGAGTAGGAGCCTTCACTTGTCAGCAAATTATATTTCAATGCTTTGCAACTCAGTTATACCATAATCATAAGATTTTGGGAAATCAAAAGTATCTCTTAAAAAGAAAAAAAAATGGAAAAAAAACCCACAACTAGCATATATAGAACTCATTAGCCTATAATCGAAGGCCTTTTATCATTTGATTCCCCTACTTTCATTTGTTGCTGTTCTCCTTTACGAATTCTCTCATAGCCAAAATGGTTTAGTCTCCTGAGTAGCTTTCATGTTTTCTAATTTTTGTACCTCTATTGACATTTGGTCTCCTTTTGCCTATCAAAAGCATGGCCATTATTTAATGGGAGCTCAGATCCCATCTGCTCTATGAAGCTGTTTCTGACTATAAAAATTGAAAATCATTTGTCTTGCTTCTGACTTCTTGCGCTGGTGCTCTTTTGTCCCTTAGCATATATTGCATTGCTGTGTGTGTGTGTGTGTGTGTGTGTGTGTGTGTGTGTGTGTGTGTGTGTGTGTGTGTGTGTGTACAGCCAAAGAGAGAGAGACTCTCCTTGGCTAACTGCATACTTTGAAAATTAAAAACCTGAAAGTTCCTTAAGTTTTTCACAGTACAGAGCAGAACTCAGGCCAGTGTCAGCTTCTCTCCACTGAATTTAGTTCCTTTATCTAGTCTAGGGCTTCCTTTGTGGCTCAGCTGGTAAAGAATCCACCCACAATATGGGAGACCAGGGTTCAATCCCGGGTTGGGAAGACCCCCTGGAGAATGGAAAGGCTACCCACTCCAGTATTCTGGCCTGAAGAATTCTGTGGACTGTACAGTCCCCGCAAAGAGTCGGACATGACTGAACGACTTTCACTTTACTTCACTTCATCTAGTCTGTACAGTTGTCTGGGTCTAAGGCAAGCTATGCCCAGCTCAGGCCTGATGGCATTGATCTTGCCCTGCCTAGTTCTTAATGGTTCTCATTGTTGTCCTCAATATCTAAGAATTACTAATGCTAACTCAAAGAGGGCAGAAGTCCCACATCTTGAATGTTCTCCTAGTGACATCTGACTGCGCTGACAGCTTTAACCTCCTATCTCCTGGGGAAACCAAAGGGAAGATCCAGCGCATTCACTGTATAGAGAGTGGGAAGGGCAACCACAATCTAAACGGTTATTTGTAGGGGAGTTGCTGAGTAGAGTGGAACTATCAGAGTTCTGTAACCAATAAGGCCAGTTTTGGTGACTTTTTTCCCTCAGCTTTGATATAATAAACTAGAAGCCATATATCATAATTTATTTCTTAAAAATAAAAGGCAAGGCAAAAAACACAAAAATGGCAATAATCAAAGAAGCAAGATATGGAAAAATACTTTAAGTCAGTTAAATGTAAAACACAAATGCATACAATTTAAGGGCAGGCTATACCTAACATAGAGAAGAAAGCTTATGCAAACTTTAAAGAAGTTTGTAGAAAAGCCTATTGTTCCACTGGTGAAATTGTTTAAGTAGACTGTATATGTATATATATTTACATCGACAAAACATGACAATAAGTGTATTTGAATCTTGGTGATTTATGACGTTAAACATCATTTGAGACACAGTGGTGTTAACTATCCTAAGGGGAGCAAAAATACATGACTATTGCAATTATACTTGCCTATGAATATTTTCTCTTGATACTAACACAAAGAAATTTGTCTTTTAGGACCTCTTTGCTCTTGATGTGGAACCCTATCGATATAGTGGTGTTAACATGACAGGGTTCAGAATATTAAATACAGAAAATACACAAGTCTCCTCCATCATTGAAAAGTGGTCCATGGAACGGTTGCAGGCACCTCCGAAACCCGATTCAGGTTTGCTGGATGGATTTATGACGGTATGAATACCCACTTTAAAGATAAGTTTGTGTAATTCAAAGTAACGTAACACAAATTATTGAATCCTCTGAATCCAAACTTTGGTTTAGTTGTCAATGTTAAAGGCATGCTATCAGAAGCACAATTGCAAATAATTCTATTAACAAAAATTACCTAAATCACTTTTACATGGCAATTTAGACTTTTATCCACGTATCTCAAAAAGCATTACAACTATTGTTAGAATATTACAATGTAAGGGGTTTCTCTAGTTAGTTAGTGCTATATATAGGATAAATTAGAGACTTGAAAAGAAGATATTAACCTGAAAGTTATACTTCTGATCTTAACTACCAATATATGATTACTCTTATCATGTTGGTTTCTGATATCTGATGTCATATAAATGATAACATTTTCCCCTGAACTTACCCTTTAAGTTTCCAGATTAACCAATAATCACGCTTGTTATTTTCAAGTCTTAGTTTTAAACCTAAAATCTACATTAATGCATAAACCATAAAAAGATATATTCTTATGTAACTTTAGTTGCTTATACCAGTTCTTCCAATGAAAATCTAATGCAATGTATGTACATAATTTCAAATTTTCTAATAGCTATGTTAAAAAACATACACAAAAGATAAATTTCAATATTATTAATTTATTTTATTTAACCCATTATACCAAAAATGACATTTTTTATACAATCAGTATAAAATTATGAGTGAGATATTTTACCTTCTTTTTTTCTACTAAGTCTTTGAAAGTTGGTTTGTACTTGGCATTTTATGTGTTAGTTCCAACTAGTCACACTTCAGGTTCTCAATAGCCAAATATAGCTACTGGCTACCTTATAGGACCAAATAAGTTTATGCTGTACTATTTAACAAATTATAAATGTCTGATGAATTCTCATCAATCTATTTTCTTTAGACAAAGTTACTGCTATCATTTAGGAAATAGCTCAGTACTTTGGCAATATTTATATTTCCTAGGTCATTAAATAGTATCTTTCTAAATGGAAACTTTATAAGCAGAAACATCCTCTATCCTGATGTGTGGAAAAGCGTTTTCTATTATAGTTGCAATGTTCCCATTAATTGTTTCAGTGGGGCTTCAAAGTATGTTTTTAATGTTGTGGCAAAATAAGGGAAAATCTGTTATTTCTTTTCCCTTCGAAGAAGATTTAGTAATACAAACTGAGTGTCTTCACAGAGACTGTGAAAATAAATGAACTACTAGAATTTGAAAATGTCTTATATCCACATTAATTTAAAAAAAACAGTATGAGGGAAATTTTACTCCTTTGTATAAAAATAGGTGATTTTCTAGTATTTCAGTTTTATCTTAAGGTATATTTGAGAGACTTTATTGAGAGGAAAATACATAACCTAAAAATGAATGTATTTTTCCTCTGAAGTACATCCAGATTAAAAATAAAATGCACCTAAGAATTAAATACAAATATTATATTTTATCTCCAGTTTGAAGATGGTGAATCAAACTTTTGGCACCTAATAGACAATGTTATTTTTAAAAATTAAAATATATACTACCTTTTAAATTATTTTAATCAGGTATATATTTTTCCATATATGCTTTCTAACTCTCTTTACCTTTCCTTAATTTCAAGATGGATTTTTTTTTATTCGTTATTCAAAACGTTGTCGAATGTTTTTAGGAAAAGTATATTAATAAGTATCATGACAGTCTTAACACTTTAATACTTTAAGACTTCCACTGATGTGTACAAGGATTAGTGTCCTTTTTTATATATCCGAATCACAAAAATTATCCAGCCTTACTTTTGTATTCTCTGTATTTCTATGATTCCTGTATGATGCTACATGACATCCCCTGAAAATTCTAATAACTTAAGTAGACTATTGAAAGAGGTAAATTCAAAGGAAGGTAAATTAATTTTTTATCTAGAAAGATAGGGGCTCTCAGAGAGAATTAATTTTCATAAAATGGATCAAAAAGACAAGAGTGTTAGGATGAATGCAGTTTGGGTTTTTTCTTTCTAGTCCATTCCTCAGTTCTGCCCTTCTTCTGTACTGACAAGTAATTTAGTGGGAGTAGATACGTGATAGAACAAAAATGCATTGATGAGAAAATGATTAGCCTATTTATTGAAAATTCTGGGCATTGTATATATAATCCATAGACACTGACATCTTCAGAAGAATTTTTAATGCCAACACTCTCTCCTTTGTTGTCGTGAAATAACTTTCAAATAGATCTTAAATAAGAAAAAAAAGAAAGTATAAGATATAATTGCCTCTTTTTTTATATATTTTTATTTGAGTTTCTGGAAAATATAAGTTTCATCAGAAGGCTTATAGGAGAACATTTTTTAAATGAATGACTGAAGATAAATTTCCCTATATGAGCACTTTTTGAATATTTTTTACCTAAAAATGTTTGCCAACTATTTATGTTATTATATTTATAAATAGATCATAGAAAACAAAGTATTTGGAAATAAACATAAAATTTGCTATCAAAATAAAGACCTTTTAAAATAAATGCAAACTGATGACTTTTTTTACAATTTTCCTTTTGGAAAATTGATATTATCTTTTAAAATATTTTCATTATATAGTATTATATGATATAAAAGATTATATATAAGATATTTTATTATATAAAATTAATTAATTATAAATAGTACAGAATTATTAAAAAAGAAAACCAGTATGAAATCTGTATAAAAATGTTGGTATATTTATACCTTGTATGAGTATTCTCTTTCTTTTCCATTTAAGTTTATATTGTAAGTATTGTCCTAGTTATTAAAGAAAAAGAAATTAATAAGCTATTTCCTCTGAGAACAGAGTAAGGAAATTAAGAGGATTCTAGTTAGAAAAGGGAAGAATTTTAGCCTAGCATTGTAAAGTTGGCAACATTCCCTTTAGTCAGTTCATGAGATCTCAGTGTTTATATATCCCTTGTTCTTTTTTTTTCACTATGGTCCCGTTAAGAAATAGATTATCAGCAAAATTCCTTGAGTTGGAGCAAGACCCATTATTATCAGTGTCATAGTCATTTGTCACTATGTAAGATCACAGTGCTTAGACTTTCACTTTCTTTATATATGAGCTATGAAAAGGAACAATGAATGAGATTCATAAGAATTTTTCTGGCAAGTCACAAGGTACATCCAAGCCTGATCTCATCAGGAAGGAAGGAAGCCCAACCCTATTCCTTCACACAGATAAGAGTTTTGTTTTTAACTCCCTTCACCTTTCTTCCACTCTTCCCCATGCCTACACACTGCCATTCAGGTGGCGCTTTAAGATCTTCCCTATAGGACATGGCTAACAATTCCTTGGAGAATCCCATGGACAGAGGGGCCTGGCAGGCTACAGTCCATAGAGTTGCAAAGAGCCAGACACAACTGAGCAATAACACAGACATGAACCCTCATTGCAAAACATTTTCTCTACTGCTCATCCTTTATTAATTATTTTATATATCCATGCCCTTGGGAGTGGGAAAGTCCCCTTCAGTGAACATTATCACTGTCCTTTACCGCATAATCAAATGGCATTTCACCCCATCTTCTGACCACATATCTACTTTCCCAGGCACAATTACCATAGGGTGGGAATTCACTTTTCTGAACTTATCAGAGTTTGACAATGGTTGCATTCACCATTGATTTATTGAGTTTCCAGCAATCTTAGTTTAAGAGAATGAAATCTAGTACAGACACCTCAAGGTAAATTTTAAATTCATCTATATCCTGGAACTCCTTCACAGTGTTCAAAATATGCCTTAATTAAAGGATAATTACTTTATAATACTGTGGTGGTTTTTGCCATACATCAGCATGAATTGGCATTAGGTATACGTGTCCCCTCCCTCATGAATATGCCATGGATCTCAATAATTAATGAACTTGTAATCCAGGTAGTTTACAAATACCATTCTTATATTGATATATAATACTACATGTGTTTCTTGACAAGGTAAGTTTGCAACACATATCAATAATGACTGTTGATTGGCTTTCTCATTAAATTACTATAGGAAGGTTACTGGTTTTGGAAATTGAAACTCTTAGATATTTACTTCTTCGTTTTCTTTCTCCTCTCTTCACATCCATCCAACAATCAAACACTGTCAAGTTTATTGTATCAATATCTTTCCTAACTGTATTCTCTTTCCACCCCCGGAGCTATGCCTTGATTTAGGACCCTGTGGTCTCTCTCTTGGCTGCTGGAGTAGTCTCCTCACTGAATCCCACTCCTAACATCTCTCCTAACTTTTTCCTGGTGTGATCTTACCAAAACATTACCTGTGACTCCTTGTCATTTGCTAGGTGAAATTTTAGCTCATTTGCCAAGTCTTCAAGGCCTTCCATGATCTGGCTTCTGCTATTTGTCCAGCCTCATATTTGCCTACTATCTGCTCTTCCATCTCACCATCTCACCCTGGCTGAATCAGCAGTGCTGATACACCTCCTAATTTCAGTACAGAATATCCTCCTTGTCTGAACCACTTACCCCTGCTTGAATGTCTGGCGTATTCCTCCTCATGCTGTAGTTTTCAGGATCTATGTAGCGTTTTCTATGAATTTGCTCTGAGTCCTCTAGATATTTCAAACATGTGCACCTTTATTTATGCATTTAATATACAACTCCATGTTAAAATTTAACTCTGGGACTTTCATTTGTTTTCATGCCCCTTTCTCAATAGATTGTAGGCTGTTTCAAGGCAAGAATTAGATTTTGTCTGTCATTCCTGAAGGCCCTAGACTAAGTTCAGTAACCAATGCAAAGCAGGGGCTCATCATGACGGATGACTGCCTGCCTGAGTAAATGTGCAGGTTAATTTGTTTTAATCATGCTGCGTGCATGGGTATTGTAATCATTTCCCCAAATGTGTTCTGGAGAGCTTTTTTTAATCTACCTACTAGTATTTTATTATCAAGATATATAATCCCTTAGAAAATCCAATTAGGCTAGTCTCAATTATTTGTTAGAATAATACCTGAAAAGACAAAAAATTAGAATTGCTTTTGATTAAATAGTGAAAATTTAGTGAGTTAGAGTAGTTCCCATTCTCTTTTACAAAAGAAGGGAGGATATTTGTAAGGAAGGTGAGTCTTTATGTATTTAAATTCCAGTGTCCTCCTAACTAAACATTATTTCATTTATAAAAACAGACCATGATCCATAAACTATTATTTCTTTCCTCATTTGATTAACTTAAAACATAATGTCCTACATATACATTCACAGCAGGGAGTTTAGCTCATGAAATAAGAGGGCACAAGTGATCACTCTGTTACTGTACAAAGATTTACCTTTAGAAAAGTCAGTGAAAATAGTACTACAGAGAAATAAAGGATGAACGGCAGGCTGTCATTTGCTGCTAGAATTACAATCTACCTTAGCTGTTGTCTGCTTGTCTTAATTAGCTGTAGCTACTTTATTTGATTCAGTTGAAATGATAATAAATACAGGACTTTGCCAGACAATGGGTCAAACTAACTTGCCATTTTTTAATCAATAAAGACATTTTGAAAAGGGTGGTTTTATTTCATATGCCACTACAACATCAAAAATATAAAAAGTAACACAATAATGAATTAATTATCCTTTCTTTGATCAGCTTTATTCATGAGTATGTTGTACACAATACTCTGGATTTTATACCAGAAACTCAGGGTGGTAATGAAGTCAGTACTTCTGTTTCCTCAAAGAACTTAGGGAACTGACAAAATCAAAAGACTGTGGCTGTCTTACTGATCATATCTCGTATCAGTACAAAAATCATATTCCAACTTTAATTTTTAATTTCAAGCTGATCATATCTCATATCAGTACAAAAATCATATTCCAACTTTAATTTTTAATTTCAAACTGATTCGGTATTTCTTTAGTTGTTCTAGTTCCTAAATTCATTTATTTTATTTCATTTTATATTCATTCATTTAATTTCATACTGATCATATCTCATATCAGTACAAAAATCATATTCCAACTTTAATTTTTAATTTCAAACTGATTCGGTATTTCTTTAGTTGTTCTAGTTCCTAAATTCTCTTTCAAGTTCTTGTTAAAATCGCTTGTTTTCCACACTATTTTGTGACAGCAAGGACAAATATATATATTTACCAGGGACTTTAGATAACTTCTTAGCATTTTGCAGAAAATGTGCAACATTTCACAAAGTTTATTTGCATAACTGGTATTTTCACTCTGGTCTTTACCACAGAAGAAATGTTTTGTGGTCTGTATTATAAATGAATATGGCAGAAAATGTTTCCATAAGATGTTTCAGGGTATGCAATGAAGTCATAAGCACAACACTTATTTACATTCGTATATGACTGATTTAATGAATGGTAAAAGGATATGGAGTATGTGGCATGAATAACAGGATGGTCTTGTATTTCTTCACTTTATATACCTATTAATCTTCCTTGATGTACTAAGCTGCAAGTTGAATCTGAATATAAATAATTGAGATGACTTGGCAACCTCCATTGTTCCATTAACATGGAAGATTCCATCGAACTGCCTTTGTTCATTGGCAGATTAAATAATCAGCATTTATATAAAGCTGATAAGGAGATGAAGTTTCCATTTTAAGTAACCGTTTTTTACATGAAAGATGGCAGTAATGCACTTCCTTCATAGTTGTGTTATTTTTTAGGTCAATTTTAAAACTTTCCACTTGGAAAAAGTAAGGTTGAATTAAAAGACTTGCTACCCTGAAAATCAAATTTATCTTCAAAGCATTGATCTCAGATCATGTATTACAAGCTTGTAAAGGATTAATACATTTCTGTTCAGGGTTTTCCTCAGCTCTTTATTGTATATTTAATAGCTACATAGTTACTTATGTATGTAAACAATCACAGAGGGTATGAGGAAGTGTATTTAGACAAAAGTCTGTGTTGTTCACAACAAGGGCCCCTCAAGTGATAGTCAAGGACAAGAATACCTAGAGAAGATGATGGCCAGTTTTCTGACAAGAGGGCAAAGTTCAACATTCCAGAGTCTGGAAATTGCAACATTCTGAGATTTGAGACTCCACATTTGTACTGATCATCAGGATAGAATTGAAGCAGTGAATGTAACCTTAAAATTTAAAAAAAAACAAAAACTTCCAAGCAGATCTTATAGGTAAAGAGTCATCCAATTTGGGAAAGCAAATACAATGCACACTGCAAAGGGAATGTGCATGCATGCTCAGTTGCTCAGCTGTGTCCAACTCTTTATGACCCTATGGACTGTAGTACACCAGGCTCCTCTGTCCATGGGATTCTTTAGGCAAGAATACTGGAGTGGGTAGCCATTCCTTCCTTCAGGGGATCTTCCTGATCCAAAGATTGAACCCGCATCTCCTGTATCTCCTGAATTGCAGGAAGGTTCTTTATCCACTGAGCCACCTGGGAAGCCCACAAAGGGAATACAAGGTGGTTAAGAAAATAAGCAATGGCTTTTTTTTTAACTGGAGTTGGTGCTCAGGTTAACTAGGCTAACAGCAAGTTTAACATACTGTTAAGTGTCCTGGATTAGAGAAATGGATTGGAAAACAGTGGAAGATAAAGCTGGAATAACATTTTTACATATCAATTAATTGATTATTTTAAATGTACAATATTTACCATATAGGAGTTCAGAATAAAGTCAGCATAAAATAGTAATTGAAATTATTTAAAAACAGAAAGTAAGAGATAACATTGAGGGCCTATAAATAATAAGAAATATTACTCAGATACATATTCCTAATAAACTACAGAAAAGTCCTGGGGAAGCAAGGATAATTGTTATAAAAGACAATATTTCTCTTCATTGGACCTATTTCTAAAATGGAAAGACAGAGGGAATCTATTTATAAAATGTACAAAATATGTTTTCTGGCTATTTTGCTTTGAGAGTAAAATACTCAGCTACATTCTGTAACTGAGTATAGAGTACAGAATGAGAGGTAGTAGACTGGTCATAAGTACTATCAAATGTGAATGTTTTCCTGTATTATTCTATTTTATTCATAATTTTAGGAATTTATTTTAGGCATTTTATTTTTCATTTTCATAATTTTGGAATTTATTTCTAACAAATGTTGAAATGTAATATTGATAAAAGATATCTTGGCCTCACTAAGTCTTTACACAATACAGATTTAAAAAAAATAAATAGTAATATAAATTTTCATTTATTTAAGTACTTATATTTATACACCTTATATAAAAACAAATAATATAAAATGTATGTTTAGGATTTATATAAATTTCTATTTAGATGCTGTTGAATAGTAAGCTATATATTCTTATTTATTTGCTAGAAAGACAATGATACTGAAATATTAATAGCATAATTAGCATTTATAATGTATTACCTTAAGATACTAAATGTATATAAGATTTTGATAGATTTTTGTTATGAAACATTAACTATAAACTATTTATTTATAAATACGTGACACATTAACTATAACTGTAACCTACCATGCTCTTCAGTCCATCATCTTCTCCAGGCAAGAATACTGGAGTGGGTTTTCCAGGGGATCTTCCCAACCCAGGGATTGAACCCAGGTCTCCTACATTGCAGGCAGATTCTTTACCACTGAGTAGGAAGCCAACTAAACATAACTGTAAAACTATTCATTTATAAACACTTAACACACTTAACTATAAAATTCATTAATTTTGAACTCAGTGTGCTGTGCTTAGTCGCTCAGTCATGTCTGACTCTGGGACCCCATGGACTGTAGCCTGCCAGGTTCCTTTGTCCATGGGGATTCTCCAGGCAAGTATACTGGGATCTTCCCAATCCATGGATCGAACCCAGGTCTCCCACATTGCAGGTGGATTCTTTAGCATCTGAGCCAACAGGGAAGCCTTTGGACTCAATACTTCTGCCAAATTTTAACTGATTTTCCTTCTTCACTACTGTGATTTGTAAGAAACAAATTGCAGCTTTTTGTGTCATGCTCAATTTCAGAAGAATTTTATTTAAAAATTGAGATAAATGAAAAATATTGCAAAGAAATTGACAACCTTATATAATAAAATTTACATTGTATATAATAAACAACTATTGTAAGTGATATTTTCCATGTAAATATATACCATAGTAGATGTTTCCCTCTTTTTTGTTTTTAAATTACCTATCTCTATATCTTACCAATGCAGAAATTCTCTTGCTTGATCCAAAAAAATTACCTGACTCTTGTTAGTAGAAATAGGAGCATACACATATATAAAGTGTGAATATTAAGAACTGTAGGAAGTATAAGAGTCCTAGGAATTTTGATCCAAGCAATTATTTTGCATATAAACTTTGAATCTAGTTCCTGTTGCATGGTATCATTTGTATTGACAATCTCTGTTATAAAATAGCCTAACTGTGAAATCTATTTAGTGCTTACTACATCCTAGGGCTATTATTGCCTTGTAACAACATCATGGGGACAGTTGTAATCCTCATTTTACAGATGCATATACATAGAATAGTAGATTATACACAAAGGAACATCCCAAGGCTATAGTCAGAAGCATATAAAAGAATCCTTAAGCATACAGAGTAAAAATGTGTGTGTGTGTGTGTGTGTGTGTGTGTGTGTATGAGTCACTCAGTCATCTGTGACTCTTTGTGACCCTGTAGACTGTACCTGTCAGACTCTTCTGTCCATAGAATTCTCCAGGCAGGAATACTGAAGTGGGTTGCCATTCCCTTCTTCAGGAGATCTTCCCAACTTAGGGACTGAACCCAGGTCTCCTGCACTGCAGGCAGATTCTTTACCATATGAGCCACCAGAGAAGCCCAGAGCTAAAAGTTAGGGATGATTAAGTCAAAACCAGAAAAGAATGTTACATGTATTGCTTGTTCTTCAACTTTAGTATATAGTGCTTCATACCACTTTGGGTTGAGATGATGTAGTTGGGCTACTAAACCCTTTCATTTCCTTCACAAATAGATTAAACCAAGAGAGAACAGAAGCCAACATCTGAATCCAATTTCTAACCCTATCTAATACTGTTATTTTAAGCAAGTTACTTAATTAACCTCTTTGAGCCTCACTTGTCAAATAGAAATAATAAATTTTAGTGTGTTGTCCTAAGGATCGAAGAGATAATGAATTAACACAGAAAATACTGTTAACCTATCCAACTTTTTATAAGTATAAGCTGTATTATTGCCTCCTCTTAAAATCTCAATGCCTTACAAATATAAAACAAATTTTGATACAGTGCTTATAGCTTAATTAATTCAATCATATTATTTCAGCATCTTTTGTTATCTCTTGTGTACAGTACCACTGTAATAGATATGTGGAGTGTGTGTGTGTTGGATGGTTAACTGGCATGAAAACCTTGACAAGCATTCACACAGAATCTTCTTAGTACTAGAATCTCCTAGTCTTTTTAAAAAAATGAACCCAATTGTAATAATTTGAAATGTTCTATTTGAATGATATATCTTTATTTAACAGGTTTGAATATCTAGTTAGAAGTTTATGAAATTGTATGTGCCATTTATTTCCTATGTCAGGTCACTTCTTTTTTAGGTTGAGAAGATGGCTTGTCGAGCACAGAATTAAAGGATGGGTTTTTACTTGAGACTTTTATGCCAGTTATAGAAGACTAGGAAATCTATTCTGTTCTCATTTTAGGACAAAATTTTTGGAATCAGAATCATCTGTCTATTGATACCAAGGTCTACTTATTAAATCTTCCTTTGTAAACATCTGCTAATCATTTAGCATCTTTGAGCCTCAATTACCTCATCTATTTAAAGCAAGCAGTAATGCCTACATCAGAGAATCACTATGAAAATTAAATACGTAACTTTTATACTGCTCAAAGACAGTGTCTAGTACATAGTAAGTCCTCCAAAAATGTTATTTGTTTACTTCAAGGCAAACACTATCTCTGCACTTTAACATAAGTGCTATTTCTATTCAAGGTAAAACTTACATTCTCAAAGTTTATTGATTCCCTGTTTGTACATATATAACAATTGAATTAGGATTCAACTGTGTAAATACTAGCAGCTTCCCTGGTCAGTCAGTGGTAAAGAATCCACTTGCCAATGCAGGAGACGGGGATTTGATCCTGGGTTGGGAAGATCCCCTGGAGAAGGAAATGGCAACCCACTTCAGTATTCTTGCCTGGGAAATCCCTATGGGGTCACAGAGAATTGGACAGGACTTAGTGATTAAAACAACAAGCAAAAAGTCTAAATACTACTTTGAAAAAAATCTAAGAGTAGGTAGTTGCTTACTTTGATGCTCTGAATGAGATGAATGAATGACATGAATAATCGCCAGTTTTTCTACCAAATTATTGATGTTCATTTCATCTCACTGCTACCTAAGTATTTGTGTTTAAATTAGAAAGTTTTTTTTAAAGTGTAGTCCATACAGTTTTGTGATAGAAAAGCCTAAGAAATGGTCAAAGATCTACTCTGATGCACTAATTTCTAAGATATGCTTAGCCAACTCTTTAAATCAACATTAATAAATCAAAAGAATATTTCAGACAAAATGAAATGAAGAGTTTTAGGGTGAATTTGCCTAAGGGATATTAAGAATTCTCTTGCTCTATTATGCAGAGAGGAAATATTATGTTGATCTTTCATTTGCCTTTCTAAAAGAATTCATAAATATTTTATTCATTAATCTTCAGAATACCTTGTGACCAAATTGAACCAGAAGGGAAAAGTGAAATTATTAAACAGACACAGATGTTGAAATGATACCAAATTGATCCTTCATGAAAGTCCTGTATATTGTTACTCACTAACATATTCTCCGAATAGTTATTGCATACCCACTATATGTGATTTTTGTTAATAAATCATGTGGATGATAAGAAAATGTATATATTTATATGTATTATATATTACATGATGTATGCACCTGAGGAATTATTAACTAAGTAAGAGAAGTAAAACATAGCCTTAAATATTAAAAAATTGCTGACATATAATAAGGAATATTTTTCAGAAAATAGTGTGTTTGGAAGGGAGTTAATCTACCTTTTGTTAAGGATGTAATTAAAACTTCACCTAAAATCACAGCTTCAGAAGGGTTACATACCCAAGTTAACAGGAAGTACTGTTCTCTTTCTTTGCAGTTCCCTCACTGGACATTGTCAAAAAACCACCATCTTGTGATGAATTCAGGAAACTGAGACTTGATCAGGTTGATCAGTCCAGTTGATGGAGCCACAGGCTCCTCTGTAGGATGCACCACTCACATGTGCCCTGTTCAAGCTGGAGATTCCATAGCTGCTCCCCGTTTGAGGCACTGCAGAAAGTAGAGCAGTCCTGGCGCTGCTATCTTTGGGGTCTTCGTATTTCTGCTGAAAATGAGGCTGGCAAATGCTCATCTCTATTCGCTCATGCCTCTGTCGCCCCATGTGTTAGGGGCTATTTTTGCCAGTAGTCTCTCCTCATACTGTCTGGTCACTCACCTCTGGAACTAGGGCTCAAGTTTATTCTCAGCTTGGCCTGCCTTCCCACTTTCAGCTTTTCAGTTACTTAACTCTTTAATTTATGCAACAACTTGTACCTGAGAACCTGCCTATGTTGCCAGCGTGGCTGAATTTATAGCCCCTGTCAGTAGTCACTAGCCCTCGTTCAGTGCTCCCAGGCCTTGTCTGGACTGTGGCCTCTCTCAGCTGGGAGTTTTTCCTCTCATCTGACTGCACTAGGGTAGCCTCCATCTCTCAGAGGTATTCTAGATTGCAGTCTTGATTGTTTTTCTCCTAGAAGTTTCTTTGACCCTTTTGCAAATGTTCCCACTTCCTTCCCAGTAACTTTCAAACCCTCAGTATTAAGGAATGGAGAAAAGAGTTGTCTGTAAAACCAAATGCACAGTTGCTATGGCTGCCACAGAGATGGTGCAGAATGGGCTATCATCTACTTCAATACCTTTCTTTTAAAAGGTCACTCAGTGGATCTACTCAGAAACAGAAAACCTATACCAAGAGAATTTAATGTTTCCATCATTCAACACAGAGCTAGATTAATAGTTATTTTATCATTATTCCATCATGACAAGTACTGGACACACCTGCTGCATGGTTGTAAGAATCTGTAACAGTGGTGTCTTTGGGAAGTTTAGGGGGTTGAGAAGAGAGTTTTGAGCAAAGTGGTGCTTGAGGTGGATCTTGAATGTGAATTTGAACACAAATAGCATTTTGATAAGATTAGATGAGAGCAGGAGAGCCATGTTAGAAGGGAATGGGAAGTCATGAAATGTTTTAGAATGGGACTGTGCAATAAGAGTAATAGTTACATTTACCATGTATCCATTCTTTGTTAAACATTATGCCATTTGTGGTATTTGTATTAAGATATGCTTGCCTCACACTCGTTCTGATTCTTACCAAAGTGATGCAAGATAAGCATTGTTTTTCACTTTATAGATGATGGAACTGAGCTCAGATATGCTTAGTATGTTGTCCAAGGACACTGAGCTCAGGTGGAAGCTGAACTTTAAGTCTAGACCTTTCTAACTTGATAGCTTGTGCTCTTCCTGCTCCTCCTTGTTCCCCCAAAGGCTCATCTGGTGGCTCTGAGCAGGTGCATTTGACTTACGGCGGTGCTAGGCAGGAAGCTGTAATTCAAGTCAGCAGTAATAGTGACTGGAAAGTAGAGCAAAGAGATTTCAAAGGAATAAGTGAATGAGGAAGCCTTTTTGAGGTCAGTAAGAAGAACGAGGAGACAAAAAAAGCTTTCAGCTTTTCAACTTAGGTGACTGGGAGAACAATAGAGTTTTTAGCAAAAATGGGGCCATCTGTAGGGGAAGTTGGCTTAGAAAGGGGATGGCGTTGTCTACAGACTTGTAGAATTTGAGATGATGGGAGGAGGACCTGGTGGAAAGTTAGAAGCCACAATATTGTTTCCTATTGAGGTAAGGCCTCAGTTTCCTTCTCAGAAATAGAGGGAAACATCCTAGTTCTATGGGTAGATGTTTGCAATCCTAAGGATATGATCTAGACAACATTTTTGGCCATCTAGACTAAGCAACAATGGAGGTCAGAAAATTTAATTCATATCAAACACCAGTAAAGAATTACTGCATCTTTTAGTGCCTTTGTTTCTCAGTAGTTCTGCCAGAATAGCCTGAGGCTCTACAGCAAATACATGTCAGGTCCCGGGAATGTGCCTTGGGAAAAGAGATGTTAATTTGAATTCTGGTCCTGGTTTTCAAGGAAAATATTACTCCTGCTAAATGTTGCCTTTAAAAATCAACTTTTCAGACTCTATTCTCAGCCTTTAAATATTTATTCCTCTCTCCAAATCCTTTACTTTATCAAAGGGAAAAGGGAAATGAATAAGTGATAAATTAAAGACTGTGAAATGCTTTTCAAATATGAACTTCTCTAGCCCCTAAGGCAGGTGAACATGAATTTAACTGACAAAAAATCATGCTCAGTTTTCCAGGTCTGAGAGCCTGCTAGACTAAAATTTAAGTAAATTTGAACAATCAAAATCGCAATAAGATAAATACAAGTGTTACTCACGTTTAATGTTGTTCACTTTTAATAGTATCGATGAATATTTTGAATAGTAAACATTATTTAATTTTTATCAAATAAATTATGCATGCTTTAAAGAATGTGTAAACTTAAAAATATATATTTGGAAGAAAATTGAAATATCCTGATCATTAACACACCAAACAAAGAGAATGACAACAACATTTTCGGGGTGGGAAGCTCTTTTAACTTACCTTCCCTTAACTGATTCAGGGGAGTAACCAAAGATTTCTATCCATCTATTTGCTAAAATAAAGTGATGTTCATAGCAGCCTGGAAACTAATTCTGCTTCTGTTTTCCTCCCACAGTTGGATATTCATAATAAGGTCATTAGTGTTTCTTCCAAAGCCAATTTATGCTTGCTGTACTTATTAATGACATAATTCAATTAACTATTACCTAAAATAATAAAACACAAGGGCATTTTCAATTAAAAGAAACAAAAACTGGAAATCATGAATAATCCATTATATTTGGGGTTCATGCAAATCAGAAGAGGGGTTCCAATCAAGAAAATGACTCAACTCTACCTTGATATATTGGGGATAAACGTATAGTTAGATATTTTACCTAAAAATGAATTTTAAAATATATATTTAAGTATATATTTAATCAAGCATCTTTAATTAACTGGCCAAATATTAGCTTTGCTTACTTTGGAAAAGAGGCCATCCCTGTACTTATTTCTTAATTTTTCTGTGAAGTTGTACATACTTTATTAGAAATAAGATCATTTGGTATATGTTTGCATGACATTTTCTTAAAGTTGAACTAATATTTATTTAAAATCTGCTATGTGTCAGGCACTGTTACTGACATACGAATATGGTATAAACTAGATAAAGATGGAGTTTACCTTCTATTTGGCAAAGTGGAGAATACATAAAAGAAAACAAGTTAGGGTAAGAGGGCAGGGAGAGTTCTTTAGCTGGGGTGTTTGAAGGAGATGATGTGTGGGGTAGGCCTGAATAAGGAGAAATAGGGAACCATGCAGATATTTCTGAGAAGCAGGTCCTAGGCAGAAGAAAAATAAGTGCAAACTCCTTGAGATGGAAAAAGTAAGTTGTATTTGAGGAAAAGAAAGATGACCTTTTAGTAAGGTGGCTGATTTCAAGTAACAGGGAAAATGATAGAAGATTTGGAGAAGTGGTCATGACACATAACAGTTAGGTCATTGAAGGACACGAGAGTTTGGATTTTGATCTAATTGCAGTGGAAGCCCTGGAAGACTTCAATGAAGGGAAGGTGATAATATGATTCACGCATTGAGGTGATGCTTGTGGCTTGTGTGTGACACTGAAATAGGAGGAGTTAGATGTCTGTGTTAGTATTGCTGATGAAAGATGCTGATGACTTGGGCTCAGGTTTGAGCTATAGAGATAAAATGATAAAATTTGAGTTAAAATCTGGAGTGATGTCAACAGGACTCATTCATGGGGAAATGAGGGGAAGCAGCTAAGGTAAGGAGGGAGTAGCAGCTGCTCTCAGTGTTTTACTGAGATACATACCCCTCTGACTTTATGCTTCAGGGTACCCAGGAGACTTGTAGCTGCCAGTACCTACTTCTTGGTGTCTAAGGACTTTTTCCAGAAGGAATCTCTACTCTTGTGTCTAGCAGTCTAGTACTGGGCAGTTACTCCCTTCCCCCATGGCCCAAATAATACTCTTAACCAGTGAGAATGAATGAATGTATAAATATCCCAGCTTCTTCAGTCTTGGAGCAAGATAATTCTGAGATGTATCCTTTGTATAATTTCTCGAAATGTCCCTGTGAGATCAAACTCCATTTACAAATATGGTAGCTGGCTTACTTGCCATTTATTAGTTGCTTTCTCTTCCCTGTCATATATCATATATCATTCTTCCCTTTCTTACTGGTAGTGCCTGCAACTCCCAGATAAGCTACTTGTACTGAATCCTTATCCCAGAGTCTGCTTCTGTGGGAACCCAAACTGAGACAGAGTAACTCTAAGTTTTGAAAGTTGAAGGGAGTTGATGGAAATGGGGCCATATATGGAAAATAGAGGGCTTCCCTGGTGGCTTAAATGGCTTAAATGGTAAAGAACCTGCCTGCAGTGCAGGGGACCCAGGTTTGATCCCTGGGTCAGGAAGATCCCCTGGAGAAGGAAATGGCTACTCACTTCAGTATTCCTGCCTGGAGAATTCCATGGACAGAGGAGCCTGGTGGGCTACAGTCCATGGGGTTGCAAGGAGTCAGACATGACTGAGCAACTAATACTTTCACTTTTCACTTTCATGGAAAATAGAGAATATTTAAAAGCTGATTTGAGGGTGAAAAAATCAGAATACCCTTTTGATGCATTGTTTGAATTATTTTTAGATAGTCAAGTGATATTTTGTTTTGTTCAGCATTGTAGTCATTGTGCCTTAACAGTGTCAAACACATAAAAGACACTCAATATTTATGTAATGAAGGAAAGAATTATTTGGGGGAATAAATGATTTGGGGATGGCAGATATATTATAAGGGTAAAACTTAGGTGAAAGGTCAGAATTAGAGTACAGATTTGTGAGTCAACAGGACATAAATAATACTTAAAGCCAAGAGGCTGGATAAGATCATCTAAGAAGATGGTGTAAACAGGAAAGTATCAAAAACTGATCTGAAAAGTAAAGAACCAGTAAAGGTGATTCAAGAGAGATGTGTAGGAAGGTAGAAGGAAAACAGAGAAGAATCTGATTTCTTGGAAGCCTAGAAGCATTTTGAGAATGACAATGGTCAATTGTGTCATATGATGCTCCTGACACTGTTCAAGTATGATGAGTTTAGAGTTGTTCATTAGGTGCAATGCATATGTACTCACATTTACAAATGGGTATTGACTTAACTGATCACTAGTTGCTGGGAGTTTTTCTAATTTTTTTTAATTAAAATTTTTTTGCTATTATTTTTTTTATCTTAAAATTTTTATTTATATTTTAGGCTGTGCTGAGTCTTCTTTGATGTGTGGGCTTTTTTTCTAGTTGTGGCGAGCAGGGCCTACTCTTTAGTTGTGGTGATGTGTTTCCCATAGCAGTGGCTTCACTTGTTGTGGAGCAGTGGCCTTCTCTAAAATGCGTGGTCTTCAGTAGTCGCAGCACATGGGCTCAGTGGTTGTGGCTCCCTGGCTGTAGAGCCCAGGCTCAATAGTTGTGGCACAGAGGCTTTGCTGCTCTGCAGCATGTGGGGTCTTCCCAGACTAGGGATTGAACCCATGTCTCCTACCTTGGCAAGCAAATTCTCCACCACTGAGCCTCTAGGGAAGCCCAATTTATCTATTTTTTTTTAATAGGAAGATAATTGCTTTACAACATTGTCTTGGTTTCTGCCATATAACAACATGAATCAGGCATAACTATATATGTCTTCCCTCTCTCTTGAGCCTCCATGTCTGTCTCTTTTCATAATAGAATAGTGTTACTTTAGTTGTTCAGTCGCTAAGTCATGTTTGAATCTTTGCGACCCCATGAACTGCAGCAGGCCAGACTTCCCTGTTCCACACTGTCTCCTGGAGTTTGCTCAAACTCATGTTCATTGAGTCGGTGATGTTATCCAACCATCTCATCTCTGTTGCCCCCTTCTCCTTCTGCCCCCAAACTTTCCCAGCATCATGGTCTTTTCCAGTGAGTCAGCTCTTCACAACAGGTAGCCAAAGTATTGGAGCTTTAGAATCAAACCTTCCAATGAATATTCAGGGTTGATTTCCTTTAGGATTGACTGGTTTGATATCCTTAATGTCCAAGGGACTGTCAAGAGTTTCCTCTAGCACCACAGTTCAAAAACAGCAGTCCTTCAACACTCAGCTTTCTTTAGGGTCCAACTCTCACATCCGTACATGACTACTGGAAAACCCATAGCTTTGACTATGGGACTTTTGTCAGCAAAGTGATGTCTCTGCTTTTAATAAGCTGTCTAGGTTTGTCATAGCTTTTCTTCCAAGGAACAAGCACCTTTTAATTTCATGGCTGCAGTCACCTTCTGCAGTGATTTTGGAACCCAAGAAAATAAAAGCTGTTACTATTTCCACTTTTTCTCCATTTATTTACCATAAAGTGATGGGACTGCATACCATGATCTTAGTTTTCTGAATGTTGAATTTTAAGTCAGCTTTTTCACTCTTCTCTTTCACCCTCATCAAGGGGTTCTTTAGTTCCTCTTCATTTTCTGCCATTAGAATGGTGTCATCTGCATATCTGATGTTGCTGTTATTTCTCCCTGCAATCTTGATTCCAGATTGTGATTCATCCAGCCCAGCATTTTGAATGATGGACTCTGCATACTCTTGGAGGGCACAAACAAAACCTTGTATGCAACAGGACCCAGGCTAAACGGGCAGTTACCCCATAGGAGACTGAGCCAGACCTTCCTGTGAGTGTTGGAGAGTCTCCTGCGGAGGCCTATATCAGCAGTGTCCTGTCATGGGGACAAGGGAACTGTCAGCAGCAGCAGTTCTAGGAGGCATGTGTTGGCATAAGTCCTCTAGGAAATCTTCATTAGCCTTACCATAGAGCCTGTAGACTCCAGAACTGGGTCACCTCAGGCCAAACAACTAACAGTGAAGGAACAAAGCCCCACTCATCAGAAGGCTACTTTATTAACCATTTAATGAGCATGGTTCTGCCCACCAGAGCAAGACCCAGTTTTCCCCACAACCAGTCCCTCCCATCAGGAAGCTTACAAAAGCATCTTATCCTCATGCATTAGAAGGCAGACAGAAGAAGCAAGAGTTACAATCTTACAACCTCTAGAGTGAAAACCACAATCACAGAAAGCTAATCAAAATGATCACATGGATCACAGCCCTGTTTAATTCAGTGAGGCTATGAACCATTCTGTGCAGGGCCTCCCAAGATGGATGAGATACGGTGGAGAGTTCTGACAAAACAGGGTCCACTGGAGAAGGAATAGTAAACTGCTCCAATATTCTTGCCTTGAAGATCCCATGAACAGTTTCTAAAAGAACAGAAAAATCTTTATAGACAGTGCACATGTTTCAAGTGGTGACAAAGGAAACATAAAATTTGGTAAAATGTATCAAATTGTATGTAAAATAGAACTAGTGACAATTAATATAAGAATTTGCTGTTTTAATATGCTACCAGTGTAAGACAGCAATCATTTATAATTGCCAACAAATGACAAAGTTAAATGCAGTAAAAGTATCTTGCATATCAACTAGTTTTACCATCTACTTTGATGCTCTTTAAATATTAAATATTGAATATGCAGTTCTTTAAACTGCATTGTTTCTGTTTCTTTAATGAGCTATTTAAAATAAATTTGTTAAGAAGTATAATAATAGAAAAATAAATCAACAGGGTTAGGGAATATATAAGGAAATATTCAGAATTCTAATCTTCTTGCTGGTGTTTTATTCAATATTTTGCCTTCATCAGAATGTACGCACAGGAACACAGCTGGACAAAATATCTTTCTATGTTCTTTAGTGTCTCTGTAGTACCCCATAAATGACTCAGCTACAAATCAGTGAATGTACTTCAGGCTTTGATTTTTGCTTTTAGTTCAAAGATGAACACCATAAGGACACCACCCAGAGTGAGTTATCATGTTTTGTTTCAGATCTCCTGTAGTAAAAGCTGAATTGTCTTGTTTTTGTTCTACTGAATATCTCCTATGCATGATCATTATAAATTAATCAATCATTTTTAATATATTAGAGACTATTAACCAGAATGTAACATTAAAGTAGGTGTCCCCACCCTCTAAAAAATATAATATCACCCCAAGACTTGTCTGTTAGCATATTTATTATTCAAAAATTTTATTTTCTCATATTGTTATATATTTGCAAACATGTACCTATATTACACAAAAAATAGTTTTTAATTTTGTAATTAAAAATATATCAAATATGGTATCTGTTTTGGTCCTCTATGAAGCAAGATGATTAGATGATTTTGGTAGATATGCAAGTAAAGGATGAAAAGGAAGGAAGACTATGTAGAGAGTATTCAGATTGAGATGCAGGTCTGAAACTATGAAATGAGAGAAGGGAGTTAGAATTGGATAGGAGGAAGCTCAGACTGCAATGCACAGATTTTTAGCCATGCTGAGAGGGATTTCTTTAGTCCGAGTTTCTCTCTAGAAGAACATCATGCAGGAATGGTATGGGTCTATGAAGCCTGCCAAGCTCAGTCTTCAGCCGTGAGCAGCAGTCCAAGCAGATATATGTTCTGGTGAACAAAGTGTTGCATAGGAATGTGCAGAACCTGAAGGCTGTTAATCAGCTATTATTATAGCAGTTTATTATTATAAAGCAGTTTGTCTTGAAGGAAGATTTGAGCAGGGCATCCCCACTGCCTTACACATACAGATATTGGGCCTTTTAGTGGAGTTATTCTCAAAGGGATGTAGATTTTCTTCCTTGGTTTCTTTGCTTTGTAATGCCCATCCATAACTTTATGAGCTATAAGTGTTATCGGGCTTCCCAGGTGGCTCACTGGTAAAAAATCTGCCTGCCAATGCAGGTAACTCAGTTTCGATCCCTGGGTCAAGGAGATCCCTTGGAGGAGGAAATGGAAACTCACTCTAGTCTTCTTACCTGGAGAATCCTGTGGACAGAGAAACCTGGTGTGATACAGTCCCTAGGGTCGCAAAGAGTCAGACATGACTGAGCAACTGAGGATGCAAGCATGCATGCACATACATGTTACCAGGTGAGAGACCAGGGATGGACTGTGTAGCTCCATCATGGCCTTAGATTAAAAACAGCAACAGTTAAATAAATAAAT
The DNA here is from genome assembly GCA_024291935.2 of Okapia johnstoni. Lineage (NCBI taxonomy): Eukaryota > Metazoa > Chordata > Mammalia > Artiodactyla > Giraffidae > Okapia > Okapia johnstoni. The sequence goes on from CM044317.1 coordinate 50,456,558, forward strand.
AAATCTCAAAACATATGCCCTGATTATAGGACAATGTAAGCTTTTATGTATTTGCAAATGAATAAACAGGTTTTCATCTGACACATAATACTGTGAACAAACTTAATTCAAAATTGTAAGATGACTATAGGGCTTTCCCAATGGCTCGGGGTAAAGAATTTATCTGCAGTGCAGTCGAAGCGATGCAGTAGATGTGGGGTTTGACCCCTGGGTGAGGAAGATCCCTTGGAGGAGGGCATGACAACCCACTCCAGTATTCCTGCCTGGAGAATCCTATGGACAGAGGTGCCTAGTGGGCTACAGTCTATAGGGTTACAAAGAGTTGGATAGGACTGAAGTGACTGAGCGTGAGCACAAGAGGATTATTATATTTTAATGAGGAATGCCCAGTTGTGGTCATCAAAACAGGAAAACTTGTAAGTAAGCAGGGAAAATAGTGCACTCAGATTAGAAAGCACATAGATCTACTAATGAGTGAATTGAGAATAGCCATATTACTTAAAGAGCCTCTTGATGAAGGTGAAAGAGGAGAGTGAAAAAGTTGGCTTAAAGCTCAACGTTCAGAAAACTAAGATCATGGCATCTGGTCCCATCACTTCATGGGAAATAGATGGGGAAACAGTGGAAACAGTATCAGACTTTATTTTTTTGGGCTCCAGAATCACTGCTGATGGTGATTGCAGCCATGAAATTAAAAGACGCTTACTCCTTGGAAGGAAGGTTATGGCCAACCTAGAGAGCATATTTAAAAGCAGAGACATTACTTTGCCAACAAAAGTCCGTCTAGTCAAGGCTATGGTTTTTCCAGTGGTCATGTATGGATGTGAGAGTTGGACGGTGAAGAAAGCTGAGCGCCGAAGAATTGCTGCTTTTGAACTGTGGTGTTGGAGAAGACTCTTGAGAGTCCCTTGGACTGCAAGGAGATCCAATCAATCCATCCTAAAAGAGATCAGTCCTGGGTGTTCATTGGAAGGACTGATGTTGAAGCTGAAACTCCAATACTTTGGCCACCTCATGGAAAGAGTTGACTCATTGGAAAAGACCCTAATGCTGGGTAGGATTGGGGGAGGGAGGAGAAGAGGACGACAGAGGATGAGATGGTTGGATGGCATCACCGTCTCGATGGACATGGGTTTGGGTAGACTCTGGGAGTTGGTGATGGACAGAGAGGCCTGGCGTGCTGCAATTCATGGGGTCGCAAAGAGTCGGACACGACTGAGCGACTGAATTGAACTGAACTGATATTACTTACAAATACATTAAATAAATTCAGAGAATTGTGATAGTATCATCTCTCTGAAACTGCAACTCCACAGCACAGGGAAAGATGAACAGGCTCTCTCATTGAGCCCTGAAAGGAGCTCAACTTACTTTATCTTAATTAATAGGTCAGAATTTAGTTTTTGGCCTACAGTTTTTGATTCATAAAAATTCACAAAGATTGAAGTATTCCTAGATGGTAGTTACTTTAAAATTATCATTGTGCAGTTATTTTTCTTAAAACTTAATAAGCTATAGTGAGTGTTGATTATGTGCCAGTCATTGTTCTTCAAGGGAACTGCCAAAATAGAAGGAAAGCAAAGCAGATGTTATCCTTTCTTTTGTTGGTTAATTGAAATTTCATTCATTCACCCCCTAGAAAAACAGAATATGTGTTTTTCTATTGTTTTTCTACATACTGGGGATACTGCAATAAGTAGACAAAGCAGACAAAATAAATTAATGAGTAATTAAATAAACAAGCCCCAAAATACAACCAACAATTGTGTAATATCCCTTTTTAGACAGAATCTTTTATTCTGTGTTTAATGCTACTAAATTCTTTAATAGAGTTTATTGTAGATCCTTCAACTTGAGATATAGAATGCTTAAAAGTCAACTTAGATCTCAATAAAGTCAGTCTAATTTATTTGATGAATTCTATTATTGAAAATATCATTGAAAAATAAGCTGAGATAAAAATAATTATACATTTCTTACTTTGTAATTATATCTTTAAATTCTATCTTAATTATTTCCTGCTAAAGATTTTTATTTTAAGAAATTAAAGTAAGATATAAATTGGATAATGCAAATCTTCAAAATTAGTTTCATTAACAGTTTGATATATATTCTCCAATAATTTTTCACCCACAGATATATTTTTAACATGAATTTAATTTCCCTATACATGATATTCAGTAGCTTGGCTTTTTCATTTAATATTTATGAATTTGTTGTTCTTTTTTTTTTATTTTCCTTATCTTTCTTGATTACTACAGAGTGTAATGTATAGGTACAGAATTTATTGATGATATTTAGGTTGTTTCCAGCCACTTACTAAATGTTCCTATGGAAAAATATATTTTTATTTATAAATTTTTGTAAACATTTCTATTACTTCCTTAGGATAAATTCTTAACAATGGTACACTTAATCAAAATATGCGCATTTTTAAAATTACCATGTGTATGTCCACATAACTCTTCAAACCTCATATAATAGCTTTCCAGTTTTCTTCTGTTATGGATTGAATTATGTCTCCTAAAAAAATGTATTGAAGTCTTGACTCCTAGTAACTCTGAATGTGACCTTATTCGGAAATAGTTTTTTTAGATATAATCAGGTTAAGATCAGGTCACTGAGGATGGGCGGCTGTCATTTGATATGACTGATGTCCTTGTAAGAACAGGGGAATTTGGACACAAACACACATGCTTATAGAGAAGAATATCACATGAAGAAACTTGTGTCGTTTTAAGCCATCTCAGTTTGTGGTAATTTGTTAATATAACCCTAGGAAACTCATACAACCTCTGATAATATTTGAGAGTTCATTCTTACCTGTACTCTTCTCAGATTGAACATTCTTACTATTTTATTCCTTTCATCAATCAGAAGAATAAAACTTAAAATGAGACTTCATGAAACTTGTTATATAGAAGACAGAGAATTATTATGTCATTTATAATATAAGAGTGTGTAAGAATACATGCTCAGTTGCTTCAGTCATGTCCAACTCTTTGTGACCCCATGGACCATAAAGGCCAAGCACCCCACCAGGTGCTTCTGGAAAATCCAATCATTTCTATGTATTTATATGGGAAGCCCACATGTTTATTTATAGGGGCTTCCCTGGTGGCTCAGATGGTAAAGAATATGCCTGCAATGCAGTAAGATCCCTGTGTGATCTCTGGGTCAAGAAGATCCCCCGGAGAAGGAAATGGCTACCCACTCTAGTATTCTTGCCTGGAGAATTCTGTATGTATTTATTTATACTTTATCTAAATATCTACCAATTAACCTACATTTAATCCTTTACTTTGTTTAGTAAAAAGATTTAAGCAACTGTTTTCCTGTTAGTATAGAAAAAAATGCTGTAAATTTGAAGGAAAGGAAATTTCCATTAAGTAGGCTTATGTATCATCCTCTCAGCTAAACAACTGGCCTTGCAAGGTCTAGGTATTTAAGCTGATGGCTCAAGTAGTGACTGGATTGTAGGGTGCAAACCTTATGTTTGTGATTTCTGGCTAACCTCTTATCTCTTTGCTTCAGGTCTTGGCAAAGACCTAGGATGGCAAAGAGTCATCTGCTATTTCTATGGGATATAAGGCAGATAATTCTTGTCATTAATGTTCAGCCTTGCTCTCCAAAGAGCTAAAATATGCAGAGTTAGGTCTGGAAGGGAAAGAGCTTCCTGACAGTGTCAATTCAGGGATGTTCTGGGTTTATCCTTAGCCTCTGGGGATTATATCATGAGAGGCAAAATTTTCTACAAAACATTCATCAATGCCACTGTCAGAGAGAGTTGGTGCTAAGTTGATTTGATCAGGATGACATTTATTATGTTTTAAGCATATGAAGAACCCCCTGTGGAATCCTCATTTCAAAGTATTTTCAGACAGAGAGTATTTTAAATGCCTCCTCTTGGGATGATGAGACAGTGCAGAGTGTGAGACAGTAATGGTGAAATGGAAGAGCAGAGGATTTGCAACAGAAACCTGGATTCTAGTCCTGGCTTTGCTGCTTATGTGCAATATATTGTTGGAAAGATGACTTGAACCTATGTTTTCTCAAAAGTCAGATGGGCTTATAAAGTTCACCACAAAAGCTGACTGTGAAGGCCAAATGAGACCACGTTTCTGCAAATGTTTTGGGAACACCTACAGTTATATATAAGGGCTTTCCTGGTAGCTCAGATGGTGAAGAATCCACCTGCAATGCAGGAGACCCTGGTTCGATTCCTGGGTCAGGAAGATCCCCTGGAGAAGGAATAGGCTACCCACTCCAGTATTGTTGGGCTTCCCTGATGGCTCAGATGGTAAAGAATCTGTCTGCAATGTGGGAGACCTGGATTTGATTCCTGGATTGGCAAGATCACTTGGAGGAGAGCATGGTGACCCCCTCCAGTATTCTTGCCTGGAGAATCCCCATGGACAGAGGAGCCTGGTGGGCTACAGTCTATGGGGTCTTAGAGTCAGACATGAATGAGTGACTGAGCACACATACACAGCTAAATATATGTAACATTATAGTTTGAATCAAGAGTAATTAAACTTTGTGATCTGTAATTATTTCTTCTCTCTTCATAAACCTTCGAGTCATACTTAATCTATAGATGAAAAAATTAAATAAAGCTCTTTAATAACTAAAATTTTGTTTGATTGAGGCTGACTTTAGGCAGAGGAGTATTATCATTAAAGATGGCTCATAGCTCCTCTTATGACTCAATCATCCCACCCATCATGGAACTCCTTAATTTCCATGTGGGCTCATTCTAAACCTGAGGTCTATGCATTCACAGGAGCCAAACTGACAAGCAATATTCTTGAAAAAATATCCATGAAGATTCAGTAGTTGGAAAACTTTAAGTATAAATCTGCCTTGATCTGCCTGTTGTCAACCAGGATTCTCTTTATATACTGCCTGAAAATTGGTAGGCATTTTGACAGTTGAGTTGACACTTGAAAACAATTTTGTGCCACTTCGCCTTCTATTCCTAATGTTAAACCAGAAAGAAAAGAAATGTATCAGTGCCATCACAGATGTAGACTTAAAAGGGGAGATTCAGTCTGTTGATGAGAGTTCTGGTTAGTTGTGAATGGGGAAGATAATTTAAAAGGTCCTGATTATATGCAACTTCCTACTTAACTCTTAACAGTTACCAAAACTCTAAATAATGTAACTCTTTTAATGAAGATCATAGAGACTTTCGATATCTATTTCCCTACCTAGAAACTGAGATGAAACATTGGTAAACCGTTAATTTATATATATATATATATATATATATATATATATATATTAGGAGACCCACTGCTTTCTTATATGGGCCATCTGCATGTTTATTGTAAAGAAACCTTGATGTTTTTCTCCTCCTTTGTTATATAAGTGAGTTAGCCACCTCTGGCATTTGGCTCCAAATATTTTAGGAGAATACTTCTTCTCTTGGACTTTATTTACTGTGGTGAAATATTGGAATATTTCTATTCCTTTGCCTTGACATCCATACCTGGTGAATCCCTTTTGTTGTCAGTGAGGTCTCATCCTAAGTATCATGCTTCCTCAGGCACTCCCTGCCCACCTTCATTGCAGACATATTCCCTCTTAGTCACTGTAATGTCACCTGCTTTACTGTCCTCACAGCGTTTCTTTGTTTGTGTGTTTACTGTTTAATGGCTCTCCTCTCAGTGGATGATCCACGAAAGCAAGGATCTTGCCTGTCTTGATTATCACTGTAGCCCCTGCCTCTAGAACAAACTTTATTTATTAAATGAATGAATGAACTTCAGTTTCATCATCTGAAAAATAAAGATAACATCAACTTCATAAGTTTCTTAAAATAAGTATATGAAACCATGAAACAGGAAACTGTGTAAAGCATTTACTACAGTGCCTTATAAGGCTTCCTTCCTGGCTCAAATGGTAAAGAATCTACCTGCAATGCAGAAGACCTGGGTTCTACCCCTGGGTTGGGAAGATCCCTTAGAGGAGGGCATGGCAACCCACTCCAGTATTCTTGCCTGGAGAATCCCCTTGGGCAGAGGAGCCTGGCGGGGTACAGTCCACAGGGTCTCAAAGTATCAGACTCAACTAAGCACAGCAGCATACAGTGCCTTGTAAGCACTCAATAAATGCTGATTGTTGAGAGAAATGTAGACTCGTATTTTAAAACATCTATCCGGAAGAGAAATTTTGGAGCACCAGAGTAAAAACGTTGTTTTACTTTCTGTGGGAGAAGTGAGAGAAATTAATCTAAAAAAGGTAAGGGTGATTTAAATGAGTATATTTAGACTTGTATCCAGTTTCTTAGCCTTAGGATGATTGCTGTGAAGAACTGCCTTGTTTTACTTATGCTGTTTTTATCTTGCTTGACTTTGGCACCTAGTTGAGGTTCTAGTCATCTTGAGGATTTTAGTCAATGCATGGAGCCTTGTTGGTGTGGCTATGTGGACAACCTCAGATAGCCACCCCACCTTTTGCTATTTTCTTTTTTTTTTGCATTGGCAGCTTAATTGGCTGCTGATTTTAGAAGATCATATGAATGTTTTGACTAACATTAGAAAATTTAAAACATCTCTGAAACAGTGTGGTGATGAAAGACTGTATAGCATGCATATCAGCCACAATTGGCCAAAATATTACATGATGAAAGCTAGCAAGCAGGATTTTTTTTCTCAAAAATACTAGACTGTGGCATTACACTTGACATTTAGTAAAGCTTCTTGTAGTTGTTTATATCAATATTTCTATGGCAATTTGATAGTAAGATGGTATTTATTTTGATTTCTAAATTTTCTTCAACTGCTAAGATATGAACTATAAATAAGTTATCCCCTGGATAGGTCAAATTAATCACTCCAAATGACTGAGTAAATTTGCAGCCAAGCTGAAATTAGAATTTTCAATCATGATTAGAAACATAATTGAAACTGAATGAAGTCAATCATAGAAAAAATTATATTTAGCTCCTCAACACATTGAAGTTCTTTTGTTAAGGCCATAGGATTATAGTTAATTGCTATCATTTAGAATCTTTTTATTCTGTGTGTGGTTCACTGACCAGGAGCCTCAGTATCAATGCAGAAAGATAGAATCTCAGGCCTCACCCCAGACCTACTGAATCAGAATCTACCTTTAAGCTTGGAGAAGCACAGATTTAGAATGTTACTATATATTTTCTCATTTTTTTTGTACAAGTAATAGACACAAAGTACTTACCATGTGGACTGCAATTAAATTTTATAATGAAATATCTAATATCCAATAGACTTTCTGTGTCTATCTGAAGATGAGAAGGCCAAATTCCCAAGAGTGAGCTATGGTAATATATGTTTTATTTTCTACTAATGAGGTGTTGATATTTAATTACTAGTAAACATTTAAAACTAAATGCTTTGTTCAGGTGATAAACTGGTTTTGGACAATAAGGTATCAGGGCTGCATTTTTATTTTTATCACCATACCACAATATTGTCATACATCTAGTGCTACTAACTGACTACATTCCTACTCAAACTACACTGTTCATCAGCGCATTGTTCACATCTTATGTACAGTTCCCAACTGGACTTTGAATAAGGGCTGTTGTCAATTCACATAAAAGACCCAGTAATTAAGTTAATCTTATGATCAGAACTCTTTTTTCTTAGATATTTTATATGCTCTCTCTTAAAAAGTAGAGTTCTTTGAAAAACTGAGCCTATCTCTATGCTGAGTATGTAAGAAAAACATATTTCTAAGATGTTTGGTAAAGAGTAGAAAACAAACAAAAGTCCTTCAGTTTTCCATTTTGCAATGGAAACTTGTTACAAAGAATAAAGAAAAGGGGAAGTGTGGATGCAGTCCTCTAAGTGTGGGAGGATAGGCTGTAAGAAAAAAAATATGGCTGTGACTAAAGGCCACTATCTTTTAGGTTGTGAGACTATCCATTTAAAAATAAAAATTACACCACTTTTTTACTTAGAGTAATGATATCTGTCATCACTGCTGATTTGTATGCATGAAAAAAACCTCCTGACCTTTTCTTCTCTAAATTTTATAACTCATGTGAATGCTGTTTCCTTAAGGACTTATTAATTGAAGCTATTTCTTTCTTGACAACTCAGAATACTAACTTCCTCCAGGTAATGGAATTTGTAGAGACCCAAGTCAAGGGGATACTTTATGTACAAATATGCAATGTCATAGTATAAGTTCTTTTTAGGAAAAATAAATATATGTTACTCAGTTAATATGTTTTAACAAAAGAAAAATCTCAAAATAGGCTTTATTATCTTCTAGAATGAGACCAGTTAAGTTGAATAGATATTCAGTGAAAGGTGAAAAATCAGTTTCTTTTCACTGAAGCTACTTCGACATTTTCATTCCAGCTACTTCCCAGCCTAAGGCTGCATGATGAGCAGCTATTTCTTGCTAGTGTCCATATTGGTGTTTAAACCATCTCTTAGTCAATCAGAACATTTTACTTTTTTTTTTTTCCCTAGTGATTATGATTAGAAATAAGCAAACTTATGGTCACACTTGTGACAGAGAAAGTTAAGCCCGCTTATCCTTGTCTTTTATAATATCTGTCTTGAAGCAAAGAGAACAACCTAGTTGTCCTTTGTCACCTTATCCTCTCTTCTCTGAAAAGTGAAAATGGGTTGAGGATGATTATAGAGTACCCTAAAAACCTTTGACTTAAGGATTGCTCTCTTTCCTTTATACTAGATTAAGTTAAAATTAGAAATCTCTTTTTATTTAAGCTGTCAGATGAAGTTTATTTCTTTCAAAATAAGCTTACTTCTTAGTGAAATAAATCCCCCTTCTTTTCTTACGCTGAAACACAAAGAAACGTCTGATGTATTTTAGAGTAGCATATTTGTTTGTTATTTACAGAGGTCAGTATGCAATCGTGGTAGCCTGCCAAGGCATTCCTTCTAAGCTGAAAAGCACTTTAGCTTTGTCCAGTTTCCTGAGATGTTTCTCTTAACTGTCGGAAAGTTATTTTTAGTATGAGGAAAACCATCTCCAAAAATAAAGAATTAAAAAATGAACCTGGACAATAACTACTGGAAATACTTTCCTTAAGTTTTGTGATTTTTATTTGTTGAGTCATTAGTAACCAGGAATGAACATCCTTTCTGATGCCTTGACTCCCACAGTTTTAATAAACTGACCTTACTCTACATGTCTTTCTCTAAAGAAGAGTGTTTAATTAGCACTTTTGATTTTTTAAAAATTGGCTTTAAGATTTTATTTTAGATGAATATTTTCAAAAATAATATTTGACATTAACTTTTCAATTTCTCTTCTCCATTGGAGTTTTCAGTTGGATGCTCAGTTTAGGGATGGTCACACACAACTGCTGTTTTGTTTTGGTACAACGTCTCTTCTCAAGCTTGATTTTTACCATACACAATGTCTAATTTCACTTTAACTCTTCTTAATTCTTTCCACTGTGTCACAAGTCCTGTGTTTTGTTGCCGTCTTGTTGCCATTTTCTTTCTTTTTATCCTTAGCGTGGTTCACCTCTCCACTTAAAATTCTTAAAAATGATTATTATCATTTTTAATTCCAAATCACATAAACTGATTTTAAAATAACCTATGATATACATCAAACAAAGCAATATGATATTAATACAAGCTATTATGTTAATTTGAAGTATTTTCCAAAGTTTAGATAGCAATTATCCTGTAAAGTAATACATTAAGATCCAAATGTATGAGCCATGTAACTCAAAACTAATATTAAAGCATACTTTGAATGGCTTCACTCTTGACCCCAATATTATTGTATTTAAATGTTTATATTCACTTACAAGGTCTTATAGGAAAGGTTCCCTGTAAGATTTTACTTACAGGAAATGAATAATATAATTTCAGACAAAAATACCACAAATATGGACTTTGCTTGAAACGTTTGAGGTGGAGTTTAGGAATTATTATAAAAAATTTAAGTTTCCATGTTATTTTTTGTTTAACTTCAGAAATATCACTGTAACTCTGACATTTGCTAGACTCCTTTTGTAACAAGACACCAAATGGAGAAGTATATATACCAGTAAATTGTCATATAATCAAATTACTGCCATTTATGATAAGTGCTTATGGAAATAAAGCATGCAGCACAAGATAAGGAGATAAGGAGGGGCCTTCCAGAGATTTTGGTCTGATCTGAAGGAAGCCCTCAAACCACATGTGAGGCTGAGCTGAGACTTGAAGGATGAATTCCTGGCTGAAAAGAGGAAAGGCAAGACTGAGCGGGAGTTGTTTTAGTCAGAGAAAGGGGCTTATCAGAAGTCATGGAAATACATAACTGTACAGCATATTTAGGAAACTGCCAGTAGTTTACTCTGATTTACATGGAGAAATTTAAGATTAAATGAGCATCTTTAATTCTACCAAGAATAAAATATAATCTGAAAACTGTCCATCAATGTTTAAGATATGTAGAAGTTTTTTAATTCCTTTATGAAGGAAAATTATTTCTAATGTAGCTGCCAAACCAGCACAGTAGCAAGTGAAGAAGGAAGCTGGGAAAAGTCTGAAAATAAAGTGTTGAAATTCAGTAATGAACGTGAGAGAACAATGGAAGGGGAGTGCTGACACTTTGGTTGTTATTTCAATTTTATTCATAAACCAGCTTTGTGTTCTTAAACAAGTCATGCTTGTTCCTATGTTTCTTAAATATATAATAATATTTGATATAAAATAAGTAAGTTATATTTAATGTGTGTGTTTTAACAAAATTGTGTTATTCAAGATAAAAATTGATTGCCTTTGTTGGAGATTTTGAAAGACTTCTTGAAACCAGTTCTTCTAACTCATAGTCTCCCCATCCCAGCCTCTCCACCTGCTCCTCTTCTCCACCCACATTTTGCTGTCTTTCTACTTTTTCTTTCTGAGGTCCACTCCTGAGCTCCTATGGATAGAGCTAAGACTTTATGAATGCAGTTTGAAAGTTATTTGCCCAGATTATTTCTATTGTTCTTTTAGACAATATTTTTCATACCTGAATGGTGTTTACATAATAATTAATTAATAGTGAAGGGGAGAAAGGAATAATGTAAAGAGATCATTTGGGGGCAGTGACAAAGAATACATCTGAGTTCAAATAGATGTTTCCCTTCAGCAGAGGCAAGACCTAGTGAGGAGGAGATATAGACAATAATGGAAAGGGCAATAGCCAAGGGAAGTTCTAGAAGTTCTGATATTCTGAGTGATTAAAAAAGTCATTGAAATACCATGAAGTGTTAGTTGCTCAGTCATGTCCGACTCTTTGCGACCCCATAGACTATTGCCCGCCAGGCTTCTCTGTCCATGGGATTCTCCAGGCAAGAATACTGAAATGGGTTCCAGGGCATCTTCCCAGACCCAGGGGTTGAACCCAGGTCTCGTGCATTGTAGGCAGATTCTTTACGATCTGAATCACCATATGGAACCAAATTAGTAACCGTAAGTTCCTATTCATTGATTCCTTATTATGTTCCTGATATGTAAAATATTTTGATCTTGTTTAAATATCCAACCTTCCCTAGGGTAGATACATGAGTTTCTATTTGCAAAGAAAGCAATGTGAGAAAGCAGGTTTAAAAATGGTTTCTTATGATGAGTATTAAACTTTGTGGAGGAAATGGATTTTTGAAAGAAGACTGGACATGGATCTAGGGGTGTTTCTGGTTTCAAGACTGAAAGAAATGGATATTCAAGCTTAAATTACAAACTGTAAAGATTCAAAACCTGTGTGCTTTTAATTAGGAAAAAACTGATTCCTTAAATGTATTATAAGGACTTTCCTTAGAAGAAAGGTAACTTATGACAACAAAAATTATTAAAAGAGAAATTGAGGTGTGTTAACATTTTCAGAAGTTTATTTGAGCAGAAATCATTTTGAATTGGGCAGCATCCAATGTAGCGGATAGAAAGGAGATGTGAGGAGCTGTACAAAATCAAAGACTTCTGTAGCAGAGGGAGCAGGAACAAGAAAGTTATACTAGGCAAAATGACAGTTTGGTTATGGCTTTCCCTTAGAAGGCTTTCCTGGTGGCTCAGAAGGTAAAGAATCTGCCTGCAATGCAGGAGACCTGGATTTGATCCCTGGGTCGGGAAGATTCCTCTGGAGAAGGGACTGGCAATCCACTCCAGTGTTCTTGCCTGGAGAATTGACACTAGACTCTTCTTGCCCTCCAGGCTCTTCTGTCCATAGGTCCACACAGTCAGACCAACTGAGTGACTTTCACTTTTCATTCACTTTCTCTTAGGGAGTGGCAGGAACCTGTTAAGCAGATTACCTAACTAGTGCTGATCAGGCAATTCCTGATTCACTGGTTTAAGATTTGTTTTCTGGAAGAGTCAAAACTGTAATTAAGGCTCAATGTGGTGTGGTGGGGCTTAGCATAAATGACTCCATTTTGGGCCTATTGTTTTTAACACAATGGGATCAAACTCTGTTCTTATATATGTTTAGTGAGTTTAGGAGCGAGGAGTGTGTGTGTGTGTATGTGTGTGTGTGTGTGTGTGTGTGTGTGTGTAACTTCCTTCCATAATGGTACTAAAGTGTTTGCCTGAATGTTGTTGTCTTCAGTATTTGATATTAAAGAGGAATTTGGTACATATGTATTGAGTGTTTAAATATGTGAATTTGTTGTTGTTGTTCAGTCACTAAGTCATGTTAGGCTATTTGTGACCCCACGGACGGCAGCATGCCATGGTTCCCTGTCCTTCACTATCTCTCGGAGTATTTTCAAATTCATGTCCATTGAGTTGGTGATGCTATCTAGCCATCTCATCCTCTGCCAACCCCTGCCCTCCTTTGCCCTCAATCTTTCCCAATTTCAGGGTCTTTTTCAATGAGTTGACTCTTCTCAGGTGGTCAAAGTATTGGAGCTTCAGCTTCTGCCTCAGTCCTTCTAATAAATATTCAGGGTTGATTTCCTTTAGGATATGAAATATATGAATAAATAATACCAATTTAAATGTGTCATTGAAAATAAATCAACTGATATTCATAATCATATTTTAAATCCATAATAATTCTTAAAAACTGGTATATGGATTTAGCAAAATACTGTATATATTTGGGGAAAGACTTTAGTCTTTGTTAAACTGTGCTATACAGGTTCATAAATATCTGGTTTATATAACTCATATAATGTTATATAAAATTATATTAGCCATTCTTCCTAATAATGTGTTACTCATGGCTTATTTATCCTCTTGCCCATATTGTTTTACGACATATTGTTATCTTGTATGGACCACTCAATTCTTTTTTGGATTGGCGGTGTTTATGTTTCATTCATTAAGACAAAATAAAAATGACTGCAAACTGATATTAATTGAATATTCCAGAAAGGCTCAACTCTCCTACTGGCAAATTCACTTATCTTATTCTGTGTGCTCTTTAAGAAGAATAAAGAGAAATCTTGCTTGTAATTTTCTAAGCTATTATGATACATATGGGGAGGGAGAATGCTGAGCTGTAAAACAGCTAGAAAACAATTGTCAGATTCATGTTTACCATAGAAATTAGAAGAACAATTTTATTATAAGCATTTCTATAGATAATAGTAAAAATATCCCACATCAGAGAAAAGGTCATACATACCAGTCTTAAATTAGATGTTAAGTAGTCTTTTTACTATTACTGAATACTGATATTCTGAGAACAATTGAAAATACAGATGTATTACAAATTATCTCCAAGCTAAAAATTTTTATGAAGAAGGAGAAAAGATTGTGAGTTTCATTTTCCAACCATGGCCATCCTTCCTTTCTCTGGGCTGTGCCTCTCCAGTGTACTGAGAAAAGTCCTTCCTAGATCATACTGCCAGTAGAGAATTCTACTGTTGTGTAACAGGAGGGGGCTTTGAGGTGATCCAGTTCACCATGTTAAATGAAGTTACTGAGGCCCAGAGAGGTAATTTGAGTTTGTCCTCTTATAGTGCTTAGAAGCAAAGATTTGATGCCAAGTCTGATATGCACTCCTCAACCAAGAGAGGGATTTCAACCCTGACAAGCTATTTTCATGCTGTGATTAAAGTCCTCATGTAATTATATAATTTGTCCAATAAGACAATACTTCTAAAGAAAATACAAATTGATGAGAATTTCTATAATGGTTAAGTATGTAAAATATAAACAATAATCTATAGAGCATATATTTCCTCAATATTTCCATCTTTTCTCCCTCAGCTCCATGATTTTTTCTCTGTACTTTCCTAAAACAGTATAAATACATATGTGTATATAGAATATTTTCATTTGAATATATTTTAAAGAAGCTATGTAAATAGATGTGCATTCTGAAATGTGCAATATACTGTAAGACCTTTCTTTTCATGACTGCATAATTGTCTAAAGCATTTTTAATTTGTTGCATGGCAGATTCCTGGAATCAAATAGCAGCTGTTTGGGGAAAGTATTAAACACATTCTCTCCAGGCCCACTGGTTGCTGTTTTGCTTTCATATCTTCTCACCATAAACTATATGGCAGCTAGAGCAGAGGAGTTGTTAACAAAATATATTTTCATTGCTAGCTAAACATATACATGACCTAGTGGTAATATTTGACTTTATATCATTTACTTATATCTGTGTATGTCTTACACCAAGGGACTAACACCCAATAGGAGAAAGAAAATGGGGAAAAATTAACTAAGTAACTGTGAACCATCAAATAGCCCAGATTAAATAATGAGCCTTCAATAGGCTGGAATAGAGTTACATTAAGTCTTTGGAGTTCAGTGGGCAGTTAGATGCACTAATGGCAGTGCTGTGCTGGGAAAGCATGTATTTTAGTTGGAATTTTTGCGTGGAGGTGATTGCACATTACGATATGAATAGCTGTGCTAAATGCATGGAGGTTTTCTGCCAGCGTAGGAGGCGATTAAGGCTCCCTCTACCAGATAACAGCCCACTGGAGGAATGTAATGGTGGTGAAGTAAAATCCCTGAAAAACCATTCTCAATATCATTATGAGACAGGCCTGGCTTGACACCTCAACACCCAACTCAAGAAAGTTGGTGTTTTGTCAACTCAAACTGCCATTTGTATATGAAATATCTAATGTAATTTTCCCACTGGAAACATTTTCCCATTAATTATTCTTCTCATATCTTCTATATGTTCTATATTCACATAGAGTACAGGTGGAATACTATATGTTCTATATTCACATAGAGTACAGGTGGAATATACCTGAGTATCTTAATTCCTCATTTGTTTAAGCATAGCAGTTAACTTGTATCTTATTAACCAAATATTCTATTCAACTAATTTTACATTAGACTTAGAATGTACAATTGTAGCATTATCTATTAATAATTCCTAGTGTTTCTGCCCTAAGTCTTGAAAGTACTTTTCTTGGGCCAGTGTATTGGTATTTGTCCTGCTAAACATTCTAGATGCTTTGTATTTATTTACTGATATCAATCTCCTCATAGTATATCTATTTTCATGTACTTTTGAAAATAATAATTCAGTCATCTAATATTTGCTGAGATATGGAAAAATCAATCTTAAAATGACCTTATAGTAAAATAACTTTAAAAGAGGGAGGGAAAATGTTTGTGTTGAACTCTATTTGCACACAAGTAAAAAATAATTAAATGCAAAACTATGTTTTCATCCTTGTTTTGCTGCTGGACAAAATGGGGTCATATTAAGAATTATTTTCAGATTGCACTACAAAATCTCTAAAGGCTGAATCTTAGTATTTATATTTCTTACATAGAAAATGAATTGTTTATACACTTAGGTAGGGGCAGCAGGAGACAGAGGTGAAATGATGAAAGATGGTCAGAAGATACAAACGTCCAGTTATAAAATGAATAAGCCCTGGGGATATAATATATAGCATGGTGACTGCAGTTAGCAATACCGTATTGCATAGTTGGAAGTTGCTAAGAGAATAGATCTTAAAAGTCCTCATCACAAGAAAAAGAATTTATAACTGTATGTGGGCTCAGTCAGCAAAGAATCTACCTGCAATGCTGGAGACCTGGGTTCAATTCCTGGTTTGGGAAGATTCTCTGGAGAAGAAAATGGCAACTCACTCCAGTATTCTTTCCTGGAGAATCCCACGAATGGAGGAGCCTGGCAGGCTACAGTCCATGTGTCGCAAGAGTCGGACGCGACTTAGCACTGTCTTTCTAGGTTCCTTTGCTTTAAAAATACTACTCATGCTAAAACTTGAGTAGAGGTTGACAAATAAGAAGTCTTGTAATTTCTTAAATTACTAGCAAAATTGAAAAGTCAGAATCAACCATTTGGGTAAGGCAATTTTATCTAATA
The DNA here is from genome assembly GCA_024291935.2 of Okapia johnstoni. Classification (NCBI taxonomy): domain Eukaryota; kingdom Metazoa; phylum Chordata; class Mammalia; order Artiodactyla; family Giraffidae; genus Okapia; species Okapia johnstoni. The sequence goes on from CM044317.1 coordinate 50,472,818, forward strand.
TGCCCATTTATTTTTCAGAATGAGAAGTTTCAATAATTTTGTTTTTTAAACCAGGAAGTTCCTTTCAATCTACAGGAATTCTCGACAATTTAGCTTGTTCGTTGTTGGCTCACTTTTTGTTGTCCAAACATACGAATGTCTTCTTTTTTTAAGGCAGATTTTACAACAGCCTCACAAAAATAAATTATTTTTGTTGCATGTTCTCATTTCCTTTGCCCACATTACAGTTTTCCTTATCTTATTTTTATAAATTATACTTTTTTGCACTGGCCTTTCCATTATTTTAATTTCATGCCTTTAACTTTTTGTAACTCACTATGGAATTCTGACATTTTTATATGCAACATATGTATTGGCTAATACCAAACATTCATTTTTCATCTATTTCACTAGCCTTAAAGAAAGTCCAGTATTATGTTGTATGCTTTTCAAGGAACTCAATGTTTTCACTCACTATTTTCTTCAGATTTATTTTTTTTCACAAAAATTAAACCTAGATAATATCTAAAAATATGATTTGAATCCATCTCTGTTTTAGTATACTTATTAAGGGGAGGGGTCAGTAATGTTTTTACCTTATTGAAAGTATTAATAGTAAGGAATAAATGTGATGATGTTATAGTTGCTGGTATTATGATTTACATCTACATGTTGAATATTTCTGGAAGATATACAGTAATTAGTAGCATTCCTCTTTTAAATAGAAAACATCTATGGTATGAGGAGATTAGTGACTATCTCAAAATTTTACTGTTTATCTATGGCAGAACTAGACTAGAACCTATATCTAGTAGATCTTTCTATTAGCTCATCCATTAAAAAAAAAACAACAATAACTTTATTTCAAGTACAGAGGGCTACATTTGAAATATGTTAATTTTGCCTTTTTTTTTTCCATTTTCTTTTTACTTTCAGATCTAAGTACAAGCTGTGCATTTGACTCTATATCACCTGTTTGTGTTTTATGCTTTTCACCATTTTTATTACTGATAATATCATTTATATGAATAGTTAAAACGACTAGATGTGGTAACAACTCATACCTGTGGAAATTACATATGGTGTTAATGAGTCACAAGGCCAGTGATTCAAACTTCATCTGTAGTTTCATTTAAAAGATTTCTCCTCTTATTCAACCAAATAGCTCACCTGGACTATGTGTATGGTGGAATGGATGCCTACTCTAAAAGCCACTTTTGGAATTGGCTATTGTTAGGCAAATTGAGGACCAAAGGAATGAAATGCTTTGAGACAAGATGGGATGGGGAAGAAAGGAGTTTCCTAATTCAAAGAAATAAATAAGATGGTAACCTCAGAGTCAGATACCAAGAACGTGTGGGGCCAAAACCAAGAGTAGAGAATAAACAATATGTGAGAACTAGAAGAACTAAAGAGCCTCTTGATGAAAGTGAAAGAGGAGAGTGAAAAAGTTGGCTTAAAGCTCAACGTTCAGAAAACTAAGATCACGGCATCTGGTCCCATCACTTCATGGGAAATAGATGGGCGAACAGTGGAAACAGTGTCAGACTTTATTTTTTGGGGCTCCCAAATCACTGCTAATGGTGATTGCAGCCATGAAATTAAAAGACACTTACTCCTTGGAAGGAAGGTTATGACCAACCTAGATAGCATATTTAAAAACAGAGACACTACTTTGCCAACAAAGGTCCATCTAGTCAAGGCTATGGTTTTTCCAGTGGTCATGTATGGATGTGAGAGTTGGACGGTGAAGAAAGCTGAGTGCCGAAGAATTGATGCTTTTGAACTGTGGTGTTGGAGAAGACTCTTGAGAGTCCCTTGGACTGCAAGGAGATCCAATCAGTCCATCCTAAAGATCAATCCTGGGTGTTCATTGGAAGGTCTGATGTTGAAGCTGAAACTCCAATACTTTGGCCACCTGATGTGAAGAGTTGACTCATTGGAAAAGACCCTGATGCTGGGAAGGATTGGGGGTGGGAGGAGAAGGGGACGACAGAGGATGAGATGGTTGGGTGGCATCACTAACTCAATGGACATGGGTTTGGGTAAACTCCAAGAGTTGGTGATGGACAGGGAGACCTGGCATGCTGCGATTCATGGGGTCGCAAAGAGTCGGACACGACTGAGCGACTGAAGTGAACTGAGTGATCTAAGATGTGATCAGTACAGAATAATTTGGGGAGGTGCTCATTTTTACTACTAGCTCTTTTAAGGGGCCCGGCCTTCTTACTCAGGGGTACGTACACCTTGCACATAGTAAAGAGATCATATCTAGAAACTTTATCCTTACACCAGATACTTATAAAAAGATGTGCTTGGTCATGCCTGGCTACAGGTAAGACATAAAGTGTGGGTAGGTAGTTTAAATTCCTAGTCACTTGTAGAAAAAAGAACTCAAAGGCACTATTTTGAGTGGGATCAGCAGTGTCATCTTCAAGTACAAAGGAGAATAAGACAGCCAAGATTGAGAAAGAAATGACTCATGTTCAACATTTATCTTTTTATTTACAAGTCTATTGTTTCACAGAAACTAAATCTGTGCAAACTGCAAAAGTAAAATTTTCATATACACACAAATAAGAGACAGTGTTTACCATTCTGATCTAGACATATTAGCACTCAACTATGAGTCATATAGGCAAAGTGACAAAATTTTCCACTGTAGCATCTAAGAAAATTATTTTAGAAATCTCAAAAATAAGACTAGATTGCAAAGTGCCTAGCAACATTTTTTGAGTAAGCCAGTTACCAGAAGCTTGAAGATGTATTTATCTCAGGAATATCTAGCAACTTCCTGCCTCCAAAAAGATATTTGTACTCCGAGGCTGTAGATTTTTGTACTATACTGTTATATCCATAATTATAAGATCATAATCCTAAAGCGGAACAAAACCTAGTGATCAATCCATGTGATTCCTTCTTATTATAGCTCAGGAAGCTAAAAACTAAGCTAGTTAAGTGAATAATTAGTAAATAAAATCCAGTGAAACGTGAAAAACTCAATAGTACTTTTATAATAAATAATTAATAGATATAAATTTAAAATATGACATTAACTGTTGAACAATATAAGAGAGCTAAGTGGAGAAGTTAAGTTTCTTCCTTCTTAATGAATTTAATATCTTATGAAGAAAATATGCAAAGAGAATTTTACTATGTGCTGTTAAAAAGCCTCTCTAATACTTCTTGCTGTCTTTTTCTTATTTCACATTGTACAGTTATTAAATGTGTCTATAAAACCACTGACATGTTAAAAATACTTTTTAATAAAATTGACAGTATTCTCTCTCCTTTCTCTGCATCATTCCTGTTTTTTTTAGTATTACTTTACCCAGTTGGATGTAAACATGTGGGAATTGAGTTAATGTGTCATAGTTTAAGTAAATCTTTGACTTAAAACACTAAAGACAAAACTCTGACTGTTAGAAAATTGATTTGATTTGAAAAGAAATGGTTATGGTAAAATTTAAAGGGGAGAGTCAAGGGAAGGGGGAGGGATAAGTTAGAAGTATGGGATTAACAGATACTCACTACTATATATAAAGTAAACAAGGATTTACTGTATAGCACAAGGAACTATATTCAATATGTTGTAATAACTTATAAAAGAAAAGAATCTGAAGCTGAATACCTGAAACTAAGACAATATTGTATAGTATCAATGGGTAAATGAGATGAAAAAAATAAAATGGAAAAAGTCAAATCAGTTAAAATAGGAAGAAAGTGAAAATGCAGTGAATATTCACTTTAAAATTAATACTATAAATTATCTTTAGAAAACTTTCTAAATTACATTTCAAATACTTGCATCATTTAATTGTAATCTTCTAAAGACATGGTAATTACTGACTTAAAACAACTCACAATTTAGTCTTTGCTTTTTTAGATTAGAAATGAGTATGTTATTATTTTCTGTTAAATTAGCATTTTTAATTCCAATAATTATTTCAGGTTTAAACACTTGGAAGGCACTTACAGCAATCATAAAGATCATTACCATATCTGTTGCAAAAACTCATTTGTGATATTTTGATCCTCTTGAGAAATACTAAATCTGAGCCAATGTCAACTCAGAAAAAATTGGAACAGCTTAAAAGCAATTCTAGAATCATTTAGTGCTTAATATGTTCTAGGAGTGGAAGAATCAATGTCATGTTTAATCAGCTTAAAGATGTCATTCAGTAGAGAAAATGTCCTACTACTGGCCAATTATATTCCCACTGAAGTTAAGGATGGCATGGTCCTTTATGAAGAAAAAAACTGAGAGCGTGTGTACCCTTCATATAGGTCAGTAGCTGTTGTCCTATTTAGACTGTCTTTACTTTGTAGTAACCCTCACTAAGTTATAGAGTGGCCACCTTTATCTTAGGTCAGGTTGTCATATATTCTGTTGTGTCCTGGAATTCCTGGTTATGATAGTGTAATTGTTCATAATGTTCTCTACCATTCTCAAAAAAAGCGCCTCAGTTTGGGTGATAAATTATGTGATCACCCTTGTCATATGTATAATCTTTATTTACCAGGCATAATGGAATTTATTGTATGCATAAAATGCCTGGGTGGGTTTGGATGGGTGAGATATAACAGTTATAACAGTTGTGCTCAGTAACTAAGTCATGTCTGACTCTTTGCAACCCCATGGACTGTAGCCCATCAGGCTCGTCTGTCCATGGGATTTTCCAGGCAAGAATACTGGAGTGGGCTGCCATTCCCTCCTCCAAGGAATCTTCCCAACCCAGGATCAAATCCATGTCTCCTGCATCTCCTGCACTGCAGACAGATTATTTTACCTCTGAACCACCTGACCTCACATCTGTGATCAAGACATAATTCCTATATTTGGAAATTGTTGCCTAGTTGGAGAGAGAATGAACACTTCAGATAGTTAAGTCAGTATCTAATAAACTGAGAGAATAAGTAATGTGACCGATTAACATGAGAGCTCAGAGAAGTGGCAGATTTGGTGGCTGAAATGATAAGCAGTCATCCCTTTCTCTCCACTCTGACATTTTCTTATCCTATAGATACTCTCACTAAGGAAGCCCTGTGAACTGAGCATGCCTGTTCTATCTTATCTTTATCTTCTTATTCTCTGTATATGAGTATATCTGCTATGGCCCCATCTCTTCTAGCATTAAATTCTATAAAAGTTATTTTAACCTTATTGTAAATTTAATGTATCTAATGGCTAGTGAGACAATGATCCAGGCTTAAGGCTTTTCACAGATAATAATCGTTCATATATTAAGTTGCTGCTCTTACATCCAAAATATGTGGTCCTTCAAAGTGAACTTCAGCAGTTATTTCTTTCCTTTGGTCTGAACTTTTCCAGGTGGGGTTTCCCAAAAGAAACACTGTTGGGAAGATTGAGTAGAGATTGGCCCATATTTTGAAGGTTATCTGGTTTTAGTACCATGGGAATTCCATAAAATGTTAAATCTAGAGTCATCACTATTTCTGAAATATTTTATCTAAACCACCACCACCAAATTTGAACTGACATTGACTTAGAAGAAGTTTCTCAGGAAATTGAACTAGAAAGTGATCATTTATCTATATTTGCCTTACACATCTATGAGACAATGGACGCTTTGATTAATTTTTGCTTATTTCTATACAAAAGACCTTTATTATGTCCATGAGTAAATCATCTGAGAAAAGATACATAATCTTTTTAAGTTGCTGTTCAGTTAGTAAAATCATACGAATGACTCAATGATTAACTTTGGCTTTAATGCAGGTTTACCTTAGATATATCACTATTTCTTAAATGTACAACTTTCATCTTCAATATTTATAAGGCCTCCCGGGTCTCTGATCACAATTCAAGAGAGTGTCACTTTGCACTGACAGTCCAAAAACTGTTTTGATTTTTATATTTTTAACAGGATATATTGTGCTCACCTGATTATCCAACCCCCAAACAAAATTTATTCCATACATTCTTAAGGTAAATGATATTTGCTTTTGGTTTGCATGTCAATTACGTAATGATTACATAATGAGTTCTCACTGAGGCTTATTTGTAGCAATGCTTTTTTTTTGTGAGTTTGATTAGCAAAGCTAAATCTTAAAGTCAACTTGTCAATTTTAAATGCAGCCATTAGTTTTTCAGGATTTTTAAAACAACACTAAGATATGCCTTAGATAATTATTGTAATTTTCTCTTCATAGGAGGATTTGAAGGATAATAATCCTTGTGTTTTAGATAAACTTTTATGCAAACAGTGTCCAGAAAAAAGATCTAATCCTCATTAAAAGTGGCTATGCATGGTTAGCCTCTACATTTAATAGAAAATCAAGATTTGCTGGTGCAAAGATAGTGTCTGTTGATTCAGAAGATTATAGCAGTGATTTTTCTAGAAGCTAATGAAAGGTACTAAAGTGAATCAATAATCTTACTGCTATGTGTTTTAAATGCTTAAAGAAAACTAGAATGCATAATATACATATGAATTGGTTATAGCTCTGTTTTGATAAAAAATTTGTGATTCAGATATGCATACAAGCAGGAATCAAGTGTGACAGCAAGCAGCATAAACATTTATAATCACCTGCTTTGATAGGAACCAAACCTATGACAGTTACATTGATGACTGGAGTACCTACAAATGGATATAAGAATTTACATTGGTGGAAATTGGAACGTATATCCAAAGTAACATATAGTCAAATATTTCAAGTAATGATTGTATGCAACATACAGAGCCTATAAAATTATTAGAGTTCTGTGTATATTTAACATTTTATGTGCACAATTGTCTTTTCTTTGGTCAAATTGCCTATTACATATTTTTAAAAATGAAAAGATATAGATGATGCTAAACAATAAGTTTGTTTTTTGACATGAAAACCTGTATGGTTAATAATTTTATTTTTATAACATTTCCACAGCATAGAAACCAAGTTAGAAAAGGAGACAAAGTAATTTTATATTTTGAATCTATTATATTTACTGGCCTGCCTGCCAACTTGCTTAGCCAGAAAGCTACTAGTTGCTTGAGACAATCACAAGTATTAATTTTTAGAAATATTTTATTTAAACTGTGTTTTTCATCTTTGTTTTTAGTATCTGACATTTTATATTTCTCAAATTAAATATGATCTTGTATATGGCAAAATGTAAATATTATTTTTATGAATTCATTCAGCTATATACAATTACTTAAATATCTATTAAATACCAAGTATTAAGCTATATAATAAGTGACTACATCATTTCTCCCAAATATGCATTATTTAACACAATGAGACAACTAATTCTGATTTACATGCTTTTTAAATTTATACACAGAAATAGGTAGTCCTTTAGGGGAAAAACACAGAAAAATGGATATTATTTCATCTTTCAAGTAATACTACTAATACAATCCTGAATAATACAGTGTGTGTTAGTCATCCAGTCATGTCTGACTCTTTGTGACCCCATGGAACCCACACATCTCCTCTGTCCATGGAATTCTCCAGGCAAGATTACTGGCATGGGTTTCCATTCCCTTTTTCAGGGGATCTTCCTAACCCAGGGGTCAAACCCAGGTCTCTTATATTGCGGAGAGATTCTTTACTGTTTGAGTCACCAAGGAATCGAAAAATGAAGAGGTAGTAAAAAAATAGTACAGAGTATTTGATATGGGAATGCACTTTAAAGAATAAAGCCCTATACTGGCATGTCTGAATTCTTGGAGTGCGTAAAAACCTTATCAAGAAAGTGAGTCTGCTATGATTCCATGTAAATGGCTTGGCCTGGCTCTCCTTGGCTTCTGGTCCAGCTTCCCACTCCTCCACTGGCTTCACTAGCCTGACCAGTACACAATAGGCATGCCACTTTCAACTTCATTCATATTTTAATGATTTGTCTGGCTTATTTCTATTTTTCTGAGTAATAATGCTGTTTGAAAGCTCAGTTTCAGAGCTATTCCTTGTAACTATCCTATAGTGAGAACCCAGTCCATTTATCATTGAGTTGTACAGAGAATACAAAATAAGCATCATTAGAGAAGAGGTAAGAGTGTGAAGTGAGAAGGTAATAGAGAAAAAGGGCCCTGTGTCTCCAGCCCTAGAATGGATAGCTTAGAAATGTAAAGCCAAGTTGCTGCTGCTGCTAAGTTGCTTCAGTCGTGTCCGACTCTGTGCGACCCCGTAGATGGAAGCCCACCAGGCTCCCCCGTCCCTGGGATTCTCCAGGCAAGAATACTGGAGTGGGCTGCCATTTCCTTCTCCAATGCATGAAAGTGAGAAGTGAAAGTGAAGTCGCTCAGTCGTGTCCGACTCCTAGCGACCCCATGGACTGCAGCCTACTAGGCTCCTCCGTCCATGGGATTTTCCAGGCAAGAGTACTGGAGTGGGGTGCCGTTGCCTTATCCTAAAGCCAAGTTACGGCCTATAAATAATTGAGAGTTATCTATAAACATGTGAAGCATGTGTGTGTGTGTGTGTGTGTGTGTGTGTGTGTGTTGTTTTAATAGTAAGAATTGTATGCAAACTAATCTAAAGCAAAAATAATAAAATATCCCATATGTAGACAGTTGTGAATAAATTGCCAAATGATACTTTCTCACATGCAGTTGAATTAGGTTTAAAAATAATTTCATGAATTATTTAATTGAGATCGTAAAAATATTTAACCTGAAATCCAAAGATATTTGGAATAATTTTACTTAGCACAAGTATGGCAGGTATAAGAGTTAAATAATACGAGTCAGAGAACTGTCATGGGTTAACTTTCAGATCACTGAATACATATTATGTGCTAGACACAGCATAAACCTTAATTTCATTGAATTGTATAAACAACCTTACATTATAAATATTATTTGTATTTCCATTTGACACTTGAGGAAACAAATGCTTAGATAAGAAAGTCTTCAAAATGAAGCAGCACAGCAAAGATCTTCATCCACGTCTCTGACGCCAGGTATTGTCTTTAAAAAGAAAATGAAATTAAGTTAACTAAGTTAATAGAGTGATCAAGATCACGGACTTTAATGGAAGTCAGACCTGGGTTTAGATTCTGACTACCATTGATGCATAGTGGCTCTGTGGACTTGAATAAATTACTCATTCTGTTTGCGCCTGGGTTCCAACATTTATAACATGGGCTAACAACACATCCAGTAAGCACTCAATATTGTTAATACTATTAAGATAGATGTGTTACTTTAACTGACTCTGTTATTTATGATAAGTATAACTCTGTTGGTATTCACCCAAATATTTTAAGTGATGTTTTGTCTTCAATAATATCGTAACCTGTCTGATCTTTTCTTTGTGATCCCAAGTAGAGGAGGCTCATAAAATGTAAGAGGTCATAATCCTCTCTTTCTAAGCAAGTTCCTGTGTTAAAACAGGTACTTTATAACTGCTGCTGCTGCTGCTGCTAAGTCGGTTCAGTCGTGTCTGACTCTGTGCGACCCCATAGACGGCAGCCCACCAGGCTCCGCTGTCCCTGGGATTCTCCAGGCAAGAATACTGGAGTGGGTTGCCATTTCCTTCTCCAGTGCTTGAAAGGGAAAAGTGAAAGTGAAGTCACTCAGTCGTGTCCGACTCTTAGCGACCCCATGGACTGTAGCCTACCAGGCTCCTCCGTCCATGGGATTTTCCAGGCAAGAGTACTGGAGTGGGGTGCCATTGCCTTCTCCTACTTTATAACTACTGGGTAGTAATACTGCTAATGGAATATGTATACATTAAAAGCAACTCTTTGGTGATAGCCCTTTATTAACAGCAATTAAATATATTAAGGAGCCTTGTTTTGCACAGTCTTTCAGTGACAGAACATTAAAGATGTATATGTTATAATTACAATTATTCTTTTTCTTCATTGTCCTGCTGAGGAATGTACTGTAATTCTGGCAGTCAGACTACAGAGTTGGCTTGCTTTCCTTGGATTGCAGATGTCTAATTGCAAGCAACCATTTCATTTTAAATGGCTCATTAAAGTAGAAACTATTTAGCATCAATAACATGGACCAGCATCCATGATTATGCATTTAATTAAAGAGGTATGTTTTTCTCACTTTTCTAATTTTTCAATTAATTAATGCCTCGGTCTATACATACATACATGCACATACACACACACACATTCCCACAGAATTATACAAAGACTTTCTTCAATGTTAAATTTTATTGCTTTGAAAGAGTTAAAATTCCTTGGTTAATTGTTCCAGTCAGCTTGTATAGAGAGTACTAATTATAAAATTATAGTAGAACTTATGTTGTTATTTAACCCAAGTAGACTGGGTATATATATATATACGAATCGATTTCCTGTTTTATAGATTTTCTAGATTAATATTTCACCTTAATAAATGTCTTTGTTCACTAACTATGACACTGTTTGTTGATTGTCATTTCAAAGAATTGAAAAATAGAGAAATACTTGTCAAATTCTGAACTACTGATTTTAACCAATGACTGAAATAGGATGGTGAAAAGAGAAAAAAGGAAGCAATTCTGATCTCTCTCATACATAAAAGATCAATCACTGAAGCATGGTTTTGACGTGGTAGTGTGATCTGTTTTTCATATTGTAAAAATAGTTTTATCTAACAGCATTTGTTCAGAAACAGAAGTTTCAAATGTATATATATTTTACTTTTAATATAATAATAATGGAATTTTAAAAATCTTTGAAAAGGACTGGCTATTATCTATATTACAATTCTACTACCAGAAATGATGAGCTATATGAACTGCAATTAGTTGACAATGAAGTTAATATATGCATAATTATTTACAAGTTATTTGTAAATAGCCGTAGGGTTTTTTTTTTTTAGATGCATAAATTTCAATAAGTGAAATGTCAGTTAGAGGATCTGCTAATAATAGCCTTCCTCAGTGATCAATGCAAAGAAATAGAGAAAAGCAATAAAATGGGAAAAATTAGAATCTATTCAAGAAAATTAGAGACAGCAAGAGAAGATATCATGCAAATATGGGTACAATAAAGGACAGAAATGGTATGGACCTAACAGAAGCAGAAGATATTAAGAAGAGGTGGCAACAATACACAGAAGAACTACACAAAAGAGATCTCCATGACCCAGATAACCATGATGCTGTGATCACTCACCTGGAGGCAGACATCCTGGAATGCTGAGTCAAGTGGTCTTTAGGAAGCATCACTTCAAATGAAACTAGTGGAGGTGATGGAATTCCAGTTGAGCTATTTCAAATCCTAAAAGATGATGCTGTGACACTGCTGCACTCAATATGCCAGTGAATTTGGAAAACTCAGCAGTGGCCACAGGACTGGAAAAGGTCAGTTTTCATTCCAACACCAAAGAAAGGCAATGTTAAAGAATGTTCAAACTACTGCACAATTGCAATCATCTCACATGCTTGCAAAGTAATGCTCAAAATTTTCCAAGCCAGGCTTTAACAGTACGTGAACTGAGAACTTCCACATGTTCAAGGTGGATTTAGAGAAGGCAGAGGAACGAGAGATCAAATTGCCAACATCCGTTGGATCATTGGAAAAGCAAGAGAGTTCCAAAAAAACATCTACTTCTGCTTTATTGACTATGCCAAAGCCTTTGACTGTGTGGATCACAACAAATTGTGGAAAATTCTTTAAGAGATGGTAATACCAGACCATCTAACCTGCCTGCTGAGAAATCTGTATGCACGTCAAGAAGCAACAGTTATAATTGGACATGGAACTACAGACTGGTTCCAAACTGGGAAAGCATTACATCAAGGTTGTATTATGTCACCCTGGTTATTTAACTTATATGCAGAGCATATCATGAGAAATGCAGGGTTGGATAAAGCCCAAGCTGGAATCAAGATTGCTGGGAGAAATATCAATAACCACAGATACGCAGATGACACCACCCTTATGGCAGAAAGCAAAGAAAAACTAAAGAGCCTCTTGATGAAAGCGAAACAGGAGAGTGAAAAGCTCAATATTCAGAAAACTAAGATCATGGCATCTGGTCCCATCACTTCATGGCAAATAGAGGGGGAAACAATGAAAACAGTGAGAGATTTTATTTTGAAGGGCTCCAAAATCACTGCAGATGGTGACTGCTGCCATGAAATTAAAAGACGCTTGCTCCTTGGAAGAAAAACTATGGCCAACATAGACAACATATTAAAAAGCAGAGAAATTACTTTATCAACACAGGTCTGTCTAGTCAAAGCTATGGTTTTTCCAGTAGTCATGTATGGATGTAAGAGTTGGACTGTAAAGAAATCTGAGCACCGAAGAATTGATGCTTTTGAACTGTGTTATTGGAGAAGACTCTTGAGAGTCCCTTGGACAGCAAGAGGATCCAACCAGTCCATCCTAAGGGAAATCAGTCGTGAATATCCACTGGAAAGACTGATGCTGAAACACCAATACTTTGGCCACTTGATGTGAAGAACTGACTCATTGGAAAAGACTCTGGTGCTAGGAAAGATTGAAGGTGGGAGGAGAAGGGGATGACAGAGGATGAGGTGGTTGGATGGCATCACCAAGTCGATGGACATAAGTTTGAGCAAGCTCCGGGAGTTTGTGATGGACAGGGAAGCCTGGCGTGCTGCAATCCATGGGGTCACAAAGAGTCAGACATGACTGAGTGACTGAACTGAACTGAACTAATAATAGCTAAACATAAACTAGGCAGTCTTTTATTAGTTTCTTTTTAATTTTATTAGAAACAACAACTTATTTGCTTCTGTAGGATTGCAATATGCTGACATACTATATCATGTGTAATTGTGAGACAGTGAAGAAGTCTCTGTTGGTAACTCCTGATCTCCAAAGAGCGAAGAAATCAACAGAGTCACGTTGAAGTAAAACTCAGTATGTTAAAACATATTTAGCAAGTATGTAACAATGAGACTGAGACTATATGTATGTGTGTGTATATCTATCTATCTATCTATCTATCTATCTATCTATCTATATATATATAGATGTACATGCAAAATAAGAATATAATATAAAAAGTGTGTTAGTCGCTCAGTTATGTCTGACTCTTTGTGACCCCATGCCCCATGCTCCTCTGTCCATGGAATTCTCTAGGCAAGAATACCGGAGTGGGTTGCCATTCCCTTCTGCAGAGTATCTTAAAGACCCAGGGATCAAAACCTGTCTCCCTCATTGAAGGCTGCTTCGTTACCAGAGAAGGACGCATAATATAAAACTTACTTCAGTTCTATCTTGTCAAGCAGCCAGAGGTGGTCTCACAAGTTTAAGCTCAGTTGATCTTCTTTTAAAATTATTTTATTTTAGTATTATTATTTTTAAATTGAAGTATAGTTGCTGTACAATGTTGTGTTATTTTCTGCTGTACAACAAAATGAAGGTCAGTTGGTCTTGATGGGAGTTCTTCTACCTCCTCACCAGATGTTTACGTTGCATTCTCTTTTCCCACAGTGACTAGTAACATTAAAAAAAAAAAAGTTCTGAAAGATAGTTTTTACCACCCAACAAAAAAGTTATTATATAATAATTGTTATTAATACCTTGATATGTGCATTTGTGTTCCAACTGCCTTTGTCCCATTCTTTTTTTACCCTCCATTCTTATTTTGAGTCAAAAGCAAGAAAAGAAACAAGTGAAAATGAGATTGTGAGAGAAGAACAGAGAGAGAAGGAAGAAAATAGGAAGATGAACATCAAGAAAAAAAAGAGAAAAAACAATCGTTCACTGTGGGGACAGAATCATGTAAAAAGAAGTAAAAATGAGAGAATCTATCAGGACTTGAGAGAATAAGACAGACAGATAGTTAATATTAAGAAGACTGAGGAAAAGGGAGGGCGCCGAAAGCGGAGTCTGAAGTGTTAGTAAACTATGCTCCTCACATACTGCAATTTACTTGAATGTTCCTCTTCAAAGTGCTATCATATCTTATCATTTCTTTGAAATGCAAAGCAGATGATTGATTACTATTCATCATTTTTCAACTTTCTTTACAAGCCAAATCTTCAAGTATTTCTATGCAGTTTCAGTCTGTGTAGCTAACAAGTCTTAGAAATTATCCCAGCAGTGAAGAGAGCATGACATATCTTAAGGAAGAAATGAATTTAAACTAAAAGTGAATTGTGACTCTTTTATTAATAGATAATTCCCACCCTAACCTGGTTACCAAAATAAGTGTTTTGTTTCCTTTGTTTATCATCCCTGCCCTGCATTACTGAGTAGCTTTTCTGGAGAGGGGACTGCATATATATGGAGGGCAGGGAGGAGAATCAAGTAAAAGGAACAAAACACTTATTTTGGTAACCAGGTTAGGATTGGAATCTATATATGAAAGGGTCACAAAGGGTCTGGTGGTCTTCCCTTATGGATCAGCAGTAAAGAATCCTCCTGCCAATGCAGGAGACACAGGTTCAATCCCTGGGTCAGGAAGATCCCCTGGAGAAGGAAATGACAACCTACTCCCGTATTCTTGCCTGGGAAATCCCATGGATAGAGAAGCAGGCAGGCTACTGTCTATGGGGTTTCAAAAGAGACACATGGTTTACCAACTAAACAACACAACAATGAAGGGGACTACCAGGAAAATATCTTTGTGTTACACTAAGAACTTAAGGATGGAATGATAATAAAATGTATACAAAATCTCTGCCAAGTTCACTGTACTTAGGAACACAGGCAGACACAACGATATGATTCATGACAATTTCAAAGCCTGTTGTAAATTCAAAATTTCAGTACAGTGTAAATTTAGAATTTAGAATGGAAATCTGGATAGACACATGACAAAAATATTCTTGTTTAGGGTTTCTTTTAGGGAGTTTTGTAGAAAAGAACCTAAACTCACCTTTTATGTAAACCACAGAATAGATGATGTTGTTCAAATAAAAAGGTAAAAATCATGATCCTCACATAGTAAAATTGAACTCCTGTTAAACATTTTATTTAACTTGCAAGGGGACCAGGCAGATATCAAAACCAATTAAAAAGAAAATCCAAGGAACATACATTTATAGACCAGGAATATGCAAATAAAGGCAAAGCTTTATTTTTCAACAAGGAAGGAAAGCAAAGTCAAAAGGATCTTCTACCAAACAAGACAGAATTTTTATGTGTGTTAAACACCTATAATTTGCAGAGTTTTAAACTGTCTTTCATAGAATTATAATTTTGGCCTGCCAAAGCCAAGAGTGCTATAAACAATACACTGTGAATGGTAACTGCAGCCATGAAATTAAAAGATGCTTGCTCCTTAGAAGGAAAGCTATGACAAATGTAGACAGTGTATTGAAAAGCGGAGACATCACTTTACCGACAGAGGTCTCTATAGTCAAAGCTATGGTTTTTCCAGTTGTCCTGTAGGGATGTGAGAGTTGGATCATAAAGAAAGCTGAACACCAAAGAATTGATGCTTTCAAATTGTGGTGCTGGAGAAGAATCTTGAGAGTCCTTTGGACTACAAGGAGATCAAACCAGTCAATCCTAAAGGAAATCAACCCTCAATGGAAACAACAACTCAATGGAAAAGATTGATGCTGAAACTGAAGCTCCAATACTTTGGCCACCTGATGCAAAGAGCTGATTCATTGGAAAAGACCCTGATTCAGGGAAAGTTTGAGGGCAGGAGGAAGAAGGGGGTAACGGAGGATGAGATGGTTGTATAGGATTAATTACTCAATGGACACGAATTTGAGCAAACTCCAGGATATAGTGAAGGACAGAGGAGCCTGGAAAGAGAGTCAGACATGACTTAGCAGCTGAACACCAACAACATAAACAATATGACATTTTCCTTTGAATTATAGATATTTTCTCTCAAATAGTAGCATCAAGAACCTAGAGAACCGTAATAACACTCATTGCATCATCTTCAGATGAGTAGTAAGTAGCCTATCCTGAACATTACAAAAAATAAATACCTTGATTACACAAATTATTGTATAAAACATTTTTCAGTTCTTGGTGTTTGTACACACACATAGACACACACAATTTTGTTTTCCTAGAGTGAAATCACTGCTTTATATTTTGGTTATTCCTTTTACATAGAACTTAACGTTTCACATAGTCTAATCAGTTGATCTAGTCTTCTGGGATTATGCATTTTCTGTCTTCTATGGATGAAACAAATTAACCTGTTTGCATCTTGAATAGAAACATGTAAAGGTTTGATTAATAGTAGAATTACAGGGTCTGTTTTGAAGCAGAGGAAATGGTATAATTAATTAATTACACTCTATTTTTAGGAATTATCATTTTGTTGAGATTGCATTAGATGATTATAATCTTTTTTTTTTTTTTTTTTGCTTTGCAATAGAGTAGATACTTGTTTTTCAGTAATAGTTTAAAGATACTATGGGAGGTCTGGTTTTATATCAACAGATCACCTATATTTATGTATTTATTCTGTGGTTCAATTTCTTTTAACTTCAAATCAAATAATGCCCTAGAGACTTTATGCCAAGTCCAGAACTCAAAATATTCATATTCTGATTGCTTCTGTGCTTTCATCATCTTTATAATGGGATTCTGATTAGAATATAACATTTGTTTATCTTTCTGCTTTGGAAAGTAACATGTCTAAATGCAACCATCTCTCTTAAATTACTCTTTTAAAAAAGTCAACCAAATGTGCACTTTCATGTCTTTGCTGAAAATTTTTCAGTTACCCCCCTTACTGAGGTCTACCAGGCTCTGATCCATTTGGCCTCATTGGACTCTCCTTCCCCTATTTTCCACCTCCATTTTTGCTTTTGTTCTGTTTGTCATCCAGTTGTTAAGAGTCTCTTCTCTTACTTAATGTTGGCCCATATTCTTGCCTGGAAAATCCCATGTGCAGAGGGGCCTGGCAGGCTACAGTCTGTGGCGTCACAAAAAGTCAGACATGACTGAGTACACATGCGCACATAATTACGAAGGCAGAGGAAATTAAGGAAGGAGAAAGTCTGGGGGGGAGATGATGACTGTAGCTTTAATATCTGTAGCTTGAGGGCCTGGTGACCTCATCGGAGTGTTGTAGGTTGGATGTTCAGATGTGCAGTGTGGGGTGATTGTACTCATCGTAAGTGGCCATGAGTCCCTTAGAGAGAGACTGTAGACATAGAGAAGAATAGAGGATTTAATGAAAAGTCATCAGAATTTAACTGATAGAGGAGGAAGTCACCCTCAGTTGTCCTCTGTTCCTGTTGTGGTCAATATATCAGCTTTCATGCATTATCTCAGAAATATCAGGGTCTAGAAAGAAATAGTACCCTGGTGTAAAATGTGCAGAAACCATGACTCCATTTAATCTCTAGATTTGGGTCATATTTTAATAAGAGTTTCAACGTTTATTGCCTTTAAGTTAATTTTCACATCTGTCAGCAAAATGCTTTTGTAGGCTGTAGGTCTACTTTGGCTGTAGATGTGAAGTGGATGATGCATCAAGGAAGAGGTTGAGCAAAAATCAATCTACTTCAGAATTGATTAAAATCAGGAAAAACTTCCAATTTCAACAGGATATTTATGATGAGAATAATTAAATGAGCTTTAGCATCAAATGAACTATTGATTACTCAGAAATATCAGGTCTAAGAAGATAGAGATTGAGATGTATGACTTTTTTTCCTAGTAAAAAGTAACAGACAACTCCATTCCTCTGTAACTTAGAATTAAATGGTTGTGTGGAGGAATCAGAAACTTATCACAACATTGTAGACAAAATACAATAAAGCTATGTAAATTCTTAAGTTAGTGGTGCAATTTTCTACCATCTTTAGGATTTGTGCTTTGATGATGTTCAAATTTCAGTTTTATATTTTTCCCCTGGAAATTGTTCTGATATTCCTACCTGCCCTATCTTCACAGCCTGTTGATCCACTACCTTCTCTATCCTCTGAGATGTGGGCACCGTTCACTCATTTGTCTGTCCATTAATTCATCGGTAAATATTTATTAAGCAAGAGCCTCAAGGTTACATTCTAGAGCAGGGTTTCTCGATATTGGCACTCTTGACAATTTAGGCTAGATAATTATTTGTTTACAGCGGCTGTCATGTTGGATGTTTAGCAGCATCCATGGACTCTTCCCAGTAGATGCCACTAGCACCTTCCAAAAATGCCTGTAGACAGTGCCAAATGTCCCCTTGGTGGCAGAATCATCCTTTTAAGTTCCAGATGGAAGAAATAGACAGTAGAAAACACAATATTAGTGGTGATCAGTGCTATGAAGTAAAGTAACTGGCATTGTGGTAAGAGAGGTAGCGGGCAAGAATTCTAAAGGTTCCTCATCAAGGACAGCAGGCACCGTGCAGCATGGACACGTGCAGGCCTGTTTCTCATTTCATAGACGCTCTTCACTCACTGAGAGCCTTTCTATAGAATCGTCAGTTAGTGCAGGTGGCTGATGTATTTGGAGAAGAAAATGGTGACCACTCCAGTATTCTTGCCTGAGAAATCCCACGGACAGAGGAGCCTGGCAGGCTACGGTCCATGGAGTCTCAAAAAGTCAGACACAACTTGGTGACTAAACAAAAGAACAGCCTGATATATTATTTATATGATTAAATTATCTCTGATTCTTGACTATTTACAAAATGCCACGATCAAAATAAGGTGTTTTTTGAATACGTCGAGTTCCTCCACTGAACTGAACATTTATAACTTCAAATACACTATCACATGCTATTGATTTTGCCATCCTATTTCTGCCACTGGGAAACATGAAGATCAATAAGTCACATAGGTTCTCAGTGGGTGGTTGGAAGGTATATTTATTTAATATTGTTCTGTTAATTTTTTGTAAATAAATTTATTTATTTTAGTTGGGGGCTAATTACTTTACAATATTGTAGTGGTTTTTGCCATACATCAACATGAATCAGCCATGGGTTTACACGTGTTCCCCATCCTGAACCCCCTTCCCACCTCCCTCCCCATCCTATCCCTCTGGGTCATCCCATTGCCCCAGCCCTGAGCATTTGTCTCATGCATTGAACATGGAATGGTGTTCTGTTTCACATATGATAATATACATGTTTCAATGCTATTGTCCCAGAACGTCCCACCCTCACCTTCTCCCTCAGAGTCCATAAGACTGTTCTATGCATCTGTGTCTCTTATTCTGTCTCGCATATAGGGTTATCATTACCATCTTTCAAATTACATATATATGCATTTGTATACTGTATTGGTGTTTTTCTTTCTGGCTTACTTCACTCTGTATAATGAGTTCCAGTTTCATCCATCTCAATAGAACCGATTCAAATGTATTTTTTTAATGGCTGAGTAATATTCCATTGTGTATATGTACCACAGCTTCCTTATCCATTCGTCTGCTGATGGACATCTAGGTTGCTTCCATGTCCTGGCTATTGTAAACAGTGCTGTGATGAACATTGGGGTACACGTGTCTCTTTCAATTCTGGTTTCCTCAGTGTGTATGCCCAGCAGTGGGATTGCTGGGTCATATGGCAGTTCTATTTCCAGTATTTTAAGGAATCTCCACACTGTTCTCCATAGTGGCTGTACTAGTTTGCATTCCCACCAACAGTGTAAGAGGGTTCCCTTTTCTCCACACCCTCTCCAGCATTTATTGCTTGTAGACTTTTGGATAGCAGCCATTCTGACTGGTGTGTAATGGTACCTCATTGTGGCTCTGGTTTGCATTTCTCTAATAATGAGTGATGTTGAGCATCTTTTCATGTGTTTGTTAGCCATCTGTATGTCTTCTTTGGAGAAGTGTCTGTTTAGTTCTTTGGCCCATTTTTTGATTGGGTCGTTTATTTTTCTGGAATTCAGCTGCAGGAGTTGCTTGTATATTTTTGAGATTAGTTGTTTGTCTGTTGTTTCGTTTGCTATTATTTTCTCCCATTCTGAAGGCTGTCTTTTCACCTTGCTTATAGTTTCCTTTGTTGTGCAAAAGCTTTTAAGTTTAATTAGGTCCCATTTGTTTATTTTTGCTTTTATTTCCAATATTCTGGGAGGTGGGTCATAGAGGATCCTGCTGTGATTTATGTCGGAGAGTGTTTTGCCTATGTTTTCCTCTAGGAGTTTTGTAGTTTCTGGTCTTACATTTAGATCTTTAATCCATTTTGAGTTTATTTTTGTGTATGGTGTTAGGAAGTGTTCTAGTTTCATTCTTTTACAAGTGGTTGACCAGTTTTCCCAGCACCACTTGTTAAAGAGATTGTCTTTTTTGTTTGTTACGTTATTTAATCTATCTTAAACCAGATCTGTCATGTTTATGAATTTCACAATAGTCAGCATCCTGAATTAGAGAGGCTGTGACGCTGTGGTAAATAAAGAGCAGTGTCTGTGAGTAGCACATGAAAATCCCAGTTCGGTTTCTGTTATTAACTGGCTGGTGGACCTTGAGCAAATTGATTTATCTTTGGGTATCTTCCCTTCAAAGGAACTATTATACATATTTTAGAAGTTTGCTTCATAGTGTTCTATGAAAAGTTATATAGTAGATATGAGAGGATTTTGATTGTTATGAATACTAATATATAATGAAAAGTGAAAAAATGAATGTGTTAGTTGCTCACTTATGTATAGTTCTTTGAGACCCCATGGACTATACCCCACCAGGCTCTTCTGTCCATATGCTGAAATATTTTATATGTATATATAAAATATTATATACACACACACACACACACATATATATATGTATATATTCTTCCTCAAGGGATATACATAACACTTTGCCACAAACTTTTGAGCTATTCTGCAGGATCTAAGACCCTTACCAAGGTAGAAGATTGTGACTAGACATAGATAGATAAATAGATAGACAGACAGACAGACAGACAGACAGATATAGATACAGTTATAGATATAGATGCCAAGCAAGGAGAATGGGTGGTTCATCCTCAAAGAGCCTCAGTAGCTTTCAGGGAAGCATTTGTAAAGGCAACATTTGGGGTGAGGGTTGCAGGGTGCATGACTTTCTTCTGATTGCTAGATGGTGAGGTGGTGGTGTTTCAGGAATCTTAATTATCAAACTTCTGGTTCCAACCAATCTGGGATCTACATACTTCTGCTCAGCATGTAGGCACCATCCTCTACCTGGGTGAGTATCTTAGATCCTGCAGAATAGCTCAAAATTTTGTGGTAGAGTGTTATGTATATTCTTTGAGGAGGAACTCAGACTCTGTTTTATCACAAATTCTTGACTGTTTTTTCTTTGTTTCTTCATTCTCACTTCCCTAATGAGTGACTGCCCTTTGGAACTTAAAGAAGGCTTAGGAGACTAAAACCTTCTACAAACAAGAAACAGGGTATAAGGGGCGGGGGGTGTTGTACTCAGGAGGACCCTGCAGTGTCTGCTTAGTTTTAGTCCCTCCTTTTCTTTGGTGTCACACAAGTGTATGCTCCTCGGTTATTGTCACGTCACAACAAAGATTTGGAATGACGGACATTAGAGCCCTTGGCGGGTCATGGCTCGCAGGTCTTGCACAGAACGTGTTATAGCTCTTAGACGAATCAGTGTTACAGCTCAGTGTTACAGCTCTTTTATTTAGATAATAGCAGGAAAAATCCATCCTTGAAGCATGAGGGCCTGACGACCATCGACTCAAAAACACAAAGAAAAGAATGCCCCAGCGCGTGGGAGAGGAAAAAAAGGGGAGAGTGCGCTTTGGCTCCTCTTTTTATATGTTTTTTCCTCCCCCTGAGCCTGCCCTATGTAAATTGGGCTTAGCCAGGAGTGCTGTTCTACCTGAAGTTCTCAATCCGGACCTCGGACTTTCCTTTGACCTTCCTTTGTTCCATTTTCGCAGGCTTTTCCCTTCCCTGTCTTCAGCCACCACCATTCGGGACTCCTGTTTCCCATTCTAACTACCTAACATTTGGTAATACTCAATCCTGAAGGGAATAGGAGTAGGACAAGAAAAGGAATAAGATTTTAGATAGGTTAATTATAAACCTTGTAGGGAAATACACTTTTAGGGGGCCTCAGTTTCCATATATATCTTTTTAAAAATCAGGTAAATGTATTAAAGGTAATTTGTATTTCTCGGATACTACTGAAACCAAATAGGAAAAGGAATATGTCAAGGCTGTATATTGTCACCCTGCTTATTTAACTTATATGCAGAATACATCATGAGAAACACTGGGCAGGAAGAAGCACAAGCTGGAATCAAGATTGCTGGGAGAAATATCAATAATCGCAGATATGCAGATGACACCACCCTTATGGCAGAAAGCAAAGAAGAACTAAAGAGCCTCTTGATGAAAGTTAAAGAGGAGAATGAAAAAGTTGTTTTAAAGCTCAACATTCAGAAACCTAAGATCATGGCATCCAGTCCCATCACTTCATGGCAAATAGATGGGGCAACAGTGGTAACAGTGGCTGACTTAATTGTTTTGGGCTCCAAAATCACTGCAGATGGTGATTGCAGCCATGAAATAAAAATATGCTTACTCCTTGGAAGGAAAGTTATGGCCAACCTAGACAGCATAGACAGCAGAGATATTACTTTGTCAACAAAAGTCTGTCTAGTCAAGGCTATGGTTTTTCCAGTAGTCATGTATGGATGTGAGAGTTGGAGTATAAAGAAAGCTGAGCACCAAAGAATTGCTGCTTTTGAACTGTGGTGTTAGAGAAGACTCTTGAGAGTCCCTTGGACTGCAAGGAGATCCAACCAGTCCAGCCTAAAGGAGATCAGTCCTGGGTGTACATTGGAAGGACTGATGTTGAAGCTGAAACTCCAATACTTTGGCCACCTGATGCAAAGAGCTGACTCATTTGAAAAGACCTTGATGCTGGGAAGGATTGGGGGCAGGGAGAGAAGGGGACGACAGAGGATGAGATGGTTGAATGGCATCACCAATTCAATGAACATGAGTTTGGGTAAACTCTAGGAGTTGGTGATGGACAGGGAGGCCTGGCGTGCTGCAGTTCATGGGGTAGCAAAGAGTCGGACACGACTAAGTGACTGAACTGAACTGAAATCAAAGGAGAACAAATGTCACTGTGCCTATTACCCAATGTTTCATCGAATCAGCATCTTTAATTTTCTCAGCCTCCTGCACTATCTGGTAAATTTACCTCCAGTCTGCCATGTTTACCTTTTTCCACTGAAAACTTACCATAATTTTCTGTTAGGCTTGCCCTACCTAACTAACTACAATGAGACTCTTAACAGCTTTTGTTCTAGGGCAGTGATTCTCTTTTTCATTACCAGTCCTCAGCCCCCAAGGAGCCTTCTTAGACATTGTTTTCCTAACTGCTCACCCCATGAAATGTTAATACTGCACATTTGTTCTAGCTCAACAACTAATTTTGCCCCCTGGGCTTGATGTGGCAAAGTCCTTCCTTCCCCACCTCATTGAGAAGACATGCTTTAGTGTTTCTAGATTCCAAGTTGAAGTGTACATTCCTAGCAGCACTTTTTATTTTATTTTATTTTTTTTTAGCAGATTCAATCCAATCCATATCCACTGTGGCTGTATAGTATGGGGCAGTGGCTCATCTAATAGGATCTCATGTTAAACCCCTGCTCTCCAGGCTGGTTTATCCTTCTCAAGTAATGAGTAACTTGATGAATAGCCAGAAGTATAGGTTTTTATACTATTCCAACAGAGAAGGGGGAGAGGTTTAGGGCTTCAGTGGGAAATTACTGAGGATTTTATTGGGCTTTTTTATGCTAGTGAATGGGCAGAACTTCATGAACTTAATGTCTCTGAGAGATTCTTTGGCTGGAAAACAGCATTATATTCGCTACTTCCGAGTTGTTGAGGGGATTAAGTGAAGGGGTGAAATGACACCTAAAAGCTCTTAGGACAGTGCATGGCACACAGTACACACAAACGTTCTCTATTACTAATACCTAAAAACAGAATGGAAACAGAAAAGGGTAGGAAGCTAGTGCTCTTACATCAGACTACTGTGTTTTATACTTGTGCAGTGCTGATTTTCACTTTATTTTTTAGACTAGGCTGAGAACTTAACCTTTGCTCTTGTTTTTCTTTTATCTTGTTAGATTTGACCCCATATTTTAGCCTGTCATCTGAAAATTTAATTGACTTTTGTGATTCTCATCCAAGATGAAATAAACAAACTAGAACTTTGGGGAAGGCAAGGTCAGGGCAAGGCACAAGCACACAAGTATCCAACTAGAGATTTCCCTTAGGACAGTGGTTCTTAACCTCCGCTATACAAATTGGACTGAGAAGTGACCTCAGTGTTGAAACTGTAAAATATTTACCAGGTGATCAGAATGTGAAGCATGGTCAAGAGACACTGTATATTTCAATAGTAAGGAATCCAGTAATAACATAGACCATCTCGCCCGGATTTCTCCTTCTCCTTACAAGGATGTTACTAGACTTTTCACATAATTTCCTGTTGAAATCCAGATATAACTTGTCTACAGATTTTATCTATCAGAAGGAATTTTTTTCCTCTATTATCTTTAGGTTTAAAAGATTGGAACCTGCAAATTAGCTGGCAATAGACAGTTTAATAGGAAAAAATACTCTCACATGCACATATACACATGAGACTATAAGTGAATGATTAGTAACTTGATGAATGACCAGAAGTAAAGTTTTATATGCATGCGTACTAAGTTTCTTTAGTCATGCCCAAC
This sequence comes from Okapia johnstoni, assembly GCA_024291935.2. Taxonomy (NCBI): domain Eukaryota; kingdom Metazoa; phylum Chordata; class Mammalia; order Artiodactyla; family Giraffidae; genus Okapia; species Okapia johnstoni. The sequence continues at coordinate 50,497,288 of CM044317.1, forward strand.
TCTCTGCAACCCTATGGACTGCAGCCTGCCAGGCTCCTCTGTCCAAAGGATTCTCCAGGCAAGAATACTGGAGCGGGTCACCATGCCCTCCTCTAAGGGAGCTTCCTGATACAGGGATCAAACCCATTTCTCTTAAATCTCCTGCATTGGCAGGCCAGTTCTTTAACATTAATGCCACCTGGGAAGTCCAAACGTTTATATACCATTCCAAGAAAAAACGTGGAGAGGTTTAGAGCTTCAGTGGGAAATCATTCAGGGTTTTATTGGGCTTTTTTATGCTAATGAGTGGGTAGTCTTTTTCCAAGGCAGCTGAATTCACAGGAAACTCCCATAGAAAGGGGTTAATGGCAGCTGTGTTTTCTAGAGACTTGGCTGTAGTCAAAGGAGGCAAGTTCAGAAAAAATTTCTTTCTATATTTTTTGTGTATATTTTTCACTTTATTTTCAATTTAAAATAATCTTTGTGCCCAAACTCTGATGCAATCATCTGATAGCTCTTAAAACCAGAGAAATAAAGAATGATCCATAGCTGCATCTATATATATATATATATATATATAATTTTATGTCATATTTGAATGTTTACTATGTTCCATTTTTTGTTCAGGTAGGGCAAATATTCTATCCATGGTCAAAAGCTAATAAACAGCAGAGTCAGGATTAACTCTAGGTTTACCTAACTTCAAGGTCAACATTTTCTATTGTACTATGTTGTTCTTTACATGGGAACATTTCTGGAATTACACCCTTGAGTAGGTGAGGTGGTGCTGGTGGTGGTGGTTTGGTCACTAAGTCATGTCCAACTCTTGTGACCCCATGGACTGTAGCCTTCCAGGCTGCTCCGTCCATGGGATTCTCCAGGCAAGAACACTGGAGTGGGTTGCCATTTCCTTCTGCTTATGTTAGATTCTAATTGGGTTAATAATGCATTGTAAAATTTTGCTTGGGATGATTATTAGAATATACCTTTTCCTATATCTGGAAATAGCAAATTGACTTTTTTTATAGCTTTCAGTATTTTAGAGGGGTTTGAACATCTTGTTTGAAAAATTTCTCAGTACATTGGGATGAAATTCACTTGAATGCAGAAACGTTGAATTTAGACAGCCAAGTGCTGTCTTCCTAATGACTCTCTATGTTGGTCTTCAGAGGCCTCTTCTATGGTCTTTTTCATCTTTTCCCATCTAAATGTTTTTCTCTTTGCCAAAGAAAAAAAGAAATAAAATTGGAACTCCATGGTTTTCTATTCTTTCTGTCTGGTCCCTGCCAATAATACTGTAGGGGAGGAAAATGTTTGTTCCTCGGCCCTTCTAGGTTCTGACAGGTTCTGAAAATTAAACGGACAAAGATTATAGGATAAAAGTATTCACATTTATTTAATATAAGTTTTACATGACATGGGAGCCTTTATAAGGAAATGAAGACCTAAGAAATAGACGAGTATTTTTATGCTTGGTTCGATGAAGAGTGGGCAGTCATGGAGAAATATGATAGGTTAAGAAGTATGAGATAATTGCAAAAAACTGAGGGAGATGTAGCAAGGCCTGTTCACTAGGTTTCTTCTTGGCATCGCTTTCTTTTCAGAGATAAGGATGCTCCTTCTTTCCAAGTAGAAGAAGGGCACCTCTTCCATGGAAGTTTTATAACTCGTTTCTGGGAAGAAGGTTGAGGTGAGGGGTGGAAGTGAGAGTATCCTTCCCGCTTCTGCCATTTAGTCACACATTTACTCATACTCCTTTAGCTAAAATGTTGATAGGATAAGGTGTCATATTTGGGGGTAGCACATCCTGAATCCTATCAACATCAACCTTTCCTTTAATATTGATACAATGGGCCCTATGTGGTAGATTCTATAATTTTCACATTTTTTCCTTTCTCAAAAAATAAATTCAAAGTTTAAGTGGCTCTTAAGTAGAGGCTTAGCACTTATCACTTAAATGTAAGCATCTCTGTCAACTCTCAATATGGGTACATGACAGACATACTTCCCGAATTTTAGAATTAGGACATGACCACGCTCACTACATTGCACAAGAGAAATCTTATGCTGGGCTGTTTTGTGATCAAACTGTCTTCCATGTAGGCCTGGTGAAGTAACACATCCCTTCCACTTCCCTTAATGTAAGCGGAGTAAATTTTGACTTCAGCTCCAACTTGCTACAATAGTGCTTTTATTCCCTAGGCTTGTCACTCTTAAGGGCATTTCAAATGGAAAGAACAAGGAGACCCCTCAGCTGAGTTTCCTCTTAAATATGCAACAGCATGGTTTTATGCAGTCAGATAGCAGTGGTTGATGTTTGCTAAACCAAGTGTTTAATTGAATTATTTCTCATTTAGCTATACCATAAATTGAAAAATCCTTGTTTAATAAAGTTTATTATGCTTTTGTTAGTATATTAGATTAAATCTAATTTCGTATTCTATTTGTAAATGTTAATTTAATTTTAAAAATGTAATGCATTATTTTTAGTGATAAAAGAGGCCAATTAAGGCAAATCTTACAGTAGACATTATAGTCACTTTATTTAAGCAATACTTTAATCTGAGTCTCCTTGTAGGCAAGGCAAAAAGCAGGTAAAATGATTTATGCAATTTCTGTAATGAAAGGAAAAGTATTTCTTTAATTCATTTGAAAAGAGAATTTCTTTCATGCTCTAAGAGAAATGTACTAAATTAGGGCTTAGATAAGGAACATCAAGCAACATGATCTTAAAAGAGTGCATGCAACATTCTTTCTAGAATTTAGCTTTTTTCAACTTTTGATAAAAGCTGAGAATATATATCGACATGTTACTCAATGAAAGAATATCTACTGGTAATGAAAAGTGTTAAAGAATAGCTAGATTTTGGAGATCTAAAGTTTCAGTTCAGTTCAGTTTAATTCACTCACTCAGTCACATCCTACTCTTTGTGACCTCATGGACTGCAGCACGCCAGGCTTCCCTGTCCATCACCAACTCCTTGAGGTTACTCAAACTCATGTCCACCGAGTCAATGATGCCATCCAACTATCTCATCCTCTGTCATCCCCTTCTCCTCCCACTTTTAATCTTTCCCAGCATCAGGGTCTTTTCCAATGAGTCAGTTCTTCGCATCAGTCCTTCCAATGAATATTCAGGACTGATTTCCCTTAGGATTGACTGGTTGGATCTCCTCACAATACAGGGGCCTCTCAGGAGACTTCTCCAGCACCACAGTTCAAAAGCATCAATTCTTTGGCACTCAGCTTTCTTTACAGTCCAACTCTCATATCCATATATGACTACTAGAAAAACCGTAGCTTTGACTAGACGGACTTTTGTTGGTAAAGCAATGTCTCTGCTTTTTAATATGCTGTCTATGTTGGTCATAGCTTTTCTTCCAAGGAGCAAGAGTCTTTTAATTTCATGGCTACAGTCACCATCTTCAGTGATTTTGGAGCCCCCCCCAAAATAAAATCTGCCATTATTTCCATTGTTTCCCCATCTATTTGTCATGAAGTGATGGGACTGAATGCCATGATCTTCGTTTTCTGAATGTTGAGTTTTAAGCCAACTTTTTCACTCTCCTCTTTCACCTTCATCAAGAATCTGTTTAGTTCCTCACTTTCTGCCGTAAGGGTGATGTCATCTACATATCTGAGGTTATTGATATTTCTACCAGCAATCTTGATTCCAGCTTGTGCTTCATATAGCTTAGTGTTTCTCATGATGTACTCTGCATATAAGTTAAATAAGGAGGGAGGAGGGTGACAATATACAGCCTTGACGATACTCCTTTCCCTATTTGGAACCAGTCTGTTGTTCCATCAGAGAATGAAATGGCAACCTACTCCAGTACTCTTGCCAGGAAAATCCCATGGACAGAGGAGCCTAGTAGACTACTGTCTGTGGGGTCTCGAAGAGTCGGACAAGACTAAGTGACTTCACTTTCACTTTTCACTTTCATACGTTGGAGAAGGAAATGGCAACTCACTCCAGTATTCTTGCCTGGAGAATCCCAGGGACAGAGGAGTCTGGTGGGCTGCCATCTATGGGGTCACACAGAGTCGGACACGACTGAAGTGACTTAGCAGCAGCAGCAGCTGTTGTTCCATGTCCTGTTCTAACTGTTGCTTCTTGACCTGCATACAGATTTCTCAAGATGCAAGTAAGGTGGACTGATATTCCCACCTCTTGAAGAATTTTCCACAGTTTGTTGTGATCCACACAGTCAAAGTCTTTGGTGTAGTCAATAAAGCAAAAGTAGATGTTTTTCTGGAACTCTCTCACTTTTTTGATGATCGAAGAGATGTTGGCAATTTGATCTCTGGTTCCTCTACCTTTTCTAAATCCAGCTTGGACATCTAGAAGTTCACTGTTCATGTACTGTTGAAGACTGGCTTGGAGAATTTTGAGCATTACTTTGCTAGCATTTGAGATGAGTGCATTTAATTCAGACTTAAATTGAAGAAAGTAGGGAAAACCACTAGACCATTCAGGTATGACCTAAGTCAAATCCCTGACGATTATACCGTGATAATGACAAATAGATTGAAGGGATTAGATCTGATAGAGTATCTGAAGAGCTATGGATGGAGGTTCATGACATTGTACAAGAGGTAGTGATCAAGACCATCCCCAAGAAAAATAAATGCAAAATGGCAAAATGTTTGTCTGAGGAGGCCTTACAAATAGCTGAGAAAAGAAGAGAAGCTAAAGGCAAAGGAGAAAAGGAAAGATATACCCATTTGAATGCAGAGTTCCAAAGAATAGCAAGGAGAGATAAGAAAGCCTTCCTCAGTACTCATTGCAAAGAAATAGAGGGAAATAATTGAATGGGAAAGACTAGGGATCTCTTCAAGAAAATTAGAGATACCAAGGGAACATTTCATGCAAAGATGGGCACAATAAAGGACAGAAATGGCATGGACCTAACAGAAGCATAAGATATTAGGAAGAGGTGGCAAGAATACACAGAAGAACTATGCAAAAAAGATCTTCATGACCCAGATAACCATGATGGTGTGATCATTCACCTAGAGGCAGACATCCTGGAATGCGAAGTCAAGTGGTCCTTAGGAAGCATCACTTTGAGCAAAGCTAGTGGAGGTGATGGAATTCCCGTTGAGCTATTTCAAATCCTAAAAGATGATGCTGTTTTAGGCATTGCAATTGATATGGCAGCAAATTTGGAAAACGCAGCAGTAGCCGCAGGACTGGAAAAAGTCAGTTTTCTTTCCGATCCCAAAGTAAAGCGATGCTAAAGAAAGTTCAGACTACTGCATAAATGCACTCATCTTACATGCTAGCAGAGTAATGCTCAAAATCCAAAGTTTAGATTTGTACAATTTAGGGAATATACCAGAGTGGATAGCTGCCACGTCACATAGTTTCCCTCCTTGTGTTTGACAACACCCACATGGTAAACAGCTGAATATGATGGGTCTGCTTTTCTACTACTGATTACCAAGAGGGTCAGTGCTTAAAAAGCACCTGGAAAGGTTATGGACATTAAAAAAGCTGATTGGTGTTCTTACCCTGGGGGATGGAGGCACATTGCATTAAGAATAGATGGGCAGTTGGAAATTGCAACTGGGTAATTGGAAATTAGATTATAAAATTTAGTTTTTTTTTTAAACTGGTCTCAAATTTGATGGTACCACCTACAAAACTGAAAATAAGGAAAGAAAAATTTCTTAGCCGTATCTCTTTTTTTTTTTCTCTTGTAAATGTCTTATTAAACCTAGCTCTTCACCATGCTTCCCAGGTAGCTATAATTTTTAGATGTTTCCCAGTTTCCCTCTTCATCAGGATTATTTACCATTATAACATTTTAATTTCAATGTTTACATAATATCTTTTCAATCTTTTCTGATTGAGCTGTTTCACCATATAAAAATCTTAGGTCTTCCTATTTTCTGAATTTTTTAAATCTGGTTTGTTAAAACATAGACTAAATTTTCATTGTATCCTGTAATTTTCACCTCCTAGCCATCCTTTCTGAACATTAATCTGAACTTTATGATGGCAAGTAATATTCATGGAGTCTCATCTTTCCAGGTTTCCCACCAGCTTCTTCTTATTGATCCAGAGTGACTATACTCCTTCCTCTGGCATCTGAGGCATTAAATTGCTATGCAGCCAGCAAAGAAATAACTTGTTCAGCTAAATGACACTCCAAGGAGAGTTGAGCACCCTTTTTGATCATTTGTATAACTAATCACTCTAGTATTTGGGGATGTAAATGTGAAATAATTATCTATTTCAATCATCAAACCAAATAATCTCTATCATCCTCACAGATGGTTCCGTGTACAATTCAGTCTTCTTTTATTGTAAAGTCCTGCTGCCTTAAAATTTCTATCTAGGCAGATAAGATAGATTTTGTGATTTCATGCTTCTAAGAAAATAGTTTCTTCAATGAAAATATACACTTGCACTGCTGCATTCTAACATTGAATACTTCAGTTTCCCTTGGCAAATACACATGTACACCAGTGAAAGGACATGTACAACCATATCCATTTTATTATAGTACTCTGGCCATTGATACATAGCTATCTGAGGACACAGATATTTTCTATATCCAATTATGTTCTTTTATGAGCACCTTGGGCTTCCCTGGTGGCACAGTGATAAAGAATCTGCCTGCCAATGCAGAAGATATGGGTTCAATCCCTGGGTCAGGAAAATTCCCTGGAGAAGGAAATGGTAACCCATTTCAATATTCTTGCCTGGGAAATCCCATGGACAGAGGAGCCTGGCAGGCTACAGTCCATGGAGTCACAAAGAGTCAGATATTACTGAGTAACTAAACAACAAATGAACACCTCGGGAAGCTCCCTAATATTTTTCTTTCTGTGACACATCTATTATAATTTTTATCATCCTTGTTAATATTTTGATAATATTTTCCTCTCCTCATACATTTTACTTTAAAAAATTACTCTGAATTAGATCAGCCATTCACCAAGAGCAATGATAAGCTCTATTATTTTCTTGGCCAAGACCCACCAATTGGCATCTTAAATCATGATTTTGTCATCACCTATTTAACTAGCAACTCAACATTTTTTTCCTTTCTTAAATCATACATTAAATTAGAGGAAGAGTTTAAAACAGCATGTGGATCCCAGGATCCCTTTAGTTCCTGCTTAAGATATTGTGGCTTCTAGAAATGATTTGTATATTTCTCATGATGACATCATTCATACCCACAGAACCAGCAAGCATGGGTTGTTGTCAGCAGATGTGATAAGTCTTGGCAGTTTTTATATTATGTCCTGTTCATATGTTCCAGAAACAATGCACTTTCTATTTGGCCGTGTCAAGTCTATATAAATTGTATTCTTTCTCCTTGGTGAATGACAGCCTTTATCCATGGCCCTCATTCTTTCTTGAAACATAGATCTTTACTTTCTCCTAAGTCATTAATATCTAATTTCTTGGATATTTTGAAATTTCTGTGCTTGATGTCTGTAGATCCATCAATGTATGGCTGTCTTTATTGAATTAATAATCAGTTCAGTTCAGTCGCTCAGTCATGGCTGACTCTTTGTGACCCCATGAATTGCAGCACGCCAGACCTCTCTGTCCATCACCAACTCTTGGAGTCTACCCAAACCCATGTCCATTGAGTTGGTGATGCCATCCAACCATCTCATCCTCTGTCGTCCCCTTCTCCTCCTGCCCCCAATCCTACCCAGCATCAGGGTCTTTTCCAGTGTGTCAACTCCTCATATGAGGTGGCCAAAGTATTGGAGTTTCAGCTTCAACATCAGTCATTCCAATGAACATCCAGGACTGATCTCCTTTAGGATGGATTGATTGGATCTCCTTGCAGTCCAAGGGACTCTCAAGAGTCTTCTACAACACCACAGTTCAAAGGCATCAATTCTGCGGCACTCAGCTTTCTTCACGGTCCAACTTTCACATCCATACATGACCACTGGAAAAACCATAGCCTTGACTAGACGGACTTTTGTTGGCAAAGTAATGTCTCTGCTTTTAAATATGCTATCTAGGTTGGCCATAACCTTCCTCCCAAGGAGTAAGCGTCTTTTAATTTCATGGCTGCAGTCACCATCATCAGTGATTTTGGAGCCCCAAAAAATAAAGTCTGACACTGTTCCCACTGTTTCCCCATCTGTTTCCCATGAAGTGATGGGAGCAGATGCCATGATCTTAGTTTTCTGAATGTTGAGCTTTAAGCCAACTTCTTCACTCTCCTCTTTCACTTTCATCAAGAGGCTCTTTAGTTCTTCTTCACTTTCTGCCATAAGGGTGGTGTCATCCGCATATCTGAGGTTATTGATATTTCTCCCGGCAATCTTGATTCCAGCTTGTGTTTCTTCCAGCCGAGCATTTCTCATGATGTACTCTGCATATAAGTTAAATAAGCAGGGTGACAATATACAGCCTTGACGTACTCCTTTTCCTATCTGGAACCAGTCTGTTCCATGTCCAGTTCTAACTGTTGCTTCCTGACCGGCATACAGGTTTCTCGAGAGACAAGTCAGATGGTCTGGTATTCCCATCTCTTTCAGAATTTTCCACAGTTTGTTGTGTTCCACACAGTCAAAGGCTTTGGCATAGTCAATAAAGCAGAAATAGATGTTTCCCTGGAACTTTCTTGCTTTTTCGATGATCCAGCGGATATTGGCAATTTGATCTCTGGTTCCTCTGCCTTTTCTAAAACCAGCTTGAACATCTGGAAGTTCACGGTTCACGTATTGCTGAAGCCTGGCTTGGAGAATTTTGAGCATTACTTTACCAGCATGTGAGATGAGTGCAATTTGCGGTAGTTTGAGCATTCTTTGGCATTGCTTTTCTTTGGGATTGGAACTAAAACTGACCTTTTCCAGTCCTGTGGCCACTGCTGAGTTTTCCAAATTTGCTGGCATATCGAGTGCAGCACTTTCACAGCATCATCTTTCAGGATTTGAAATAGCTCAACTGGAATTCCATCACCTCCACTAGCTTTGTTCCTAGTGATGCTTTCTAAGGCCCACTTGACTTCACATTCCAGGATGTCTGGCTCTGCCGACAAGAATAATAATATACTTAAAAATAATCTGAAAATTATTATTAATAACACTAATTTGTAACAAAAATATAGACATTAGTGTTGAGAGACACATAACACACTGTTATTTGGGTTATTTAAATTATGTCTGAATACTAATTAAATTTAGATGAAAATAGAGAAAAAGACTACTTCTATGGCTTTTTGAGGCCACAGGGCACAAAAGAGAGAACTGCAATACAGGATTTATCTTTGAATATTATTAAACAACAATAATATCTTATTTTGTTGTGTGGCTGGCAGATCATGTGCTGAAGAGGCCAACAGCCAGAGACTCTGCAGGGAGATTTCAAATTTTGCCAAGTCAGAAAGAGATACCAGCCAAAGGGACCTGGCATTGCAATTGCCACATTTTTCCTAAAAGTGTTCACATTTTTAGGAAAAATAAATAAAATTATATTACCATAGCAGCTACCATGTAAAACTGGGGACAAATTCTGGTTGGGTTAGCGTAGGTTATCGTACGATGTGAAAATGGAAAGTGTATAATATTTTTATGGGCAAAATAAGTAAATACTTTGGACACAGCTATTTCTTATGCTAAAAGATATTAGAATAATATAGACTATGATATGTTATCTATTAGAAAAGGTCATAGAATGCAGTCATAATTAGGTTCTACCACTCTGATCAATTTAGCACAAAGCAGATAATTAAATAAAAATTATTTAGTAGTGATAAAATTTGTATTCTGGGAGTTAATCATCCTTGCTCAATTAATGGACAAATTAATGATAGGAAGTTCTTGTACAACTAAAGACTTTAAGGAGAACATTAAATGTATTAATTAAACCATATGAAATTGCCATTTCTATAAGTCAAAAATGGTTGGTATCTGTAATTTAATGATTCAAGCTAAATAGTTTTAATACATTATTTACATCATAAATATTTATGTAAATTTCTTCCTTTTGCCAGACTATGAGTTCCACTAGGTCAGAATTATTGATGTATCTATCACCAGAATTTATCACATAACCTGATACCCTGTAGATACTAAAAATTAAACAAAAAAAATGTTGAATTGAAGGTATTAGTTGGATAAGAACCTGAGACTCTTCTTCAGGGTAATTGTCTCCAACACTTTAAAAAATGTTAATTATGATTATGTTCCAATTCACTACAATGTTTTACACATATATATAAAAACATACACACATATGTTGAAACTTTTGAAACATTTTTTTTTTTGTCTAAGAAGATGACAATGGCTTAGAAAAATTCCAAAATTTTAGTCTAAAAATAGTTGTTAAATTTGCAATAAGTGCTTAAAAATAACCAGTGGACTAATCTAAATCTGGCTGTTTTTGTTTTTCTGATTTTGTTTAAGGAAGCAAATGTATTTCTAGTAAATAGATTTCAAGCTAAGACTGAGAGGTTATGTCCAGAGCCTGGCCTGAAACCTGGGCTGATAATGAAGCCTCACATGTGACTTTTATTTTTTCCTATAGCTACATCAATGGCAACACAGATTAACTATTGTTTTTTGGACGTTTATATGTTCCAGCTTCTATGAAATATTTTACTGAAATTGCTTCATTTAACCCATAGCTTTCTAGTTGTATTATGTTCACCAATTTGCAGTTGAATATGTCTAAGCTTAGAGAGGCTAAGTTGGCAAGAGTCACTTAGTAGGTAAGTAGTAGGGCTGGAATTTGAACATAAGTTTCTTAAAATCCAAAGCCCATATTCCATAATCACAATAAATAATGCTTCCCTCCTTATAAGAGCCAAGTTTTGTGATGTGTCCATGATGCCATCTTTTTTTAGCCTACCCACAGAAACTCAAATAAATGGGTTTGAAAGCCATTCAATCATATTCATCAGAAATCGGATAGATAATAAAAGTATCAAACTTTTATCAGAATCCTTTCTCTTCTCAATGGCATAACTGATATTTCTTCCATGGGCACTGATTAATAGCACACAAGTTGTATGTCTATTGCCCATATCTATAGCATCAGCTATAGTACAAGATTTATCAATGCCTCAATGCTATGGCAAGAAAAAGCATTCAGGAAGAATGATGCAATTATTTCTCTATATTTCCATGCTTCTGGTTTTTGGGATGTTAACAACTGAGTGGTTCAAGATGGAGTAGTTTTGTAATTGCAAATAGTTTGGTCAAGGCTTGTAGACATATGATCCATAGAATGGTGGACTTCCCATGCTCTCTTTCACACAAACCCACTGGCTATTTCCTTCACTGCTTTTTCATTTATTTTTTATGACTTTGCTAGACTTAACAGGCCAAATGTTTCCAGGCTGTTTCTCCAAAGGATACTGTCATTAATTTCAAGTTCTTTCACCATTATAGAATATTGTGATACAGTGGAAAAAGGTACTAGATTCAGAAGCAAAATATTGGGATCCGTTTCTACCATGTACTACCTGTAAATATGTAAGGTCACTTCTATTTTATAAACATCTTATGTTCTTTTCTTTTTCATTTCTACTTTTTTAAAATGGTTAATATATACAAAAGTAGGCAAACTAGTAATAGCAAATCTTATGTACTCTCTGTAACTTCAAAAATTATCAGTTCACTATGTTATTTTAATTCATTATCCCTTTCTACTTCTCATTCCTAAATATCACATCATTTTATTCATAAATATTATATTATATATCACTAAAAATTAAGGACTCTTAAAAGATCTTAAAAATGTAATCTAATTAACAGTTTAGTACCTAAAATTAATAAATTATTCTTATAATCATCTAATACACAATGTTCTAATTTCTAATTGCCTCATGAATTCTATATACATTTTTCTTTACAGTTGAGTTTTTAAATTGGGGTCCAAATAAGATCCATTCATTATAATAGGCTGACATTATTTCAGTCTGAATTTTACTGATTGCATCCACATGATAATCTCTAACATGTTCATTTGTCCTCTGTATTTTCTGTAAATTGAGAGTGGGTTCTAAAGACAATTATATTTAGGTCAGATAGTTTGTTTATTTGTTTGGGGACAAAATTACTTCATAGGTAATATTGTAGTTTTCCATCAGAAAGCACTTGGTTTTGATTGCCTCTTGCAATGTTAGGATGATCAGTGCCAAGATCCATTAATTCAGAGAGGTAAGGTCAAGAGACTCTAGTTCTCTCATTTCTTCGTCATTTATTGGCTGGAGTACTTCTGAAAGAAGACCCTTGCTTATGTATTTGGATTTCCAGTCATGCAGTTTTCTGGAGGAAAGGAAAAATAGTTGCTTAATTATTTCCTTTTACTTATCAGTTTCCAAATTAATAAATTACCTTATTATCATCTATCAACACTAATCAATTAGCTTATTTTTTATACTATTGCCAACTATAATTCACTATATTTACTGTTTCAATCTATTTCAGTATTCTTCTTAATTTTCAAGTTATTTTATTTTGGCAATTGTGATTACTTCAAGAGAAGCCTCTAAATAATTTTGAGTCAGACTTATTTTTCATCTACAGCATCCTTTATTGAGTAATAACAAGCTTTTCCAGGTTTATCTTATTTTGTCCTAGTCCTAAAATTAGCAGTTTATTCAAGGAGTGTGGTTCCTTTTAGTAGGAAATGGTGTATCAAGAATATATTATGGACTTTGGTGGTACTCATTGCTATTGAGGTACTATTGTTTATAAGTATCTTCTGTCTGCTACAGAACTGGGAAATATTTATTTTCTTTAAAATTATAAAACATACCATAAATTTATTTTGAGAATTCAAATTTACAACTACAGTATTTTTATTTATTTTCTTCTATTTTATATCTTTTTTTTCTCTTCCTGAAAGTGAGACTCTAGTTTCTTAATGTTACAAGAAATTATAGAATTGTAATTTCACAACTATTCGGCCATAAAAAGAGGTGAAATTTTGCCAGCTGCCATAACATGGATGAAACTTGAAGTATTATTCAGAGGGAGAAAGACAGATACTATGTGATTTCACTCATTTATGGAATATATATATATATATATATAAAACACAATTCTCCACCACCACAAAAATAAACCAAACTAAACAGAAACATACATAGAGGAAGCAGCATAGTAGCTACTAGAGCAGAAAGAGGTGTGAGAGGAGGCCAAAAGTGGTAAAGGAGGTCAATTTTATGGTGATGAATAGAAACTAAACTTTTGGTGGTGAGCAAACAGTTGTGTATACACAAGATAAAGTGTAATAATGCAAACATGAAACTTATATAATGTTATAAACCAATAAAAAAGACTATCCCATAGCAAATCACTTACTTTATTCTCAGAAACTATATTGAAGCCTTTCCCCTTCCATCCTCCCACTGGTAACCACTAGTTTATGTTCTGTGCTGCTGCTGCTGCTAAGTCACTTCAGTCATGTCCGACTCTGTGCGACCCCATAGACAGCAGCCCACCAGGCTCCCCCGTCCCTGGGATTCTCCAGGCAAGAACACTGGAGTGGGTTGCCATTTCCTTCTCCAATGCATGAAAGTGAAAAGTGAAAGTGAAGTCGCTCAGTCGTGTCCGACTCTTAGCGACCCCATGTACTGTAGCCTACCAGGCTCCTCCATCCATGGGATTTTCCAGGCAAGAGTACTGGAGTGGGGTGCCATTGGCTTCTCCGTTATATTCTGTGAGTCTGCTTCTTTTTTGTTTTATTCTCTAGTTTATTGTATGTTTTAGATTCTGCATATAAGTGATATCATATGGTATTTGTCTTTCTCTGTCTGACTTATGTCACATTGTATAATGCCCTCCAAGTTCATCCATATTGTTGTAAATGTCAAAATTTCATTCCTTTTTATGGCTGGGTAGTATTCCAGTGTGTGTGTGTATATATATATATACACAATGTATAAAATAGCTGCCTAAATTGTGTTTTGTATATGATTTGTTGTCCCATCTCAAATTTGCTTAAGGAAACAGATACTGGAGTATAGAGCCAGTACAACACACTGGGTATGGGATCTATTTCAGATTATCTTACCCACTTTTCTCACTGACCTGGGGCCATTCAATTAGCCACCAGGGAAGCCCAAGAATACTGGAGTGGGTAGCCTGTCCTTTCTCCAGCAGGTCTTCCCAACCCAGGAATCAAACCAGGGTCCTGCATTGCAGGTGGATTCTTTACCAACTGAGCTACCAGGGAAGCCCATTCAGTTAGCTACTGAACATTTAATTTAGTGAGCACTTACCATACACCAGACCCATGATACCCACCCATGATAAAAGCAACCACAGGAGTCATGATCTTTCTCCTCACAGCGTTTAAGGTGTCTTGAAGGAAACAAACAAATGCATGATTAATCTCCATACAGTGTGGCAAGTACTATGAAAAGGGAGGACAGGTTGCCAAATGAGCACAAAGCAGAAGCTCCAGGTTGATACCCTGAGTGCTCAGGGAGATGAAACCTCTATTAACTAGGAATTGGGCAATGGGGAACAAGGATAGATGATCTGTTTGGTGGAAGCAGCATGGGCAAAGGCTCAGAGGTAAGAAAATGTGGGTCCCGTGAGGAAATAAAGCATCATTCAGTATGGCTGGATCATGGAAATCATGGGGATGGAAAAAGTGGGACATGATAAAGACCAGATGAGAAGAGGCTAGAACATGAAGGGTCTCATAAGCCACATGGAGGATGTGGACTTGATCCAGTCAGTAATGAGGCTCTTTTGAAAAGTTTTAAAATTCACTCAGATTTAAGTCTGGAGAATGGATTTCAACAAATTGATACCAGAAACAATGGAAGAGATAGGAAAACCTGGTCATTTAAACTCATTGTCCCTCATGACAGAGCTAGCATAAATCATCTCTAAAATCACTCTTAACACTATATGAATCTCAAATCTCTTCTACCTAGTCTTGAGGCTACAGAGTTTTCAAGGTTTCTCCCCATGGGGACATAATGAGAGGAAACTAGTTCTATCTTCCAGATAAACTTGTGTGTCATTTGCCCTCGCTTGTCATATAGATCAGAAATCAAACTACATACTAATAAAAATCTGATTTGAAAGCATTATTTACCAAATGGGTAAGATAGGTTTTCAGTCATTGGGAGCAGAGTATTATCAGAGACAGCACTGTCATACCATTAATAAAATATGCAAAAATAGTAGCTAATTACTGTGAGCTTCCCAGGTGGTACCCATGGTAAAGAATCCTCTTGCCAGTGCAGGAGATGCGTGTTCACTCCCTGGTCAGGAAGATCCCCTGGAGAAGGAAATGGCAACCCACTACAGTACTCTTCTCTGGAAAATTCCAGGGACAGAGGAGCCTGGAGTGCTACAGCCCATGGGGGTGCAAAAGAGTCAGACATGACTGAGCATGCACTGATGATTGTGAAGTATTTTGTTCTCTTATAGGTATACCTGTGTGTATACCTGACCTATTGGAAAAACTGATGTATGCAGTGAATTTTATCCTAGGAAAGCAGCTTAGAAACATTGTTATAAGGGAATTATACTGTTTGAATTAGTGGTTGAACGTGAGGCTTTGAACACCTGGGGGAAAGTGTTTGTAAGAAATACTTTCTGGTGAGGGAGGGCAGCACTGGAAAGTTTTTATACCAGAGGACATTTATAGGTGATATACAGCGTTCTCCCTCCAGGTTTTGTATTCCTTAATAACATCTGAGGCCAACATGATGCCATTCCTAGTTAGTACGGCTGCTGCACAGTTCAGACAAGACTAGCAGAAGAGGTAAGTTTCCCTGAGGGAGTAGTTAGAGAATTAATTAAATGGAGGAAGGCACTGGGTTATTTAGAAAAGAAATTAGAGTCTAGACCAAACACAGGCGAGAACAGAAATGAGCAATAAGAACCAGGGGAGAACCAAGTTGGCTGTGTGGCCTTTGTGGTATGTGTGCCAAGTCCCTTCAGTCATGTCCGACTCTTTCTGACCCCATGGACTGTAGCCCTCCAGGCTCCTCTGTCCATGGGATTCTCCAGGCAAGAATACTGGAGTGTGTTAACATGCCCTCCTCCAGAAGATCTTCCCAACCGTGGGAATGAACACACCTCTCTTACCTCTCTTGCATTGATAGGTGGGTTCTTTACCAGGAGCCCACCTGGCAATCTAGTACCTCTGTCCTGAAAGAGACATGGAGATAATTTTTCTTAGGAAAATAAGCTTCCTCTTCCCACATAATGTGTATTTGTAAAGGACTATAGATATTAGGCATTTTATACCATTACTGTTTAAAAGCTACCTTCTCTCCTAAATGAGGGGCTTCCTTGGTGGCTCAGATGGTAATAAATCTGCCTGCAATGCAGGAGACCCAGGTTTTAATACCTGGGTCAGGAAGATCCCCTGGAGAAGAGATTAGCAACTCACTCCAGTATTCTTGCCTGGAGAATCCCATGGACAGAGGAGCCTGGTGGGCTACAGTTCTTGGGGTCACAGAGTCTGACGACTGAGTGACTAACATTTCTCTCCCAAATGAAGGCTTCTGCCAACTGCGAATCTCAGAGGCTGTTCTAAATGCCATTTGGAAGGTTGCTGCAGACTCTGACCAAAGGAAAGTTTATCAAGACTTCGTATGAAAATAAATATTCAACTCTCTTTGGAAACAATTTCTTCAGATGGCCAACATTTGAATTTCAAAAGTCATCTTTTTTTTTTCTGTCTTGTGCACATGCTCAGTCACTTATTCAAGTCTGACTCTTTGTGGCCCATGGACTGTAGCCTGCCAGGCTCTTCTGTCCATGGAATTTTCCGGGGAAAAATGCTGGAGTGGGTTGCCACTTCTGTCCTGAGTTAACTGAAAATACCAGAGAATTAGAACTTGTTAGACAAGTAGGCTCAATTATTGTGTTAGTTTAAAATACCAGAGTTAACTTGTCTGCCATGGATTTCTTGATTTTCATGAAATTTGGTCAACAAAGTGACCTAAAGTTTTTGTGCTATGGCACTTATAAAGAGTTCAGTTTCCATAATCCTTAAATCAAGTGGATGTTCTTAAGGGCAAAGCAAAGTTTTGTGGGTTTTTTTTTTTTTGGTTTTTTTTTTTGTATCTATGCTCTTAATTTTGAAGATCCTGAAATCTAATACATAATTTCTTGCTAAAGAACTCCAGTGACTGGTGTTCAAGTTTCAAAAAAGATTGCTTTAAAAAGCTGATTGACAGGCCATCAGGGAAGGAGAACAGAAAATATTTACCCAGTTGTTGATACCACATTGCTGGGTTATCATGCTTTTCTTGCCTTTGGATCAATATATGTTCAAGAACCTTTTTACATCATTTATCAAAAGAAATACATTTTCAAACAGGGAAACTGAGAGTTAGGCTACAATTTACTAACTAAATCAATAGACATTTATATAGTATCTATGTTATGGGGGAAATAAAAAGGTTCAAAAAATTAACTTCTTCCTGGAACGTAAAATATAGTAAGTATGGAAAATCATGAATGTATTAAATTATTAAAATGTAAACATTAAGTAAAAATCAGATGATTCTCATCTTATTACATATAGTGATGATGGTAATAACAGCTAAGCTTTCTTGAGTGTTTAGTCCAATGAAGCATTATTTCATTTAAATTTTCAAACTGGGATCAAAATTAACTTATTTTCCCATCATCTGCTTGAGGTAAACACAACTGTCTTTCTTATTTATTGGTAGTGCATTGAGGTTGAGAGAAGATGAACAAATTGCCTAGGGTCACGTAGTTCAAGGTTCAAACAATGAAGTCGGTCTCCCATCCTGTCTCACCATCTGAGTGCTAAGGGCTCTCTTTTAAGTCCAGGCACAAGCTCTGGAGCTCATGCATTAAGAGAATAGACGTTCCCCCAGGCATAGTTTGGTAAGACGACTCGTGGTCTGCAGATTGAAAAGAACACTCAAGTGTTTTCTTTTTCGAATGTATCTCCTTTAAAAGTTTTATCCTTTACTTAACTCCACTCTATGTTTCTGTTGTTTAGTCTCTAAATCATGTCTGATTCTTTTGTGACCCCAAGGACTGTAGTCCGCCATGCTCCTCTGTGCATGAGATTTTCCAGGCAAGAATACTGGAACGGGCTGCCATTTCCTACTCCAGGGGATCTTCCAGACCCAGGGATCCAACTCACAGCTCCGTGATTCTTTACCACTTAGCCACCAGGGAAGCCTCCAATCTACAGGAATATGTTTATAATTGGCACCTCAAATGTACATGCCAATTTCATCCCTGAAGTTGATAAGTAAACCTATTGTGTGACTATGAAAATGTAATTAAACTTCAATAGGTTGCTTAAAAAGTATACTGTATAAATAATATATAGTATTTTAATATTACAGTGTATTTTAGTAGCTACCTTGTTTTAGTCAGAGTCCATGATGTGGGGACTGTTATTCATTTGATGTATTATCCTCCTTAAAATACAGTTTATGTAATTCAAGGCATGTGCAGATTAAGTGCACATTGTTTATAGTTAAATGACTTGCTGATGCTCATGTATTACTCCCTGTTGGAAGACACTCCACTGGTGAAAACAACATCTCTGCTCTTTGTTTAATTGTGCCATAGGGTAGAGATGAGAGTGTGTCTAGGATCTAGAAGTAAGAGAACACCAGCTTTAATAAGCATACAGTGCAATTTAACAGTTCATAAAACAGTAAAATTTAATCCTCGACTGAGAGATTTATTAAATTTCACTCAGCAAAATGGAGTATGGGATACAAGAGCAAGTGAGAATTAAGTCAAATGATTTCAGGGGTAATAGATTTTATTACCTGATAAAGTAGGGGGATTACTCTTTTTTTTTCAAGCTATTTCTTCTTAATTCATTCTTTGGAAATAATTGGCTTACATAGGAAAGCTTTTAGCAAACAAAATAAATAAATTGGGAACAAATAAAAGCTTTTGTTTAACTTTGTTTCATTTCAAAAGAATAAAACTATCCCACTGAAATTCTATGGAGGTTGTGGCAGAAATATTTTAAATTATAAGTTAAAGTATTTTGTATTCAAGTAGAATTGACTGATTTTCTTTTTTTTAAGTCCATTTACAGTGCCCCCAAACTAAATGATGCTTGACAACACTGCAGTTTCAGATAATTTCATTTTTGCATATCAAGTAGCATACTAAAAAGTTCTTAGGCATATTTCCTACATCTATAATGATCAACTCCACTGAAGCTTTGCCATAAATGGACAATACATATTTTGTTTTTCCCAACAGTGATGTTATTTAAAGAAGTATTAAAATCTGAATATGATATTAAAGAATACAAGTTACAATTGTACGAGTTCCTTCAATGTAAGACCTAAAATTGCCACTTTTTATTATTGTTGGGGTTGGGGAAAAAAATATATGATTAAAAGGAAGAGCCTTCCCCCAAGCTGGAAGTATCTAGATTTGCATAACAAAAGAAGCAGCTAATGACTGCATAGAGATTTAACTGTGTTTTTACATACATTATGTCCTTTAAGCCCCCTTACACCCTGGTTTACTAAGTAGAACAGGTATTATTGCGAGAAAGGTGGGGTTTGGAGAAGTTACAGTTTACCGGGGGACATGGGGCTATTAACTGCAGAACAGATTCAGTGCTGGTCATTTGAGTTGAAGTTGTAAAAACACCATTAAGGTCCTTTGCTGTATATTAAACAGCAACAATTAATATCATTAGTATTTGAGGCTTTAGATACTTTTATTTGCATTATAATTTCCCTAGTAGTTATTTCAAAATCTGTGAGCAATTTCAACAATATTCAGTTCATTAGAATAAGGTCTCTCTTTTAGTGATCACTAGCTAGATCACTGAAGCACTTAATTTTTAAACAAAAACATATTTTAAATTGTTTAACATCCTTGAGTGAGGATATACCTGTGAAAGTTTTTATAGGCTATTGAAATATGAATTTAGTGGTACTAAATTGAGTGAGATTTTAGAATTAAAAATATACATGGGTTAACACAAACAATGCCTCTTGTGCTGTGCATCATTTTGAGATATTTGCTTAGTGAATATAATTTTTGAGAAAGCTAACACTGTCAGCCAAAGTTAACTTTTCATCTCTTGACTGTGACAACCGTATTTACATCATCTGTACAGTATCTGTCTCATATGAGATACTTACTATATGTTAAACAGTAATGAGAATCAAGGGTCAGCTATTAGTTGATGGATGACACAGTTTAAGTGATGTGCTAGTAGTGAATCTGAGTAAACTCTCTTAAGTCAGTTAAATGCTCCCAAGAATTCAAATACTGAGTGTCTTCTTTTGACTCCATTTAGAGAGATCATACCCCTCAGTCTGGAGAGGAGTGTGGGTCACACATTAGTCTTTTCAAGCTCACTTGCACGTGAAAATCACCTTAGGGCCAGCATCTCTGTGTTTTCTGGCTACAAAGAGAAGTATTGTCAACTGTTGGGTGGCCTTTTTGTTTTGACTGATACTCATCACTTGTATGGAGAAGGCAGTGGCAACCCACTCCGGTGCTCTTGCCTGGAAAATCCCATGGACAGAGGAGCCTGGCGGGCTACAGTCCATGGGGTCGCTAAGAGTCAGACACGACTGAACGACTTCATTTTCACTTTTCCCTTTCATGCACTGGAGAAGGAAATGGCAACCCACTCCAGTGTTCTTGCCTGGAGAATCCCAGGGACGGGGGAGCCTGGTGGGCTGCTGTCTATGGGGTCGCACAGAGTCGGACACGACTGAAGCAACTTAGCAGCAGCAGCATCACTTGTAAGGGTTTCCCAGGCAGCTCAGCGGTAAAGAATCTGCCTACAATGCAGGAGACACAGGAGACACAGGTTGAATCCCTGGGTCAGGGAGATCCTCTGGAGTAGGAAATGTCAACGTGCTCCAGGATTCTTGCCTGAAAAATTCCATGGACAGAGGAGCCTAGTGGGCTACAGTCCATGGGGTTACAAGAGTCTGATGAGACTGAGCAACTGACCACACACATACACATCATTCGTACAAGGAAGCAGGAGCATTTACATCTAAGTGACTCCGATGGTTTCATCTGCCCTTCTTTTTATTGTTGTTCAAGCAACTATTTTTTTTTTTTAAACAACTCCCCTCAAGGAACTTAGCAAAAGGATGAGAACACAAAATTGTGTAATTGTGGCCCCTTCATTTCTCTCAGAGTTCCTGACATTACACATGCTCTTTCCCTGGTGGCTGTGCTTATAGTTTCATTGTCATTCTGCAGGATTCCTCTCCTAATACTAAAATCAGCAAACTTATAAAATACTTCATTAGAATAGGACCCTAAGAGTCTTTGCTTTGCCTCAGACTCACAGTAAAAATTTTTGTGGCCAGAATATTGCAGGGTTATATTTTTAACAAAACCAGATGCAAAAGTTTTACTAATCACATCTTTCCATGATGTTCCCATTTCTTTTCTTAATTGGGTACCTCTTAATCTTCCTCAGAAGGAGAGGGGATGATTTAGGTCTATATATGCCTCTGAATCTGGGTATTCAGAGTGACAAGACCAGTGTTTCCCTGGCCCTAGTTTGATAAATGACTTAGTCTAAAATGGTGTCATTAGGTACCTGACTTGACAGGGTTTGAGGTTTGTCCAAATTCAAGATGCTAATTACAGCTTTCAGGTCTAGTTAATATTCAGCTAAAAAGTAGATATATCCTATGGGTCAGTTTCAGACACCCCTGAGATTAATCTAACAGCTAACTGGAGTCAACATCAAAGTCTAATCTTTCAATACATTCTGCTATTCTTTTTTGGCATAATCATTTGGATGAGAAACTTTGTTATGACTGAATTATCAGACTTAAAACACTGGCTTTTAACTGCATCTCCCAGAGTCAGGCGGGCTGTCTCAGCAGCAAGTACCGATCCCAGCACTGTCTGCAAAAGACTGCAGTGCCAGGACAAATCCTGCTGGGGGTTCCTTGGAGACACTCATGTACAAATGAAATAATGTTTCAAAGAACATCAAGGCCATCCTCCTGAGAAACAAATAATGACAAAAGGACAATGTAAAGATCGAGGGTCTTGGCAGAAAATCAAAGGGCTTTGCCTACTGCTTTGATTCCTTGACAATGTGGTAAGAACATTGGAGTCACAGGATTTGTTTTTAACAACTGAGTGATTCCCTCAGCACCAAAGCTCTGGGCTGGTGTAATTGTCCTAATTCACTCAATCCTGAAAAAGACTCTGAATCAGAGGTTTCTAGAAATGGAATATAAGTCTTTTTTAGTCACTGTCTGTTATTTGATCACTGTCATTTTGACTAAATAACTCAAATTAACTGGCTATTTGGATATATTGTTAATGCTTATGTATCCCAGAAGATAAACATTTCATCTCCATTTTTTTAATGGAAGGAAATTACCACCTTATGATCACGCTTGGTTTATTCAACCAGTCAAAATCATCAGTGTCTTCTACTCAAATCAATCCTTTTTGATTGATTGAGAAGTCATATATCTCTGTTGCTATTAACTCTAAAACACCACAGGATTCTTTTTTCTTGCTCACTAAAGGTTTAAGAAAATTTCCAGATGAAATGTTTTGCCTTTTATGGAAAATAACATATAATTGTTTCATTCATCTTAATCCATTTGAAACTAGATGAAGGTTGATTCCAGAGCTGATTTCTTGAGCATGTGATTTGTACAGTCACACAGGACCCAATGCTTAGAAGAGACATGTGCTTGTTTTAATGCTATGCTGTTGCCATCGTGAAATCTTAATGTTTGAGTAGATGCTTTTATTTTATTTTATTTTTTTAATTGATGTTTTTACTGAAGGATAATTGCTTTACAGAATTTTGTTATTTTCTGTCAAACCTCAACATGAATCAGACATAAGTATACATATATCCCCCCCCCTTTAACCTTCCTCCCATCTCCCGCCCCGAGGCCATCCATTTTTATTTCTCACTGGGCCCCACAAATCATATAACCAGTCCTGATTGCTGCTAGTACTTCTATAGACTTGTCACTTGCACAGTGGAAAGCAAAAACAACTTACAAATTTTGTCTGGCTTGATAGTGTGGAAGAGAGAGACATTTACCTTTAAGGAAGGTCAAAGCAAATTCAGAAAATTACAAAAGTTTTAAATTCTTGTATCAAGATGATTCTGTGAAAGTGCTGCACTCAATATGCCAGAAAATCTGGAAAACTCAGCAGTGCCCACAGGACTGGAAAAGGTCAGTTTTCACTCTAATCCCAAAGGAAGGCAATGCTAAAGAATGTTCACACTACTGCACAATTGCACTCATCTCACACTCTAGCAGAGTAATGCTCAAAATTCTCCAAGCCAGGCTTCAACAGTACGTGGACAGTGAACTTCCAGATGTTCAAGCTGGATTTAGAAAAGGCAGAGGGACTAGTGATCAGATTGTTAACATCCATTGGATCATCGAAAACGCAAGAGTTCCAGAAAAACATCTACTTTTGCTTTATTGACTATGCCAGAGCCTTTGATTGTGTGGATCACAACAAACTATGGAAAATTCTGAAAGAGATGGAAATACCAGACCACCTGACCTGCCTCCTGAGAAATCTGTATGCAGGTCAAGAAGCAACAGTTAGAACTGAACATGGAACAACAGACTGCTTGCAAATAGGGAAAGGAGTACATCAAGGCTGTATATTGTCACCCTGCTTATTTAACTTATATGCAGAGTACACCATGAGAAACTCTGGGATGGATGAAGCACAAGCTGGAATCAAGATTGCTTGGAGAAATATTGATAACCTCAGATACTCAGATGACACCATCCTTATAGCAGAAAGTGAAGAAGAACTAAAGGGCCTCTTGATGAAAGTGAAAGAGGAAAGTGAAAAAGTTGGCTTAAAGCTCGACATTCAGAAAACTAAGATCATGGCATCTGGTCCCATCACTTCATTGCAAATAGATGGGGAAACAGTGAGAGACTTTATTTTTTTGGGCTCCAAAATCACTGAAGATGGTGACTGCAGCCATGGAATTCAAAGACGCTTGCTCTTTGGAAGAAAAGCTATGACCAACCTAGACAGCATATTAAAAAACAGAGATATTAATTTACCAACAAAGGTCCATCTAGTCAAAGCTATTGTTTTTCCAGTAGTCATATATGGATGTGAGAGTTGGACTGTAAAGAAAGCTGAGCACCGAAGAATTGATGGTTTTGAACTGTACTGTTGGAGAAGACTCTTTAGAGTCCCTTGGATTGCCAGGAGATCCACCAGTCAATCCAAAAAGAAATCAGCCCTGAATATTCATTGGCAGGACTGATACTGAAGCTGAAACTCCAGTACTTTGGTCCCTTGATGCGAAGAACTGACTCATTAGAAAAGACTCTGATGCTGGAAAAGATTGAAGGTGGGAGGAGAATGGGACGACAGAGGATGAGAAAGTTGGATGGCATCACCAGCACGATGGACATGGGTTTGAGTAGGCTTTGGGAGTTGATGATTGACAGGAAAGCCTGGCATGCTGCAGTCCATGGGGTTGCAAAGAGTAGGACACGACTGAGCTACTGAACTGAACTGAACTTGCTTTCCCTGACACCACTACCTCCTGTCTCTCTCGACCTGTGGTCTCCCTCTCATACTTCTCTCAGTCCTTAAATATCCTTGAACATCAGGACTCTTCTTTCATTCTACTTTTTTTTTTTTCTGAATGTTATTTGCTCCTGGGTTTTATTTAATCTTTCTCCATTTGTTGGTGATTTCCCAATGTAAATCCCTGCCCCATACCTGTAACTTGAAACAAATTCATGTGTCCAACCCATCTGTCAGACATTTCTACTTGTAGGTTTCAGAAACAACTCAAACTTATCATCCAACCTGAAAGCTCTTGTCTACTCATGGAGATAAGCAATCAGTGAAGTCTCTTTACCCGTGGAGATTGTGTTCTAATGGAGGGGAAGAGAACTACACTCTGTGTGTGTGCGTGTGTGTGTAGTCAGATCGTGACAAGGGCTATGAATAAAAATCAGACAGGCTAAGAGAATAAAGTGATTGTGAGGGCATATTTTTGATATCATTTATCTATGTTATTTTGTCTTAGTGACTATCATGATCATCTTTCTATTAGCCTCAATAATAAGAAACCTGAGAGTTACTGTAACCTCCTTTCTTCTTGTCATCACTCCCTTCATCTCCCCAATAATCAATCAATGGTAAAGTCTACATCTAAATATTTCATGAGTTAATTCATTTTTCTTTCTGTCTACCATAGGGTAGCTGATTATGGAATGCATGCATCTACTGCTGTGCGTCCTCTCTGATTTCCTTCTGACTCTAAATATGTTATGACTGTGTTAATGTACTATTGGGTTTCCGTGGTCACTCAATGGTAAAAAATCCACCTGCCAATGCAGGAGACATAGGTTCAATCCCTGAGTTGGGAAGATCCCCTGGAGAAGGAAAGGACAACTCCCTCCAGTATTCTTTCCTGGGAAATCCCATGGACAGAGGAGCCTGGAGGGCTACAGTCCATGGGTCACAGAAGAGTCAGATGTGAGTTAGCGACTAAACAACAATGTACTATTATGTAAAAGTCAAAGTGAAGCCGCTCAGTTGTGTCCGACTCTCTGCGACCCCACGGACTGTAGCCTACCAGGCTCCTCCATCCATGGAGTTTTCCAGGCAAGACTATTGGAGTGGGTTGCCATTTCCTTCTCCAGGGAATCTTCCAGACCCAGGCATCAAACCCGGGTGTCCCTCAATGCAGTCAGAGGCTTTACCATCTGAGCCACCATGGAAGCACTATTATGTAAATACAAATATAATTGGGAGCATCATTTGGATTTTAATAGTTGGCATATTTTCTAGGAACAATAGCGGAATGAATGATTCAACTATTTCAGACCGTGTTTCAGTTTTAGAGAGTGCATTTACATCCTTTTTTGCAAAAGCTATCTGGGTTAGTCTTAAAGTTATTCTGCCTAACCCAGAGGTAGAGACTTAATATACTGCTGAGAGAAGGCACATGAAAACAGAAGCAAGATATTTTTTTTCCTTGAGGGAGGAAGTGTTTTCTTAGGAAATCAGCCCTTCTCACTTCCTCTCCATGAAGCAGAAATTAATCTGGTAACCCATTCTTCAGAGTCTATAGAAATGGCAGGCACTACCTTTAAATGAGATTAATCTGGGTGTGTAATGATTAAAGTGACCTCTTATTTGGAAATTAGGAACATATCAAATTTGGGTTTTCCTATACATCTATTGAAGTCTGATTCTCAAAAAAATTCTATAAATCATTTATATGGAATCCATTTCTTTTGCGTTACAAATATAGAGGCTAAATTTCAAAATGTTGTATATGAGTTTAATTCCATTAAAATTTAAATTAAATGATTAAAACAACATTTTAAGCTATCTTTGTTTTGCAAGATTCATTGATTGGAATAAGGAGCCAAATATAGCCAAATATTAATTTGTAAATGTAAAGCATTTTCAATATGAATAAATCACTTATATTAAGAAAATGATAAAGACTGGCATCATTGAAAAAACATTTTACTGGTAAATTTTATGTACTTATTCCACTTATGCTGAAAATGATAGCTCACTGATTTGGGACTTGATTTTAGAGAAAACAGAAAATCGATATTAGTAGATAATTTTAAGACCAAATATCTATAGTATTAATTATAAATTTTTAATAATTACTCTTGAATATTTCTTCTAAATCTTATGGTTCACTATATGATATCATTGATAATATCAAAATAATGGTCCTAAACAGTTCCTGAAATGTTTAAAACCTTCCTCAAAGTCATGTTTGACATATTGTGTGTGTGTTAATCACTCAGTTGTGTCCAACTCTTTGTGACTCTGTGGACTGTGGCCTACCAGGCTCCTCTGTCCATGGAATTTTCCAGGCAAGAATACTGGAGTGGTTTGCTATTCCCTTCTCCAGGGTATCTTCTCAACCCAGGGATCAAACCTAGGTCTCCTGTATTGCAGACAGATTCTTTACCATCTGAGCCACCAGGGAAGCCCTCATGTTTGACATAAATGAGCACATTTGGATTTATATAAAATTCAATTGGGAGAAAAAGATTGGCTATGCTTACCTCAAATATTTTTTATAACAAAGTCGGCTATACATAAATACATAAAACAACTATGTTTGTTTGAAAACATCTAGTCATGCCATATAATTGTCAAACTGTGTTTTAGGTAAATACAGCATGTCTTTCAGACCAGATGACTTCTGGGAGTGTCATCTTCTAGAACTGAGTTGCCTGCTAATCGCTTGGCTCAAGACAGAAAAAAAAAAGTGTATTAGTGCTTTTCAAATGAGCCTCACACTTAAGGAGCGCCACAGTAATTTTATTTAATAGCTTGGGGCTTCATTTGCAGGAAGCAGACACCATGTTAATTAACAGCACAATGCTTGTAGGAAAGCTTTAAGATATGACTTGATTAATCACTTTTTCCTTTTGATGTACGTATTTAGAAAATAATTCTTTATGTCTACTGACGCAGATGATGGCCTGACTGGTTGTTTGTAGTTGTTCAAAACGGGCAGCCTTTACAATGACAAGTCATCCAGGCAGCTCTCATCTGACAGTCTTGGGGCCTGACCTTTACTTTTGGTTGAGTTTACATGCATGAAGATGAAAAATCTGTAGTGAAAAACTTTAGGGAAATTAGAAGTGGCTCATGTAAACAGTGAGTTACCTAGAATTCAGAAGAAAATATGCTTTAAAACATAATTATTCGAGTGTAGTGGATTTAAAATGTTGTTAGTTTGTGTTGTATAGCAAAGTGAATCAGTTACACATATACGTATATCTACTCTTAAAATTGTTTTCCCATATAAGTCATTACAGTGTATTAAATAGAGTTCCCTGTACTACATATACCACAGGTCTTTATTAGTTATCTATTTTATACAAAGCAGTGTGTGTCTGTCAGTCCCAATCTCCCAGTGTATCCCTCCCCCCGCCACACTTTCCCCCTTGGTAACCATACGTTTGTTTTCTATATCTGTGACTGTATTTCTGTTTTGTAAATAAGTTCATTAAACATGCTACTTTTAATAAAAACATAAAATTTGAATTTGCTTCATTAAATCATACCTTGAAGTTATTGCAAGTTCAGTTCCAAACCACTGTTAAAAAAAAGTTATAGTAATTTTTTAGTTTTCCAGTACATATAAAAGTTATGTTTCTACTATACTGTAGTCCATTAAGTGTACAATAGCATTATGTCTAAAAAAACAAGGCACAATCTTAATCAAAATACACTTAATTGCTAAAAAATAGTAACCATTATCTGAATCTTCAGCAAACTGAGTCATAATCTTTTTGCAGATCACCACAGCAAGTAATAATAAGGAAAACTTTTAAATGTTGTGAGGACTATGTAAATGCAACATGGGCACAAAGTGAGCAAATATGTTGGAAAATAGCACCAATAAACTTTCAGGATACAAGGTCACCACAAACCTCCAATGTATAAAAAGCACGGTATCTGCAATGTAAAATAAAGTGAAATATGCCTAAAATTCTGCTGTTTATAGGCACAACACATAATTATCCAATATCATGCATGAGTAAAATCGTGCTCAGTAGCTAAAAATGATAAGGTAGAGCCTAACACTAACTTGGAAGGGTATATTCTTAGTTTTTTTCTTTTTTTCTTTTTAAAGCAACTTGAGACTATTCCACTTTTGATTAAAACAATAAAAATAAATGTAATATCTACGTGGGTTTTTATTTCTACGTCAATGATATTGAGAATAATTACCTCAAAGTTTGGAGCATGGATGGCAGACTCTAAATTGTTTTACTGAATGTAAGGCTATACTGCTATAATCCATTACAAGAGGATATATTATTTTATAGCATGGATATCTACATTTTAACATCTATACTTAAATGTCAATACATACATCTCTAGACAATAATTTTAATAGTTTTACAATATTCAGTTACATAACATTAATTTCTTAGCTTTGAAATTCAGGCTGCTATATTTTTAAAAAAATATAAACTGTGTTTTATGCATGTATTTGTATATACATCTGTGTGATCTTGTATTGTTGTTTCAATGGAGTAAAATTTCCAAAGGGAAATTGTAATGTCCCAGTTTGTGCTTGACACCGATTTCCAGATTGTTTTCCGGAATAGTATTACCTGTTTTTTCTAGCACTCAACCATAGGTACTAGCACATCATTATGCACCTATGTCTCATGAGGAAATTGTGATTTTTCTTACCTAGAAATTTTACTGACTCTTTCTCACCTCTGGATTGAAAAAAATAACTTCATGTCATCAAGAAATGAAAGCTGACTTTTCAATAATGTAAAGCTTTGGATAAAAGCTATCTTTTCAGTGATCTTTGTTTCATAGAGCACACTGCATTAGCTTAAGGGGAGTGGAGCTGGTCTCTAACATTGATGCTAACTTGTGTTCTCTAGCCACTGCTATAAATAGCCACCATCGATGTTGTCATAATGTGTCATGGCTTGAGAAAAGCAGAATCTCTCCTCAAGTGTGCCCCCTACTGGATGATTTAAGCCTCAACTCTTCAGAATCTTTTACCTACACCATTAGATTGTTAAAGAAAATTACGTTAAATCATATCTGAAAAGTGCCTACACAATGCCATCCGGTAGGAGTTGTAGAAAGTAACTAAATAACTTCTTTGTGAAGTATTTACTTTCTAATTTAAAAAGGCAAAACATCATTCATGGGATATAGTTAAAAATCGACATAATATGCCAATGTCATAACAGATATGCTTATTACCCAGTTTTTTCGTATCTATAGTAAGCTTCACTCTTTTACATTCTGGTCAAGGATAGTCCTTGTGATTCACCTAATTCACCTAATTCACTTTTTATTTCATATAAAAGTAAATAAAAGTAAACTTTATTTTTCTGTTTTGCATGATAGATATGTATACTACCTTTGTACTGGTTTCCTTGAGAACAAAAGTAGGTGCAAATACCTAATTATAAAAAAGTCTGTCAAATTCTGTTCAACATTTAACATAGAATTATATTTATAATTGCAGTAATTTCTCCTTTAAAATATCTGTGGGTATATTCATTCAAAATATCTGTGGGTATTCATTTCTCACCTGTATTTACAAGGTGAGAAAGGAAAGAGAAGGCCCTGAAGAATATACATTTGGGGAAGAGAGGAATGGAGGGCTCAGGGTTAGGAATGCAAAGGAGCAGAAGAAATATTATTTGATGCTATGAACTCTGGAAACACAAGAGCCTACTCAGTGGTTAACAGCCTTGCATTGAGGCTCTCTGTACTTACTCAGATGCCATCAGTGAGTTTTGAGTCAATGCATGCTTTATAGAACTCCTATAAATGACCTAAGCTCAAGGATAAAGTTAAATTTGGAATGTCTTTTTATTTAAATTTTTCCTCAGAAATTTATCAAATTTCTCTTTCAACTAAGAGGGAAAACCATTTTAAGCTCTTTTATCTTCAGAATGCTTAGGCTATTCTTTTTTTTACTGCTTCATCACTTCTTAAATTTCTTTTTGTTTCTTCAGATGATCATTTATTATGCCTTTTAAAACATTTGTACCATCCTTGTGCTGCTGTGGAAGTGTTGTTCCTTCTGGTTTTCCTCTGAGTCTCTGCCTCTCACCCTCTAGTCTTACTTTGGCTGCAACTATTCAGTTGTAAAATCCATCAGGTGAAGTTTATCAAACTGTTTTCTCTTCTGAGTAAAGTGGTATCACTTTCACCCCTTGCCCTTTGTCTGCTTTGAATTAATTTCCAGAATGGCATAGGATTCAGCATACACAGAAAAAGGTTGCAATGAAAGTCTTTTATGTCCGGGTTTGTGATTTATAATTTTTTTCATCACATATAAAACTCAAAAGTATAAATGTCAAGAGTTAACTGATACAGTTTAATTGGTCATTTCCAATTCTGATGTCAGTCTATTAACCTACTGACTAAAAGGGCATTGCAGAGGGTAGTTTACATTTGGTTTCAGAGTCCTCTATGATTTCTTTCTTAATAATGTTCTCAGCAGTGTACCATTCAAGTTTTTTTGCTTCAGTTCACATTCTGATTGTCCCTGAACCTGTATAATTCACAGTAGGAATGGTAGTGTTGACGAAGACAAATTTTGGCAGGCAGAGTGTATACATCTTACAGGTGCTCCATTTTGTGCCTTTATTAGTGTAACCAATTCCCAGTACCGTGGATATCTTAGTAGCTACCCTCAAATTTCCTACTATGTTAAGTGTTTCTCTACAAAGAATTAAGAATTATTAATAGAAGATAATAATTATAAATTTGGTGAATTTATTCAATGTGATTATTACATTTTCTAGTATTTGCATCTGTAATATTATATATGGCCTCTTTTGCATATATCTTCCTATTTTCCTAAATTTATATCCCAACTCTGTGAGTAGATAGAAGGAATAATCACATTTCGCCTTGAGGAAACCAAAGCCTAGACCTTCATATTCAAGATTCTTTCAATTCTAATTGCCTAAAATTCCCTGAAAATTAGTTAATAGCAAAAGGAAAGCATGTTGAATCTCTAGCTCATAAGTACAAGATAATCTGTCTTCAGATACAGTTGAATTCAGCTGGTTCCAGGTCATAAAGTCATAAACAAGCTAATTTCCGTCACTCTCCTCCTTTTTCATCTGTGTTGGTTCCGTTCTCAGACAGAGGGTGCAGAGGCACCATGAAAGTTCATATACCAGGTACAGAGCTTCAGGAGAAGGAATGTGTTTCTTTCCCAGTGGCTCCCTCAAAAGGCCTGGATTTAACTTGGCCATGCCTGAAGCAGTGGTAGTTATCAATAAGGCCTATAGTGCATAGAACTAGGAGACTGGGTCAGGGAATAACTGGGAGGGAAAAATATTCTGCTGTAATAGGAAGAGATGCTGAGAATGCAGAACAATAGAATCCCATCAACATAGTTACATTATTTTAATAAAATCATATTCTTGGTCTTCTGAGTTCCATGCTCTATTCTTTTAATCTCCTGTTTAGATCAGTTATAAGGTGAACTGATATATAAAGACTCAACTTTAGGAGAACCTTTTAATATCTATTTCATTAAAGAACAAGCATATTTTAATTGTCTTGAAAGGAGATGTTAGGAATCTCAGGATATGAACAAAGTATAAACTTAAAAAGGACTTCTCAGTGGCTCAGTGGTAAAAAATCTGCCTGCAGTGCAGAAGATGTGGATTCGATCCCTGGGTTGGGAAGATCTCCTGGAGAAAGAAACCGACTCCAGTATTCTTTCCTGGGAAATACCATGGGCAGAGGACCTGGCAGGCTACAGTACATAGGGTTGCAAGAGTCAGACACAACGTAGTGACTAAACAACAAGGAATAATCTTAATAAAAAAAAAAATACTAGTGAGAATTCTGGTTTGACTTTTTCCCTTGATCTTACTATCCTTTCCAACTTCTCCTTTCTAAGCTTTTCCCCACTCCTTTTGTTTGTTGAAGCTGTAAGTGCTAATAGAAAAATCTTTCATAAAATACCTACTTTTCTAACATATCAATAGATAGGCATTGCTCCAGATAAAATCGGATACTCTCCTTTACCCATCATGGAGCAGTATATTAAGAATGTTGATTTGTTTGTCTAAATAATTGACCTTTCAGTCTTATTACCCAAACTCATAATTGTGTTTGATGTTAATAACACAATATTATTTATAAATGTTGAATGAGTGAATCAAACTATAAATCACATAAAGAGAAATGAAATTAAAAAGATAATTGTGAAAGCATATGCTCATATGGGAAAAGGGATAGTCATCAGATCCAAGAGTGGGCAAGCAAAGGCATTTCCTCTTGGCAATAAAAACAATAATTAGTTAAATCAATGCATTTTCAAAGTAGTAATCAACCAGGTTATTTAAAGTAGTGAAGACACAGGAAATCTTCATGTTAAGATCTAAGGTACACTGAAATGTGAACATGCAAATCAATTATTTTTTTCCTCAAAGAATGCATCCTAATCTAAATTGATATTACTGGTGTTAACATTCTTGAGATTCTCACCTACACCACTCTGTAATTATGACACATTTAAAATCTTTATAGTTCTCACTTTTCTAAATTTATCTAATTTGATCCTTACAATGTGAGATACATCATTATTCTACTTATTTTAAAGATGAAAAAAATGAAGCTAAGAAACATTGCATGATTTCCAATAGGGACTAATACATTACAAAGCTAAAGCTGTAAGTCCCATTAGATTTCTGAGAAACTTTACTTTTTTTCACATTTCTATGAGAAGTTGTTATTGTTATTGTTGAGTTGTTAAATCATGTCTGACTCTTTTATAACCCCACAAACTGAAACCCACCAGCCTCTTCTGTCCATGGAACTTCCCAGGCAAGAATACTGCAATGAGTTACCTTTTTTTTTTTTTTTCCTCCAGGGGATCTTCCCAACAAAGGGATTGTACCCAAGTCTTCTGCCAGTGCAGAAGACTTTACCACTGAGCCAAAAGGGAAGCCCCTATGAGAAGTTACTATTACAATTTTATATACAGAGCACAATATAAAAAGCTAGACTCACAAGAAGAGGACAAAAAGGTGTTTTGTACACATACTGGTATGATTTATTTGGATATCGTTTCATTTATTCAGAAATATCTGTACCAAGGGCTTCCCTGGTGGCTCAGATAGTAAAGAATTTGCCTGGAATGCAGGAGACGCAAGTTCAGTTTCTGGGTCGGGAAGATCCCCTGGAGAAGCAAATGAGTACCCACTCCAGTATTCTTGCCTGGAGACTTCCATGCACAGAGTAGCCCAGAGGCTACAGTCCATGGGGTCGCAAAGAGTCGGACATGACTGAGCGACTAACATACACACATTGATATAAATTTCAACTTTATTCTTCAAATCATGCTTAAAATAGATCTTGAAAGTGAAAGTGAAGTTGCTCAGTTGTGTCCAACTCTTTGCGACGCCATGGACTGTAGCCTACCACGTTCCACCGTCCATGGGATTTTCCAGGCAAGAATACTGGAGTGGGTTGCCATTTCCTTCTCCAGGAGATCTTCCCGACCCAGGGATTGAACCCGGGTCTCCCGCATTGTAGGCGGACGCTTTACCGTCTGAGCCACCAGGGAAGTCCCAAAATAGATCTTAACTATCATTTAATTTTTGGTTTGGGTAAATAATATATAAAGTATCAGGTTCTCAATTTTTGAAGGCATTTGGGACTGGTATTTACATGAACTCAAATTTCTGTTATATTTTTGGTTTGCATATTCTTGGATCTCAAATTAGAAACGAATCAGTCTGTTAATAGCATAAAAATCAATTTTAATTCATTACATTGAGAAAAGTAAATATAAACAATATTGAGGAATATAAATTTTTAAATGTAAGAAGCTAATTTGAGCTCCAAATATCAGGATAATTAGATGTACTGGATGTATTGGAAGTGCAGAGAATACTTCCCCTTGATATTGACTCTTCTCTAGATCAATAGCAGTTCCAAATGTAGTAAAGAAGCAGACATGATTTAACAGGACCTAAATTATTAAGACTAGTGCATTGTTGTTAGAGAGTTCATTAAGAATCCCATCAATACAGTGTGGTTCATGGGCACTAGGAAGAGCTTCGTGGAACATTTTAAAAGAGAATGAGATATCTCAATGGACTGATCTTAGTGGAAAAATTTAATTAGGTAAGAATAATTACATTAGTTAAATGAAACTTTTAATTGAAAACCTGTTGGCATTTTCTAACCTGCTTCACAGCTGTTCCTTAATCATTTGTATTTAAAAAATGAAGAGCTTCTCTTTTTTTTGTATTACTTTATTTATTTTAGTTGGAGGCTAATTACTTTACAATATTGTAGTGGTTTTTGCCATACATTGACATGAATCAGCCATGGGTTTACATGTGTTCCCCATCTGAACCCCCCTCCCTCCTCTCTCCCCATCCCATGCCTCTGGGTCATCCCATTGCACCAGCCCTGAGTGCTTGTCTCATGTGTCGAAACCTGGACTGGCATTCTGTTCCACATATGATAATATACATGTTTCAATGCTATTCTCTCAGATCGTCCCACCCTCACTTTCTCCCACAGAGTCCAAAATACTGTTCTATGCATCTGTGTCTCTTATTCTCTCTCACATATAGGGTTATCGTTACCATCTTTCAAATTCCATATATATGCGTTAGTATACTGTATTGGTGTTTTTCCTTCTGGCTTACTTCACTCTGTATAATGGGCTCCAGTTTCATCCACCTCATTAGAACTGATTCAAATGTATTCTTTTTAATGGCTGAGTAATATTCCATTTTGTATATGTACCACAGCTTTCTTATCCATTCATCTGCTGATGGACATCTAGGTTGCTTCCATGTCCTGGCTATTATAAACAGTACTGTGATGAACACTGGGGTACACGTGTCTGCTTCAATTCTGGTTTCCTTGGTGTGTATGCCCAACAGTGGGATTGCTGGGTCATATGGCAGTTCTATTCCCAGTTTTTTAAGGAATCTCCACACTGTTCTCCATAGTGGCTGTACTAGTTTGCATTCCCACCAATAGTGTAAGAGGGTTCCCTTTTCTCCACACCCTCTCCAGCATTTATTGTTTGTAGACTTTTGTATAGCAGCCATTCTGACTGGCATGAAATAGTACCTCACTGTGGTTTTGATTTGCATTTTTCTAATAATGAGTGATATTGAGCATCTTTTCATGTGTTTGTTAGCCATCTGTATGTCTTCTTTGGAGAAATGTCTGTTTAGTTCTTTGGCCCATTTTTTGATTGGGTCGTTTATTTTTCTGGAATTGAGCTGCAGGAGTTGCTTGTATATTTTTGAGATTAATTCTTTGTCTGTTGCTTCGTTTGCTATTATTTTCTCCCATTCTGAAGGCTGTCTTTTCAGCTTGCTTATAGTTTACTTTGTTGTGCAAAAGCTTTTAAGTTTAATTAGGTCCCATTTGTTTATTTTTGCTTTTATTTCCAATATTCTGGGAGGTGGGTCATAGAGGATCCTGCTGTGATTTATGTCAGAGAGTGTTTTGCCTATGTTTTCTTCTAGTAGTTTTATAGTTACTGGTCTTACGTTTAGATCTTTAATCCATTTTGGGTTTATTTTTGTGTATGGTGTTAGAAAGTGTTCTGGAGGAATCAACCTGCCTGACTTCAGGCTCTACTACAAAGCCACAGTCATCAAGACAGTATGGTACTGGCACAAAGACAGAAATATAGATCAATGGAACAAAATAGAAAGCCCAGAGATAAATCCACGTACCTATGGACAACTTATCTTCAACAAAGGAGGCAAAAATATACAATGGAGAAAAGACAGTCTCTTTAACAAGTGGTGCTGGGAAAACTGGTCAACCACTTGTAAAAGAATGAATCTAGAACACTTTCTAACACCATACACAAAGAGTTTCTCTACATGGTATTTGAGAAACATCTAAACATCTTGGAATTTGTATATAAATGTTTAGTGCTTTAGAGAGTGTGGCAGTAAAAACAAATAGGATTTTCTGCTTGGGAAATGGTGCATTTTAAAGATATGTGTAGGAAAGGAAGCAAATTATATAGAAAATATTTGAGATGAATATATATAATTCTTGGAAAGAATGCAAAATAGTCATCAAAAGCTTCAGAATTCTAACGTTAAAATTCCATGGACTAAATTTCTTACCTTACAAAGAGATAAAAAGGCTTACAGAGAAATAATGCTGTTTTGTAAAATTATCTTGTTGATAGTTATTAAAGAAACTCCTTCCAGCAAGAGTTCTTGCAAGATTGAAGTTGTATAACAGAAAATTTTATAATGGAAACATAAAGAGCCAACGAAAACTCTTACTCTAAAAATTAACACTTAGATTGCTTATTTAAAATAGGTGAAATTGCTGCCACAGTTTTTTGGGTAGCCTTTAAAGCCTAAGACAGAGAGTATTGGTTTGAGGAAACATAGACACTTATTTAAATTCACAAACTTACAGGAACACCAACAAACAGATCCATTAATTACTCATTGCATTAATCCTAGACCAGGCCTTTTTTTTTCTGAATCCCAGCAACACTATCATCCAATACTGTTTCCTTTTCTTAATCTTCAAAGCTTTGCTGAACTTGAATTTTCTTCCTAACTCATCAATTTGACTGCAATACTGATTTCATACTATTCTTTTCCCTTTTTCTCTTTTCTTTATATTTCCTTTAAGCTCTTATCCCTTTTTAGCCCTCATGGGTACCAAATGCCATTCATGTAACTACAAAAATCCATATTCCTTTTAAAGGTCTTTTACCATGCAGTTTCTGGAATCTCCTTTTTTTCAACTAATCTGCAATATAGGCATCATTTTGGTTAGTTAAAAAACTTGAAAAACAGGCATATCTATCCATATCCTAACTGTGAAGAGGAACAGAACATAAAATCCTGGGATAGTTTAGTAAATGTCTTTGAATAACAGAAAGGGCTTTAGTTTTCTCTTCAGAGTATCAGGAAATCAAGGTGAGTTTAATGTGCATGAGAAGTTTTAACAGTAAAGTTGAAACAACAAAGAAGCTATAATACAAGTATTGGCAGATTTTGTTGGATCAGGGAGGAAATGGGTAGAGTATGAACACAGACAAATGACTGAAGAAAACTTAACTTTGACTTCCCTTATTTATATATGTGTATGAAATGTTGGTATTAAAGTTTATTGAAAAAGTTCACAAAGCATAACGGATTATAGGGAGGAGATGGATAAATTAGGATTATGATTACATTATAAAGGCCAATATAAAATCAAAATGAAAGGTGAGTTTTTCTAGGAGTACAAATGTAAACTACAGGGCACCTGAAAATTCACCTGGTTCCTGCCCCTCCTTTTACAGATGAAGAAACTGAAGACTAAAAATAACTGCAAGGCAGATTTGTCCAGGTTCACACTGCTGGTGGATAATTATCTGTCCAACAGCAGTCCTTTAATTAGCAACAAAATTCAAGATGCTGTAATATTTTACCACTTATATTTAAATCCTAGACTTGTCAGATATTGTGTGTGTTCAGGAACGTTTTTTTTTTTTTTTTTTTGAGCACTGAATTGTGGCGTTGTGTACACATCACATTTTATAGGGATCATGTTGTTGTTGTTGTGTTAATTTCCTTCCCGCTCCTTTTCCCTCCAGAACTTGATCTGCTCTCTTGAACAGCAGGAGGCCTGTTCCCTCATTTAGGCTAACAGTGGGTGCAGAAGTGTTGAAACATTCTCCTTTCTAAACCTGCTCCTTGTTCTGGATAGGATCCATCTTGATGAGATTACCACTCTTCTGGCGATCGTCATCATCATCATCTAACACCTGCCTATGCACCATGAGCCAGGGATTGTGCAAACTGCTTTAATGTATTATCTCATGCCGTCTGTGTAGTCCAGGCAGCTGCTGGTAAAGAACTCCGTTTCAGAGCAGTACAAAGAGCTGGCAACACAGTTAGCATAATGGCAGCTGCAATGTAACTGGGAGAATTGTCTCTGACAATTGGCTCCCGACTGGGTCTGAGGGCATTTCTTCTTCCATCCCTCGGTTTCGTTACCAGCCACTGTGCACCTGCTCTGTGCCGGGCAGAGCACTGGCTGCAGTGTGCCGGCTGAATGAGGGAACACCAGCCTGCCTTCCATGTGTGACCCTCAGCCTTGCTCAGAGGGGTGGCTAATTCTCTGTCCCATTTAGGCTTGTGCTGATTGTGCAAGGGAGCTCCAGAGGTCAGAATCTAGTCCCTCCCCACCACCCTTAATAGTCACATCTTCTAATAGAAGGATCAATATTTGTAACTCTTTTTCTCTTGGAACTATCTGGTTTATAAAAGTGCCTTTTTTTCCAACAAGGGACAGATATGACAGATCGTCAGTTTTCATTTCCAATTATAGAATGAGGAAACAAGGCAAATGGGGATTTAAGTATTTTTTTATTATTTGTTTTAGATAAAAGATCAAGTCAATGAAATAGCCAGGATTCATAAACTCCGTGTATTAGACCAACCAGGCTGCTCTCTGTGCACCATACTTCAGATGGGAATTGAGAAACGAGCAAAATCTGAGATGCAGAAGTTCCAGAATAGATCTTCCACCTGCCAGCTAGCGTTCAGATCTCAAAGGGGACCTGCCTGCACTTATTTAATGGAAAGATAAATGTGTTCACAAAGCTGTTACTATAAATTCATTTAGAAACGGGACAGAGGCTGCACTCACATTCCTCCCAGATTTGAGCTGCTGGCAGATTTGGTTCACTGTACCTCTGGGAGGGAATACATTCTAGCTAGATGGCAAAGTGTGATTGTTATTCAGCGCTTCCTAATGCCTATTCTTTTATGGTGTAAATGAACTTTTGGGTTGAATCATCAACTTATTGAAAAATGCTTTTATACATGCCCATAGTAAAAAAGTGTGGGCGAAGCAGTATATGGAATACTGTGCACAGTTTTATGAAGAGAGGTGTGATTATTATACAAAAGATGTTTGTGTCTAGAATGGAAGATAAAATGTGAGAAAGTGTAAAGAATTTTATTAAAAGTAGAATGTTCAAGGAGGAAAGAAGATACAGATCAGTGATGCTTCATTTGTGAGAATTCTAGATATCTATAGAATAAAATGAAATCTACGAACCATCTTCCCAGAAAAATGCATGACCAGTTATTTTTAATAGCTATATTAGAGTAAAGTTGATGTATTATGGTTGCCATATATAAGCTGTACAATTTGATAGGTTTTGACCTAAGTATACACTCATATAAGCATCACTACAATCAAGATATGGCGATACTCTTAAGATTAGTCACATATTATATATGTAAGTGATATATATATATATATATATATATACTTTATATATATCATGTATCACATCACTCTTAAGATTAGTTAAGATTACATTTAAATGTAAATTATTAAATACAATATTGGTTGTGTTTGGAGCCCAGATCAAGAGCCCAACTATGTAAAAAGCCCTTAAGCAGAAAGACATTGTCATAAATGTAAATCTGCTGGCATAATAGAGAAAATAAATTGGAAAATGCTGTTTTACAACGTTTCCCAGGCAAAACTCAATGGGATGCCCAAAAGCGTTATTTCCAAGGGGACAGAGCATTCCAAAAGGCTGCCTCCCTATTGGGAAGAAAGGTAAATACCTTTGATAGCTTTTGTGAAGAGAAGTCTTTAGTGTACTTAGTGTATTGAAGAGATTTAATGCAGTGATGTTTGCTTCTGTGATCCTGTGTAGTTCAAAACTGCTCATTTCTAACTAATTGCTTCATCCGTCATGCAAATAAAAGCTTTGTTTTAATTTTTTATAACTCTAGAACATCTATCCCAGAACTTTACAAAGAAAATGTTTAATGATGATGATTATAGTGATCAGAAACTGAAATAGCATATGCACTTCCCATGGACATGCTTGGTAATTAGCATTTAGTACC
Organism: Okapia johnstoni; assembly: GCA_024291935.2. Classification (NCBI taxonomy): domain Eukaryota; kingdom Metazoa; phylum Chordata; class Mammalia; order Artiodactyla; family Giraffidae; genus Okapia; species Okapia johnstoni. The sequence goes on from CM044317.1 coordinate 50,537,607, forward strand.
AGAGTCTTCTGTAAATGAAATTTAAGTACATAGAAATATTTTAGACGTTTTCCAAGCATTAAAGAAATATAAGCATACGTACATTTCACTGTTCCTTCAATGCTTTACAGTCTAATCAGACATGAGGCTACTTGAAATAGATGAAAAAAGTACAGGGTGACTAAACCAATTTCTGTGGCAATAGCTCAACCATAGAAATTAGCATTCATCACTCTTCCACCTGCATCCCCGTTACACACTCCATGCCTCAAAGTAATTAGACTGGGTATAAGATAAACCCAGCAATAAGTTAGGGAGATGGTTAATGCATATTTATAATGTATGAGAAGGCACTTGTGATCTTTTCAAACCACCCATTTAAAAAGATCACTGTAGTTTTACTGAAATGTGTAGGACTATATTGCACAGTTTTAAAGGTTTGCAAAACAAATTTCTGGCTGATGGAGATGCTTTGTAGGTTAACTAACTTGTTTTGGAAAGAAATAGTTCCAGCTCCAGTCTAATCTGAGACTGGGTCTCAAGGGGGCTTATATAGCTGTTGATAGATGCTTGACCTAGCAGTGAAATAGGGATCTTACTGTACCTACCTAGACTACACTTCCTTCTGGGCTGTATTCCCAGGGTGAACAGATATTCTAACTTTCCACACAATAAGTATGATCTATTTATATGTAAGTAATTATACTTGAAAGAGAGAAAATAGGATAAATTGTTTTGTCTTCCTTGCTGATTTATTATTTTTTTCCTCTGCCTAGCTTTTGTCTTCTCAGTTTAGGATCTAAATAACTACAACTTTTTCTAGCCCCCATCTATGGATTTTAATAACCAGATTGTACACATACTCTATTTTAATTGATTTGGTTAATTCACATTTATGTTTATGTATCTGAAGTTTTTTTTAGATGTAGCTGTAATGTGTAAGGAAAAAAAAAATTGACCTGGAAAATAAATGAACTTTTGTTTGAATCTCAGCTCAGAGATATGCTCTATTGTACATAATTTTCTGGTATTCAGCAGAATCTCCAGAAATATGAGATCCACTGCTGTCAGTTTCCCTTCCATTGCCTGTCATAGTTTCAGTGGGAATTTGGTTTAAGGGAGGTAATTGGTTATGGTAGTTAGGACAGTGGTTTTAAGAATTAGACTGTGTCTGAATCTTGTTTTTAAAATCTTTTGTCTGAGTCTTATTTCTGCCAATCTTGTTATGATAGTTTGGAGGGTCATTCTAAGAGCTAAGTTTCGGCTGAGTCTTGTTTCTCAAGGTGATGAGACCTTGAGAGGATGACTTCAAACTTGCTAAACTTCAGTTTTCTCTTCTCTGGTAAAAGTAGTATCAGCTAAAATATAGGGTCTACGCGAAATGCATGTGAAGAAATTGACACAGTTGTGTGGCATAGAGTAAGTGTGCAATGTAGCTTGTTAGTAACATTATTAAAATACTGACAAAACAATGAACCCATGTATCTCCTCCACTTTTCTCCTCTTCTCTTCTACTCCTCCCATATTTCCTCGGATTTTCCCTCTAGAGAAGAGTCAAGGCAAAGGATTATAGAGTCAATATGAGAGATTGGAAGACTTAGCCAGAACAGCTCAACAAAACCCTACAGTTTAGAGTTGGAAGTAGAGATGACTCTTCAGCCTGATCTTAAAAGATACTCTTGGACCTTTGCCTTATGAAAATCTACTGAGTAGCAACTGCTATAGAATAAATCTACTTCTTTCATAATCTCGTTCCTGGTTAATACTAACCTTCTAACTAACCTATTATTGACTCAATCTCATACATCAATGTATTTATTTTTTGTGAATTTATATTTACCAATTCTCCACAATCTATTTTCCTTATTTTATAGTACATTTTAATTATGTAAATATTTACTGTTTATCGAAAATTATATATAATTAATGTATTCAAGTGCTTATTGATATTTCTTATATTTTGAAATTTTAAATTGTTTTCCTTTATTAAAAGTTGAACACTGAACAGAAAACTAGAGATAAGGATGTAAACTCTGGTTAGTATTTTTAGACCCAAATCCAGCTCCATCTCTACATGCTATGATTTTCAGACCAGTTGCTTAACTGTCCTCTGTGTTAACTTCCTATTTTACACAGGAATTAAATTCATCAATGAATTTCCAACTGCGTGATGGTCATAAAAATTAAAGGAAATGATTTAGGGCAAGTGCCTCACACAAAGTAAATACTGAATGAACATTACTAATGTTACTAAATTAAGGCAAATTGTCAAACATACGCATTCTTGTGAAAATAAGGAAAACATTTTTGATAAGCTGGAGCTTTCTCAAAATTTTTCAAAGTTGAAAGAATTTACATATGTACAGTTTTGTGAAGAAGATAGTAAAGTCTGACAGGATATCAAGTCTAAATGGAAAATAATTCCATATTATCACATAAAGCAACTAGTTTAAAAGTAGGATGAAAAAAGCACTCTAAGCAGATGAAAATAGCATAGAAAGTAGTTTCAGAAGTTCTATTTATTACTTTATAATAAATCAACATACTTTAAACTGGAAATTCAAGAAGTATTTAAACAGCAACTTTTTAACTATAATTTTTCTCTAATATTTATCTTTACCTTATAGCTTAATAAATATTGTTTCCCTTTTGCAATTACATTTAAAATCACAGATCTTAAATGGTTTTATTGTCATCTAGTATACACTCTGATCCAGAAGCAGAAATTATGTACCAAAAATCATTTTCAAATTTTTAATTAGGTAAAATTCTTTCCTAGTGTTGTCATTTTATTAATAGATAAGGTTACTATTCTACAATTTTCGTATAGGTCACATAAGATCATATAAGGCAGTAAGTCCTTGCAGGATAGTAGGAATATCATAGATTGTTTTCTTTTAGTTATTTTATGACAATAGATCAAAATTTCACCTTGGGAATAATTGCAATGGTATTTAGTAAACCTTCATCTTAAAAAAAAAAAAAACTGTAAAAAATAAAAAAGGAGAAAAATATAAACTGTACTCACTGCTATATCCCAAGAGTAAACAGTAGTATCATTTTAGTGTATTTTCTTCACTTTGATTTTTTTTATTGTTATTCACATAATATGCCCAGTATGATGTTTAAGAATACTTTCTATGACCAATGAGGCTGTTTGAATCTAGGCCTCTCCACTTCTTAGTTGTATGACTTTGTTAGGTACATAACATCTCTCAACCTTGGTTTCATCATTTGTAAAATGGAAACAATATCAGTATTTTTGTTAAATTATTATTGTGAGAAATAAGTTAAATAGCATATATGTTAAGTACACATATGCTGGAAATACAGTTCTGTACAATCTGTTTTTACAGCTAGCTTTATATCACATGCAGTTTCTCATCTAAATGATTATTTTTTAAAACATGATTTTTAATGTTTATATAAAGTATCATTGTGATTTTGTTTCCTTATTTTGAACATTTATTGATTTATACTCTTTGTTATTTATTAAAACAAATACTATGTGTAGCTTTTTTTCTTATCTTTTATTTTCTCAAGGCAAATTCCAGAAAGAGAAATTACTAGGCTAAAAAGAACATGGATATTTAAAAAATTCCCTTGTGGTGCAACTTACAAAATTGCCCTTATCTTCTCTCTAGTAGTCTCTTAAAGTGTTCATATCTCTATACATTTGTTGATAGTGACTTTTTAAAAGTTCATTTTATTTTAAAATCAAACATGTCTTTCATATCTTGGTAACTTTTTTTATAACCACCAGGGTGGTGTATGAGATATGTCCTCTGAGTGTTAACTCAGGCCAAAGATAAATACCAGCCTGATCCTCAGGCTCATGATATGTGCCTGTATCAACACCATTCCACTAGTTTTCACTCTGCAGCCGTCAGTGTGCGAAAGTAGTCAGCTGGTATTTATCAAATGAAGGTTATGAATCTGAGCTATATCCCCCAAAGATTTATGAACTATAAAATGGTATTATTATTATGTTCTGTCATTGCATTGGGCTGTTTAGCTGCCTTCCATTTTATGTGGTTAAGTTCCTGAGGATCCATTTGCATGAAAGCTACTGTGTGTACTCATTTCGTATTGTATTGTGGCAAAAGCTATAATCTACAGGGTTCCTATTCATTTTGGAATTCATTTCACAGCTCACTAATTGTGTGAATGAGAAGAGGAAATATATGCTTTTATTCCAAAGCATGCCAAGCAGATGGCCCAAAGTTCACTGCTACCCTCATTGTCAGGGTCTCTCTTCTGTAGGTAGTGAGCCAGGCATAGATCCGTCAAACACAATGTGAGGGTCCATTTAACACAGCACTTGACAGTTACTGAGCCTCTGGTTTGTGATGACTTATAAACATTTTATTTTTTATCATTCACCTCGAAAGTGGCCAGTCATTTGAGCAGGTGCAAACACAGTAGAATTCATATTCATTTTGCTTGAGAAGCAAAAATGAACTTTTATTCATATGGAAATTTTGGGAAAAGAAAACAGTACAGGGGATTAAGCTTAGTTTCTTGAAAAGGAATTAACACATGTATTGAGATTCAAAACTGTATCATCATTTCTGAGACTGAACCTTTTGAAAAGCTGAATTGCAGAAAAAATGAGGGTTTATATCTTTAAGCTTTTTAGGTAAATCTCTTCAAATCTCTTGTTTCTTTCTATGAAAGGAAATTATTTACTCATTTACTTTTATACACAATATGTAATTTAAGTAGCCATTAAAAATGTTCATATTTGCATTCCTTGTGTATGTGCGCACACACACACATGTGTACAGAGGAACAGAGGAAGCTAGAGACAAAGGGTGGGACAAAGAATGAAATAATACATGTCTGCACACATTTCCTACTTAAGCAGAGATAGTGGGATGATATGAAATTATGTTATCACTTTAGGAAAGGGAGAGTAGGTCAGATGTGCTAATGGAGCCCATGAAGGGATTTGATCACAGTAGCTTCTTTAAGAGAACCACAGCATGTGGAAATATTGTTTTCTCCCTTACATGAAGAAAAACTGGGTATTTATTTCTCTCACTGGTTCTTTATCTCTACTTACAAACCTCCTATCATGGGTTTCCCATGTTGTACTGACGCCACTTTTCCTTTTCTCTCATTTTAAGACTGATGCTGCTCTCATGTATGATGCTGTGCACGTGGTGTCTGTGGGTGTCCAACAGTTTCCCCAGATGACAGTCAGCTCCTTACAGTGCAATCGACACAAACCCTGGCGCTTTGGGACCCGCTTCATGAGCCTAATTAAAGAGGTGAGTCAGGAGAAGTACCTCTGCTCTGTCTCACTTGTCCTCAAGTTGAATGAATTGAGATTATTGCAGTTTCCCTCACAGGTAATCTTTTACTTGTATCTTTTAAATTAAGCTTTCTTATTTTTCCCCTGCAAGCAAAATTAGCATTTTTACTAAATAATATGGAAGAAAAGGAAAAATTACATGATAAATAAATGAATTTCTATAAAATATCTATGTGTGAACAGAAGAGAATCAGTGATATATGACTTATGACATTTTTGCTTTTCACCTTTCAGAATCTTTATGTATGTTGTTTTTGTGTTGCTCAGTCATATCTGATTGTGTTACTTTTCATTTATGTGGAAAAATAGATATTTAAAGAATATTTATAACATAGGCCACAAAATATGGAATGAATTTTTAACTTGAATGCCCTTTGCACTACACTAAATTACACACAATTTGTACATTTTCAAGAATTACTTTTAGAGCTATGATTCCTAAATATAACATCTAGTTATTTTAATTGTATTAGCATTAACATGAAACAGGATATACAGAGTCATAAAAGTGCAAAGTTTACTTCATGTTGCATAGTACAACCATTTTTATGGCTATGTATCATTTCTAATTACATCTATTACAGTTTAAGACCAAGTATGCTCATAGTAAGGATAAAAAGGGAGAATTCTTAAAGATCACACACAAACATGCAAACTCACACATTTACATCACACACATATTCTTCCTATTCATCTTCTCCTGAAGGAAATTCCTTTGTCAGCTAAGGATATTTTTTATTTGATACAGCAGGAGATTTTTATTTTTTATTAAAGTACGATTGATTTATGAGTTTTTATATGAAAGGTTAACTATGAATATTTAATCTTCACTATGAAAAGTCACAGCTGTTATTACCATATATAAGATTTTTCATTTATTGCTTAAAGGAAATCATCAGCTCATCATAGAATAAATTATTTATCATAAAAATAAAAGTGCAAACAGAATCATAATTAAGAATGATCAGGACCTTGGCAAAGAATATTCGTGAGTTCCTTGTCTAATTATTACTAAACTCTGAGATAGGTGGGATGATAGTCCTGTAACAGCATATTGTTCTCTTATTACTCCACATTCTGCATTTACTTCTGGTGTAAAACTAAGTCTTAGAGGATTGCTAACATAGCACATTGGTCTGGCTAGTTGAAGAACAGCTTTTTCTGAATGAAGCACTTGACAATTGAGACATGTGTCAAACAGCCCTGTAAGAAACTGTAATTCACTATTGTATTCATTGTAGGGTGTTATTGAGGATCTTGTCCACTAAATCACATAGGGTCTCTCTTATGAAGACCAAAAAGAGAGATTTCTGTCAGGTTTCAGTACCAGGAAAAGCTGAGTTTCTCCTGGGCAATTGATGTGTCTTAAATTATGGATCTTGTATCTTGTGTTTTCAACATATTTTCTTCTTTGCTTTGGTTGCTGGAAACTTCAGAATTTAATTTGTGATTGGTTTTATTAGTTGCGCAGTTTCATTGATGTACATTTCCCTGTGCTGTCTTTAACCCAGATTTCTTTTACTATTCTGCACTTCTACTTCTGTACTTCTTGATCCCATTTCTTAGTTTTAAACTGCTGTGGATTTTTGTTCACTGCCCACAATTATTTTCTTTGGAAAAAGTTAAGTTAAAAAATGTTTTCTTCCCTTACTGGACACCTGTTGACACATGATGACCTAAGGGATGACCTTTTGCAATATCCACTGAGATTTGTATTATAGTTTTTTAAAAATTTACTTATAATTTATTAGCATAAAATTGTTTTAGAATTTCTACATATAAGTATCCAAGGAACATATGGAGCATAAGAAATATAGTAATAATTATATCCATTTGTAATACTTATTGAAATGTTACCCTTTATCTACTGGGTTTTACCTCTTTTGAGTCTCAGTATGTATTCAAACATAATTGTGAGTATATGTTACATTGGTTAAAATTTCCAGATGTAACTATATTTCTAAGCTATTTGCAAATGACATATATAACATCTACTTTGGGCTATATAACCAGCAGAGTGAGAAATCTTTTTATATTAAAAAACCTAGATATTTGCTCACTTTTGAGGGATAAATCCATCGTGTATCTAGATTATTATATTCTCATCTCTTTCTACATGAAGAGATGCTCCTATAGGAAGTGTACGTTGATGTGAAGGAATTTTGGTACATTTCTCCCGGTATCACACAAGGTAAAATAAAGCAATAAGTTAATTATTCTAAGTATAAAGTGTGTGATTGAAGTAATATAACAAAATGTTTCCTAGATTCAGTTTCTTTAATTGTAATAAAATATTTATTTTGTATTGGTTTTATGTTAGAAATGGTATTTTATAATAGTATTTCTAGTTGTAATCCCCAGTGGGATATTTACTATTCCAAGTTCTTCTCACTTTGCTGAAAGAGCTGTGCTATTTAAAACATAAGCCACAAATTTCTCATAAAGGAAGGTTATACCTGGCAAATGCAGTATTTAAAATGAAAAATTTACAATAAATTTTTCCTGAGACTTGGGTACCATATTTAGAAAAAAACATCCTTCAAAGTTCAGAAGGGAATAAAATGTTAAGTATTAAAAATGGACAGCAATGTAAATTTATGAGAAATAACAAAAATAGTGTTTCTTTTTCCTTGTACAAAAAAGGTTTATCTTCTTATCCTTTACATATTTAATAATCTATGGTTTTTGTTTGTTTTCCCCACAGGCACATTGGGAAGGCCTCACAGGCAGAATAACTTTCAACAAAACCAATGGCTTGCGAACAGATTTTGATTTGGATGTGATTAGCCTCAAGGAAGAAGGTCTGGAAAAGGTACTTGAAACATTCAGTTTATTTACTTTAATTATTAAATAAGCATATCCTAATGAAGAAATACATATTTCCTGTTGTATTCACATTTCACTGACATTTAAATTTGTTGAGTAACTCTAAGAAATTTGTTCTCAATTCATTATATTGGACATAATAATTGGCAATTAGAACTCAAAGATAAAGATGTCCTTTAAGATATTTGATATGTTTTTATTTCCTCATCAGGTTTTTCTAATTCTCTGCATGTAATGTATATAATCTTAATTTAATATAAGGTATACTAATATATTAATATAATTCTAATTAGCTATAAAATATAATTAGAAGATATTTGGTATAATACGAGTCTTTGTATATGTAGCTTAGAGTAGCTTAGAATCACATGTGCCTTCATAGACTTTCCCACTTAGAGCAGACCATATAAAACGGTTAAATACTAAAACATGTTTCCACTGCTGGGTCATATTCAAGAGAAATGTCTGAATTAATGTACACAAGTAAATTAGGTATGAACATGAATGCTATACATTACATTGACTCTGTCTTCCTTGGTTTTATTTATACAATTGAGGTGATGTACAGAGTTTGGGTTGTGTGCTACTTTTAGAACATTTTAATAGAAGTTCACTTATATTTTTAACATATGCATTTAGATATTTTTGATGGATTTATTGAAAGCTACAAATTAAAATAGATATTTTGATAAGAACTTTAGAAAAAAAGTTTGAGATAATATTGCTTTAAAGATATTGTTATATTTCACCTAACAGGGGTCTTTTAGCCTGAAATGAAACAAAATATATATAAATGTTGATTAAATGATGCAGGAGAGAGAAAACACATATTTTTAATATCACCAAGAAAAGAAGTATATCATGACCAATGGATGAGGAAAATTAATAGGAATATTACCTCTTCTCATTGAGAGTTTGGTTGTATCTTTTGTCAAGACCATGCAAAATCAGGAATCTTATAATAAATTGGAACTAAAATATTCGAGACTGTCACTTCCTAATTACCTTGCTTCCAAGACTGAGAACATCAGTTGATACCCAAGGCTGGAACTGATAATGGTGAAGTTCAGTCAGCTCATATGGACTTATCTCAATATTTACTGGGAATGCTATTTCCTTATTCTATGGAAGTACTCAGGTCACTAGGATGAGCCTCAAGCACTGCTTATATTTTAACACATTACATAAAAATGGTGATGCTCTTCATGTTACCATAGACCCAGTCCTATCTTAGACTCAAAATAAAGAAAACATTAGAGGTTTCTTCAGGCTTAAGTGTGAACTATAGAAATACCCTGAATATAATAGTTACCAGGTATATGTTATGATCTATCCTATTGATAAGCAGAGTGTAATAATGTGAGTTATACATGACATTTCATCAATATTTCGTGTTCTTATCTGAAATTTAAAAATTTGTTTTGATAAATTAATTACACATAGTCCTTATCCTTAAGAGGCTCAAGAGGCATTTTATATAGAATGATCAGATAACACACATTTGTAAGTAAATACAATGGAAAATCTGTTTCAAGCTTCAAAAGAGTAATAAAAGAATATTTCTGATAAGAGTACAACTAAGTATATCACAGCACACAAAGCTCTTAGAATTATCTTAGAATAATGGAGAATTTATAGATTAGTAGAAATTGAATAATTTCAAAAAGATGTACAATATAGGAAAGATGCATAATGTTTCATTTAATCATATATATATATTTATATATGTGTATATAGATATAGATATTTATACATATATGTACACATACACGGTCTTCCCTGGTTGCTCAGCTGGTAAAGAATCCACCTGCAATACAGGAGACCCCAGTTCGATTCCTGGGTCAGGAAGATCCCCTGGAGAAGGGATAGGCTACCAATGCCAGCATTCTTGGGATTCCTGGTGGCTCAAATGGTAAAGAATCTGCCTGCAGTGTGGAAGACCTGAGTTTGATCACTGGGTTGGGAAGATCCTCTGGAGGAGGGCATGGCAACCCACTCCAGTATTCTTTCCCAGAAAATTCCATGGACAGAGGAACCTGATGGGCTACAGTCCCTGGGGCCACAAAAAGTCAGATACGACTGAGCACACACACATATGCATATATATTCATTTGATAATTTATATACACTTAATATTTTATTTGATTTTATATATAAAATCAAAAAAAAAATATATATATATATATATATGCATAGAGCTTCCCAGGTGGCTCAGTGGTAAAGAATCTGCCTGCAATGCAGGAGACCTGAGTTTGATCCCTGGGTGGGGAAGATCCCCTGGAGAAGGGAATGGCAACCTACTCCAGTATTCTTGCCTTGTAAATCCCCTGGACAGAGGAGCCTGGAGGGCCACAGTGTATGGGGTCACAAAGAATTGGACACGACTGAACATGAGCCATATATATATATATATATATATATATATATATATATATATATATATATATATATATACACACACACACACATATATATACATATACATATACATATATATATATATACACACATATACATATATACACATATACGCACATATTATATACACACACACATACTCTCTCACATACTATAGAAGTGAGAAATAGAGCTAAAATGCTGGTTTGTGTCATACCATGAACACCTTGTCAAGATATTTGCAATCATATTTGCAATGTATACATTGTGATTTGAAAGACAGAATAGCCTGCAGTCCAGTGGGTTGCTTGGGAAGATATAGTTTGGAATAACTTTACTATGAAGCCAAGAAACTCTTCTGAGAGTGTAATTTAGAATAAACAGTGACAGATGGTATTAACTGAACCTTCATCTGCTGCTGCTAAGTCGCTTCAGTCGTGTCCGACTCTGTGCGACCCCATAGATGGCAGCCCACTGGGCTCCGCCGTCCCTGGTATTCTCCAGGCAAGAACACTGGAGTGGGTTGCCATTTCCTTCTCCAGTGCATGAAAGGGAAAAGTGAAAGTGAAGTTGCTCAGTCATGTCCGACTCTTAGCGACCCCATAGACTGTGGCCTACCAGGCTCCTACATCCATGGGATTTTCCAGGCAAGAGTACTGGAGTGGGGTGCCAGTGTTAATTTAAAGAAGAGCAGAATATTGGGACTCTGTTTTTAAGGGATAATGGTGGAGCCTATATGGCAAAAGTGGAAGGAGCTGGTTATAGAGCTAGAAATCAAACACTGGAGAAAAAAAAAAAAATGGGGAAAGGAAATTTGCTTTAAAATGAAATTGGCACAAATCTCCTGAGAAGACAGATAAAGTCCTGAGAGTGGGTACAGGTTAGCTATAGGGAAAAGGAACTAAGAGTTCACATCAAACAGTTTCAGAACCTTTGAAAATTAGTACATGAAGTCATCAGCTAAAAGAGGGAAGTGGGATTGAGTTTAGTCAGTATTTTAGTTTAGTCACTATTTTCCAAATAGTGGAAATATTTTGGAAATACCATTATGGCAGACTTGACTTTGAAATTGTAGGAATGAAAAGTGAAAATTGCTCAGTTGTGTCTGACTCTTTGTGACCCCACGGACTGTAGCCTGCCAGGCTCCTCCGTACATGGAATTCTCCAGGCAAGAATACTGGAATGGGTAGCCATTCTTCTCCAGGGGATCTTCCCAGCCCAGGGATTGAATCCAGGTCTTCTTCATTGTAGGCAGATTCTTCACCATCTGAGCCACCAGAGAAACCAGCGAAAGATATTCAATTTTTAATTTAGTAGACTGATTAATAGGTCAAGGACTAAATTCAAACAGAATTGGGCTCAAATATTTCTTCCACCATTAACTATTTACAAACAAGTTTCTTATTCCCTCTAAAATACAGTGTCTCCAACTATATCATGGGTAATGGCAATATTTGCCTCCTGAAGGCTCATAAGTCTTGTTGATTTTACCTTTGTCTTTTCCTAAATAGTATAGTTACCAATTCATAGATGAAAAGACAGAGTTCCAAAATTGATAGAGTTCACATGTTGAAAGGTTCAATAAATGGTGATTCAGGAGACTTAAATTACAATTCCAGCTCTATCACACATGTATGAACTTCATGCTTCCACCCAACTTCACTATGCCAAATTCCCCATCTCAAAAAAAGCTGAGTGAAATGAGCTTCTCTCTTGTACTGGCTGAAGAAAAAGATACCATGGTCTCTCAAAGAACCTAAAAATACTACATTAATATGAATAAGGCTAGGAATTTTAACTATCCTCAATCCTATCTGCTCATGCTACTGACTCTTTTTTGATTCTTGTAATCTTTGACTTTATTTATTCATTTAATTCCCTAACAGTTATTCAATAAACATCTATTTTATGCATTTAAAATGGTTATACTCTAGTGAAGAAAACCTGCCAATAATAAATGAATTCATAAAATTATAACAAAGGATTGGACAGTCATATATGTTAAAATAAAGACCTCTTGTTTGTATGTATTAAACAGATATATTTTGAATTGTTTTCTCAAATGTTAATCTTAGGATTAAAACAATTAATGGCAGTATAATACGTACTTCTGATATTTGTGACTATGGAGCTTCCTGTAGAGGAAGGAAAAGGTATACTTCTGACAAAAGAGAGAAGTAGGACATATTCATGGAACTGAACTTGGGGTTAAAATGCTACTCTGGATACAGCTTTCCACTTAGCTTGGAATCATAGATCAAAGTGAATTCCTTCTCCTTTGTCTCACCAGGGACCTTGGTAAGAACCCACTCCAGTTAGTCATGGTCTAAGAAGGGTCACCTGTACTGCATAAACAAGCAGTCACATCTATTATTATTATTATTATTATGTTTTGGTTTAATTGGGGCAAGAAATAATGTCTTTATTCAAAAACCCAGGAGTTAGATCAGACTTCTTTTGTACTAAAAGGGGAGGAGGTAAAGTCAAACATTTCCTGGATCTGGTCAGCTTCCGGAGAGGAAGTGTTAATTTCTTCCTTCCTGTAGTCATTCACAGATGGGCCTGGTCAGATATAAGAAAGGTCAAGAATACTGCATACACAGCCAACCACATGTGTCCAAAAACGCCCTTGGGACATGGCAGTCTTTTCTCTGAAACAGAAGAGGAAGATTAAGGATATAAGACAGTAAATGACTTTGTTTTCCTCAGGCAATGCTAGGACAATTTCTTTCTTTAAGAGCCTGATATTGATCATGGTGTCTGATCCCATCGCTTCATGGTGAATAGAAAGAAAAAAAGTGGAAGCAGTAATAGATTTTATTTTTTTGAACTCCAAAATCATTGCAGACAGTGACTGCAGCCATGAAATTGAAAGATGCTTGCTTCGGCAAAGGAAAGCTATAACAAACCTACATAGTATATTAAAAAGCAAAGACATCACTTTGCCTCCAAAGTTCCATATAATCAAAGCTATGGTTTTTCCAGTAGTATAGTATGGATGTGAAAGTTGTACCATAAATAAGGCTAAGTGCTAAAGAATTGATGCTTTGGGATTGGGTGATGGAGAAGGCTCTTGAGAGTCCCTTTGATAGCAAAGAGATCAAACAAGTCAATCCTAAATAAATCAACCCTGAATATTCATTAGTAGGACTGATGTTGCAGCTGAGGCTCCACTATTGTGGCCACCTGATGCAAAGAGCTGACTCATTGGAAAAGATTCTGATGCTGGGAAGGGTTGAAGGCAAAAGAAGAGGGCAGCAGAGGATGAGATGGTTAGGTAGCACCACCAACTAAATGGACATGAATTTGGCCAAACTCCAGGAGATAATAGAGGACAGAGGAGCCTGGAATGCTGCAGTCCATGGGGTTGCAAAGAGTTGGACACAACTTAGTGACTGAACAACAACAACTGAGATAATAACAATACAAAAAGGAAAATTACAATAAATGATTTTTCCAGCTTGAATCATTGTTCAAAGATCATGTTGTATATTCCACTTTCAAAATATGTTTAGATTCTATCTAATTCCCTCCACATCCTTTGCTATAATTGTAACCAGGAGACCCTTCACCTGGGCACTACATTGGAGATACACAAATTTATTCATAACTGACAATAAAATTAATAGATTTTTTTAAAGGATATGTAACTAGGATATGATTTACCATTGGAAATGGTTTGACTTTATTTTGTACTCTGAGACTTAGCTATGTTTTAGGAAAGACCAGTTTCAGATGGAACAAGAACATGACTAATGGCAATAGATATTAAGAAATATTCAGATGGTTCTTAGAATATGACATCAAAAATATTCTGTTTTAGAGCAAAAACAGGAAAGTTTTACACAAAATAGGTTTGAACTGAGTTGATGACAGTACATGATAATGGTTCATTTCTATTGCAAAATGAGCTATCTAAAGGCCATTAAAAAAACACTTAGACTTTAACAAGAATTCCTTCCAAGAAACTGTGTACAATAATAAGTACAATAATAAAATTGCTTTATCCTACCACCTGATTGAATTTTCTTACTGAATGTTCATTGTGACAACTACGTACATCATGAGCTTTCCAAGAAAAAAAAATCAATCTCTTGCTATTATATTTTATTGGTTATTTAAATGGATTTTTATTATACTTGAGAATATTTTCATCTAAATAGAAATGTTAAACTAAAATCATAATTGTGTACCTCACTTGCCCTTTCCATAGCATCAGAATTTCCTATCTATTCTGGTTATTTTTCTGATAGTCTCCTAAATGTGATATTTAATATATTAAAATAGAGGATAGAATGTTCTGTCTCCTCAGTAAAAGGCCTAATAAATCCTTATTGAAATGTGGCTGTTTTATTAATATTATATTAATCTAGAAAAAACACAAAGATCAAACTAATACATTTATCTGGCCAGAAATGGTGCAGGCCTATGAACAATCAGGCTGTGTGTTTGCCTCAGTATGCTTTTAGAATAAAATCAGCCCCCTTAGGGACAATCTTGAGAAAGAAAAGTGGCTATCAAGAGCCATCTTATGGAATATATGTTTTCCAGTTTCTACAAAATTAAGAATTTATATAAATAACATAAATCAAGATGACCCATATTTGCAAACCTGTAAAAGTTTGAATTTATTATATTTTACTATCAAGTAAAGATTCAACTTCTAAAATCTGTGTTTTCTGAATATTCATTACTTGCATTTTACCCACTGGTAGAGAAACTGCTATCAGCAATCCATAGACTTTTTGCTAAAAACTCAAATTGATAATATATGGAAAGAGTGAGAATTAGTAGTGAGACTGTGCCTGTCTGAGTTTACAAACGTATATGTTCCACGAAAAGAACATGTTTCAAAGTGCATTTGAAGAATTTTTTTTGTAGAATATATATATTTTTAAAGAAAGAGTGGTAATTTCTATACAAAATTTTACTGTTGAGCTTTCTCTTGTCAGAAGAATCATTAACCCCCTCTGAAAAGATATCTGAATGGATTTACAGTTCAAAATTTATCTAAATCTGAAAATCTACCTTAGATAACTGAGGATTTTTTTTTAATAGATTTGTAAACACCTAATGCATAGCAGCTTTTATCTTTCTCTCTTTGATGATACTTGGTACATACATCTTGGTCTCCATGGCAACAATGACCCCTAACTTTCCTAGGAACTGAGATTTCTTTTTCCTCCCTTTAGGAAAGCAATGATAATGATGATGTTGACCTTTACACCTGTGGTAAATGTGTTATTTGCTTCTTGAAAAGCAAAAATTGATCCTAGGAGGTACACAAACTTAGTGTCTGTCTTTGAAGATGTTAACTGTTTAATTTGTCTGAGTCATACAAAGAATCATTACATGCCAAATTTCATAGCTGCACTGATATTTTTCAGTTTGTGTCAGTGTATTTATAGTTATTATTTTGCTTTATAACTGTCGCAAAAAGTTGGACACAACTGAAGCGATTTAGCAAGTAGCATGCATGTGTACTGAACATAATTATAATGCATTGGTTTGATTTCAAAGTCATCTCTGAAGTACATTTTTATCCTTGCAAAACAATGGCCCTTACTTGAATGTTATCACAGTTATATTTGAGAACAGTAAATTCATTGATTCAAATTGTATTTTAAAAATCAAAACTATTACCTGTCTCTTAACTCTTTAATTATGTTTAGACTTTGTCTTAAACAAAAATAAAAATCAGTGATGAAAACAAACTATGTTTAGATTATTCATCCCTTTCTGTGAGACCATTATATACTTATCGATTTCTTGTTCTCATGTTAATGCTATAGTTCTCAAATGGTGAAATTCCAGACCTGTGTTAACTGGTTGATAGACAGTTTTAGAAAAGTCATTAACTGAGGAGTTCTTTGCATTGTGTTACCATTGTTGTTTAGTCTCTAAGTCATGTCCAACTTTCTTGTGACCCTATGGACAATGACCCTATGCCCACCAGGCTCTTCTGTCCGTGGGCTTTCCCAGGCAAGAATATTGGAGTGGGTTCCCTTTTCCTTCTCCAGGGCATCTTCCTAATCCAGGGATTGAACCAGTGTCTCTAGCAATTGCAGTCAGATTCTTTACTGCTGAGCCACTGAGAAGCCCTAACATTGGAAGCGGTGGAGTAAATGAGGGCAAAAACTGTCTAATTTACCTGTAATACTTAGTAAGAAAACTGCTATGTTGAAAAAACTCAGTGCCCACTGTTCATGTGCCATGTAGGCTTGAGAAACCTGAGTTTGCAAGTTATGTAGAAAGAATAGATGCACTAATTAACAGAAATATGCAGCCCACCAATTACATTGGTGCTTCCCTGGTGGCTCAGTGGTAAAGAACCAGCCTGCCAATGCATGAGACACAGGTTCAGTCCCTGCATGTTTGCGTGTGTGTGCGTGTGAGAGAGAGAGAGTATGTAAATATTCATATATATAAATTATATATGTATTTATATATATAATCTCTTATTTATCTATTTATCTGTGATGAACAGTTAGATTGCTTCCATGTCTTGACAATTGTACCTAATGCTTCTGTAAACACTGGGGTGCATTTATCTTTTTGAATTAGTGTTTTCTGTTTTGGTTTTTTGGTCTTTTTTTTTTTTGGATATATACCAAGGAGCGGAATTGCTGGTTTTATGGTAGTTCCATTTTTAGGTTTTTTGAGAAAGCTCCATACCTTTTCCACAGTAGCTGTACCAATTTACATCCCCACCAAAGTGTACAAGAGTAAGTCCTCTTTTCTCCACACCCTCAGCAACATTTGTTATTTGTGTTCTTTTTGATGATAGCGGTTCTGACAGGTGTGAGTTGGTATCTCACTGTGGTTTTGATTTGCATTTCCAAGATGATTAGTGAGGTTGAGCATCTTTTCATATATTTGTTGGCCATCTGCATTTCCTCTTCGGAAAAATGTCTGTTCGGTTCTTCTGCCCAGGTTTTATTTGGGTTTTTTATTTTCCTGATTTTGAATTGAATGAGCTCTTTAAGGAACCCTGATGGCTCAGCAGGTAAAGAATCCACCTGCAATGTTGGAGACATGGGTTTAATACCTGGTTCGGGAATCCCTAGAGAAGGGAATGGCAACCCACTCTAGTATTCTTGCCTGGAGATTTCCATGGATAGAGGAGGCTGGCAGGCTATAGTCCATGGGGTCACAAAGAGTCGGACATGACTGGGAACTAACAGTTATATATGCCCGATATATATTAACTACCCTTATTGGTCATATCATTTGCAAATATTTTCTTCCATTCAGTAGGTTGTCCTTGTTTTGTTGATAATTTTGTTTCCTTTCCTGTGAAAAATATTTTAAGTTTAATTAGGACCCATTTGTTTGTTTTTACTTTTATTCCCTTTGCTTTAGGAGACAGATCCAAAAATATATTGCTATGTTTATGTCAAAGATTGTTCTGTCTATTTTTTCCTCTAGGACTTTTATGGTTTCTGGTCTTGTATATAGATCTTTAGTCTATTTTAATTTATTTTTGTGTATGGTGTTAGAGAATGTTCTAATATTCTTTTATAAATAAGGAAGAATTTTTTTAAGGCAATCTTATCTTTTGACAGAGACTCCACATTGTGCTAAGACTGTATATAATGTATAGTGTGGTTTCTCATGATCACCAAACAGACCTTCTTTAGAAAATTGCCAATTATGCTCTTTACTCAAGACATATTTGGCTAAAATTAAGTAAAAACTATGTATAATCAGAGGTTTTTTTTTTCCTTTTTACATTGTTCTGTGATGAAAAACTGTATCACGCTTTCCCTTATTCCCCAACATCCATGGTTATATTGTTAGCAAATGCCAAGAAGAGAGTGTGAATAGAATTTTGATAGATTCTATGATGCCAATAGTTTTTTAGTGGATAAATTATTTCTTAATCTTAAATGAGCTTGACTTCATATATAACTAATATTTTACACCCAGCTGGAAATGTTTATTTTGTTTCTACCTGAGAAAGTTTTTGGTATACTTGTCAAAATTATTATTTCAAATTCCACAGAGAATTAAAAAACCTGTCCCATTGATTATGCTTACAAGGAAAAGTACTAACATATATGTTTAGAAGAAATTACAAAATGCTAATTACAGACGAGGCAAACGATTATATATCTCAGGACAGGAAAGAAAAACATTATCTCAGCCAAAGGAGTAATATGAAGTACAAAACAAAATTTATGCTGAGGAAACTATCAGAAACAAAGATAAATAAATCAAGCATCAACTAATTAATGAGATACTCAGATAAATAACTTTAAAATCACCTGAAAATAAATGTTTTTCTACATGAGAAAATAAATCAAAGCAACAAAAAACAAAATGCAGTTTACCACACAAAATTATATGAAGAATTTTTTAATATCCTGAGAAATATAAAAAATAAAGCACATTGTATTTATATAAAGTTCTTATGAATATGTATTTTAACATGAGATGTAGTTTAGGAAAAATGCAAATAAGTAGCAGAGATATGTACATATTATTTCTAAAGTTAAAGATATTATTATGGTAGAGCTTGACCAGAACATATGGAATATAATATGAAAAGTAAAATCTATAAATATAAAAGAATAGACAGTATCGAGCACGCAAGCACACACATTCAATATTTGCTGAATAAATGAATAGATGTAGAAAGTTAAAAACTTTAAAAAACCTAAAAGTCTTCATTATACAGTAATTTGTTCACTTATTCCATTCAGTCATTTATTTAATAAATATTCATTGTATTATTGTTCAGTCACTAAGTCATGTATGACTCTTTGCAGCCCAATAGACTGCAGGGTGACAAATAAGCCTTGTCATACTCCTTTCCCAATTTTGAGTGAGTCATTTGTTCCATGTAATGTTTAACTGATGCTTCTTGACCCACATACAAATTTCTCAGGAGACCGGTAATGTGGTCTGGTATTCTCATCTCTTTCAGAATTTTCCACAGTTTGTTGTGATCCACACAGTCAAAGGCTTTAGCATTGTCAATGAAGCAGAAGTAGATGTTTTTCTGGAATTCCCTTGCTTTCTCTATGATTCAACAATACTAGATTCTAAATCCTGGTAGGGCAAATGCTTTGACTAGCTTTAGACACTGATGTGAGAGGCATTTGGAATGATTATACATTATTGTTTGTGGTAACCCCAAATGGAGATCCAACAATGCAGCTGAAGAAAAGTGTGTGTGTTAGTTGCTCAGTCATGTCCGACTCTTTGAGACCCCATGGACTGGAGCCTGCCAGTCTCCTCTGTCCATGAGATTCTCCAGGCAGGAATACTGGGGTGAGTTGCCATTTCCTACGCTGAAGAAAAAGGGCATCTTAATTGAGATGTCAGGGTTAGAGGTCATAATTCAAATCAAAGCTTTTGAGCAGAATGAAAAAAAATATATATATGTATAGAAATATATATAGCATGTATAGAAAACATACATAACCACATGAATAGTTTAGGGAAATTCTAAATCTGATAAAATCCACCTTCAGAAAATGAAGAAATGGCTATTTCAGGCAACTGTAGTGAAAAGAAATTATTCTCTCTCTTTCTCTCTTGATTTAAAAAATTCCAAATAGAGAATCCTAGAAACTTTCAATAAAAAAACAATTACCAAATATTTACCAACAAAGAAATAAATATTGGGCTACCCTCAGTCTTTTTAGTAACACTAAATATTAGAACACTTGAGTAAGACTTACAGAGCTCTTGAAGGAAGAAGGCTATGACACAATATGTCATTATTTAGTCAAGTTTTTTTGTATAGGAGCATGATAAAAACATTTTCAAGTCTGCAAACAGAAGCATGTCATGTAGTTATGCTTTATAAATAAATTGTCTTGTATAAGAGCAGTGATAAATGTTCCCCAACAAAGAGGAAACTGTGGCTAGAAATCCTAGTAACATTAAGAGCAATTAAAGCATACAAATAGAAAGTTATGAATAATTGTTTTAAAGATTATATTAAAAAATACATTTCTTTTCCCTGAGAGTGATCTGTAATAAAAAAGCAAAAGACAGTAAGAAGCAGTGTCCACAGCCCTAGATTGACTTAACTAAAACTGTGAATCAGTATGTGTAATAGCAAAATGAAGCAAAGTAGTGAATTTTCATAGAATAGATGTCATTTTAATATTTATGATTCAATATTGATTTTATAATGTTATTGTAAATGTTTAAACAAATGTTCATAATGCCCATTTAGTAGACTGAAAACTTTGTCTTCTTGTAGATTACCACAGGAAAATAAAAGTCTGCCAAAAAATCCGGAAGTAGAAAAGAAATAGTGAAAACCAGATAATATGAAAAGAGTAAGGCTAAGAGCAAGATTCAGGGAGAAAAAAATGGAGCATTAAACACATTTATGATGAGCTTCTTATAAAGCAACCCATAAAATGAGAAGTATGTTGAAAGTGTAAGTATAGGTAATTATCAGCAAATGCAAATACATTAAAAAGATAAATATGATTAATACCAGATACTGGAAGTTTAAATGAAACAGATTACTTGGCATTGCAAGCTATTTTTATATGATAACACATTCTATCTAGAAATAAAGACAATAATCATATACTATTTAAATATCATTCAATTATGTAAGTTAAAGTATTCAAAGTAGAAGATGACTGAGTAATATTAGGTCATTTGTACAGACATGGATCGAGCTAGAGCCTGTCATACAGAGTGAAGTAAGTCAGAAACAGAAAAACAAATATTGCATTTTAACACATTTATGTGGAATCTAGAAAATGATACAGATGAACCTATTTGCAGGTAGGAATAGAGACACAGACATAGAGAATGGACAAGTAGACACAGCAAAGGAAGGAGGCTAGGACAAATTGAGAGATGAGGATTGGCATTGGTATATATACACACACACACTACATGTGTAAAATAGATAGCTAGTGGGAAGCTAGTGGATAACACAGGTAGCTCAACTTGGTGCTCTGTGATGACCTAGATGGGTGGGATGGGCGTGATGAGAGGGAGGTTCAGAGGGAAGGTATGTATGCATGCATATACCTGATTCACTTCATTGTACAGCAGAAACTACACAGTTTATATAATTGCTTTATATAATATTTGTAAAGCAATTATACTCAAATTAAAAAAGAAATGGGGAACCCATTGTGTATCAGAATAAAAAGTAGAAGATGAATTTTGAGAAAGTTTTATTAGTTTTAAATGACCATATATGGTCAGGTGGATCATAATGAACACAGTAATAGTTTTGGAAAGCTATATAGCAACATGTACTAACAAGCTTGACTCGTTTTTTTTTTTTTTTTTGGCTCAGTAATTCCAATTCTAGGAATCTGTTTTTAAAATACTAAAATATGTGGGCAAATATTTGTAAATAACTGTTTTACTAAAGCCTTATTTTTAAAATTTATTTATTTTTTAATTGAAGGATAATTGCTTTACAGAATTTTGTGGTTTTCTGTCAAACATCAACAGCCTTAGGTGATGTTCCTATTTTATAATCATTAAAATTTTGAATGTGATTAATTTTTAATGCCAGAATACTCATAATAGTGTGGAAATAGGATATATTAATTTATATAATAATTGTAGCACACTTATAAACACATTGGGACTTCCCTGGTGGTTCAGACAGTAAAGTGTCTGCATACAGTGCAGGAAACCCGAGTTCGATCCCTGGGTCGGGAAGATCCTCTGGAGAAGGAAATGGCAACCCACTCCAGTACTCTTGCCTGGAAAATCCCATGGACAGAGGAGCCTGTTGGATTACAGTCCATGGGGTTGCAAAGAGTCAGACACGACTGAACAACTTCACTATAAACACATTACAGTGTTTTATCACTTGATCCTCACAATAGCTCTTTGAGGTAAACAAAGTTATTTCCCAATTTATAGATGAGGAAATTGAGTCGGAGAGAAGTAATGTGCCCCAGTCCCCTAGTGATAAGCTGTGGAGATGTAATAGGATTCTGGTGATCTGACACACCCTTCAGAGTCTGGGAGATTACCTACAAGACTACATTGGAAATTATGTAAGGAACATACATGTAAAGATAAAAGAATTAAAGGAAATGCATTAAATCATTAGCTATGATTGACATGGGTATGTGCTTAGCTTCAAAGTTAAAATTGATGTTCTCCTTTCTATTTGCTTGTATGTTTTATAATTTGATATCAATAATATGCATTCTTTTTATGAAGAAGAGCAAATTTAAGAACTGTTGAGAACATAAAACAGAAAAATGAGTAATACGATGATTTTCTGTTGTTCTTTGTGATTTTTGAGGTACTTTTGTATTACTTATCTAATTTTATGCTTATAGGTAAAGTGAACTTATGACTTACCCAAACAATGACATTTTAAATTGTACAAGAAGGGTTGCTATACCAGGAAGATAACTGTAAACTTGAAGTATTCAAGTAAACCAACAGATAGACTCACTCTATTTAACATAACTCTTTGAGGTCAAGAGTACTTAGATATCTTTATTAAAATTTGAAACTGAAAATAAAGTTAAATGACTTGATTGAATAATATAATGAAAAAATCATGGTTCTGAAAACAGATTGCAAGAAAAAAGATTGTCTTGATTTAGTCTATGGCTCTTGTGATTAAAACAAAACAAAAAGCCCCACTGGTGGCAATTTCTTCAATCAATAGAAATTTTTGAATTATACACTTCTAAGAGACTTAAAAATCTGGGAATCATACAAAATTTTATTTGATTTAAATTGTTATACCACAAAATTTCTGAAATTTTCTAATATTATGTGTACAAACCTGAGACTTATAAAGAGGGATACCTAATATTTGTGATTATAGGTAATTATGGATTCATGAGCCAGAACCCCTTCATCCAAAGAGTGCTAGAAAAACAACCAAAAGAAAATGAACCTAAATTAGTAGGTTTAGATGAGTAAACATTTAGCTAACTTATTTTTTGTAATAACAGTAAATGAAATGGACAATATTTTGTATTAGTGATTTGGTTAGAAAGTTGAAAAACTTAGTGGTCAAGCTTGTCATTAGGCAGATGACACTGGGCAAATGATGCCTGCCAGCACTTTGCTAACAGAATTATATGTCTGAAAAAATATAACTATTTAGCCAGTAGTGGGGAAAGAAAAAGACAATCAAATCTAAGGGACAAATGTGTAATAGGTATTAATCATAGATCAGGGTCAGAAAAGTGCCAGTCACTGCAAAATACAGTCTGCAGATGTCTATTTAGCCAACAAGACATTTTTATTTGGGCTTGTTTTTTTTTTAGTGATTTTGAATTTGAAACAATTTAAGCAGGTCAGCAGGAATTCTAGATTTGACATCCCTTCTGTCCTCCACCCAGGTCCTCAGCAGGGCCTCTACTAACTCTGGTGATGCTTTGCTAGAGATTTGACAAAAGTACTTACTCTGGGTGTGCCACCCAAGGCACCCAGCCAAGCAGGGTGGGTTAGTGGGCCCCAGTTGCTTTTCTGCCTTGAGATTTTTTTGAGATTTAAAAACTCCACATTTTAGCCTAGAAATTCTTACTACTGGCTTATGCCCTTTCACTTTACACATTGATATTACCCGTCTGGCCCCTGAAAACCTTTCATTATTGAATCTAAATTGTAACTAGTCCTTTATGACATCAAGGTAGTCACAGTCTTAAAGTAATTTAATTGACCAGTATATAATTTACTTTGTAAAGAATGCTGAATCAAGATTGTTTTCTTTTTTGTCCCCTTACTATATTATTTGACTTTTTTGCTTTATTGACAAAAATATCAGAAATATATAGTTTTTAGTGGTAAGAAGAAAATTAAATATGAGAAAATATGACAAGATTTTTTTTTACATTGTTAAATACATTTACATTGAATCCCCAAATGAGTTATTGAAAAAAATACACTGGGGTCTACATTTATATACAGCTATTGGAATGACATTTGTTCTTATGAAGAACAGAATTGTTTGTTAACATTTCTACTTTTGTACTACTCAATTAAAGGAAGATAGATACCTTAAAAAGTTACTGATAAAGCTATGCAAATGGAGAGATCAAAAAGAGCACATATGGTAAAATGTAAAGAAGATAGAAAAGATCATTACATTTAATTTGGATTTAAACCAATGAGATCTTTGTCAGTATATTTAGGTTGGTGGTTCATCTGGTAAAGAATCCGCCTGCAATGCAGAAGACTTGGGTTTGATCCCTGGGTTAGGAAGATCCCCTAGAGAAGGGAAAGGCTGCCCATTCCAGTATTCTGGCCTGGAGAATTCCATGGACTCTATAGTCCAGGGAGTCGCAAAGAGTGGGACATGACTGAGTGACTTTCACTTTAACTTTCAAACCAATGTCACTTTAAAAATAATTTAATTAACAGGCAGTTCCCAACTTATGATTTTTCAGCTTTACAATGATGATAGTGCAAAAGTGATGCATATTCAGTAGAGACCATACTTTGAATTTTGAATTTTGATCCTTTTTTCCTGAGCAGGTGATATGTAGTATGACAATTTCTTGTAATGCTGGCAGCTCAGTTAGCTGCAGCTCCCAGTCAGCCACTCCATCACTTTGGTAACCAGCCAGTACCATTACAACCATCCTGTTGGACATACAACCAGTGTGTTTTTCACTTTCAATACCGTATTCTATAAATTGCATGAGATATTCAGCATTTTATATAAAATAGGGTTTCTGTTAGATGATTTTGCCCAACTGTAGGCTAATATAAGTATTCTGAGCATGTTTAAGGTAGGCTGGTCTAAGCTAGGATGTTTGGTAGGTTGGTATACTGAATGCATGTTTGACTTAACAGTATTTTCAACTTACAATGGGTTCATCTGTAATTGAGAAAGCTTTTTATGTACAAAATTTTATGTTAAAATAAATTAATAATTTATAGCTTTGTTTGGGTAATTGGCTAGGGACATGAGAAAGACAAATTTCACTGCTGGTGACTTCCAGGTTTGAGAGGGTGAGGGAAAGTTAATGCTGCCTAAAACATTGACTCTGTGTCTCCTTTGCTTCTGCTTTCTGTTAGGGGTCACCATGATTACATGACATGCAATAGTGCAGAGGCATGTATGTAAACCACTCAATCTACATATACATTAGTATCTTATGCTTATATGTATCTCCAGAGGTCATTCTATAGCCTGTGTTCACTGAGTATAATATGTTTGAACACAGACAGCATTTGGCTTAATCTTTCAGAGGGTATTATTAATATTAGGGGCAGGATTACAGTGCAGTGATGGCTCAAGAAGTTTGCAAAGGAGACGAGAGCCTTTGAAGATGAGCCTTTGAAGATGAGGAGTGCAGTGGCTGGCCATCAGAAGTTGACAATGACCAACTGAGAGCAATCACTGAAGGCTGATTCTCTTACAACTACATGAGAAGTTGCAGAACTCAGCCTTGACAATTCTATGGTTATTCGGCATTTGAGACAAATTGGAAAGCTTGATAAGTGGCTGCCTCATGAGCTGGCCCCCCCCCAAAAAAATCGTCATTTTGAAGTGTTGTCTTATCTTATTCTGTGCAACCACAATGAACCATTTCTTGATCGAATTGTGACGTGCAGCAAAAAGTGGATTTTATACAACAACCCACAACGACCAGCTCAGTGACTTGACTGATAAGAAGCTCCAAAGCACTTCTCAAAGCCAAATTTGCACCCAAAAAAGGTCCTGGTCACTGTTTGGTGGTTTGCTGACAATCTGATCCACTGCAGCTTTCTGAATCCCAGCGAAACTATTACATCTGAGAAGTATGCTCAGCAGATGGATGAAATGCACCAAAAGCCACAACACCTGCAGCCAGCATTGGTCAACAGAAAGGACCCAATTCTTCTCCATAAGACCTGACCACACGTCTTATAACCAATGTTTCAAAAGTTGAGTCAACTGGGCTACGAGGTTTTGCCTCATCCGCCATGTTCACCAGGCATCTTGCCAACTGACTACCACTTCTTCAAGCATCTTAGAAACTTTTTGCAGGGAAAATGCTTCCACAATGAGCAGGAGGTCAAAAATGCTTTCCAAGAATTCATAGAATTCTGAAGCATGGATTTTTATGTTACAGGAATAAACCAACTTATTTCTCATTGGCAAAAATATGTTAATTGTAATGGTTCCTATTTTGATTATTAAAGATGTGTTTGAAACTGATATAATGATTTAAAA
This sequence comes from Okapia johnstoni, assembly GCA_024291935.2. Taxonomy (NCBI): domain Eukaryota; kingdom Metazoa; phylum Chordata; class Mammalia; order Artiodactyla; family Giraffidae; genus Okapia; species Okapia johnstoni. The sequence goes on from CM044317.1 coordinate 50,564,267, forward strand.
TTCATGGTCCAAAACCGCAGTTACTTTTGCAACAACCTAATAGTTAAAATACACACTGAACAGGATACAAGTGGTAGTATAAGAATAGGTTATCCAGATGAGATTTTGCCATAATCTCCTTTCTTGGAGTATTTTAAAAGCATCAAAGGTATATTTTTAAAACTTCCAGAGGTAATTTGGGGTATGATTTCACCTTACTGGGGGTGCTGTGAATATAACTCAATGCCCTTTTTAACTTGCCTTTACCTATCAATTTATCCTGGATCCCCAGGTCTTGCTCTTTTAGCTTTGTCCATATAGTATGGCATGTTACCATCGTAATGAAAGGATAAGATAGATCCATTACTATAAAAGATATATGCTGTTAATGTTTCCAACCAACTATCAAGGTATCATCAACTGCGGTTTATTTTGGTGAATGAAAGTTTGAATGGAAAATTAAGCTCCCACACTGACTGTAGAAGTGCAATGCATCATTTTGTTCTTTAATGTCGCACTTCACTGGACACACTTCACAAAGCAGTGAATCATGCTCAAAACAAGCAGCCTTTACTTCAGCAACAGCAGATAATGTAGCAAAGGTGAATAATAAGTGTTAGCAGTCTTAACTTTCTCTGCAGTGCTCTCTCCATGTGTCTGATGGATGATTTACAAAGTACATACGTTATTTTATAGATTGGAACCTGGGATCCAGCCAGTGGCCTGAATATGACAGAAAGTCAAAAGGGAAAGCCAGCCAACATCACAGATTCCTTATCCAATCGTTCTTTGATCGTTACCACCATTTTGGTAAGTATTCGTTTTCCTGTTCTTTTTGGATAAATGTAGATAAACATGGAAGTGGATAGAAAAGGACATTATAATTGGAGTAGTAATGAACAGAATGTAATATATTTTACAGTTATTTAGCAATTGCTGTATAGTGGATGAGTCAATGTTAATTTAGTCACAGTTTTATTTTATTAGCCTTTAATGATGTAAATTATATTAATGTTTGGGCTGCTTATGTTGATTAATAATACAGCTTTATCTATTACTGGGAATCTTTATGTTTCTACAAAATTAGTTGCTGTTTAAAAATTGTCAATGTTAAGATTTGAAAAATACATGGACAAGCAGTTGTATAAATATAATTATGTGAGGCGCTGCATGTGAACTTTGCTTCTGCTTTCATTTCCTGCAAATAAATTTCAGAGGGCATGCCATTTATTTCTCAGAATTTTTTCTATTATAATTATGTTTTAACCTTGCTTTCAATTTAATTGTTTTCATCATGGCGAATCACTTTTACTTTACTAATCTCCCTAATGAAATCAAATGACAAGTTCTGTTTTAAGTCAGAAATATTTTCACTACCAACAGAATTAAATTAATACTGATAAGCTAGATATTTTTACCCCTCTTGTAATTATATGTTTTAATTAGATCACAGTAATGTTCATATATGCCTACTATGCCATTTGCAAATAAGAATTTTAATTTTAGGACAAGCAAGGACCTTTTATATGATTTAGTGAGTACTTTCACCTACAGAATAAGTTTATCAATGTTGATTCCTCTTATTCCTCAGGTAGTCAGTAAGAATGTGAGATTAACGTCTAGAACAAACCTCCACACACTTTTAGCATTTATATGACTTCTAAATTTGATTTATGGTAGAACATCAAGCCAGGAGGAATTCATAATCTTGTCCTTATAGTAACAATACAGAATGTTAGATCAAAACATATCAAAACAAAACAGCTAGGGTTAAAGACTATTGATAATGAAGCAAGCTGGTGATCATGAAATGACGGTGGTAGAAGTTCATGAGGTATTTTTTTAATCACTCCTTTGCTAAGAACTTCAGTGAATACTTGCTCCACTATATCCAAACTTATCTGGCCCCCTTTAACTTAATTTTGTATCCCCCTCTCTTTTCAAAGCTAACTCTCAAATCCACCAGCTGTGGTCCTCAGATGGAACGTACTCACAGGACATTACTACGTTTTTTTCTGCCAGTATATCCTGGATCTCATAACCTGCTGCTGGAACAATTACAGTAACAGTGTAACTTCCTCCTGCTGGCAACCTTTCCCCTTTGTAATATACCTCACTGTCCATGTGAAGATCTGATTCTGTCATTCCCTGCTTCTCCGCTTACCAGTCTTTAGTGAGTCCCTGCTGCTGTGCTAGGCTCAGTCGCTTCAGTTGTGTCCGACTTTCCCCGACCTCATGGACCATAGCTCTCCAGCCTACTATGTCCATAGGATTTTGCCAGCAAGAATACTGGAGCAGGTTGCCATATCCTCCTCCAGGGAATCTTCCCAACCCAGGGATTGAATCCGTGTCTCCTGTGTCTCCTGTATTGCAGACGGATTCTTGTCTGAGTCCATATCGGACATTAAAAAGGCCCCCAAATCTTGACCCTGTTATTCAAAGCCTTTTACAGTTTTGTCTTCTCTCATCTTTCTATCCTCATTTCCCATTTCTCCCTTTCAGAAACCCTATATTTTAACTGATCTAGGGTAACCAGTTAGCTCAGTACCGTGATTGTGTTAGTCCCGTTCCCTTTGTTTGCAATATGTTTCTCTCCATTCCTGAAATATAGAACTTGTCAGTACTTCATATTATTTAAGCTTATTACTATACTATTATTGAATTATTTCATGTGTACAATATTTCTCCAAACATCACTGATCACTCCTTTGAGAATTAGGATCTGACTAAGTCTCTTGTTTTTATACCATATATGCCTCTACAATGCTCACAAAATAAGGGTGCTGGGCAAGGGCAACTGTCTTCAGCAACTAGCCCCCATACTACTTTCTCAGTTCTCCCTGATACAGCCAAACTCTCAAATGCATCACTTATTTTATGGCTTCAAATCTTTGCCCACTTCATTATGTTCTCCTGTGAAAAGTTTTTCATCCTTCCAGACCCATCTCAGTTTGCATGCATTCTGTGAAACTCTGATCTTTCCACTCAGCTGTGTATGTTTGGGGCAGGCAGGGAAGTGTACAGGTTATTGCAAACTTCTTGTCCAAACAAAGCAGGTGATTAGACTACCCATACAATTTCTCAGTTTTGCTTAATTACTCAAGAAGTAATTGTAAGAAGTATTGAAATACTTTTCTCACTAATAAACAATATTATATTTGTTCATAAACAAGTGGTATTAAATCTTAGCTTCATATCAGAGCCAGAGAAAGACTTTTTAAAAATTATTGTTACCTTAAACAGTATTTGTGGGCTTTGAATCTTGGACTTTTTGGGGATTTTTTCTGATCTATAATGATGTTTGATTCCTCAGATCATTACTCCATATAACCAACATGTAAGATCAATTCTGAAAGACACTCTAAGCTTACATATTAATAAATAGGTCACTTTTATTTTAGACTATGTCACTGTGTTAGTTTCAAAGTGATTGTGATTTTTCTTAAGAAGAAAAGATACTTTATTATTTTATATAACTTAGTTGAAAAATCTTTTTCTGAACAGTCTGATCACAGAGTATCCACAGTTAGGAAAAGATTTAAAGAGATTATTTCCCTTATTTTTATAAGCCAGCTTGATATAATTTATTGATGTTTAACTTATATTTTATAAAGAAGTATGATCATTTGATTTATTCTATGGTTATTTTGTCCCTTTCTCTCTTCGAAAATTTCAGAGGAGATTCTGGCTATGTTGTAAATAATATCTTCACAAAGAGAAGTTCACTTAAAGCTTCTTGTTTGACATTTTTATCAGGTGTCAAAAAAAATAAAAGCAGTGAAGTATTCTAAAATTTGACCTTATCAATGTGCTTATCATAATTAGCTCCATTTCTCTTGGATTTTATTTATTTTATTTTTTATCATTCTTTTTGTATTTAACAAATATGTACATAATGATAATGATATACCAGGGTTTATGCTAAACACTGTATTTGATGGACAAAATAGACATGGTCTCTGCCTTTATGAAACTTAGAAAATGGTAGAATTCATAAGGAGAACTAAACACACATACACGCACACACACACATACACAGACATACCCCCCTGTGATTAGGATATGAAAGAAAGATACATGGCATGCTGCCTTTTACAGAATGATCAAGAGTGACACCAAGGATCAGGTGTGGAAGGATGAATCAGGTTAGACTTCACTGCAGAAGGATACAGAGCTGAAGTTTGAGAAGAAATTATCAAAGTAAAGAGAAGGGGAAGGAGTATTCTCAGCAGATAAAACAACATATACAAGGGCCCTGAAGCAAGAAAGATCTTGAAAAAGTTGCAAAATTCAAAGAAGACCATAATGACTGAGGCCAGTTTTTTATCTGCTTCTCAGCTTCATTAAATACAGTTATATGAATGTGGTTCATCACCAAAAACTAACATACATCTTTGGCATGCCTGCTAGGTGCTTGACAATGTTCAAAGCACTACTCATAGATTTACTCATTTAATTGTCATAATAACCTTTTTTGTTAGACACCATTATCCATACTCTTTCACAGGTGGGAAAACTGGTATTCAGATTGTCCAAGTAACCTACTCATGACCACAGACCTAGAAAGTAGAGCAGTAGTTTTTTCAACCAATCTGTAGCCCACTTGAGCAACCAATACTGTAAAATGAAATCTCTAGTGTCCCAGCTTGGAAAAGTCTAACAGCTATAGTTTATGACCAAATAGTATCTTGATTGAGAATTGTTCACCTAAAGAATGTTTCTCATCCAGAAATACCACATATGCTAAAGTACTATGATACCATTATAGGTGTGTCCCCAGACATCTAGCTGTTTCCTCAGGGACCAAGATTTAGGTTACTCTCGCTTGGATGCCTTGGTCTTCCTCTTGTTTCTCTCCTTTCCTAATTTAGCACTCAGTTTTCTTTCAGCTTCTTTAAACCATAATCTCAGATCTTTCTGGACAATCAAGAGTAATTGAGCTTAACTCACTTTTTCTCTTTAGAACTGAGATTAAGCATCTTGTTTACAAGTATTTTTTACACCTCTTCAACAACATAATCTATGCCCAATACACTGTATGGGTATAGAATATAGTTATCTCATGGAAAGAGTTCATTTTCAGAAGCTCTAAACAATTTTTAAATATGTAATTACTTTTTTATAGTTTTGAATTATATGATGCTATATAATTTGGAAGTTATGTAGCCTCTTCTGCAGGAAGAGGCTAGACCTAAAACTCACGTCTACTCATGCCATCTCCTGAATATTCCTCACATTACGTCTCTGGTTTTAGAATTTCAAATTCAGTGGTTGTTAAAAATTCCCTTGCTTCTTGTATTTATCATTACGAATGGAATTTTAAAGTATCAACCTTAGAATCACATTTTCATCTATGATGATTTCATAGATGAGCATAAATGAGCATAAAATTGTAAAATGGCTTCCCTCATGGCTCAGACAGTAAATAATCCACCAGCCGTGTGGGCCCTGGTTTGATCCCTGGGACAGGAAGATCTGCTGGAGTAGGAAATGGCAACCCACTCCAGTATTCTTGCCTGGAGAATTCCATGGACAGGGGAGTCTGGCAGGCTACAGACCATGGGGTCTCAAAGAGTCTGAAACGACTGAGCAACTAACACTTTCACTTTCAATTGTTAAAATATAAATTTATAATCACCAAAAATCATAACAAAAATACTCATTCTGAATGAGATATAGAGAGCTTTTGAAGACCAATGTGTGTTCTATTTTCAGTTTACCAGCCTCATCCTGTTGTCCTTACTACCATGGGTACACTAGCAAGGGACAGTACCAGGTGGCTGGATATTTTTTTAAGCTCATAGAGGGAATGCTTATTTTCCCCTCTGTGCTCTTGGTTTTCAATAGATTTTTTCATGCCTCTTTAAATATGTTGAGTGCTTCCCACTCTATGGTGCCTGTATAATAATTGATTTTTGTCCATCAAAAGATTACTAGCACTAAATGCCACCGTACATGTTATTCCCCTTAACAACTAGTAGCACTTTAGTGTGCCGATGACTATGAAATTTAGTTACTTTTTCAGAAAAATCACTCCTAAGGAGATTCTTTCTTCCCGGTTGCTCAATGAATTGAACAAATGTGCTTGCATCTGCAACTTAGTCTTATTTTTTATTTTCCTAGCACTTCCTGGAAGGTTGTGTATTTCAGTGCTGAGTTTACTTGCTTAGGCTTGTTAAGCTTTATTGTTGGAGTCCACAGCCTACAGGAGGCTTATGTGGAAGTAAACTCCCAAGGACAATGGAAAGAATCACAGTACAAAAGAGAGAAGTGACCAAATATCCCCTAAATGGTTCTGCGGTTTCTTCCATAATATCAACAAAAGAAGATTTCTAAGGCTTCACATCTGTCCCTGCAATAGGGTTTTCCCTCTGATTCTTATCTTCCCATTGTCACAGGGTGACTGCCAAGCATGTAGTTCTCAGAGAGTTACTAGCGTACAAGCTTGGAACCCCAGACACTGCTGGTTTACAAAGAAAAAGGTTTTTCATTTTTATCATTTCCTATACAGTTTATAAGCAGTTTTAATCATGTGTTCTGGAGATGGTAAAATCAACATAATTTAAGGAAGATACAGTAGATATACATGTACAAGTACTACTTAAATGTTTATGTGAGATGAATGCCTCATTCAATCTCAGGCTGTTCATACCTTATTCAAAAGCAAGCAAATCTTTTTTCATCATATTTTTTTCTTCTGTAGAGATTGTGCTTTTGTCATTTTTCATTTTTGCTTTAGTAGCTTGTTGTATTTTATGTCAAATATGTTCTCCTATTCTTTAGACCTCCAGATTAGCTAGATTAACATAAAACTATCAGTAGCTGTATTACAGAGAAAGAAACATGTTCTTTCCCTTAATGACTTGGAGTATTTTAGCATGCCAATGACTATTTTATTTGTTTTAATGTGAAATTAGGCATACTTTAAAAAAATCTTAGAGTCTCAATATTTAGAGGCTTTATAAGTGACCAGAACCTCAGTTTGTAGCACACAATCTCACACACACACACACACACACACAGACACACATCTGCTTCCTTCATCCTTCTTTATTAAATCTAATTTTAAAATGCTATCATAATAAAAACGCTTAAGTGTTTTCATTTTGTTGTTATATTCTTTTCAGTTGTCAACATTATTATCAATACCATAATTTTGTTGGAGATTATTTTATTATGAATAACATATTCCAAGTTCTAGAAGAAATGATTGGAGATATATGAATTTTTGGTTCAGTTTAACCACAGAAAACTACATGGAAATGAAATAATTTTGCTTTAGTTTTCTCAAAGATGTCATCACGATAGTACCTTGTAAAATTGTATAATCTAAATTTTAGATTTAGATTTAGATTATGTCCTTAATCTGAGATTCAGATGTAAATTGGTAACTACTCAGGACATACACCTAGCTGCATGTTGAAGATCAAACTCAATACGATTCAAACATCCTTCTTCAATTCAGGCCTCATCATATCTGTTTCTCCTATATTTCCAAGCTCTGTTTATGCTTCCAGTAATTTTATATTTACTCAACCAGAGTGGATACACTAGTCTCTTTAAATCCTATATTTATAATTTAGACACCAAGAAGAAAGACAAGATGAGTCCATGAATGTCCTTTTCTAAGACAGTTTAAGTTTAACAAAGAATTGAGTCAAAGAACATTTTGAACAAGGGAGGTATGGTTTGTTCATGGGTACCGCTGAATGGGATATTTATAGAGTCTGATTTGAGAGATATTGCACCCAGATGCAACAGGAAAGAGAAGACAATGTCAAAATATCATGTATGAGATTTATCATGAATGCATTACATGTGAGGCAAAAACAATTGAGAAAGGTGAACAAGGACTTCGAGGTTAAAAGCCCATGAGGCGTGGCATTAGCATTACCACAGAGCATGATAAGGATGTTGGAAAGGGAGATAATGAGTTCTATTTAGTCCTATCTGAATGGAGATGTTGGCAGTAATTTTGTGTAGTCACATCTTGATTATTCATGTAAGGGGATAATAAATTAGATTCAGAAATGAAATGCAGTTTGGAGATTAGCTAATAGGTGCAGTCTCCCTTCCCATCAAACCGTTTACTGGAAGAGTGGTGAAATGGCACATTTGATTGATTGGAGCTTTGGCTTTTCTTTTCTTCCCTCTTTCTTCTTTCACTTGTGAATTAAGCTAATGAAATATTTAATGGCTAAAATACAAATTCCAGTAGAAAGACAGTAACAACCCAGATCTCCAATCTAAACTGATCAGTCAAGTGTAGGAATTAAATAGCATACCAGTTTTTTTTTTTTAATAAAATGAATGATAATCACTAAACCAAGCCCTCCTTTAAATCCATATTGCTCTGACAGAAGCATCTTTCCTGAAATGTTGGTGAACAGCACAACTAGCAGAACTCCAGACCTTTTTTTCTTGACGGTTCATTTCAATGTGTTACACTGTCAATTAGTTTCAGGTGATTAAATACTACATTTTAGAGAGAAAGATATTTTTCTCACCTTACCAAATTCTGGGAGATTTTCTATAGACATAGATTAAAAACAAAAACTCTCTAGAATGATAATTAAGGCCAATAAAACTTAGATTTTTTGAACATTATGTAAGTTCTCTGAAGTTATTCTTCTGAAAAGAGGTAAACACAGTTTGCAGCAGCTAAGAGCATGATGATTGTGCCTGCAGTAGTGTAGTAAAGGGATCTGTGTTTGTATCTGTGTGTGTGTGTGTGTGTGTGATTTTGTGAGAATCAGGCATTAAAAAGCATGCTTTTGCTTAGTAGATTTGTAAAACAAAATAAAAGAAAATAACTTTTGTAGTTTGCCTCAGAATGCACTTGAATTTTGAAAAAAAGGTAAATAATAAACATAATTTATTAAAAATTAAGGTAACAATTCTACCTTAATAGGCACGCTCTACATGCCTGCTGCACTATTTTGTTGTTTCTTTAAAACAAAAGCTCCAGATTATGATAGTTATTTATTTTCAATCCAGAATGTTCATGTGAAAGTGCCTTTATAATGTCTTGAGATGTCAAATTTTCAGGTTTGCTTCCTGGGCTAGAGAACAATGTATGAGCTCAGATGGAGACTCTCATCAGTACTCTTTGATCCTAACAAGCCAGTCATCTTTAGTATTGCCTCTTCTTGAAAACATTAAGCTGTTTTGATGGTAGCTGCTAGGTTTTTCGCTTTTCCCTCCTGGTATTCTCACTTTCAATTGAGATAGCCTGTAGTGCACGTTGGCTTCTGACATGAATGTTAATTAGGGATGGCAGAGTTCAGATTCTAGGAGCCATGATGAATTGAAGGAAATTTAAAGACCGAGACTCAGACAATGGAAGATGTCTTAGCCCTACAGCAGTAAAAGCATAGGAGTCTGCCAAAAAAAGAAATAAATAATACTGTCCAATCAATGGAGTAATAGCTTTCAACTGTGTTATTATTATTTATGCTTATCTGTTGCTTATTGTTGTTATTGGTCATTTCTTGCCTAACGAATGGAACATTTTTTTGATCTGTTAGGCATCTATGTATTTTTGCAACTACATTTACGGTAATCTGAATCATTAAAATGTAATGAAATAGTAGTTAAGTTATTCTTATATAATTCCCTTAAATATAAGACCCCTTTCCATTTTTAAGATCAAAGTTTATTACATGCATTTATAACATTTCTTTAATTGAGCTAAGAAAAAAATAACACAATTATTTTAGAATGACTAAAATATGGTTTAGACCAGTGGTGGTATTATTAAAAGTGAAATTGTCTGCAGGTCTTAGATAATATAAGTTATAAAACCAAGTACTCAATAAAATTCACAAATGTTAATAATACTGGATTCTGATTAAATCTCATTGTTTTAAAGTAACAAGATGAATGCAAATAAACACCTTAAAAAGAATCATTTATATAGAATGTAGCAGCTTTCTGAATTTATTTTGAAAGAATGTATAAAACATATCAACTAAATTAACACTTGTATATGTATTTGGTGTAATATTGATAAACATAAAATTCTTTTCTTTTTAAATCATCTTCCAATTATGAGATTCACAATTTCTTTCATAGTCATTAACCAAAAGTTGGCTAAGTTAGAATATAGCTCTATAAATCTCTAATTTTTATTACTGTCATAATAAATGTTTCCATGAAATTTTATTAAATAATAAAAAATAATATATATTTTTGAAGCAATTTAGGATAAACATAAGAACAACCAACCTTTTTCAGAGGGAAACAATGCAAACTGTTTAAAAATCAGGACATGAGAATACTGGTTCTCTCTGCTTAAAGGTGTCTGACCATGACTTGGCTCCTCACTTGGCAGATGGTCTGGGGCCCCAATACCAGCTGTCAAGCAGGAGACAGAGCTGGAGTTACTTTAGGAAAGTACTTATGATGTTCCCAAGTCAGATCTAAATAAAAACAGAGCTGAAGGAATGAAGCATAAAAGTCCTCTTCATTCAGAGCCTGTTTTCTGTTTAAGCATGTTCTCTATTTTTCATCTTTAATCTACTGTTTCAGTACTAGTGCTCATTTTTATTTATTCTGATATTAGTTTTACAGTGCTAACAATTAGAATTGTCTGCAAATCTGTAATCAAAGTATTCACTAGATCCTGTTCATAATAGAAGTTATTCTGATTAACACTGTAAAAGATATGCTCTTTCTTAGCATTTCAATAAGATTCTCATTGAATATTAAAAAAAAAAAAAAAAAGCAATAAAATCAGTGATAGAATAAGCAAAAGTAATAGGAGACCAAATGCCATAATTTCAATAGAATATCTGTTAAATAGAGCTTGTGAGGCCAGACTGCTGACTGTCTTTTAAAGCACCATTAGTGGGCTCTACAGGCTTCCCTGGTAGCTCAGCTGGTAAAGAATTCTCCAACAATACAGGAGACCTCGGTTCAATTCCCGGGTTGGGAAGATCCCCTGGAGAAGGTGAGATGGTTGGATGGCATCACCAACTCAATGGACATGAGTTTGAGTGAACTCCGGGAGTTGGTGATGGACAGGGAAGCCTGGAGTGCTGCTGTCCATGGGGTCGCAAAATAGTTGGACATGACTGAGCGGCTGAACTGAACTGAGTGGGCTCTACTTATGAGTTCAATGTGATTTTATGTTTTTTATGATATAAATATAGGAAAATAATTTATTTTTGAAGATTTTCCTTAACTTGAATCACTTTATTGAAATATCCCTGTATTTAAGAGTTTTACAGGTAATTTTCTTTGTTAGTTTTAATTTATTTTTATTCTTTGATAGTTTAGCTATTTAATCATGCTTCTTACAAAGAGCTATAATCTCATTTCTTCCTTTACTAGTTTTCATTGCCTTTCTCTGTTTTATTTTTTCTTGTATTTGATGAGAACTTTGTTTTCCTTGTTGCAATTGTGGTTTTTATTATTAACTACAATAATAGCTGTACTCTCAAGAATACTTTTATTCATAGTTTTCCAATTAATTATTTTTCAAAATTGTGCTGTGCTGTGCTAAGTCACTTCAGTCATGTCCAACTCTTTTCAACCCTGTGGACTGTAGCCCTTCAGGCTCCTCTGTCCAAAAGATTCTCCAAGCAAGAACACTGGAATAAGTTGTCATGCCCTCCTCCAGGGGATCTTCCAGATCCAGGGATTGAACTTGTGTCTCTTATGTCTCCTGCAATGGCAGGCAGGTTCTTTACCACTAGGGCCACTTGGGATTGGACGCTAATTATAACTGAATACATTAGGTATCTGTGGAGATTATTATTAATTTTTCTAGTTGTACTTATTTTTTGATGAATGTGTTAGTCAATTTCTGAATATTAAAATATTTCTATTCCAGACACAAAATATTATTGGATATGATGGAATATTATTTCAATGGACTGCTATGTTTTGTTTGTTATATCTTGTTTTTAGGAATATTTGATAGTGACTGACCCTTAGTTACAGTATTTAACCATTTTGTTAGCTGTTTTTGTCAGTGTTGTGCTCACTGCATTTAAAAAGAAAGGATCTGGTCTACAGTATTTGCTATGCTCTAAAGCAGTCCATATATTGAGGTTATTTGTTTTATATTAGGTCAAAACTAAAAACTCAACAGTATTTAGATTTTTTCTGGGAAGATTTATTTAATAACTGGTACAATTTATTTTATAGTTGTTGACATATTCATTTTACCACCCTTTTTGAGTCAATTTTATATGGTGCATTGATACATATCAGGTATTTAAATGTGCTATGAGTTTTTCATATATGATCATCATATAAATTTTATAAACTTTGTCTACTGAGTCACTTTCTCATGTAAATTTCTATTCATTTTCTCCTCTTTTCTTAAATTTGATTCATTAAATTTTACCAAAAGACATATTATTTTTGCTAAAATACATACTTATAACTTAGCCATTTTCTTTCCTCTTTTTTACTTCACTTATTTTTCATTTCCTGCTTTTCTTATGTTTTGCATAATGTCTTCCATTATTATATATTCTTATTATGTAAGTGTTCTATTTATTTATTTTGTTTTAAATAGTTTAATGATAAATTTATATAAGGCTGAGCTTTTCTCTGAAAAGTGCTTTGAAGACACTTTTAAAATAGAAGTTGCATCATACAGCTTAATGTTTAGCAGAGTGCTTTGAAGTTATGCAGAACCATCATCTCTCAAATGACATCAGGCTTGAAATTCCTATAATAAGGGACTGTTTGGGGGGATGTGACTTTCCATCTGGAGGGTCTAATAAACACTTACATCTATGTATCTATTCTCCATGTTGTATAATTTCTGAAAGAAATCCTACAACCTGTAGTCCAGGTGACATCATCTTGGGTGCTAGCATTCTCAATCAGGAAGGAAAAGCAGGCTGGAGAATGAACTTTTTACTGATACAAACTTTAATTTTGTTCTCTAGATTTCAGCATGGTTAATCCAGAGTCCCTTCAGTTCAATTTCTCCTTCAGTTTTCTGCTAGGGTCAGGGCAAGAAAAGTGGATAGTTTCCCAGAAATGTGTTGGAAAACCTATCTAGTTGTCTAGTTGGCATGAAGCTCTGGACCTCTGAGCAAGAACTTCTGATGAGGAAAACAAAGCATTCTTTTCAGCTGCCTTTAGGAGACCAAAGCTTCTTGGTTTCCTGCAGTCTTACATTTAGTGTCAATTCTTTCAAAATGTTAGTCAAGTTTCCTCATCAATTGCCTTATAAGTGTATATTTTCAAGAATTATTTTTAAGAAGTCGTGAATCCTAGTCATGTGAGTAGGTCAGCTTGACCACCCTACCCTAGCAACATACTATTGCAATGTGAGACAGTGGTGCAGCCTACATCTAAATGAGAAAATAGACTGAATTTTGGATCTACAGTTTTCTAAGAATCCATTCTTTGTTTTTAAACAGAATTCATCATCAAAAACCAGTCCTCTCTTTTTACTCTGCTTTTATACAAATTATTTCTTAGGAGCCTTCTAGAACATGCTTTATCTCTCAAGTAGAAAGGAACCATTTTTGATGACATGTTCATGCTCTTGCCCTAGTGTGTTTACACATTTACTGTGTGTGTGTGTGCTTAATTGCTTCAGTTGTGTCCGACTCTTTGCAACCCTATGGTCTGTAGTCCACCAGGCTCCTCTATCCACTGGGTTCTCCAGGCAAGAATATTGGAGTGGATTGCCATGCCCTTCTTCAGGGGACCTTCCAAACCCAGGGATTGAACCTGCATCTCACTCTTACATCTCTTTCAATGGCAGGCAGACTCTTTACTACTAGTGCAACATAGGAAGCCCTACACATTGTCTACAACCTAGCAATTATCTTCCATATACAATTTTCTGTACATATCTAAATTCCATCCCTACAACTTTCAGCGAGACTTTGTTACTCTTACTTTTCACTGTTGGGAGTTTTTATATTTGCCCAGAACCTAAGAACTACTTTGGTAAAGAATTAGGAGAGGGGCTGCCACTGCCTGCTTTCCACAAATCTTGAGCTATATTTACTTTGGGAGTCAGGATCTAGTAGGTGAAGAATACCAGATATTTCAGGCTGTGGGAAAAATATATTTGAAGGCAGAAAACTGTAAACCTTTGTGCTCTGCAGCCCCATGGACTGTAGTCCTCCAGGCTCCTTTGTCCATGGAACTTTCTAGGCAAGGACTGGAGTGGGTTGACATTTTCTACTCCAAGGGATCTTACCTACCCAGATAGGTATTGTGTCTTCTGCATCTTCTGCATTGGCAGACAAATTCTTTACCACTGAGCCACCTGGGAAGCCTATGTTTGAAGGTGCAGACAGGTGAAAGAGCTTAGAGCACATGAATAACTACCTGTAAGTAGTCCACTCCAGATGGAGCACAGCCAATGTGGAAGAGAAGTAGTAGGAAAGGTAGAAAGCAGGCAACAGCAGCAAAAAGGCCTTTGTAGGCCTCCTAAAGGAATTAAGACTCTCTGCTATTCATAATGAGACAATTTAGAAGGATTTTAAGTGCATGATTGATATAATCAATTTGAGATTTTAAAAAATCCTTCTTAGCCTTGGAGATAGAATTGTGTGTAGTTCATGAGATAGAATTTAGTGGGACCAGCCAAGAGAATATTGAAAGAGTGAAAGATGATAAGTTCCAAACTATGGCACTGTTCAAAGATGGGGGAAAGAAATGAAATTTCCAAGGCATATAGGGTGAAGAAAGGGGGATAAAGGGGAGTAATGGTTTGCAAATTGGAGTTTAAGAAGAGGTCAGAGGTTAAGGGAACTTTTATTTTTCTGGTAAATGTGGCTGGAAACAGAATTGACATAAAATAGGAAATTGGGATAATACAAATTGAATTTTAATTTTGAACATATAGCATTTAGGTTTTCTGTAGTATATGATCTGGTTGGCAGTTAGACATGTAGTTCCATACCTGAAGATAATGGTCTGCACTGGAAATCATATTTTGAGTTATCAAAATAGAGGGTGGTTTGAATCATGAATATCGGTGATACTGTTCATGTAGAGAACTCGTGTGTGTTTTCTGTGAATCTATACCACTGAACATTTTTTCCTTTCCTGATGCTTTTGTTGCTTCTGTCCTGACACCTGCTGTATTCTGTTTGGCTTGACAAATAATTATAAATTCAGGACTTCCCAGGAATATAAAGAGTCTGGGAGAAAAAAATATACTATCCTTTGAGTCAGACTCAAGAATCCCTTACACATATTGGGAAATTGTGGTTGTCAGGTGACAATCATGAGGCCTTCAAGACCAGTAAGTCCTGAATCATGGCAGATACTTCCAACATAACTTCCCTTTCTGATCATCAGTGTCTGATATTCAGGTCCTGATCTCTGTGGTTTTGAACCACACTTGATCACTTGACATTGATTCCTAATTACTTTTCTTTATTTGAGATTTAAATGGTACTCTTAGTGACAAACTGTATCCTAACTCTGATTAACTCTACTACAACGACTCAAGAAAGAAAGATACAGAACTCTTTACATGGCAGAAAAATCATATGTGTTTCATTTTCACTGGCATCACTAAAGTGAGTATTTTTTACCTAGAAATCCAAGATAACACTCAATTCCCCCAGTTCTTACCCATTTATCAGTCAATGTATTTTATTAGGTCTACTACTCATAAGGCATTTACGCCACTAATAGCTGCTGCTAAGTCGCTTCAGTCGTGTCCGACTCTTAGCGACCCCATGGACTGCAGCCTACCAGGCTTCTCCGTCCATGGGAATTTGCAGGCAAGTGTACCGGAGTGGGGTGCCATTGCCTTCTCCGAATCTAACCTGAGACTCCACTAATTAGTCACCTAAATAAAAATGAGTACCATTAACTAGGATCTTATAAATTTTATGTTCTGTGTTCTCTTAGTTTTAGTTCTATGTAGTAATTAATTAAAAGAAATAACTCATGAATTTGTTTTCATCACCTTGTTTGAGTAAACCCATATTGGTAAAAGAAACCAACTAAATGGATAGTTTTTTAACCACTTCATTTCAGAACTAATAGAAAGGAAATGCCTTTGTTACACAGCTGTTTGAAAAGCATTTCATGTTATATGGAGAATTTTTTATGCTGCATTCAAATGTAATTAGAGTCAAAGGCCATACATTTGTTCATGTTTGTCATAGCTTCATGCTCTTTAAAAGAAAATCTAAATTTATATTTATTCTTTTGACCTTTTAAATTTGCAGTTGTTTGGCAAAAACACTGCTTTTACATTACATAGCAATAGCATTTTTTGTTGTTGTTGTTGTTACATCCGGTTTCCCAGGTGGTGTTAGTGGCAAAGAATCCATCTTCCAATGCAGGAGACACAAGAGACGCAGGTTCAGTCCCTGAGTTGGGAAGATCCCTGGCATAGGGAATGACAACCCACTCCAGTATTCTTGCCTGGAAAATTCCAAGGGTAGAGGAGCCTGGGACACTACAGTTCATGGGGCCACAAAGAGTTGGACATGACTGAGCACACACACACACACACACACACACAAACACATACACATATTTGGTTACATAAGAATGTTGGAGTATGCTCCACAATTCTGATAGGTATATGATACAGGCACACCCTATAACGACTCTGCAGTTCATACATTTTCGGAAATACCAAGTTAAGCCAAATTCGCTAGGTTTCTTTATCACCAAGTCTTTAATAAATTCATATGTATCATGAATATCTCAAAGGAATGTGATTATGTAGAATTTCTAAATATTTTAAATTGCAGAGTCTTTTCTAGAAATTAAAACTTGTAGGATAATTTTCCAGAAGAATACACTGTGTACAAATATATTATATTTAAGTTTAATCATAATGATTTTTAGGTACTCATTGATTTTTATGACAAAATTTATTTATGTATGCAAATCCTTAACTTACCTACCCCACCAGTCCTCAGCAGAGGAGCAGACAGTTTCTACGGTTTGACACTGGGTAACTGAGTTTAATACCTAAGAAAGGGCTTTTCTGCAGGTTGAAGGGACAAATGGAAGTCAGAAAATCTGGTTTTGAATCTTGGGTTGGCCACTTAGTAGATGAGTTACCTTAAGTAAGTTACCATAATTTAATAATGAGGATAATAAAAATAATATGCAAATTAAAGTGTGTAGTAGAGATAAAAATTTAGAAAATATGAACATAGTTCCTGGTACAAAATTATTAGTAAGTGATAACTTTAATGGGTATAAAGTAATTCAAAAATTAGTAAGTAATGAATAGTTCTCATTTTACTATTTTTCCATAAGGCTTTCTAACATGTTTATGAATATCTTCCTCTTAGAAACTATCATTCCTCTTCATTTCTCTTGCCTGAACAACTCTTATGTGCTGTGCTCAGTCACTCAGTCCATTCCAACTCTTTGCAACCCTATGGACTATAGTCCACCAGGCTTCTCTGTCCAGGGAATTTTTCAGGCAAAAACACTGGAGCGAGTTTCTATTTCCTACTCCGGGGGATCTTCCCAATCCAGAGATGGAAATTGTGTCTCTTGTGTCTCTTGCATTGGCAGAAGAATTCTTTTTCACTGCGCCACCTGAGAACAACTTTTTCTTCTTCACATTTATCTAATTTATACTCATTGTACAGTCCATTTTTCTGATGCCCTTTTCTCTAGGATGATTTATCTGACTACTTTGAGACATTTTTATGTTCCTTTAATGGGCACACCTAATGGTCCTTTTATCTATACAACTTATTTCTTAGGCACTTCCATGAAAATTTGTATTATTAGTTTGCCTTTTCCTGTGCAAGTTCTGTATTTTTGATTAGATTAAAAGGTGCTTAGGAGATGCACCCTTTTCCTAAAGCATGGTATTTTCTTTTAAATGATGGATACTCAATAAACATTATTGATTTTATTGATTACAAAAGGCAGCAGCTGAAAGTTATACTCACTGTTTATTGTGTAAAGAATAACTTTCAGCAGATGAATGCTGCTAACTACTGTTAATCACTGATGAATAATCCTTATTGTACATGTTTTACATGCATATTCAGGAACATTGAAAGGTTTGCTAGTATTTGATCAACTTTGGATGGGATAAGGGTAGAAACCCAATTAGTATTAGTTCTCTATTCTAATCCATTTTTTCTATCAATGTATTTCAGCCTTTTTTGGAAAAGCATAAGTAGAGTTACTGGATGATTAACATTGGGTCCTCCTTTCTAAAACCAAAAAGTCTCCAACCTCTAATCATTTCACTAAATTATAAGAAGCAGAATCCTAATGATTGAAAACTCTACTTTGCAGTCACTTAGCAAATCATATCTTCCTCCTTTTGGTTTGCTTTCTCTCTCTCCCAAACATGCATTCAAATTCATCCAATGTCTAAATAGTAAGAAATTACCTAAAGGTAGACTATTAAAGAAAAAAAAAACCCTCAACTTAATTTCCTGCATCAAAATTGGTTTTAGGTAGATGCTTAAAAATAATCTTAGGAAAGAAAATGCCATTCTAAGCAGGATATGAATTCAAGCACTGATGATCAACAGTGATTATATTTAGGTTATATTTCAGAATTTTATAGGAATAAAGTCTGCTTCCTGACTGAGGTTCTCCTGATATTAATTCCCTATATCTTTCTTGTCCGACACTCTCTTTTTACTCAAATCATACAAAGCTCTTTATTCTTTTCAGCATCTACATGAACAATTTTCTTGCTTTGAAATATTACCACCTAGACTACTTTAAGACAGTAGTTTTCATTGCTTACTGCATAGAAGACCAGCTACACATTTCCACCCAAAGTACAAAACAAAAACGAGACTCTCTTACTAAAAATTGTTAAGAATCTCAAAAGGGCACCAGCAGAATATTAAACCTAGCACAGATCTTCAGAGTTCTGGGTCCTGTGAAACTACATAGATCACACACACATAAACTGCCCCAGCCATACATTACAATCATCTAGAAAGTTTTTGAAAAGTAATAATGCCAGGGTAGCCTCCTAGATAATTGACTCCAGAATCTCTGGGGATGGAGCACAGGCATCAGTATTATAATGTTAATTGTAAAATATTTAATTAAATTTTTATGTACAATCAAGGCTGACAACTGAATTCAAATGCTGTTTCCATGAGACTTTACATTTACTTATCTATTTATTTATCTTAATCTCTGTCTCTGTTACTAGACTGTAATGTTTCTTAAGAACAGGTACCATGTTTCCTTAGTCTTATCTTCATGACATGGGACAATGCCTGCAGCTTTATAGATATCTGTTAAGTGGTTGTTGAATGACTGAATAAATGAATGGATAGAGCGATATGACTTGTTTATTCATTTTATAGATAATAAGGAAAAAATAAGATAAAAACAGACTTACTGGTGATCATTTAAAAATAAAAAGAGAAAACATGCTCTTTGAAGAGATTCTGTTCAGTTCAGTTCTGTCGCTCAGTAGTGTCCAATTCTTTGTGACCCCATAGACTGCAGCACACCAGGCTTCCCTATCCTTCATCAACTCCTGGAGCTTGCTCAAACTCATGTCCATCAAGTAGGTGATACCATCCAACCATCTCATCCTCTGTCATCCCCTTCTCCTCCTGCCTTCAATCTTTCCCAGTATCAGGGTCTTTGAAGAGATTGGAATGGAGTAAAATAAGAGAGTTGAGAAATTATATCTAATAATTAATTTTCATATAAACAAGGTGATTGAACCACACAATAGGCCCCGTAATGCTGTGCTTAGTGGGAAATTTATTTTATTTATACTATTACTCATTAAACTTTCAGTGTTGAGAAAAAAACAAATATAAGGAGATATATGATTGTTTGTTAGAATTAAAGAAAACGTAATCACTCCTTAGCTATATCTATCATAGTTGAGAATTAAGGGAATGCATTTGTGGTGGAGGACTCTTTCTTGAATGTACTGTAGAGCTTGTTAGTGAAACTAGTGTTGGAAAGTAATGGACTGTTATTAGCTGTTTGTTAGATCAAAGTAATAGAATAAATATAACTATCCAGGCAGTTTACAATTCTGCCTTCTTCCCTTTATGGTTACACAGAGACTGAAGTCCAGCCAGAGGTAAAAATGCTTAGAGTCTTTTCAGGTCTTTTCTGAGCCAACATCCTCCCACAGGCACATATTTGACTTTCTAGATTTCCTTGAATATGCTGGGGTTTTTCATAACCCTAATTGTCCCGAGTATCTCTTTCCTGAGCGTATTCTGTCCTTTCTATCCCAGGCATTTTAGTTTATCTCTTGCAGTTTATTCTTGCCCAGAAGATAGTGGCTAAGTGTATTTGCCTTTAACGCTTATGAGAAAACTACCCAGCAAACAGGTTCAAACTTGGGAAGCTGCTATGTAGGCAAAACAAAGGCAAATCCTTGAGCTGATTCTTCAGGGAACCATCACAAGGGTAAAAACACAGAGCTACTACATTATTTGAGAATAGGTCCACAGTGTTCCCTGTGGTGCTGCACAACCTGCATCAGGAATACAGATTTCCATTTTCAAGGCTGCTGCAAAGCTGGGGAATGTCAGTAGTAACTGGGTGAATGGATATGCCACAGAGCTCTCCTATCAAAATTCTATAGTTTTCCTCTTCACAAAGCATACTCTTGGTTGTTGTGAGTTTTTATTAGATTCCAGAGTTCTAAAAAATTTATTTTTAAAGAGTGTTGACACTTTTTGCCAGCCTATTCATTGCTTCTAAGGCTGATTTTCTCTACCATTGTAAAGTTGAATGGTTACAAATGGATTGCCCACAAAGCCAAAGATACTTACTATTTGTTTTCTAAGAGACACTTTGCTGACTTCTGTTTTGAAAATTGGTATGCAAAATTTGCATAAAAATATTTCATTAGTGCATGCATGATTGATACATTAGTGGATGAATGGATGGATGAATAATAAAACTATTTTACATTTATATTTTAACATTAGATTATTAAATGTAGATATCTACATGCATCTTGTTCAATATCATCTAACAACTTACACTGTGTTAGAGAAGCATGGTCATTCATTGATCATCTTAGGAGTTGCTGTTTTTACTTCTAGGTCACTATTCCATTTAAGAATGGTAATAGCCAGTTAAAATCAAAACATGCCAACTGAAAGCATATTTTAGTAATGAGAAAACATTCTTACTGTTATAATAAGCTTTTTCTTTACATGTTTACGTCATTCATTATGTGTTCTTACTCCATCCATGGATGTTGTTTATTTGAGCAATGGGTTAAATCATGGTCAGATAGTTACAGTGAGTTGATAACTTATCTGTTAAAGAAATATCTATCTTCTTGGTATTGCTGTGTATGATAATGTTTTTTCATCCTTAATCTCCCTTTTGAAAGCATGATTCTTCATTTGCCTCCTCTGAGCTTCCCAGGGCAAGATGTTGAGTTTTTTTGTTTTTTCTCATATTAAGTTATAACTTCTATACTTTCAAAGAACTGACTCACCTCCCTCAGAAGGCAACTTCATCAGCATCATTCCTCCACTGTTCATGGTGCCCAGTCATTAGCCTTTTGCTTCTAATCAACTTGTGGCACCTACTTGATTTCCACACTCTGTTAATTAGGTTGTTCTCTTATTATTTATTGTGTAATTCTTTCAGTATGAGGGCAGTGATGGGACACAAAGAGTATAAAGGTCAGAAAATAGAAAGAAATAAGTGATTCCTAGGGAAAATATAAACTTTTCAGTTTTAAGTTTTAATCTCCATAAGTTTAACATGATATTACTATTATAAACATGTGTCTTTCTCATCTGGTTCATATGAATACTATTAAAAAGGTATTTTTTGCTAGCCCTTAAGAGGCATTAACAATATAAATATAAATTCATAAAATATAAATATTTCATAGGCAAAGATATTGTTACCCATAAACAAATGCAGTTTCAGCTGGCCTCTGGAAACAAATTTTAAAAGAGTTTTGGTCATAAGGGTAAATTCTGAACCTGATTGGGGCTAACAAAATATCCATTTCTGTCTTCCCAAAGAAATGAATTGAGGGTCATAGATCCTGATACACACCCGAATGTTCTAAGACACAGAGTCATGTTTCTCAAATACGTACTCTCTAGTGATATTTTTCTTCTGGTAATTAATGAATCAAAGTAGCCATTAAATAATACAAAATTATTTAAAATAGATAAAAAACTTTAAATTCGTCACTAGATTGAGAGTTCCACAAGGGCTGGGATTTTTAGGTATTGTTTTGTTTTGACGTTCATTGTGTACCTGGAGCCTAAAGGAGTACATATCAAATAAGAGTTTGATATATGTTTGAATAAGTAAATAAATTAGTTATTATTCTTATCATTGTAATAGTAGGGGATATTTTATACATATCATAGAAAATTAATTTGCATCTTAATATCTTTAATCTTTTGAAATCATTTAAGACAATGATAGTTCAAGGGTTAACACGTGAAAAAGATCAATTACATCTTTTTAGGTAAGGGCTGAGGGATATATGAGTTATTCATTTAAAAAGTATAAAATTTTATTATATTTAAATAAAACATTTTGTTCCCCTTAACCTTAAACATATTTTACTTTTCCAGAACTTCATTTTGGGTTTATTCTGTGTCAAATCCCAGTCTAATACAGATAAAAATACATGAGTTATTAGGTTCCTTAAAACTGGGGTTGATAGCAGAAATGCTGACAAATCCTTATTACAGATGCCAGTGGAATGAAGTGCCTTTACCTCTAGCAAATGCTGATGTGGAGATTTAAGACTGTGTGAAAAATCAGTAAAGTTGCCCAGGAGAGTTTTATCATATTATTCATTGAACTCAGTATGTGGTACAGTAATTGCTTCTGGTATCATTTTTCTTTTCTTACACGAGGTTATTATTTATCCTTGTGCTGTGTGAAACAGAGAAGAGTCTAAAGGAGAGTCATAACTCGATGTAAACTATCTTGTGACACAGTGTAGCTGGAGATAGGAATCACAGCTGGAAAAGAGTGTCTTACTTCTCAGAATTAAATATGGGAAGAATGATATTAGACACTGTGGAGACACATAAATACTAAAAAGATGCACTCAGACAACATATTTTTTCCTAGTGATATGAAAACCTGTTTAAAATATACATCTAAATAGGCTTTTTAATCTCACAGAGATCAACACATTTATTTGCCCATGACAGAGGTTTTCTTATTAGCTGATAAGTGAAGGAAATCAAATTAATAGGTAGGATGGTTACTACAAAAAGCTGGATGGGTGACATTTAAATAGCACAATAATTTTTGGAATTTTTGCTCTGGCTTTGTACCTTGTATACATATGTCCTTTTGCCTTACACATTTTAAGTAACCACTAACATTTATCATATTTTCTCCAATGTTCAGGTAAGTTTGTATGAAAAGTATACCATAAATATTTTGGAGCAAAATTTTTAAATAGAGACAATCATGACTTAATAGTGCAAATAGGGGGGAAACATTTTTTAGACACTCATATGTTGCTTCCTAAATCTGTTGGGCTGAAAATATGCTATTTTTACAAATTATTATATTTTATTTTTATTTATTTATCTGGCTGCACTGGCATATAGTATCTTAGTTCCCCAGCCAAGGATAGAACCTACGTCTCCTGCAGTGAAAGCATAGCATCCTAACCACTGGACAGCCAGGGAATTTCCTATTTTTACAAATTCTTCAAGTATTATGATAAAAATGTGTGTTTTTACTTGGAAAGAAAATAATTTATTATGTAGAAAATGAATTTTTAGGATTATATATTTACTTCTATTGTTCACCAATTTTGTTTTGATTGCATTGTGCAATTAATAAATGTATTACCATTTTGCATGCAGTATATTAATGACTAATCCCAGTTGATTGCAAAAATAATAATAAAATCAGAAAATACATGTTAAGTTAGCTAGTGAGTCCTGTATAGTTATGCATTTACATGCAGTTTGGAAACCATCACTAGGAACTATTTAATGTGGGAACTATAGTAAAAAGGTAAGTGATTTAGTAGTCTGATTGCCTAGGTTGTATGCTGGCTGTTGACCTTCGGCAAAACACTTAGCACCCCAGCCCTCAGTTTCTTTATCTTTAAAATATAAAAATTAATAATTGTATCACTGACCTCACTTGCCTATAAAGAGAAATAAATAAATTAATCCAAGGAAAAGCTTTTAGAACAGGAATGGGCAGTAATTAAACACTTGGAAAATGTTAGTGCTGTTACTTAGTGTCTGGAGCTTGAAAAATGGTCAACCCGTGGACTTTTAAATAAAAATAATAACACACATTTGTTTATTTACAAATCAGAAACTGACTGCAACCAAAGTATGAATTTGATAATTTTTTGTACCAAAATGCTTCTTTGTCCCTCATTACACCAGCCAGAAATTCTCTTGCTATTCTTTCCTTTTAAGGGGAACATGATATGTTCTTCTCAAGTCCCTAAACCCCTGGCCATTGGTTAGGAACCTGAGGATTTGTTACCACCATCCCCAAACCCCATAGAACCTAGCTGTCTTATAATATAAAATTTTTCCTTCAATTTCAAGTTGCCTTCGCTTCCCCAGTTGACCATAGCAGTCCATTTCTATTCAGTTCATTACACAGTCATTTATTTGCAACCCCGCTATGTGCCTGGTGATGTTTGGTGCTTTTGATGCAAGTTTGCCATATAAATGGCTCCTATATTGCCATATAAATGGCTCAATTCTAGTTCAGAAGGTGTATATGTAAATCAGCACTCCCTGCTCAATATGATAAATATTATGGTAAAAATTATTGTGGGGCAGCAGAAAAAGAGATAACTGACTGTGCCTGAACTGTGAATACCTAGCACAAGAAAGCTGTTCAGCTGCAGGCTTTCCTCCTCTCCCCAGGTAACAGGGGCATTTAACTTGTGATCCACGGAAATGTGTTATCCAACTTTAAAGATTAGAAGGCCAGGAAGTGTAGAGAGGAAAATGAGTATAATATCCCTAAGAGTGGAAGAGGACTATATCTGTCAGATTTGCAGCACTCTGTATCCCTAGGAAATACATTTTATACGTGATCACATAGTACATAAAAATTAGTGTGTGCATGCTAAGTCGCTTCAGTCATGTCCAACTCTTTGGACTGTAGCCCACGAGGGACTCTGTCCCTGCGATTCTCCAGGCAAGAATACTGGAGTGGGTTGTTATGTCCTACTACAGGGGATCTTCCCAACCCAGGGATTCAATCCACATTGCCTGCATTGCAGGTGGATTCTTTACAACTGAGCCACCGGGTAACCCCATATAAAAATTAGACAGGATCCTAAATGTACTTTTTACCTTTTGATAAGCCCAAATATCCAGCTTTGAATTTAATTACATATTAATTTCTGATTTCTATGTGTTTTAACTAATTCCATTTAAAAATGCAGCATATATGAAAGTGTGAAGTCATTCAGTTGTGTCCGACTCTTTGCGACCCCATGAGCTGTAGCCTACCAGGCTCCTCCGTCCACGGTATTTTTCAGGCAAGAGTACGGAGTGGGTTGCTATTTCCTTCTCCAGGGGATTTTCCCGACCCAGGGATCGAAGCCGGTTCTCGGATCAAACCTGTGTCTCCCACATTGCAGGCAGACGCTTTACCCTCTAAGCCACCAGGGAAGCAGCATATGTGGGTTTTCTACAAATTACCTAAATGATTTAGGAAGAAATATGAGATTATGGGAAAGTGTGCATCTTGCAATTTAGAAAACCTGAGTGCAAATCTATCCTTTGACTCCTCTTAGGTGTTCTTTATTTCTTCTCAGCTGTGTGGCCTGGGAAAATTAACCTCTTTGAAAAATGGCAACTGTAAAAGAGTCCTAATGAAACTTAGTTGAACCATATTAAAAGATGCTCAATATCATCTTTCCGTAGAGAACTGTGAAATAAGGAAACGTTGAAAAATCACTACATTCCTGTTAGAATGAACAAAATCCAGAAAACTGACAATACAAAATGCTGTTGAGGGTGTACAACAACAGGAACTCTCATCCATTGCTGGTGGCGAACTCCAACTGGTACAACTAATTTGGAGGATATTTTGGCAGTTTCTAGCAAGACTAAACATACTCTTATATGATGTAACAATTGAATGCACTTCTGTTTATCCAAATGTGTTGAAAGTTATATCCATACAAAAACCTGCACGTGAATGTTTGTAGCATATTTATTCATAATTGAAAAAACTTGGAAGCAACCAAGATGTCTTTCAGTAGGTGAATGGATCAACAAACTGTGGTACATTCAGATAATGGGATATTATTTAGCACTTGAAAGAAATGAACTATCAAGCCATAAAAAGATTTGGAAGAAACATAAATGTATATTACTAGGTGAAAGAAGCCAATTGAAAAGGCTACATACTTATTATAGTATGAATCCAATTATATGACATCTGAAGAAGAGAAAACTGTAGACAAAAAAGATTAGCAGTTGCCAGGGTTTAGAGGAGAGGGAAGGAATAATAGGTAGAGCACAGAGGACTTTTAGGGCAGTGAAATTATTCTGTGTGTTGCTGCAATGGTGAACTACATGTCATTATATATTTGACAAAACCTATAGAAAATACAATCCTAATTTAAATTATGGATGTTGACTGATAATTATGTATCGTTGTAGGCTCACTGAAAATAACAAATGTATCAATCTGGTGGGGGTGCTGGTAAAGGGGGAGGCTTGGCATACATGACAGCAGGGGATATATGGGAACTCTGAACTTTCCATTCAGTTTTACTGTAAATCTAAAACTGCTGTGGAAATAAAGTCTATTAGAATCCATGGAAAATTATTGCCTCTAAAATAATGAAATAATATTAAGCTATATCTGCCACGTTCCTTTTGTTGAATTCTCAAAACAACTTAAAAGCATTGTTGAATCAACTTAGAGACAAGAAAACTGAGTCAGAAAATTAATTTATCATTTATACAATTAATATTTTCTTCGCACATACCATGTGCCAAGTATTGTATTAAGCATGGAGATACTATAATGAATCAATGTGGATGTTATATTCCAGGGAAGTGAGATGTGGAATAAGGTGCTGATCTTTGAGCAGGACTTCTTTTACACACTGGAGCATCAGAAGAGCAGGAAAGTTAGAGTGTGCAAGAAACAGTAGGGATAAGTCAAAGGAGATGGGAAGAGAGATGGAATTAGTCTTGTCTCTGAGATGAGTATGGGCAAGCTGACACATTACTGTTGGTCCAAAACATCTTTTGGTGTGATGGCCCTCATGAGATGACTGATATTCTCCAGCGGTTGAGAAGAGGGTGATTGCTTGCTAAATAGATTGGCATGGGAGTCTCCTAAACTTTTTCACTTTGCAACATCTTACTCTAGAGAGAAACTTCCAGAGGCTTTGTCTACTGTCAAATAGTAAGTAGTAGAGCCAGTTGCACCCTGGTTTAGTTATAGGACAATTTGTCATATCATGTTCCACCTACTTCCAATAAAATGTGCTGATACTTGGATTCTCTTAGTCCTTAGTTAAACATACAATATTTGATAGGGCCTGCTTTGCAAAGCCTTATACGATTTGTCTCCTCACTTGCTCTTCATTGGGCTTCCCTCATAGCTCAGTTGGTAAAGAATCCACCTGCAATGCAGAAGCCTTCAGTTCGATTCCTGGGTCAGGAAGATCCCCTGGAGAAGGGATAGGCTACCCACTCCAGGATTCTTGGGCTTCCATTGTGGCTCAGCTGGTAAAGAATCCACCTGCAATGCGGGAGACCTGGGTTCCATCCCTGGGTTGGGAAGATCGCCTGGAGAAGGGAAAGGCTACCCACTCCAGAATTCTGGCCTGGAGAACTCCATCGACTATATAGTCCATGGGGTTGCAAAGAGTAGGACATGACTGAGCGACTTTCACTTTCACTTGCTCTTCATTTTTACCTTGTTCAACTAATTCCTTCACATACTAGATGTGACTTCAATCATCTTGATAGCTGTTGTCCTCTTCCTGGTACACTCTAGTGTCATATGGATCTCAGGGTTTTTACTGTGTCCTTGGCTTGAAATGCTCTTTCAGATTTTCAAATGGCTAGACTCCTTCTCATCTTTTAAGTTCTAGTGCATGTTTCATCTCCTCAGAAAAGGTTTCCAGACATATTACTCAATTTTGTCTTCTCTTATCTTGCAAGTACCATGAAATGTCACTCAATGTCTGATTGCACTAGTTTATGTTTTTATACAATTGATCAGCATCAGAAGCACTGGGTTCTGTTCATTTAGGCATTTATTATTGGTTTCTTCTTCTATACCATAAACTTCATGATTCAGGGATTACATTAGGTGCTCAATAAAATGTTGGATGAATGCATAAACACTTGGTATGTGTTAGTTTATTCATCTATATTCTAAAGTAAGCTATTGCTTTTTCTTTTATAATTATAGTAGTTGTAATTTTGATAGTTTTTAGAACAGAATGAGATAAAGAATGAGATAATGTATATATAAGTGCCTAATTCAGTTCTCAGCACATAGTAGGCAATTAATGACTTTTTTTCACTCTTTTATCAATAAACTTCACTAAAACAGCACACTTGAAATTAATTATTTGGTACAATTCAAATTGGGATACTGTAATCATATATTGTAATTAATATAATATATTAAAATTATATCTTGGTATTACATATTATATAGTATGTAATCATTTTATATATTATTTACCATATGTGATATAAGATGTGGTATAATATATTTAACATATCATTTTATTATATAATTTTGTTGATGTTATTATATTTAAATAATCTCTTATGAGACATAAATGTTCTCAAAGTATGCCTTCTTAGTGTCTCAAACTATGCTAATCACAATGAGACAAAAAATTAAATTGACTGCTTTAAATTAATGTGGAATTTTCTATCTTTACCAACTAATTACCAAAGTTATAATTTTTGTAATAGTTTCATGATAAACTGACACTTCCTACCTTCATGTTCACTAATTGCAGGAGGAACCCTATGTTCTGTTTAAAAAGTCTGACAAACCTCTTTATGGAAATGATCGATTTGAGGGCTATTGCATTGACCTCCTCAGAGAGTTATCTACAATCCTTGGCTTTACATATGAAATTAGACTTGTGGAGGATGGAAAATATGGAGCCCAGGATGATGCCAATGGACAATGGAATGGAATGGTCCGTGAACTAATTGATCATGTAAGTCCCTTTTCTCATTATTACTACTTTTGGAAGATTTCTATTAGATTTACCTTTTTTGATGGTCAAGGGTTAATAATTTCAAAGAACAGTGATGTATTTTAACATTTTTAAATAATGTTATTCAACGTATATATTATTTTTGTCAAGCATAAAGAATATAAGGGATGAATATAATTCTATTAGAGACATGTGTCTATCTTAAATTAACTGGTAATTAGTGGTTTAATATTGTGAAGTTTTGGTCTTGATTTATAAGATGGAATTCAGTTTCTTAACAATAAATTTCTTTTTCACTTTCATAATATTAGCTTTCTAATCAATGGAGAGAATGGGTGGTACAAATTCTAAATTTCATGATAAAATTTTTCTGTACTAAGGTAAGATACTTGTTGTCTTTAAAGATGAAATAAATCTGTACAGAAAATCTAGAATCAAATACTACATAAAAATATTAGAGCAGAATGACAGATATTTTATTTTTTAAGAAATAATTCAGGCATTTATTCTTGGTCAGAAAAACAGTATTTCATAATTTGTCAGTTGGCAGTGTCAGTTAATTCATCTATTTGAAAAAACTCTTTTAAACATCATAACATAACATTTGACTATGTGTTTTGTAACATTTAAGCATATTTTGACATTTTCCTTAATATTAAGGCACATAATTATTGTAAAGAATTCTGCAAATTTATTTAAATGATTTTCTTTTAAAAAACACTGTGAGTTGTATCCTAAATAAAAATTCTTACTTATTGGAAGTAGAAAATATAGACAATTTTCAAAACATTTTGAAGATACTTTGCCATTAATTACAAAGTTCATCATCATCAAGAAAGAGAATAAAGGAGATCTGTCTAGCTATCTACCTATCTTTCGAGAAAGGGATATTAGAGAATGGTTAGAAACAGATTAACATTTTAAAAACTCCTTTTTATTCAAAGTGAAGTGAATGAAAGTTGGTCAGTCGTATCCAACTCTTTGCGACCCCATGGACTATACAATCCATGGAATTCTCCAGGCCAGAATAATGGTATGGGTAGCCTTTCCCTTCTGTAGGAGATCCTCCCAACCCAGGGATCAAACCCAGGTCTCCCGCATTGCAGGCAGATTCTTTACCAACTGAGCCACAAGGAAAGCCTGATTTCCTTCAAAATATCAGTATATTTCTTTTAATGATTTGGAATTTGCTCTGTAAGTACTTCTAGACCTGATCAATTATTTCTCACAAATTCAACTTATATGGTACGTTTATGTTTTAACTTTGTAAAATACATTGAAAGATGATGAACATATACATGATTTGGGACCAAATATAAAACCTTAAACTGTATGTTGGTTTATATTAATATAACAATAACTTTCACAACCTAACTCAAGCTGGTTTAAGTAATTTATTGGTTTGCATCTCTGTGAAGTCTAGAGGTAGTGTGGCTGGCTTTGGAATATTAATATTTTATTTCTCTTATCTTTTACCTCAATTTAGTTCTCACTTCCTTATATTTGTCTTACTCTTAGACATGTGCCTCTCAATAGGTGACAACAACATTTGCTACCAGCAGTTCTAGATTAACCATCTAGGTAGAAATATATTACCTGGAAGGTATAGTTTTATCAAAAACTCCAAATTCAGTTTTATCTGCCTGACCTATGTGTGTGTAGGTAGTTGCTCAGTTATGTCCAGCTGTTTGCACCTGTTTGGAAGGGTCCTCAGTCCAGGGGATTCTCCAGGCAAGACTACTGGAGTGGGTTGCCATTTCCTTCTCCAGGGGATCTTCCTAACCCAGGGATCAAACTCACATCTCCTGTGTCTGCATTGCAGGAGATTCTTTACCTGCAGAACTATTGGGAAGCCCCTTCCTGACCTTTGTGAGTGCTAAGTCACTTCAGTTGTGCCCAACTCTCTGTGAGTCCATGGACTGTAGCCCTCAAGGCTCCTCTGTCCATGGGATTTCCCAGGCAACAGATACTGGAGTGGGTTGCTGTTTCATAAACTAAATTCTGTGCCAATTATCCAATTCAGAGGGAAATGGTATTCTTATTGATTATTCTGGGCATATACTCACAAGAAACTAGGAGATAGGGTCAACACCTTAATTAATTAATTACTAATTAATTAATATTTTGGCTGCATCCAGGCTTAGTTGCAGCATGAGGGATCTTCGTAGTTCCCCCTGGGGCATGTGGGATCTTGGTTCCCTGACAAGGGATCAAACCCACTTTCACTGCATTGGAAGGTGGATTCTCAGCCACTGGACCACCAGTGAAGATTAAAACCATATAGATTTAGAGTTGGGAAACTGGATTTTCAGAGGAAAATTAGGTTGTTTATACTTGAAGAAAGTGGATTGGATGCTATACAGACCAATACAATGAATATTTTCTATAGAATTCTATGAATAACTAACTTATGGGAGACCTTTGTTTTAGTCAAAACACAAAAATGTTATATCACCAATGCCTTTATGCAAAACCAATCCGCTTTATGCTTTATATTTGTCATGTGTGCTTAATTAATGTTCTTTTATTTAAGTTTTTTGAGATTCAAAATTGATTAGAAGTTTTATGTTTCTAGAATTTATTTCTTCTTGATTTTGTATCTATATGTTTCTTCAAGAGAACTATAAAGTAGAAAAGGAAGGTTAGATTATATGAATAGAGCTATGGCATAAAAGATAACATTACACCAAATGAAGAGATAGTAAGGAAGGTTTTATCATTCGATATTTATTTCTCAAAAAGTATTTTTGGTATTGAGTTGGGACCACTGATGAAGCTTTTAAGTTATTTAATCATTTTATTCTCAGTGGCATACCTGTCACTTCACTTTCTATTTTTTTCTGTGCTAAAGTACTATCCTGTTTCAATATACCCTTTCTTGATACTTTCCTCATGACACATACTGTTGGCTTAGCCTTAGTTTTTAATGTTTAGCATATGTCACATTAAACTAGAATGATGACTGTAGTCAGTGTAGTTTTCCTTGTACCGCCTCAACTTATTTTGCATGTTCATGAATATGCTAATTTCAATGTAAAGTAGTAACTGAACTACTAATCAACACCCTGAACTTCTCCCACTCCTTACCTGTCTTAGATAAAATTATCCTCTTTCAGAGCTTGATTACCATTCTCATTCTGAAATTTCTCCATTCTACATCTTCAGCTCTGAGCTTTCAACCCCATATATCTAACTACCTCTGGTGAATGTCTAATAAGTGAACGTGAATGTCTAATAAGTACCTCAAAGGAAGCATGTTCCAGGCTGAAGGTATTATTCATTTTTTCTGAATCTGTTCCTTCTGAAGAGTTTTATGTATCGATAAATGGCATAAACAATTCAACAGTTTTCCCAAGCCAAAAATTTAGTATCATGTTGCATTGTATATTAAGTGTGCTTCTTAAATGATTCTGAAAGCTACCCACTTCTCTCCAGCTCCATTGTCACATGGATTAAGAGCCCCATATGAGAATTGTTTCCTTCTAATCTGGTGAAAGTGTCTTTAGTTGCTCAGTTGTGTCTGACTCTTTGCTACCCCATGGACTGTATAGCCAGCCAGGCTCCTCTGTCCACGGAATTCTCCAGGCAAGAATACTAGAGTGGATAGCCATTCTCTTTTCCAGGGGATCTTCCTGACCCAGGGATCAAGCCAGGTCTCCTGCACTGCAGGCAGATGCTTTACCATCTAAGCCACCAGGGAAGCTCTCTAATCTCATATCTTCAACTAGAGTCTTGTTTAAGAAAGAGAATTCTGATCATGCCCCTCCTTTGCATACAATCTTTCAGTAGTTTTCACTGCCCAAGGGATATAGGACTGACTGTATAATATATTTACAAGCCCTTCTGCGATGATTATTGCTTATCTCCTGTGGAAATCTTTTTGACCCTTCAGACAGACTCTCAGACCTTCTCCACCCTGCTTTCTGTATTGGGAGGTTGTTCTACATAGAATAAATCAACAGAGCTTCCCAACCAAAGGTCCAAGTCAGAGAGTAGAATAAGGTTAGGGTATTTATTTGGCTCCTTGTTCCATTCTCTGCGATATTGTCTTATATTGGCTTGTGTCCTCATATTGTGTGACAGTTTCTTGCAATCATGTCTGCCCTACACAAATCTCTGTTCTGCTCTCAGTTCCAGTTTATACCCTACATAGTTGTGCTTATTCTGATCTTAGGGGTGGTTACAGCTTAGCTGCTAATGGCTTTGGGTTCCTACACCATTCCTTAAAATTCCCTTTACCAGTAGTTCTCAAAGTATATTCCATAGACCTGCAGAATCAGTATCACTTTCAAACTTGTTGGAAATGCACATTTTCAGGTCCCACTCTGGACCTACCTGATCTGAAACTGTGGTGAAATCTGGCAATCTCTATTTTAACAAGCCTCCCTGATGATATTCTGATGTTCTCTGAAGTTTGAGAATCAGTTAGTCCTTTTGTAAATAAATCCTGATCACATATCCTCATATGAGTGTGCACCTATTTTCTGTTGAAACTCTAACTGGAACACCTTTGTATATTTTAATCTATTCTTATCTCTCCACCCACATGTGGGCTTTTTTCATTCTTGTTCTCCTTTGCCTCCAGTCTAGTTTTCTGTCTCCAGAACTCTCCTCAGCCCCCACCTAGCTCACCTCTTCCAAACTACTTTTGCTCAGCTCCAGAAACACTTCACCAGTGAGGCTTCCTCAACTGATCCCAGCAAGTCCACCTGCAATGAGTTTCCACATAATTCTTATTGTATAACACCATTACACTTTAATTACCAACTGAATATCTGTACTCTGTACTTGCATGTAATTTGTATAGTGTTCTTGTCTGGGAAATCCCATGGACAGAGCCCTGTGGGCTGCAGTCAATGAGGTCTCAAAAGAATCAGACAAGACTTAGAGACTAAACAATAACAAAGTTGTACAGTAGTTTTAATATCAATTTGGGCTATAAGAGTTGCAAGTGTAAGAACCATGGTTAAATATAGCTTATAAAACACATATTTTTTAAAAGCTCCACATTACAAAAAAACATCCAACAGTGATTTTCACTTCAAGTACGTTCAATCCAGGGGCTTAAAACAGGCCATTGCATACATTGGTCTCTCTTTCACTGCCTTGTTATCTCTTGGCTTTACTCTTTTTATTGATTTTATTCTTAAACACTTTCTTTCTACATGGTGACAAATGTGGCTCAAGTTGGCGCTAGGAAAGTGGCTCTCAACTCGGGGCATTTTTTTTCCAGGAGACATTTGGCAATGTTGGGGGACATATTTATTGTCACAATTTAAGGAGGCAGGGAGGGGTGTTGCTGCTGTCACCAAGGGGTAGAGGCTAGAAATGCTAGCCTCTGAATAATGTACTTAGGCCCTCAGAACAAAATGTTACTTGCCCCAAATACCAGTAGTATTGAGGTTGAGAAATCTAGGTTTACCTATTTCTTAGAGTTCTCCTTCTAAAAAGACAGTGGTCTCCTTTAGCCAAAGTTTCAGCAAAATCTATTTTTAGGGTGTTGGGGGGGGCGGGGAGAGGGGTGTCAACTGGGACAACTAGGACCATGTCCCCATCTGTGAACTAAGCCATAAGGCTGGGACTGTGCAGATGGTTACTGGAATGACCCCCCTGGATCATACGTCCACATCTAGAATTGTGGGCTAGAGTCAGCCGCATCTGAATTATGGTACTTATCATTTGTATGTGAACTTGGGGGGCAGAAGCAAGTGATATTTATCTTATACAGGCTATGTTCCAATCCAGTTTTGTAGACTTTCTTGAATTTATGGTCGAGTAGAGGGGGCATAACCATAAAGAGGCTATATTTATTCAGGTGTTGTGATGGGGAAATGTAATTACAAATAAGATCTTCCTCCAAACCAGAAAATGTCTCCACAAAGAGAGAAGAAAAAGAAAATAATATTATGGAAAAGCATTAAACTGGAATGTGATGTACACTGTAGGCAATTTTCTGAAAGATGGCAAAGACAGAAAGAAATATCAGCCTTTTATATAGCCAAGCAGATGCAACCCATTATAGTACATATATGTTCTGAAGAGAAACAACTAGTCCTCAAGAAGACTTGAAAGTACGTAGTTCACACATAGTTCATATTAAATTTATTTGGTAACTGGAGAAGAAGGGGACAACAGGATGAGACGGTTGGATGGCATCACCTACCTGATGGACATGAGTTTGAGCAAGCTCTAGGAGTTGGTGGTGGACAGGGAAGCCTGGCATGCTGCAGTTCATGGGGTCACAAAGAGTCAGACATGACTGAGTGACTGAACTGAACTGGGATGACCATCTGTGCTAGATAATTGGCTTTATACTGCCAATTATACTGTAGAAGAATGAGCTTCTCATACCTTTATGACAGCAGGTAGATTTTAGGCACTCATCCACACAAATTTCCACAGAAATTTGGAGTTAGGGTGCACTCTTCCTGGGTGTTTCTATTTCTCTTTTTTTACT
This sequence comes from Okapia johnstoni, assembly GCA_024291935.2. Taxonomy (NCBI): domain Eukaryota; kingdom Metazoa; phylum Chordata; class Mammalia; order Artiodactyla; family Giraffidae; genus Okapia; species Okapia johnstoni. Next base: position 50,599,801 of record CM044317.1, read on the forward strand.
TTATTATTGGAATATAATTGTTTTACAGTGTTGTGTTAGTTTCTGCTGTACAACAAAGTGAATCAAATATATATACTTATATCCCTTCCTTCTTGAGCGTCTCTCCCAACCCTGCTGATTCCATTTCAAATAGTTACTTCCCAGGTCCTTAAAAAGGCATCCTCTAGTGGGAAACCTGGCAAGAGGCTTACCTGACTTGTAAAGATTAATGCAGTCCATGGAGTTGCAAGGGCTTCCTTGGTAGCTCAGATGGTAGGGAATCTGGTTGCAATGCCAGAGACTTGGGTTCAATCCCTGGGTTGGGAAGATCCCTGGAGGAGGGCATGGCAACCCACAAGTATTCTTGCCTGGAGAATCCCATGGACAGAGAAACCTGGTGGGCTACAGTCCATAGGGTTGTAAAGAGTCGGATACGACTGAGTGACTAAGCACAGAAACAGCGCGGTTTGGGTCTCTGGGTGGGGAAGATTCTCTGGAGAAAGAACTGGAAACCCACTCCAGTATTCGTGCCTGGAGAACTCCATGGACATAGGAACCTGGCAGGCCACAGTCCATACGGTTGCAAAGAGCTGAAAGCAACTGAATGACTAACAGACACTTGGAGTTGCAAAGAGTTGGACACAACTTAGCACTGAAAAACAACAAAAGTTAATAGACTGATTGACTTTCACTTTTTCATAAATGTCAAAAAGAGAGAGAGAAAGGACTTAAAATTATAATTTTTCTTAAGTAAATGTTCTAAGAAAAGGGGAAGGGTCTCTGATCATTTTCAGTAGAGAGAATTGAGTCTCTTATGTTTAATTTTAATTTGCCCTGACAGTTGGAAGTCTATTTTGGTAATAACTGCTTTTACCCACTTCCTCTCTCTCATTCATTCTTGAGAGGATCCTCAATGTATGGGGTTTGATATGATCCCTAAGTTTGTTTTAATCTAACCAGGGACCATTCTTGATGGTGCCATATGAAGACAGAACCTCAGAAAGTTATTAGGAGAGAGTGGCTCCCTGAAGCCTTCTTAGTCCTTGGAAAATGATAAGCCTTTCCCCTTAAAACACCTCCCTCCCCCCATCATTTCCAAAACAGGGCTGCACAGAAAGTGTCCTAGTAAGTACTTGGTGAGACAGATGTTGGTTCAGGTCCTAATTGTTTCACTATATAGTTTTATGCTTTGGTCACATTTCTTCAAACTCTCTAAGCCTTAGTCTTCTCAAAAATAAAATAGATGTAATATCATATTAATAATTATCAATTATATACACACACATATGTTTCCTGATGCAGTGTATGACAAATAATAGATAATCAAGAAACAGAGATATAAGTTTGAACTCATAAATTCAAAGTTTGTCTCTTCTTACTTATTCTGTTTTTATTATAGTTTATGAGTATTACTTTTGAAGACTAAAAAGGATAACATTTAGACACAGTATAATGAGAAAGATGTAGGGATTATAGTTACTATTGATATTAATTTTATATTAAATCATAGTAAAATTAGTGTTAAGTTTTAATGTAAAATTTATTCATTGGAGCCTTCAATGTTCCAATATCTCAGTGCTTTCCTACCTAAATGATCCATGTCTTGTGAATGGTAGTTTTATATTAGAATTAATTAAACATAGGGAAGAATTGATAGGAAATCAAGTCCATTGTGAATGGTAGTTTCATATTAGGATTAATTAAACATAGGGAAGAATTGATAGGAAATCAAATCCAATGTTAGATTACTAGTAGGTAGCATAAAGGGGAGAAATGTCTAGCAAAGCAGGGGCACCTAATTCTTTTGAAAATTTCTATTTAATATTATTTTTAAATCAAATAAATCATTATTGGAAAAGTCAAAATGTTTTTGGATCTTCTTATATTTATTGTAGAATTTGGTGTTGTGTCAAATTTGAGTTAAATGTATGACTGAATATTAAAAGGTTTATTTATCTTCCTTGCTTTAATCCTTCCAACAGACATTTCTCAAATATATATTTTTAAAATAAAAATTTTCCATAATCATATTATTTGAATGTTTCATGGAATATATTAATAGTAGGTACTATTGCAGAGAAGATGAAATAAAATCTATGCAGTTTTTCATTAGCATAGATGACCTACTCTTTTTAGTATTTTAATGCTAAGAGGACTATTCATCAAGCTAGCCATCATTTGAGTTTTTATGATGATTGTTGGGCTATTCTATTTGAAATGTGCTGGACAGCTATAAAAACTGAAAGATTTTGCGAGTCACAAAACTGATTAAAATCTACATCAGGACACTATTTTACTGTATCAGTTCATTGCTTTCGTAAATCCTCTGGTATAGAGGTACATGCATGGTAGTATTCATTTGCTTCAGATATACTGAAAATAACTAGGAGACACAAATAATGGGATGAGAGAAAGTGTTTAGTATTCAAGAATGAAAGAATGACATGAATGGTCCATCGTGTGCCACAACAAATGTTACACTCAAACACCTTGCTCCTTAGAGAATATGCAAAGTATTTTCCAAATTCTTTTCTTCTTTTATTATCTTCCAAGGGCCCCAATGAGAGTGTCTATTCAAGCTCCAAGGAATGAAATAAACAGTGACACATTTTCCTCAGGAAATTAAAGCATCATAGCTTTTTGTATAATATTTTATGAAATACTTGATCAAGTTTTTCATTATTAAAATCAAGCTTAGCTATTGAACCTGACAGTAGAGATGAGTACACAGAAACTTGGTAATGCAACTATTGTAGTAAGTTGAGCATACATTTACTTGTAGCTCTGGGCTGTGAATTTCTTATGGCAGATAACTCATTTGTGGGCTCATGAGACAACTGTTGCATGTTATTCATAAATCCAGCTAGAGTTATTCGTAAGTTTGAAGGGAAACATCTAAGCTACAATAAACTAGCAGCACATATTATTATGGGATTCCTTAAAGGAGGCAAGGGCAGTTGCATTACTTTCCAATCTTGGATGATGTTTGCCTTAGCAGTGGGAAACTAGGAAGATGTGCTTGTAAATATCCATACATAAGCTAACAAAGCAGGATGTCAAGTCTCTTTTTCTAAAAATAGGCCTTAGATCTGTCCCTGTCTTCCAGTTTTACACTCACCAACTTAGTTCAGACACTTGCCACCTTGTTATGTTTTTATTATGTACTCCCTGCCTCTTCTTTAGGAATGTACCTACACATTATAGTCAGATTCTTCTTTAATCACCAGTGTTTTCTCAAAGCTGTCCCACTCAAAGTATTGCAGAGATACTGATAGATTGTAGTATAAACTTTCAAATACACATGTAAATGAAAGTTGCTCAGTCATGTTGGACTCTTTGCGACCCCATGGATAGTCCATGGAATTTTCCAGGCCAGAATACTGGAATGGGTAGCCTTTCCCTTCTCCAAGGGATCGTCCCAACCCAGGGGTCAAACCCAGGTCTACCGCATTGCAGTCAGATTCTTCACCAGCTGAGCCACCAGGGAAACCTAAGAATACTGGAATGGGTAGCCTATCCCTTCTACAGAGGATCTTCCTGACCCAGGAATCGAAACCAGGGTCTCCTGCATTGCAGGCAGATTCTTTACCAGCTGAGCTACCAGGAAATCCCAACATGTCAAATACACGTGTTGACATCTAATTTATTTCTCACTGTCCCCTGACACCGGGTGATTCATGCAGTCCTTAAGCTCTTTCACCTTGTCACCTGTTTAAAGTTTGCCTACAGGGTTCCAGGTTGGAACTCTAATCACCAAGGCTTTTCCTGATCATTTCACACTTCTAAAGAGCCCACTGAAATTTTAAAAGCAAATAAAACTTGAAAGCATTTGACAGATTAAGAAAATAATGAGAAAAAATAGGTTATAGTTTATAAAACAACTATGGCAAAATGGGAAGTCTTTTAGGACCTAATCCCTCTTCTTTTACATAATTTTTAAGACAAGAGATGCAGTGGTATCCAGCTGCCTGAATGCTTCCCTGCATGCTGCCATAACAACACAATTGGTGTTTAACACTATCGAGCCTTTTATATTTCATAAATGAGCCTGAGAAGACCTCACTGTACTTTGTCTTGCCTTCTAATTGCTCTTTTATTATATACCAGGGAGGAAGTCAAACATTTGTTTATCAAGGAACTTAAAAAGTCTCCAGGTATTATCACAGAAATGGGAAGCCTAAATCAAAAGCCAGTTTCTACTAAATGGGAATTAACTTGTGCCATAGCTTTTGAATTTTAATAGCGTGTTGCCTCAGGTTTGCATTCTACTGGAAGCATTCTGGTATTTCAGTTTTAAAAAGTTAGGCAAGGGTAATATTGTTATCGTTTTTATTTTTTTTAATGTGAGAAAAATCACTAAAACATAGAACTGCAAATTTATTTATAATTTCCCATGACACAAAGTGGCAACTGTTAACATGTTTGTTGACTTTGCTCTAAGTTTCTTTTAGCATAAAGGTTATAAAACATAACATAATACTGAAGTCCCTTGTTGTGTTTCAGTCACCAAGTTGTACCTGATTCTTTGCAACTCTATGAACTGCAGCATGCCAGGATTCCCTGTCCTTCACTATCTCCCTGACTTTGCTCAAACTCATGTCCATTGAGTCAGTGATGCCATCCAACCATCTCATATTCTGTTGGCCCTTTCTCTGCTTGCCCTCAATATTTCCCAGCATCAGGGTCTTTTCCGTTGTGTCAGCTCCTTGCATCAGGTGGCCAAAGTATTGAAGCTTCAGCTTCAGCACCAGTCCTTCCAATGAATATTCAGGGTTGATTTCCTTTAGGATTGACTGGTTTGGTCTCCTTGCTGTCAAGGGTCTCTCAAGAGTCTTCTCCAACACCACATTTTGAAAGCATCAATTATTTGGCACTCAGCCTTCTTTATGGACCAACACTTACATCCATGGGTTTTCCAAGTAGTTAAGCTGGTAAAGAATCTGCCTGCAAATGTAGGAGACTCCAGTTTAATTCCTGGGGCAGAAAGATCCCCTGGAGAAGGGACACGCTACCCGCTCCAGTATTCTTGGACTTCCCTGGTGATTCAGACAGTAAAAGTATCCTCCTGCAATGTGGGCGACCTAGGTTCCATCCCTTGGTTGGGAAGATTTCCTGGAGGAGGGCAGGGTAACCACTCCAGTATTCTTGCCTGGGGAATTCCATGGACAGAGGAGTCTCGTGGGCTGCAGTCCATAGGGTCTCAAAGAGTCAGACACGACTGAGCAACTAAGCAAGCAAACAAGCTCATATCTGTACATGACTACTGGAAAAACCATAGCTTTGGCTATATGGATGTTTGTCGGTGAAGTGATGTCTCTACTTTTAAATACACAGTCTTGGTTCATCATAGCTATTCTTCCAAGGATTCTTTTAATTTCGTGACTGTAAGCACCATACACATTGATTTTGGAGACCAAGAAAATGAAATCTGACACTTTCCATTTTTTTCATTCTATTTGCCTTGAATGATAGGACCGAATGCCATGATCTTCGTTTTTTGAATGTTGAGTTTAAAGTCAGCGTTTTCACTCTCCTCTTTCACCTTCAAGAGGCTCTTTGGTTTTTCCTCAGTTCAGTTCAGTTCAGTTGCTCAGTCATGTCTGATTCTTTGCAACCCCATGGACTGCAGCAATCCGGGCTTTCCTGTCCATCACCAACTCCTGGAGTTTACTCAAACACATGTCCATTGAGTCGGTGATGCCATCCAACCATCTCATCCTTTGTCGTCCCCTTCTCCTCCTGCCCTCAATCTTTTCCAGCATCAGGGTCTTTTCAAATGAGTCAGCTCTTCACATCAGGTGGCCAAAATATTGGAGTTTCAGCTTCAACATCAGTCCTTCCAATGAACACCCAGGACTGATATCCTTTAGGATGGATTGATTGGATCTCCTTGCAGTCCAAGGGACTCTCAAGAGTCTTCTCCAACACCACAGTTCAAAAGCATCAATTCTTTGGCACTCAACTTTCTTTACAGTCTAACTCTTACATCCATATATGACTACTGGGAAAACAATAGCTTTGACTAGACAGACCTTTGTCAGCAAAGTAATGTCTCTGCTTTTTAATGTGCTGTCTAGGTTGGTCGTAACTTTCTTTCCAAGGAGTAAGCGCCTTTTAATTTCATGGCTGCAGTCACCATCTGCAGTGATTTTGGAGCCCCAAAATATCAAGTTTGCCACTGTTTCTACTGTTTCTTCGTTTATTTGCCATGAAGTGATGGGACCGGATGCCATGATCTGTTTTCTGAATGTTGAGCTTTAAGCAAATTTTTTCACTGTCCTCTTTCACTTTCATCAAGAGGCTCTTTAGTTCTTCTTTGCTTTCTGCCATAAGGGTGGTGTCATCTGCATATCTGAGGTTATTGATATTTCTCCCATCAATCTTGATTCCAGCTTGTGCTTCATCCAGTCCAGCATTTCTCATGATGTATTCTGCATATAAGTCAAATAAGCAGGGTGACAGTATACAGCCTTGATGTACTCCTTTCCCGATTTGGAACCAGTCTGTTGTTCCATGTCCTGTTCTAACTGTTGCTGCTTGACCTGCATACAGATTTCTCAGGAGGCAGGTAAGGTGATCTTCTTCACCTTCTGCCATTAAAGTGGTATCATCTGCATATTTGAGGTTGTTAATATTTCTCCCAGAAATCTTGATTCCAGCTTGTGAGTCATCCAGCCCTGCATTTTGTATGATCTACTTTGTGCTTCCCTGGTAGCTCAGAGTGTAAAGAATCTGCCCACAGTGTGGGAGACCTGGGTTTGATTTCTGGGTTGGGAAGATCCCCTGGGGAAGAGTGTAGCAACCCACTCCAGTATTCTTGCCTGGAGAATACCATGGACAGAGTAGCCTGGTGGGCTACAGTCAATGGAGTCACAAAGAGTTGGACACAACTGAGCAACTAACAGACACACACAGACTCTTCATATACTCACCATAAAATTTGTCAATTTAGTAATTTCCAAATCAATTACAAAAATATAATTACATTTCCCTCATCCCTCCCCACATGCAGTTATTCTTGTTTGATATTCTTTCGGGCCATTATGTATAAATTTTTAATAGTTCTAATATCTGATACTAAGAATATACCAGTTTTATTTAACCAGTCCCTGTGGAGAGAGATTCAAATTATTTCCAGTGTTATGCTGTGAAAATGGACGCTGTCAGAAGAGCCGTGTCTTGTCTTGCTGTCTTGTCTCCTGGAGCACCTATGCAAGAGTTGCTCTAAGAGATTCACTAAGAAAGAAATTGTTGGTCAGAGTTTACCTATATTTTCCATTTCATTAGATACTGAAAATACTATTCTCCAAATTGTTTTACCAATTTGCATTTCTGCCAGTAGTTTACGAGTTTCTGTTTCTCTGCAAAATCACTAACTTGAGATTCACACTATTTGAATTTGGTCAGTCAGGGCTTCCCTGGTGGCTCAGTGATAAAGAAAGGTGAAAATGAAAGTGGTTCAATCATGTTCAACTCTGCGACCCCAGGGACTGTAGTCCATGGGATTCTCCAGGCCAACATACTGGAGTGGGTAGCCTTTCCCTTCTCCAGGGGGTATTCCCAACCCAGGGATCGAATCCATTGCAGGTGGATTCTTTACCAGCTGAGCCACAAGGGAAGCCCAGATGATGAAGAATCTGCCTGCAATGCGGAAAACCCAGGTTCAATCCCTGTGTCGGGAAGATCCCTTGGAGCAGGAAATGACAGCCTACTCTAATATCCTTGCCTAGAGAATTCCATGGACAGAGGAGCTTGGTGGACTCCAGTCCACAGGGTCGCAAAGAGTTGGACGCGACTGAGGGACTAACACACAGGGTCAGGAGATAAGGAATCCCGTTGCTTTAACTGATAATTCCTTTATTAGCAGTCTCTTCCCCCACTCCTTCCTTTTTAGTTAGCTTTTCCTCCTTTGAATTTCCCACTTATTCCTTCACCTTTCCTTTTTCATATATAGTAATTTGTTATATTTTTTGTATACTAATACTGCAAATATTTTTCCCAGTTCGGATGTTGTCTTTTAATTTGGTTAAAGTATGTGCTTGTGTTTGTGTGAATTTTGAAATAGAATTTTTAAAGTTTGAGCTTGTTGATTTACTTATTTTTTCTTCAGAGTTATGATGTTTTCCTTTCTTTGTTGGGGAAATCCTTCCTTAGGAACTCATTAAGATATTTTATTATTTAAGAGTCTTAACATTTTTGCTTTTCAAATTTAGTTCTTTCACCACATGCAATTTGTTCAAGAAGTCCAGCCACTGTAGACTTAAGTCCACACTGGTTGGACTTATACTTAAGTAAAAGTCTGAATTCTTTCCACTCTCTTCATGAAGATATACAACCAAATAGTCTGAGTCAGACATATTAGTTAATAATTTTCCTTTGGGGGGAAAAAAAAAAGCAGTGTAAAAAAGTGATTTTTACTTTAAATGAGAAATATTCTGACTGTTAACTCAGACATTAGAGCTAAGTACTCAGAAGAGTGCATGACATGTTAAGTAGGGCTAATGTAGTTCTCTCTAACTGAACTATTTTCTCAGTGATTAAGATAGCAAGTTGTTGAAAGTGGAAATGTACTGTCAAGTAGTTCAGAGACAAACTATTGAGAAAGTTACTCCACAATCAGGAGATCACAGATGAGTACCATTCTGCTTTATACTGTATAATAGATTACTATTCACAAGAAATTATCCCGTAGTTGATACTTATTTAATAGCAACTGCTTATTGAATATTTCTCCTGGGAAAGGGTGTTAACTACAGCATAAATAATATCTTTTAAATATAATGGTTCTATTTTATCTTTTCTGTTTACTTTTGCAGTAACATTGACATTATCTTTTAAATATTTAAGTGTTTTTTAAACATAAATTTAAAAACAACTTAAAAATTTTGATGTATCCTCAAGATTTTTAAAATTTCCCTAATTATTTCCCTAATAATGAGCTCCTGGTAATTTACTATTTGGTTGTAACATTATAGTAAAAACCAGTCTTAAGGATTCATTTTATTTTGTAACTATATATTGTTGAATAAATATCCCACATGGATACTACTTTCTTCAAACAAGATTGTTGAACTTATAATACTTAAAATTTTGTAAAATGAATATTTTGGATATAAATATTATCATAAAAAAATACCGTGAGACATAATTAGAAATTTTAGAAGAAGTAGAAAGCTTAATCAGGAATATAGAAATTCTTATAGATGTACGGAGATTTCTATACACTTCTATATATAATTTTGCCTCTGACAAAACAGTGCATAGCTAATCAGTCTCACACTGCCGGGCATTGAAACTTTTCCTTGACATAGTCAGGAAAAGCTTCTTAAAAAAGAAAGAAAACTTTTAAAAAAACTTCTTAAATGAACAGAAGAAAACAGACTAGAATGAAGAAGGTTCAAAATTGAGAATTTAATGATGACTCAAACAAGTAAAGTACTATATAAAAATGAAAGTAGAAAAATAAGGGCAAAAGTATTCTGGGAGAAAATTGCCCACAGGAGCAGATCAAAAATCTAGAATTATTTGAATTCAATGATAAAAGTTTATATTTGATTCAGAGAGTGAATTTACAGTGGCACTGTTGAAGCAGTAGACTGAAAAATTTGTTTATCTGTGGTATAAGGTGTTATTTAATCAGAAGCACTGACTTGCATCTATTATAAGAAAAGCAGAATAAATATAATTGAAAACAGATATAAAATTATTTTATATTAGGGTATAGTTTATTAACAATGTGTTTGTTTCAGGTGTACAGCAAAGTGATTAAGTTACAGATATACACGTATCTATAATTTTTCAAATTCTTTTCCTATTTAGGTAATTACAGAGTATTGAGCAGAGTTCCATCTGCTATACAGTAGGTCCCTGTTGGTTCTCTATTTTAAATAAATGTGCCTTTTTTTAAGGTGACCTTTTCTTTAGAACATAAAACAAATCTAAACAATAACAAAACAAAGTTCTAAACAGAAGTTAAAATAGTTTAAAAAATACAATCATAGAATGAGTTTTCTTAATAGAATAAATACCTTTTTTTTTTCTTTTTTTGTTAACTGTGCCTGGATTTTCCTTCCACAGGAGTTATTTGGAATTGCTTTTCAAAGTAAATTTGAATAGTGGAAATAATGCAATGGCCAAAAAGTGATATTCTTCAATATATCCCTAAGTGAAAGTGTTAGTCTCTCAGTCATGTCTGACTCTTTGCTCTAAATAGAAGTATAATTCAGTACTAGTAACTCAGCATTTTTTAGTCTGTCCTAATTTTAGCCACTGAAGACATAAAGATAAGTATTAGTCCTAGGTGACATAAGCACATAAATACATTTTATATACTTCAGGTAATGCAATGATAGAGATATTTGCAAGATATTTGGGAAACTTGAGGGGTAAATATATAATTCTACCTGGAAGGAAAAGGATCAAGGAAGTTTTTAGGCTTAAATCGTAAGAAAATGACAGATGCTTTTTCCAATATATTATATTTAGTGCTGCAGTTAATTTAATTTTAGAATGTAGTTCTACCTAAAAGATGTTAGTTTATATAACATCACACATGACTAAAAGAATGAACTATAACTTGGTCAGGTTCATTTAAGTGCATTGAAAAACAATTCAATTTAAGATAACTCTGGTCTGATTAAGAATACTTTTGAAGACAAGATTAACAAAATATTTCTATATCTCTTTGCCAGATGGATTTATTTTTATTAATTAAGAACAGTATATTGAGAATGCGTTTACTTGTTAGTATGTAATTACACTAACATTAACCATTGTCGTTTTATGATAAAGCATATGTCTTCACCCATAGAATTTCCTAGTCATTTTTAATTATATTTAAGGTTTTCTGGTTCCTCAAGGACATTAAGTTTGCTAAAGTTATTGAAGAGAAAAGTTTATTTTTCACATATTTAATTAGGATGATGTTTCTGATCAAATTTTTAAAATCAAGATCAAAGTTGGGTTTTGGAATATCAAAGATACTGTATATTGGATGTATTCAAGTACAAATGTATAATATTTACTTCTTTAAGTGTCAATAGACAATATAAAATGTTTAGTCCTTGTATTTTCTTATCTTTAGAAATGATTATCTTTGATACCTTATGATGCACTATACTTTTTTCTTTCACCTGAGATTAATTTTTTTAGCAACATTTAGATTCCAAATATTCTCTCTGATGTCACTTTCTGTTATTCAATAGATACATCTTCAGGCTTCTCTCTTTGTTTATGATATAAGCTTTGGGATAAACTGTATCTCTAGGACTTAGCACAGTGCCTAAGACACAACAGATTTTTAATGTTGTTGTTCAGTCGCTCATTCGTGACTCTTGGGACCCCATGGACTGCAGCATGCCAGGCTTACCTGTCTTTCACCAGATTTTTAACGAGGGTTTCTTAAATAAATCAACCCTCTTTTCCCATCCATGTCAGTTTGGCCAACTCCACCTACAAAACTGCAGTATAAATTGTCCGTCTTGCCTCTACTCCTCTGCACACTAAGGGAGTGTAATAAACTTTACATCATACCTGTGATTTTATTCTAAGCCATAGCTCTCCTATCATCATAGATTCCTTCTGAAAAAAAAAAAAAATTGGGGTAAGACTGTTAAACTTATGAGAAGTTAAAAATGGAGAAATTAGTCACAGATAGAGAATAATAGATAAAAGCATTCTGAAATACTTTGTATCCCAAATAGAGGCACATAGGAATGTCAGTTTTAAATGTTTCTCAAGCAAATATTGTCAGATATATCAGATAATACTAGATGTAATAATAGGAGGGCATGAGTTATGTTAAGAACCTTAGAAAAAGTAGGTAGCTTTGTACTTATTCCCCTCAAAATAACAGGTACACAAAAGGTTAAAATTATAACTATTATGCTTGTATACATTAAATTAAACTTGATTACATGTGACACAGTCAAAAGATAGCTTTTCCTCAGGGAAAGAACAGAATAGAAATATTATGTAAGTAAAGGATCATCAGTATAAAAGTAACAATTTTAGTATCACCTTGTTAGGAAAACAAGTCATCCTGTTTTTTTTTTTTCATCCTGGTCATCTTTTAAACACCATTTTTTAATCTTTTTGGATGGAAACATTTCTAGAAGGCATGACATATATTTCACTCTTTGAAACTGTATATATTGAACATAATCCAAACTCCAGTTGAAAACTTTATATCTGTCAACATTTTCATGGTAATTTTATTCTTTATATTACAATCACCCAGAAATATAAAATTAATTGCTCCCAAATATTTTCCTATGGTTTGTGTTTGAAATACTGCAAACATCAGCTCAGTAACTGTACATTTTGACTCTCTTACCATATTCACAGGTTCATATGGATACTTGTTGACTGATTCACCTAGTCCCCATATCCCATCCACTCCAAACGTACTTACCTCACATTGTTTCTCACCATATCATCTTCAGCCTTAATAATTTCCTGTTACTCTTTTTAAATAATTCATTTACTTTTGGCTGCACTGGGTTTTCGTTGCTGCACATGGGCTTTCTCTACTTGTGGTGGATAGGGGGCCACTCGGTTGCAATGCACAGTGGTGTTTTCTCTGGTTGCAGAGCATGGGCTCTAAGTGCACAGGCTTCAGTAGTTGTGGCACATGGTCCAGTAGTTGTGGCTCAAGGGCTCTAGAGCGCTGGCTCAGTAGTTGTGGCATACGTTCCTACTTGCTCAGTGGCATGTGAGGTAATTCCAGACCAGGGATCGAACCCGTGTCCTTGACACTGACAGGTGGATTATTAACCACTGGACCACCAGAGAAGCCCCTGTTACTTTTTATTTATTCCAAACTTCCTGATGTATATTTTACCTGCTTTTCTACACAAATCATTACACAGAGTAGGTGAATTTTATGTCTATTTTCAACCAGCATTTAAATAATTAGAAATGCAATATTTTAAAAGATATGTTAATAATAAGCTGAATTCTGAGCTGTGCTTCATGAATTGAGTTTAAGTTAAACATGTTTAAGTTAACTTAATTAAGATTAAGTTAAACATGTTTAACACTGGCAACACTGCTCACCAGAGCCCCTCATACAAACCAGTGATTCCATAGTGGAGATCTCTTGATTCTGGGTCTAGTCCTTAGTTATGCACATCCCCAGTACTTACGATGCAGTTATTCAAGAGTTATTGAGCTAACTAACCTTACAGAATTTATTTTGAAACCAGAATATTAACTTTTATGGGAGTGCAACAGGGATCAGTGCTTCCTAGTGTTCTTACTCCTATTCCTTAGGTGCAAATAAAAGCCAACTTAGCAGTCAGCCAACTTAGAAATAAAAGAACAAAGCCCGGGTAGTCAGCTCTCTTGTTCTATGTTCTGGTGGTGTTTATTTCTAAGTACTAAATACAAGGGATTAAGAACCAGAGCTTCCATTCCCAGGGGTAAAACCCCTAATCTACTATTTTTTTTCTCTCATTTTACTAGGAAGAGTCTCACAAACATTTTAACTTGAGGATGTTACAGTACAATTGAGTCAGCTATCATTTTTTTTCTTTTTTTAAATTTACTTTAGTTGGAGGCTAATTACTTTACAATATTGTGGTGGGTTTTGCCATACATTCACATGAATCAGCCATGGGTGTACATGTGTTCCCCATCGTGACCTTCCCTCCCACCTCCCTCCCTATCCCATCCCTCAGGGTCATCCCAGTACACCAGCCCTGAGCACGCTGCCTCATGCATTGAACCTGGACTGGTGATCTACTTCACATATGATAGTATACATGTTTCAATGTTATTCTCTCAAATCATCCCACCCTCACCTTCTCCCACAGAGTCGAAAAATCTGTTCTTTACATCTGTGTCTCTTTTGCTGTCTCGCATATAGGGTCATCATTACCATCTTTCTAAATTCCACATACATGCGTTAATATACTGCATTGGTGTTTTTCTTTCTGACTTACTTCATTCTGTATAATAGGCTCCAGTTTCATCCACCTCATTAGAACTGATTCAAATGTACTCTTTGTAATAGCTGAGTAATATTCCATTGTGTATATGTACCACAGCTTTCTTATCCATTCTTCTGCTGATGGACATCTAGGTTGCGTCCATGTCCTGGCTATAGTAAACAGTGCTGTGATGAACATTGGAGTACATGTGTCTCTTTCAATTCTGGTTTCCTCGGTGTGTATGCCCAGCAGTGGGATTGCTGGGTCATATGGCAGTTCTGTTTCCAGATTTTTAAGGAATCTCCACATTGTCTTCCATAGTGGTTGTACTAGTTTGGATTCCCACCAACAATGTAAGAGGGTTCCTTTTTCTCCACACCCTCTCCAGCATTGATTGATCGTAGACTTTTGGATAGCAGGCATTCTGACCTGCGTGAGATGATACCTCATTGTAGTTTTGATTTGCATTTCTCTGATAATGAGTTATGTTGAGCATCTTTTCATGTGTTTGTTAGCCATCTGTATGTCTTCTTTGGAGAAATGTCTGTTTAGTTCTTTGGTCCATTTTTTGATTAGGTCGCTTATTTTTCTGGAATTGAGCTGCAGGAGTTGTTTGTATATTTTTGAGATTAATTCTTTGTCCGTTGCTTCGTTTGCTATTATTTTCTCCCATTCTGAAGGCTGTTTTTTCAGCTATCATTTTTTGAAGAAGCAACTGCTTTTCTTGATTAGATGGATAAGTGATTAAGACACAGTGATAATCTCTCTCTTAAGACAATTTCATTTTTATCATCTAAATTTGCTCCCTTTTCCTTTTTTTCTTGATTTCTTTTGGATTGAATGGATTTTCTTTGGCCTCGATCCTTTTTTCCTCTCTTGGTCTAAAGTTATAACCTTCATTTACTTTTTATTATTTTAGTGGCTATTTTAGCAAGCATGCTTAACAAGCTGTCAATATCAAAACCGTGCAAGGGCCTTAGAAAGCTTAAACTCTGGCATGGTCTTTATTTTAGTTGACCCACTGCGTACGAGTGTACTGGGGCATGTTGCTTTTATACGAAACGCTCACATCTGATCTTTCATTTTGCATTTTCCATGAGAACCACACCTTATCTTTGGAGTTGGGTTTCTTAGCTTTGGAGTCTATCTCAGAGCTAAAGTATAAGGATTAGAGAGTTGCCAGTATACTCAGCAAATGCCAACTCAAAATCTCTGACTTCGTATTTCCTTCATTTTAGTTGTTCAGAATTAAAACTATTCTTCTGATCATTTAATCCTTCTGGAAATGCAACTGGTGGGATATCTCTACAGATACTTAGTCCCTTTCATTGTATATTGGATTTTGGTATTTTTTTTGGAAATGACATTTTCCTGACCCCATCCCCAAGTAAGAGAACATCAAAATTAAATACATAATATTTAATTAAACAAAGCCATGAGAGTTATAAAAAAGAGAGCAATGTTGTTAATATCATTGAGAATAAATGTATTAAACAAGAAGCCCAAAGGACTTTTATTTCATTTATTCATTGAAGGACTGCTTTTTTCTCTGCTCTGTGCCAGTCACTATCAGTGTCACAGAGATAGACTTGTGTGTCACAGTGTGTGTCATACTCCTCCCTTTAGAATATGTAATGTGGCACAGAAACTAGATATGAATATACAATTACCATAAGGGATTGATTAAAGAATCAGATGTCATGATGCACCCAGGAGGGCTGGAGAGTAAATCCAGCACAAAGAGAGAATATCTAGGATTGTAAGCATGCTAAAGGTGTTGTGGTGAGATGGAATTGTGAATGCATCATGAAAGATCTAACATGATCAGAGTTGTGTATCAGAAAATGTGTTCAATAAATCTGTTTTTTTATAAACACCAGTCACCATTGTAAAAGAAAACAATGTTTACAAATCAGTATAAGTTATTTATTATCACTTTCTCCTAAAATATTATTCACTAGTCAATAACATCTATCAGTCAACAATTATGATGAATCAATTGCAGGAATATGTATATGCAAGTGTGTACACATACACACGTAACTATTTTGTTTCATTTTCCTTGCTTAAAAAAGCTAATTAATGTTTTAAAATAGAGTATAATGATCTCTTACCTTGGGGTCAACATTACAAATAAAAATGGAATCAGAGCAACATTAGGTTCTTTGTTTTAGAAGATGGATGTGGCAAAAAATTATTTTCTGATACTTTCAAGTTTCCTTAAGACTCCAGATCTAATGAAAACTGATAACTGGTCTAAATGACCAAAATGTGGTTTCCTACAAAAACAAACGAAAAGCTTCATTTTTGAAGTATAGTTCAAGGCCCATGTTTTCTGACAGTGCCAGAGGCCGGTCATCATTGTTTAAACCTTGGCAAAGTTCAAAGAGAGCTCATCAATGCACAGTGAGAATCAATGTGCACCACTCATGACCCAGCTGAGACCCTTTGTTAAAACAGTCAATTCCTATGCTGTTTGTAAGGTTGTGCAGTTGTAATACCTGGATTACTGCCAGGAAAAGCCATAGTAACAAAACAACTAGTGTCCTTCTGTTTTAAAATCAATCTTTCATAGTATAAATAATTTTTTTGAATTATGATGAATCTTGTTGCCAGGCAGTACTTTCAGGTCACTCTAAGACCTGAAGTAAATGATGTTGCTTTTATGTATTTGCTAAGGTAGACAGACTCATTCCCATGCATCTCTTTACATAAATTATTTATGTTATAGTTTGTCATAACAGGCAAGGTTGAATTTTCTAATTAAAACAGAACATGTAATATGCATACAAATGATACTAATGTTCTGATGTGTTCTCCTTTTGTCTCTATATAAGTCATGGTGTATTGTTTAAGTGTTTTTTAAGACAAGTAAACTTGACCTTCATAATTTTTTAAAGTAATTCGTGTAATAGTACAATTACACGTATACAAACATGCATGCTTACATATATTTTTATATGCATATGGTATATATGTCTACTAATTTATACAAGCAGTATAAATGTATGTATGTGTGTATTAATAATTTTAAAGGAATAAAAATATCTGAGTAAAAAAAAATAGGTATTATTTGAATGAATTAAGATTCAGTGTTGTTGTCAAGGACAATTTCTCATGGTTAAAGTTCAATATGAACTTGGATAATTTAGTGGAGATTTGATCATGGCTTCATTTGCTATCCTCAGTGAAATCTATTCTTCAATTCATTATTCCTTAATACATTTTCATTCTATGTTGAAAGAATCAGTCCATCAAATACATTTTTGTATCAAAAAAGCTTTAAAATTATAACCAGTAGAATAACTGCAGTGAGCCAGATTTCCAAATCCCCCTCTATTTATTATCATAGGGTGATTTTGAGCAACTTGCCTAAGTCCCTGAACCTCACTTTTATTTTTTTAACCTGAAAAAGCATATTGACAAAAGCATAAACTTCATTCTAAAGATTAAATGACATAAAACATCCTAAGTGCTAAGACTAATGCTAGGTGTATTATAAGCTTTCAGTAAGTGTTACCAGTCATTAGTATTTTTTTTTTTGCTAGAAATTATAACAGTTATCTTAAATGAATGAAAACATAAACCCAGGCTCCTCACTGCCTCTTCTACTCACTCTGCTTCCTATTGAAATTATCAATATAATAAACAAATAAGAAAAAGTCCACAATCTCTCTGGAACCTATGGACAGGACCATCCAAATGTCAAGTTTTATGCCTACTTCACCTAATACATTTGTGACTAGAGAGAAGGAAGAGGAGAGGGTTGGCACTAGATCCTACTCCTAAAACAAGCAGTATGTGTCAGAATTTTGTGGAAAGCCTCGAAAACTTGACATTTGTGTCCTTAATAGTGTATTTTTTAAACGTGAAAAGATTTTTTAAACAAAATGTACCACACAATTTTATTATCAGACATTGTAAACACTCTAAGACTAACTGGTCTATTTAATTATTCTTGTATTTTTACTTGTACAATATGCTAGGATATTTTGACTTTGCTCTGACCTATGTTACCCCTTGTTTCCTTTCTTACAAGCCATTTATTATATTCTCTGTATCCCTATTCCTCCATCATTAATAATCTTCCTTCATTTCCATTCTCTTTCTTGGCTGTTTCCTATAATGTTTGGCCTCTCTCCTGTTTAAGTTGCTCTCTGTCTGTAGCCCTGTCTATGATGGCTACTCTGTCTCACCTCACTTATCTTGAGAGGCTGTTTTTGTTGTTCAATCACTAAGTCATGTCCAACTCTTTGCAACCCCACAGATTACAGCAAACCAAGCTTCCCTGTCCTTCACCATTTCCCAGAGTTTATTGAAATTCATGTCCATTGAGTCGGTGATGCCATCCAACCATCTCATCCTCTGTCACCCCATTCTCCTCTGCCCTTGATTTTTCCCAGCATCAGGATCTTTTCCAATGAGTTGGCTCTTCTCATCAGGTGGCCAAAGTATTGGAGCTTCAGCTTTAGCATCAGTCTTTCCAGTGAATATTCAGGGTTCGTTTCCTTTAGGATTGATTGGTTTGATCTTCTTGCTGCCCAAGAGACTCTCAAGAGTCCTCTGCACCACAAATTGAAAGACTCAATTCTTCGGTGCTCCAGTAGGAAGGCTGGGTCAGATTCCTAAGAGTGACTGGATCAGGCATCATGAGCTAAACCCGAATGTCTGTAGTTTTTACCTACAGAAATTGTTTCTCACTTCAACTATGTATGGATTAAAGGCCAGGTGAGCGTTCTGCTCCATTTTTTCTCATTAGAAGCCAAGCTGATGGAACCACTGCTATGTGAGCATTGCTGATTGATCACATCAGGGAAAGAGTGGGAACATGGTGAATTGGACACTGTCTCTTAAAAGTTTCTCCTTAGAAATGAAAGCATACTGCTTCTCCTTTTATTCCATTGACCAAAGTAGCGTATGACTATGCTCAACCTCATGGCAAGAAAGGAGTATAGTCAACTATGTGCTGAGAAAAAGACAAACCAGAATATAAATGAATACCCCAATACCCAATACCACTCTCCTTATTGCTGTTCCCAGTTCATGAATTCTCTCAGCCAGAAAAGCCATGCTTCTTTGAGGTGCATGTCCCTGGATATACTCTTCCTTTTCTTTTTTAAGTTATCCACCACTCACTTCTTAATCATAGTTACACATCCACTGTTAACTTTAACCGCTGGATCACTTTAAGATAGTTGATTTTATGATTCTAGATAAATTTATTGTCCTTATAGATGACCCATTCATCACCATGGATCCAAGCTTCTTGAGTTGTTCATTCCCAGGAGCCTTTTAGCCACATGTCTTGTGTATGCCTATGTGCTGTACTTAGTCACTCAGTCATGTCCAACTTTTTGCATCCCCTTGGACTCTAGCCCGCCAGGCTCCAATTGAATCACAATCATTATTGTGACTCAAAGTACACTAACTCTTAGATCAGTAACTCAGAAATTCAACTCCTTTCCTCTTACTTTTAAATGTATTTGACCCCATTGCACTTGATTTTGACCCTCTCAAACCTATGAGTTGATCAATCATCTATTTGTTTTTCATATATCAGTTCTTTCTTTCATTGTATTTCTCCATATCCAGCTTAGTTTCTCTGGTTTATTATCACAGACATTGATCTCTAGTATCGAATTTATTTTTCCTCTGTCGTTTTACAGCAAAACTTGACCCTGTATTTGTGTCATTATCTTCTCCACTGGGCCTGACCCAGAAAAATAAACTGAGCTAGAGAAAATCAACCCATCATGAAAAATGGAGCCTCTATAACTGATAGTAATCCCAAATGAGCTGTCAACTCTGTCACAACTGCTACAAACTCTTTGTAGTTACCACACTCTCACATTCTACAACACTGTTTTTAAAGTTTCTTTCTGCTTCTCAAGTCGACCAGTTCCTCTCCAACTTAAACAGAAAACCTGCTCTCCTACTTCTAAGAGAAACAGTATCATTAGATAAGAATATCCTACCTCAACGCTGATCATCAAATTTACAAGCACTGCTCCTTAACAGCTGTTTTGTCCTCTTCTAGGTTTGATGGAGAGATTAGTCCTTCTCAAGGATTATCTTTCTATCTTTCTTTTCCATTCTAGCTTGTGTGTTCAGGAATTTTTAGACCTGTGTTTCTTTCTTTCTCTGCTTTAGACATCTAGGCCTTTCACTTCTGATCAATTTACATTTGTGTTTTTAAAGGATCATGATTTCTCATTAAGAAAAATATATTTCAGCTGTCACTCAATATTTCAAGTTACCCTCTGAGGCAAACTTCCTTATCATCTTCACCTTTCCTTCTTTATTTGGTTGTACAGTGCATCTCATATCTCACCAATAATTGTTTTTGAGCAAACATGTCATCAAAAATTGCTCTTATTAATGTTGCCAAGTTGCTAAATCCCATAGATATTTATCAGGCTTTATCTTATTTGATCTCTAAAAAGCTATTTATTCAACTTCCTACTCTGAAGCATTCTTTGCCACTGGTTTCCATACAATTTTCCTCATTTTTCCCTCCTAGGTTACTATTTGCTATCTTTGCCTCTTTGAACCATCTTTTAAATGTCACCAGAAAGAGTGTATATCATAATAAACTTAGGGGAAAAAATCCTACTCCTTTATTTCTTGTCAAGATGATGTAGAAATGTCAAGCTTTGAAGACTCCTCTAAGACCCCCAAACTAATTAAGACTCCTCTTTGATTAATACCCAAAACAAAAATCCATGCAAAATAAGCAGAATAAACCCAGCTAAAGCTATCAACGCCAGGGCCCTGATGCATAAGTAGAGCATGTTGGTCTAGAATTATCCATTGATTAAAAATTGTGAGGAAATCAACAAGATGTTGCCAGTCAGACTCTCTAACCCCACACTCTCATGCACTCTCACCCCATGTTCTGTAAACAATGACTTGTCACAGTTATGTAACAGCTGAGATTACTTATAGCACTGCACATGCGCATCACAAGGTATTCACTTGGTCATGGGCTACTTTGTGCAGTATGCCTGTATGAGCTTCACCGTGAAAGCCCTAGCTGCTGCTGCATTGGGGCTACCTTGGAGCAGCATCGTGGTTATGTTATAAGAAGTTATGTAATGGCTATGTCATGGCTGCTTCTAAAGCTGCTGTGCCAGCCAGGATAGAGTCTGTGTGATGGCTGTTGTGCCAGCCAGGGGACAACAGACGTGCCTGCAGTTCCTATGGCTCCCCTCATCTTCTTCCGGCCTCTTAGTTCATGCCTTGCCTACCCTGGGTTCAGCAAACAGCATGAACAACAAGACAATTGGCATCATGAACAGGATCAGCAATACAAGAGTGCTTTGTGTGAAATCTAAACATGGAGACAGGTTTACTGATTGAAACCAGGACCTTGGGTGTGGTTCATTGTGAAAGCAGCATTAAACTATTGAAGACTTTGGTTTACTTGAAAGTTGTGATCCTAGGTAAACAGAAAGGCACAGATTCATTCAGATAAGTAAGAACTCTGTCAAGTTACCTAATTATTTCAGAACTAGATTCAAAGTAACACCAATATCACCAGGGGATGTGAACCTCAAACTACCCTTTTAAAACATTGCTATGGACTGGAAGATGAGAAAAGGATCACAGAATGAAAGAAATAATAGGACCACTCGAAAGGAATCTGTGAGGATATTTGAGAGAGTGAGAGAGGGAATGAAATAGGTAAAAAATAACAAAAAAATGCAAGCTTATATTGAAAAAACACAATTGAACATGGTTTATCCTTGCAAAATACATTTTGTATAACTGTCAATATTTTATAAATAAAAATTAAAGGCAAAGTATCTTTTAAAATTCTATACAGTGCATAAAAAAATTATATAGTAAAATTATATGTGAAAATATGAAAAATAAAAATAATGAATGTTTAACAAGTAGTAAAAATATCATTAAAAAAAGTAGACTAGGTATACTGGACATGAAAAGAGAGTGAGATAAAAATAGTGATTAATTTAATCAATACAAAACATAGACAAATAAAAAATATATAATATTTTGAAAGAGGAGATAAGGTAAATGGAGAATAAATTGAGAAGCTTCATCATATTTTGAGTAGGGGTTCCAGAAGAAAACAATGGAAATAATTGCAAAGAAGCAATATTTAAAAAGATAATACCTGAGAATTTGCTGGAATTTTGGTAAAATATTTACCAATAAATAAAAAATATACTGTAAGAGATAGGATAGGCTCAAAAAAAAAAATTTACCCCATTGTGACCAATACAGAGAGAAAAAAACATTAAACATAAGGAACAGACTGACTTCTAATGCATGTAACTGACAAAGGAATTTAAGTATTCAGACTATAGGAACTTCTGCAAATAGGCAGTGAAAATGGGATATGAATAGAGACATGCGTTTCTAAAATTTCAAGGCCACAGGCTCTATGAGCTGGATTTGATGGTTTGGGACCAATTTCTAGGATCTAGGAGCAAATGCTTTTATCCAAATAGTGGGCAAGAGTGAAGATTAAGGGACTATCTTTTGCTGTTGATGAATGGTTAGAGCCTAGAAAGCAGGAAGTAGTACTGAGGTATACTGTCCAAAGGATGAATTGATCAGGTAGGTGCATTATCATGAATTTAATACAGAAATCCCCATGGTTCTAGCTGAAAGGCAGTGTATCTGAGGCTGCTTCATTAACAGGTCTCATTGGTGAAACAGATAATTTCAAACTAAGGCTCTTGCCATCTAATATAGAGCACTAGACTGGCCAAAAACATGGGAACTTTGAGTGATTAGAAACAACCAACACACTGCTCAAAACTGCAAGTACTGATAAATGGTTCTTGCTTACTGGTGGGGAGCTGCTCTCCACCTCCATTCTCCCTGATCCCTCTCACCAGCTCTATCCCAATCCCAGTTTACTCAAGAACAAGAATTAGCAGAGATTGGAACAAAGTCTTTCTGTTTTCAAGAGAGACTAAAGAATGCAAATACCTGTTCGTGTTTATTGGAGAACTTTGGTCAGGTAAGAAAACTGGTATGGCTTTGTTGGATACAGGTGACCAAGGCACCATACTGCCTAGTCTCACTGGTATCATGAGTCATCCACATTCTGCTAATCAGTGTTAGTCAGGATCCACAATAGAGGAAGGAATCTAACATGGCCTTATGTTAAGGGTCCTTTGGACCAATTCAACATAGTGTGTTTGTTGCTTCTACGTATGTATGTAATAAAAGGAGTTTACCTGTAATATGTCATTTCTTAAAGCCCAGAGGGAATCTTCCCAATCATAAAAAGTTATATGTAGAAAAGTTCTAGCACTTTTCAATCCCACAATCCTAGTGACCCTTTAGACTGTAAGTCTTGGTGGCTGATGCTTTTGCCTCTTGATGTCCTGTACCTGAAGTTTTCCCTCAGAATTCTGAACTCATCACCTTCTAGACATGGCCACCGTCTATATCCTTTTAAAAGCAGCTATTAGTTTGCAGCTAGACCACTGATGAAAATGAATGCCTGATCCACAGAAACCTTGTGACTCTGTGGCCTGATGGTCCTATTTTGAGGCAGGGCAACTTAGGCTTTAGTAACTAACAATATGGGAAGACCTTAAAAGTTTCACTTATCAAGTGGAAATAGATATTGAAGGACTCAGCCATCCAGGCAGCAGTGACATCTTGGCTTTATCTGAAAAGAGGTAACTATCCCTTTGGGGGAAATTTTATCCTCCACTTCACAGCTTAAAGTAGCTGCTGACTAACCAGGGCCCTCGATTCATAGCAGTTCTTCTAAATGCCTGGACTTGGTTCACTGACAAGTTGAAACGTGATGTTGTCCGCTGGGCTCCTGTGAATATCCATTATTAGTGCTAGCTAAATAGAACCCAAACTGAATGTGATCTTTCTTATAAGTGGGCAAAAGTCAAAGTCATTCTTATAACTGTATGACCCCCACTATTGCCAGTGCCCTATGTTTTAGTCCATTATTTTGGAAAACTGTATTCTGGCAGACTAAATATACCCCTCTCTGCAGCTACCTAGTATGGAAACAGATTGTGAATGCTGATCAGGAAGTTTGGGTCACTAATAAATCCAGAATCTATGATTATTAATTACTATACTGGTCTTTCTTGCTCATAGTTTAAGTCTCAGAGTATTCCCTGAATCTTCTCCTAACAACTCCATTGATCTTTTCCTCATACAATTTATTATGTTTTTATCATTCCTTTGATATTTCTTGCTTCAAGGAATCTTATATAAAAGCTGGGAGGGATCCTGTTTAAATATCTTTCCATCCCCATTCTGCCTAGTCTACCAGTAAATAGTGATTGATAGAGCCTGTAATATTGTTTCACAGATGAGAAAATAGAAGCTTATTTTACTCTATTATGAGATACATTTATGTGAACTTTTAAACCAGTGGATGAATAGTAATTACCTTCTGAAATCATGAATATCTAATGTTTTTTTAATTTAGTCTTTGTTCTGAGTTTTTGTGTATATATGGAAAGATTCAGAAATATAATCAAAATGAGTATTGCTTCCTCTTACTCCTGGAAAAACTCCATGGACATATAAAAAAAAAGCTAAGAATCAATAGCTATGATATATAATAGTACTTTCTTCAACATGTTATTTAATATTTGATACCAGTTACTTCATCAGAATTGTTCAGGATAAAATACTTATTATGAAAGGGGAGCTCATTATTCATTACCCTCAAATACATTGATTGCTTTTCAGAAATTAAAATTAAAGTAAAAGAGTCCTTTCTATTTACACATTTTATGTTTTAAAATTATTTACTATCAAACAAAAGCTGTATTTGTACTAAAGTTAATTGGTAAGTTTTGGTCAAGTAAAACTTTTCATGTGTATCTCAGTCTTTACATTTTTAAATAAAATGACCACAAAAATTCTCTAGATTTAACTTATTGTTCATAGTTGCATTTCATTTGATTAGTAAAAGTTTTCAAGGTAGGATACATATATATTTAAATGACACATATTGTTCTTTCTCTTTGAAATAAATATATTTTCAGTAGATAAAAATTATAAAATTGAGAAACAACAAAAAAAAACTGTTATTCTAACTAGGAATATGCATTATTAATATTTTGCTCAGTTTATTTACATTGATTCTATACTTTCAAAACATTGTACTATACAACTTTTCAAAATGTACAAATAGAAAAGTCAAATGAAGTTTTATGTACCCATCACCAAGCCTCATGGATTATAAACACATGGCCATTTTTATTTTATCTCTGCTCCTGTACACTTGCTTGCCACCTGCATTATTTTGAAGCAAATCTTAAGACTTCATATCATGTTATGTACACTTTGGTATTTACCACTAGAAGAGAGAACTGAAATTTTAAAAAATGGACACACTCTCATTATCACTTTAGAAAAATATGACTCCTTAATTACATCAAAGACCCAACAATCAGTACTTATTTACATTTTCTTGGTTGTCTTATTGTATTTAATTACTTAAATTGAGATCTAAAAATGCTCTTTAATTTGTGATTAGTTGGTATAACTCAAGATACATATAATCTATAGGTTTTATCTTTACTATGTTTTTATTGAGTTGAATTCATGTTTAATAATGTGTTTCTATATTCACTGACCATCGAAGGGATAGGCTACCCACTCCAGTATACTTGGGCTTCCCTTGTGGCTCAGCTGGTAAAGAATCTGCCTGCAATGTGGAAGACCTGGGTTCGATCCCTGGCTTGGGAAGATCCCCTGGAGAAGGGAAAGGCTACCCACCCCAGTATTCTGGCCTGGAGAATTCCATGGACTGTATAGCCCATGGAGTCGCAGAGAGTCGGACACGAATGAACGACTTTCACTTTGACTTTCCTAGTGTTCATGCCATTTCATTGGAAACTTTGTAAAATGCTGCTTAATAATGCATAGTAATTCTTTCTTGTTATATTCTAATTTATTCACTATTCCCTTATAAGGCATGAAAGCTACTCACAGTCCCAGATTACAGGTGATCTTGAGAAAATACCTGTATATATCAGCCTCTTTCTGAATTTGGAAATTTTCTAAGAATTTTAGATGTGCAATTCTAGTACAATGGATAGATATAAGATCTAAGCAGGCTGGAATAGTAGGTAGTCAACTTTCATTCAATAAAATCATTTTCACTTATGATTTCCATCAAGTTCTTCTACATCTGAAATTAGACATTTAATTCTATTGCATAAGGTTTTTAGCAACACACAAAAAGTCATTTGTTCTGGTTTTAGGGAAGTAAAAAAGAAAGAAGAGAAAGAGTTAGGAAAGAAGGAGGGAAGGCAGAAAGAAGGACCAAAATGGGGGTGCTGCTAAGTTGCTTCAGTTGTGTCCGACTCTGTGCGACCCCAACGACGGCAGCCCACCAGGCTCCCCCGTCCCTGGGATTCTCCAGGCAAGAACACTGGAGTGGGTTGCCATTTCCTTCTCCAATGCGTGAATGTGAAGTCGCTCAGTTGTATCCAACTCTTAGCGACCCTGTGGACTGCAGCCTGTCAGGCTCCTCTGTCCATGGGATTTTCCAGGCAAGAGTACTGGAGTGGGGTGCCATTGCCTTCTCTGAAAATGGGGTAGCTTAGATAAAATAATAAATGGAAAATTCTGACCTTTGTTTTACGAATCTCTTTCTTAATATTGCATTCTGTTTTCTACTATCAAATACTATCCATTAGAGTAACAATTGGGCAAGTAAGTAAAATTATAGTACAGTTGCACCATATACATACTTTAACTGAAATACTTATTATATCGTTCCAGTTAATCTTTTGTTGTCACCTGAGAAATGAGATGTTAATCTTTTCCTAAGCTTTGCCCAGCTGTCACCTGAGAAATGAGATTTGAGAAATGAGAAATGAGAAACACCTTTGTACCCTAATAGGCTCAAGAACTAACCTGAGATTTTAAATGCCATGTTGACTTGTTTCTAGTATTCCATAAATTTCATGGAAATATTGCAGTGAGAAAAGAGGTAACAATTTTAGTATGGGAATATTAATTTCTAAACCATTCAGTTGAGAGCTTACAATGAAATTAGATTCTGGATGGGAATGAAAGGAAAACAAAATTTAAAAAAAGTAACCACCTATCTCCCATCACCAAAACAAAAATCATTGTTTTGGAGTCATGGCTCTTCTAAAGAATTATCAGTTGAGAAGTTCATTTTCATTCTGTCATTAGTGGCAAGATTGGTAGATTTAGTCAATATAATTTGAAATTATCAGCAGGCTTACTTAAGCGCTAATAAAGTGACAGCTGCTGAAGCAGTAGCTGAATCTACTACTGTTAGTGTTTAATTTTTGACTTTGCAAGTTTTTTTTTTTTTTTTTGGCGTCTTCGTACAGCATGAGATCCTAGTTCCCAGCGAGGGATTGAACCCATGCCCTCTGCAGTGGAAGTGCAGTGTCCTAGCCACTGCATAACCAGAATTCTCTCAATTCTTTCTCTGTTGTCCTTAGCCAGCTGTTCAAGTGTGAAATAATCCTTATTTTAAACTCATTTGACTACTTTACTTTCCATTGTGGACCTTGTGGCTGCTACTTTGGTGAAAAGCAATAAAGCATATTTTTCAAATATAAGCTTTTTTGTAAATCTAAAAATTGGATACTAGTTTGTATACAGTATGTTATATATACAATTGATGAAAGTTTAAACTTTGATATGAAATTCCTCTTTCATGCTGCCAGAAACAGAGACCTAAAAATATCAGTGGTCTGAAGGAAAAGGAAGCGAGTGTTTTCCCTAAATATTTTTATATTTATTACTGTGTGGTCTTTATGACAACAATGATACAAAACCAATCTAGAAGAATTCTTTAGGAGAAAAATCAGTCAGAAGATGAACCTCAAGAATATTATCTTCTGTAAAGAAGTTTGGGGAGTGCTGGGGGTAGGGTTAGCAATAGTGATAGTTTTATCCATTTACTCATTGATTTAAAATGTTTATTAATTTATTTATATTTATTATAAATTATAATTAATTTGTTAATTAATGACTACTTTGTGTCAGGCACTGTACTTAGTTACTGGAGATATAGAATTGTACAAAATAAAAGAAACTCCTTATTCTAAAGGAACTTCTATTCTATTGGAATAGGTTGACAATGAATGACATAATTTCAGGTTATGATAAGTTTTATGAAGAAAAGGAAAACGTGATCAGTAAATAAATGTGATAGAATGAATGGTCAGGAAAGATTCCTTTGAGTGACTGACATCAGAACAGACACATACATTAAGAATAGAATAAGTTATGTGGAAGTGTGAGGGACACAATTTCCAGACAGAAGGATAGCACGAAGAAAGACCTTGAACAGAAACATGTACACAAGTTTGAAAATTAGCATGGGGACCAGAGTTGTTGGAACAAGAGTAATCCAACTAAGACCAGCAGGTGATTGGAATTGATATTGATGAGGTAGCCAGTGTGGTGTAGGCTGAGATTAGATTTTATTCTCTGTGTGTTGGAAGTCAGTAGAAGATTTCTGAGCAAGAAATGATAATTTCATTTTCATGTGTTTGTTAGCCAATGTGTTTGTTAGCCAATTTATTCAAACATTGTTTTAAATGTTTGTACATTTAAAAGACCAGAAAGTTCTTTCTAGCACCAGGAGAAGAAATGGGAGAATAAGTAAATGTTCATGTGTGGAAATTCACCATTTACCCCCACATGTGTCTCGCTGAACAGATATTTAATGTATTTCACTCCCAACTTCAGTGTACATGTATTTTTTCCCCCACTCCATGTTTTCTAAACCTACACTTAAAAGGATTCATCAAATCCTCTTTTTCAGATGGCTCAGGATTGCATTTCTTTTGTTTACCCTGTGCTCTTGGGTTCTATAGTATTTCTATAGATATGTAACAATAGTGTTGCACTATAATCTATCATATAGTTATATGGATGGAAAATTTTGATCAGTTTCTTTTTAAGAAATGTATTCTGTTTGCAAAGCCACAATACAGTTGCATCTTATAGACTATAGGCAATAAAGCTAACAATAAACTTTATTTAACACAAACCATATTCACATTCTCTGTTCATTTGATCTTGAGAAAAAGTTGAGCATATCCAGTAGTTTCAGGGATCTCATTTTAACTTAAAAGGTTCTGATGTATTTAATTTATAAATTTCAGACAGATAGAATAGAGTTTTTGGAAAATATGAGAAATGCTTTGTTAATGTTTGTATTCCTATGTAAAACACATGGCTTCTCCTGTGTATATTTTTCAAAATTAAAGAAATGCACATAAAAAAAAAGACCAGAAAGGTCTTTTAAATGAAAGAAATTAAAGATGACATAAACAGAGGGAAAGATATTCCATGTTCCTGGGTAGGAAAAAACCAATATTGTCAAAATGACTATATTACCAAATGCAATCTACAGATTCAATGTGATCCCTGTCAAATTACCAATGGCATTTTTCACAGAATTAGAAAAAAAAATCACAATTCATATGGAAACACAAAAGATGCCGAATAGCTAAAGCAGTCTTGAGAAAGAAGAATGGAGCTGGAGGAATCAACCTTCCTGATTTCAGATTATACTACAAAGCTATGGTCATCAAGACAGTATGGTACTGGCACAAAAACAGAAATATAGACCAATGGAACAAAATAGAAAGCCCAGAAATAAACCCATGCACCTATGGGTACCTTATTTTTGACAAGGGTGGCAAGAATATACAATGTTACAAAGACAGCCTCTTCAATAAATGGTGCTGGGAAAACTGGACAGCTACATGTAAAAGAATGATATTAGAACACTTTCTAATACCATACACAAAGAAAAACTCAAAATGGATTAAAGACCTAAATGTAAGACCAGAAGCCATAAAACTCTTAGAGTAAAACATAGGCAGAACACTCTATGACATAAATCAAAGCAAGATCTTCTATGACCCACCTCCTAGAGTAATGGAAATAAAAACAAAAGTAAAGAAGTGGGACCTAATTAAACTTAAAAGTTTTTGCACAGCAAAGAAAACTATAAGCAGGTGAAAAGATAACCCTTAAAACAGGAGAAAATAATAGCAAATGAAACAACTGACAAAGGATTAATTTCCAAAATTTATAAGCAGCTCATACAACCCAATGCCAGAAAAACAAACAACCCAATCAAAAAGTGGGAAAAAGACCTAAACAGAGATTTGTCCAAAGAAGACATATAGATGGCTAACAAACATATGAAAATATGCTCAATATCACTTGTTATTAGAGAAATGCAAATCAAAACCACAATGAGATATCACCTCACACTGGCCAGAGTGGCCATCATCAAAAAGCCTACAAACAATAATTGCTGGAGAGGGTGTGGAGAAAAGGGAACGCTTTTGCACTGTTGGTGGAAATGTAGATTGTTACAGCCACTATGGAAGGTGGTATGGAGATTCCTTAAAAAACTAGGAATAAAACCACCATATGACCCAGCAATCCCACTCCTAGGCATGTACCCTGAGGAAACCCAAAATGAAAAAGACACATGTATCCCATTGTTCATTGCAGCACTATTTACAATAGATAGAACATGGAAGCAACCTAGATGTCAGAATTTTGTTGTTTTCTGTCAAACCTCAACATGAATCAGCCATAGGTATACATATGTCCCCTCCCTTTTGAATGTCCCTCCCATCTCCCTCCCCATCCCACCCCTCTAGGTTGATATAGAGCTCCTGTTTGAGTTTCCTGAGTCATACATCAAATTTCCATTGGCTATCTATTTTACACATGATAATGTAAGTTTCCATGGACAGATGAATGGATAAAGAAGATGTGGTACATATACACAATGGGATATTACTCAGCAATATAAAGGAACATATTTGAGTCCATTCTGATGAGGTGGATGGACCTAGAACCTATTATACAGAGTGAAGTGAGTCAGAAAGAGAAAGATAAATATCGTATTCTAACATACATATATATGGAATCTAGAAGAATTTTACTGAAGAACTTATTTACAGGGCAGCAGTGGAGAAACAGACATAGAGAATAGACTTATGGACATGGGAAGAGGGGAGGAGAGGGTGAGATGTATGGAAAGAACAACATGGAAACTTACATTACCATGTGTAAAATAGATAGCCAATGGTAATTTGATGTATGGCTCAGGAAACTCAAACAGGAGCTCTATACCAACCTAGAGGGGTAGGATGGGGAGGGAGATGGGAGGGACATTCAAAAGGGAGGGGGCATATGTGTACTTATGGCTGATTCATGTTGAGGTTTGACAGAAAACAACAAAATTCCGTAAAGCAATTATCCTTCAAAAAAAAAAAAAAAAAAGAAAGAAACATCTGGGAAATAAACCTAAACACCTTTCTGGTTTTCAGATGAAGAACAGATACTAATTTTGCAAGACTGAAAGCAGGTATCATGCAAGATTCTGACTGGGAGGACTCTCTACCATATGTACAGAAAATGAACTAAGAGGCCAAGCATTTGTTCACATTTATACATTGTGAAGAATTTGGGCAAGTGTGCTACCACTGATAAGTGACATTTAATTTAATACACGTCATTTTTTAAACTAGCTTAAATGTCTTAATTAAATCAGTTAAAACATTCCAATTTATTCATATGCCCTTACCACTTTAGTTAATTTACCCTTTTACTAAGCATTTCACAAAACTATGGAAAAGAAAACGTTTAGAACTGGTTTTCCATTGTTAATTTGCAAGAACTTTCAGAAGTATGCATAACATGTTTCACTGATCGGGTCACAAATAACATAACATCATTATGTTCTTTGATTCTTGGACTTCATAATAACGGTTTTCTTAACATGATCAAATTTGGAGTCATTGTGACATTCATGAAGATATACTTTATTATCTAATTTTTGTATTATGGAATTAGAACTTACGCCAATAAATTCTACCATTCTTCTTTGATCTCTAATGAGACATTAATCAAAGGACTGCTATTAGCTATGTAACTCCACAAAAAGAATTATTCTGTTCTCCCTAGATGGTTAGTTCACTAGGAATTATATTAATGTACAAATAAATCTCATTTCTAGTACAAGATCAAAAAAAAGTTTAATTTTAAAATTCTCCGAGTGATTTCCTTTTAATTTTCTTTTAACATTTTAGTAACTTAAATTGAAATTGTGTTCAGCAAACATTTGCTAAGCTATTCCTTGGTGTCAGATTTGTCCAATACCCTAGAGATGTTAGATTGATTATGATCAAGGGCTAAATAAGACAATTTGGAAGAGTTTCACATAGAATGATAGTAAATTAATCCTTATTAAATTAATAAAATAGTGCTGCTTAGACATCTTTGTGAAATTTCCAGGGAGAGCTACTTTACCATTCTCTCAGTTCAGTGCTATGTGCTTTGATTGAAGAGAATGCCTGCAGGCTTCAAAGTGCTTACATTCTGATAATACAATTGCAACAATGTGTGCATTCAAAACTCTCCTATTAGGTGACTTACCTGTGAAAAACTCAGAAATAACACAAGAAAGTATTGTTGCATGTTAAATTACATGGTTAAGTTTATAAGTGCATAAACATTTGCTTAGGAGAAATTAACATGTACAGAATGTTCAGGGAAGCCTACATTGGAGGGAAAGAATCAGAGATGTGTCTTATAGAATTTGTATAGTGGAGAAATGGGGAGATCATTTGGGGCAGGTGAATATAGGAACTGTAGCAGAAGAGTTAGCCACGATGTATTTGGATGATTGTACAGAAAATGGTGGGAAATTAATATGCTTAAATCATCTTTGGGATCAAACTGTTTAAACTCTCACAGTTCTGGTTTTTTCATCCATGGAAAGGAAATCACACTACAAATTTGGTTTAGCTGTTGTGAGAATTGATGTAATTATTATGAGCAAAGAATGCAATATAGTGTTGGCCCAGGATGAAACCATTTGATGCTAGCTACTGCTAACATATTCCTTTTTCCTGCTATTATCACCCTCCTAATTCAGACCTTTGTCATCTCAAGCTCTTTCTTCAAGCTGTAATGCAAGAATAATTGTTTGGAAAGGTCTTCCGTGACCCAATCTGGTGGTACACATGAACTCTCCCTTTTGTTTGTACTATTCATGTGACACATAACAATTTACTTATTATATTTCTTTTGATGAAATCGTTTTTAAAAATCAACTTTGACTACTGGCTCTTCCTAATCCAGGAATACTTTATTCTTTAAAATGAAATCAATTACTAAATCAATATTCATTAAATTATATTAACCTCTATCTACAGAGATTGAAAATTCTGGAGTGATTCTATTTTACCATCATGTTCTTTTCTCCAAATGCTCAATCTTTAATAATGTGATGTGTGATGGGAAAATACCACAGCTCTCATTATAAACATCTTTAATATAATAACATCTTGATTAGATTCCAAAATTATTATATTATTAATGGGTTTCTAATGAGGTTAGAGCTTATTAACAGATAATGCTATAATGTATAAGTAAGTGGTCATCTTTACTGCTGCAAGATAGTTCTGAGGTCGCATTTTTTAAATGGATTTTTAAAATATATTTGGTGTGCTTTATATATAGCTTATTTTTGACAAGTGATGTTCAGTAAATTTTGTGTTTTATTTTTAATAGTTAACAACCTAGTTTTAATTAATCAAATATAACGTGAATTCTACTAACTGAAGATATGGTTTAAAAACTCTCATTTAAAAATAGCTGATAGACATTTTAAGATCTGTTTTAAGTTTATTATAAAATTGAGCAGAAAGTAGAGATTCCATATATCTCCTTCTATCTTACCCCCTTTCCCTACAATTGCTCTTATTATCAGATAGCATGAGTGTAGTACATTTCTTACAAGTGATGGACTTTTATTGATATTATTAGCTAAAATCCATATTTTTCACTAAGATTCATTCTTCTTTGTATCCTCCATTTTATGCATTTCTTTTAGTTTTATGGATTTTGATAAATGCATAGTGTCATGTATCCATCATGACAGTGTTATACAGGATAGTATCACTGCCCTAAAATGTTCTGTACTCTACCTATTCATTACTCTCTCATCTCTGGATATCCTGGTACCCACTGATCTCTTTATTGTATTTATAGTTTTGTCTCTTCCAGAATGCCATAGATATGGAATTATATAGTATGTTGTCTTTTCAGACTGGCATCTTTCACTTAGCAATTTGTATTTAGGGTCTTCTATGCCTTTTTGTGGCTTGATAGCACATTTCTTGAGGGCTTCCCAGGTGGCACAATGGTAAAGAATCCACCTACCCATACAAGAGATGCAAGAGTTGCAGGTTGGATCACTGGATTGGGAAGATCCTCTGGAATAGGAAATCAAAATCCACTATACTATTAATGCCTGGAAAATTCCATGGACAGAAGAATCTGGTGGGCTATGGTCCATGGGGTCACAAAGAGTCGACTGAGCAACTAACACACAGCGCATTTCTTTATGTTGCTGGATAATAAATGGTTAAAAGTATCTGTATCTTTTGTTTCAAATGATTAATTTATTTTATAATTGAAAGCATACTACATATATTTGTGGGGTTTTTTTTTCCTTTAATAATTGGAACATAACTTTTTTTAGGCAGTGCTGAATAAATTTTGAAATTTGTTGTATGCTTTGTCAATCATATTAATATAAGCCTATGGAACAACATCTTTGGAATAATGTAAATTTGTCTTAAAATATGTTACTTGAGTTGTTTCTTAACTTTTGTTAATATTTTATGAACTAAAAAGTATTTTATGAGTGTAAAGCATATTCACTTACACATTTTATATGTGACAGAATTTTGCTTTCTTTGTGCCTGGGAGGAGGACAGGTTATGAGGTTAAGTGACACATGATAAAACTGTGCTGAATTCAATCACCAAATTAGTAATAAACCACCACTCTGTGTTGTCCTTTTTTAAAAAACATATATATATAAAATCTTGTAGTTATCACTTTCCTTCCCTAAATTGTTTATTTTTTCGGATGATCTTTAGTTCCTTTTCTTCTGTCTTGGAGTAAGTGCTATCTCTTTTGTGGAAAATACTCTATTTGCTTGAACTCTGCACCTGACCCTCTAAATTCTGAGACTATAATCTATCAATTCCCACCCTGCTTCTATGCATTCTTGTTCCCTTTCCAGTTCTACAAACTCTTTCATGAATGAATGAATGATGTCTCCACAGTTCCATTTCCAGTTTCTGAGATGCCCATCTTGGTTAGTTCTAGTATAGATTCCAAAACTTAGATTTATCCCCTTGGTTCCATTGCTAAATTCGCACTATGACAATGAACAAGTTTTTAACATCTGTGGTTCACCTTCCATATCTGAAACTGGGACTAATAATAGGATTGTATAATAATTAAATATAACAATTCAAGGAGACTTCTTGGCACAATGCCTGTTGTATAGCAAATGCTCCAGGGATATTATTAGTGTGAAGCTGATATTCCTTGACTTATGAATGTGGAATATGATTGTACTCTTCCCAGGACCCTGAAGATCTGTTTTTCCTTTATGGTTGTTAGGAAATGTCTGTCTTTCTCCATTGCTACTATCAGAGACATTCTAGCCAAGCATCTCCCACGGCCCCCCACAACACAAAAATGCGCACAAACACATAATCAGAATAATATTGTCAACAAACTTAGCCTCTTAGAGAAATTTCTTCCTTAAGTCCTCCAACAATTCCTGAGACAAGAAAACAGTAGAGGGCCAATTTCATTTTGTTGTACATCTTTCTGTAGCTCTTTTAAATGAGCATTTCTATATATTCTCTGAAAGCTCCATGTATTTATAAATATAAAACTTACATTTAGGTTTTATAAACCTAAATAAACCTATACAACCTATAAACCTATAAAACCTACAAATATAGGTTCCCATCATAGGTTGAAATAAATTCCTTTGTTATTTCAAAATATTACAATTATTTTTTGAAACACGTTAGAGCTTAAGTTCATCCCTGACAGATGGTTATAACATGGTGAGTGAAAAGCATTAGTAATTTAACTTATTTAAGCTACTGTGGAAAATTAGCAACTTTGTGAAAATTGAAAAACTAATTTCCTAATGTGATTTAGGCAAGGCTGCAAGGATTTTCATTAATTAATATAAAACAAATTAGAGATATAGAAACAAAACTCAGAGGCAGTAAACACAATCATATTAAAAGAGGATTTTCAGAATGTTAACTGTTTAAAGACTAAAACATTTTAACTGTATAGTTTTAAAACCAGTAAAAGAAATGTTTCCTGATTATCAGTTAAATAATTTGAGGTAGTTATTATTATTATTATTATTATTATTTACAGTTTGACCATAATATTTAGAAAATCACAATTGACATTGTTTATAAAGTTCAAATTAAAATATTATGAGCTAATTTAATAGCGTAATAATTCAGGTACTAAATGTATGATAGTTTTTTTTCAGTTTTTTCATCCTATACAATTTTTTCTTTCTATATGTACTTGCCATAACTGCAGATTTGCTAATCTAGAAAATCATATAAATGAGTTGCAAAGTAAATAAAATACTTCACTTCAGAGTAAAGAATGCTTTAAATGTTAACGTGACTGTTTTGAGACAATTCTGAAGTGTAAAGTCTTTGTTTTATTTAATATGATTGCTACTTTCTTGTGACTTAAAAGCAATTTTTTTTCTTTCCTTTTTTATGTTTCTCTCTACAGAAAGCTGACCTTGCAGTTGCTCCACTGGCTATTACCTACGTTCGAGAGAAGGTCATCGACTTTTCCAAGCCCTTTATGACACTTGGAATAAGTATTTTGTACCGCAAGCCCAATGGTACAAACCCAGGCGTCTTCTCCTTCCTGAATCCTCTCTCCCCTGATATCTGGATGTATATTCTGCTGGCTTACTTGGGTGTCAGTTGTGTGCTCTTTGTCATAGCCAGGTAACATGCTCACTTTTGTGATTTTTTTGGCAATTGTTACCTCTTTTTTCTAACTAATAATTGTCAAAAGTCACAATCAACTTTTCTTTTTCTTTATTTCCCATGGAGTGCTGTAGAATAATGAACTTTTAAGTCATATAGCTTATTAAAATGTATTCTGATGCCTTTTTGGGCAGAAAGCATGCTAGTTATGTCAGTAAGCTATAGATATGTTAGAGATTACTCTTCTTAATCAGAAACTAAAAGCAGTTCAGATCACTGTGATATAAAAATTATTTCCTCATTTTGAAAATTTATCTTGGATCAGACAGCAAAACAGTATGTTTTACTAAGTTAAATTAATGAAATAAAAAAAAAAGTAGTAAAATTTAAAAGGAGGCTTTAAAAAAAAAGACTATTATTAAAAATAAGCTTTTTAAGTATAAAAACCTATCATGATTTTCTGTGTAAAATGTCTATGTTTTTTTCACATAATAAACACATCACCACAAAAAATTGCATTATATTTGTTGACATGTAGGGTATATTCAATCACAGGATCAGAAACTCAAATGCCTAAGTGAAAAATACATATGTTTATATCTTATAATGACTTTTAAAGTCTATGATATACTTCACTATATGTGGTTTTTGCTACTCTGTTGTCACTCTGGAAGTGAATATTTGTGATCATTTTTTATTTCTGTTTACCTCACTACCAAATTTTCAACAGATAGATTATTTTGATATGGTTTAGTTTTTTTTTTTTTTTTTTTGTCTTGATTAAGGAGATTAAAACTATCCCCGGACTCAGAGCTCCACTGTTACTCAAATGACTTTCAAAGTCAATACTTAGTGTAGTCTTTGAATATTTATATTCTATCAGATATCAAATAGAGAACTCTAAATCCAAGATGAATTATAGTTTTTCACATTGATAGTAACACTTAAAAGTACAACTATAAATATTTTTGCTGTAATCCTAATTTAAGTATTAAATATGTGGGTTATTTTTGTAATTTTATTATGTGGGGGTCTTCTGATCAATTATCACAAAGAATATTTGTCCTTCCTTGAACATTTTTAATGAAGTCATATATTTTTTCCTAGCAATTAAAAATGCTTATTCAGTTGAGAAAAGAATAAAGGTATTATCATATATTTATATTTTTATAATACACATATTTCTGAAATGTATGTGTATGTTTTTCTGAAATATATGTGTATATATTTACACATAAATGTTATATAGACTTATAATTTTCCACCTAATAGTTTCAGTATTAACACATTAGTCCTTCAGAAAATTATTAGTTGTATTTGACTGAAAATCTGTATTAGAATCATATATTCATATTACATATGCAGTTATATGATAGATTGAGTTAAAAATTTTATTTGAATTTTAGAGCGTTTTCCCCCCAAAATGAGAATTTGGAGTATGAAGCTCATAAATTTTTAGCTTCAGTTTTTTCCATATCTTGTGCAAGTAAAACTCAACCTCATGTTTGAGATTCTTTGGACCAATTGCATCTTTTTTTATAGTGTCTAACACAATCCATCCTGATTTATATGTGTTCAGAGAATTGAGTTCATGGATTACAGCTTAAATAATTCAATGAGTAAAGAACTCTGCAGCCCACCCACAGAACAAACAGAAAAAAACAGATTCTGAAGTATAGGAAAATTCTTTTTTGATGTCTGCAGATACACCTGTTCCCTCTTAATCAAATTAACAAAATTCTCAGGAAGGATATAAACAAAGCCTAGAGGAAAATGTCCTGAGACAGTTATGAGGTAATTGTGTTGGCATCAGTCAAGCTAAATTAAGTTCTAATATCAGTTTCCAGGGGATCTTAAGCACAGACTATTGAATTACTTCAAAATCAGCTAAGAAATTTTATATATTCCTAATATTCTGTGCCTAAATCTTTTAAAATTAGGTTCTAAAGCAAATATGGAGATATCTGAATATAATTCCAGCTTAAAAGTGTATTAGCAAATAGAATCATGTGATACTGATTTACACTTAACTTCTAAAATTTTCTATAGCTCTTACTTTGATAGACATGAAATCATTATGATAACCTATACAAATTTTACACAAAATAAATCCATCCATGTCCTTCTATCTGAAAACATACCATTAACTGGTATGCCATTTTTTAGTGTCTTTGACTTTTAGAATATTACTGTTGAATTTTGTCAGTGATTAAATGAATGGATTTGAAAATGATTCTATTTCAGCACATTATTCAGTAATGAGATAACAGTTTCGTATAGTTTGAAAAATTAAGTTTAATATCTTCATTATGGGTAAATTAACAAATATTCTATTAAAATAGTATAGGGTATCCTCTATTAAATAATAAATATACTTAATGTTCTTAGAAAAGTATACATAGTGAAAATCAATTCTTTACATATTATCTCAGAATATTTCCTTCAATTCTCAACATTGTTATCTCGTATAAATATTGTCAAATTAAAAAAAAAAAAACTAAAACTCAAATGAAAAGAAAATTTCATGAATAGAGTCCATTTAAATTCTAAACTGAACCCCCAAAACCAAATGATTTTGTATAACTAAAATCCACTCTGACATTGTATTGAACTTTTGCTACTGTGAAAGAAGTTCATGATGTACAAATAACAGCAAAATGTCTAAGTTTCAATTGCAAAGGACTTAATTACCTTTCTAACCAAAATGGCATTATAATCATTTGTTATCAATTCAAAATAAGCATAGCATTTTTATTTTATCTATGAATAAGCATTATATCTTATGCCATATAGAGACCACTGATGAAGTTATCATTATTGGTGTCAAAATTAAAATTGCATTTTCTTTATGCATATACTTTGTCCTTATCCTCATAAGATAACAGAGAAAGACAAATTACATTTAAAAATTCTCAGCTATCATTTTATTTCCACTGAAATTCACAAAAATGCAGTTCTCAAGTAATATCACTTCAACAGAATTCATATTTCTTAAATTATTGCATGTTATGTTATATGATATTTTGAGAAACTATGTATTATCTATTTTATCTCAAAATTAAAATATAATAAATGACTGAAATATCATTAAATTTTTAATTGGCATCACTTTACTTTTCTCAGTCACCAGATGACATTGTCCCAATTATTATTTTTGCAATTAATCTTCTTTATTTTTTTAGCTACCAAGCCACACCTTCAATTTGTTTTCTGTTTCCACTTTAATTATTCCGTCAATCATCCACTCGATTAGTCAAATATTTCTTCAACCTGTAGTGAACACTGGAGAATTAGGATTCCATGAAGTATTAAACATTAATTTATACCCTTCATCTATAGATTAATTTATTTGGCATTATCTGCTAGATACCTATAATGTTCTAAAAGTTGTATCAGATGCTCAAATCCAAGAACAAACATGACTTGATACATTTATTCACTCATAAACTCTTAACCAATGTGTTTATCTAACACATATATATTGTGTTTGAATGAAAGTGATGAAAATATTTTATAGTTATCCAACATTTTTAATGATTACATATATTTTATATATATATTTATCTAAAGATGACTTGTTAATGTATGTTTCACTGAAAAATATACAACTATAAAGGAAATAAGACATTAAGCAGATTGTTATTTATCATTAGAATACTAGATTTGAGTCTTATTGAATATCTGTTGTATCACAGTTTTAACAACATTAAATTTGTGATAAACTGATAAATGATAATACTTCTTATATTTTTATATTTTTTAAAATTAAATTTAAAGATAGATTATGATGCCATTTTAATATTTCCCTTCACTTTTTTATAAGAAAAATTCTAAGAAATACTTGAAAATTCTCTAAATTTATTTTAGTGAGTATTAAGAACAGATATATGATCGTATTTGTTTGTCCTGGGATGGCTTTATAGTCCATGATCTCTCTCAAACAGTTGGATTATTGTTTATAGCATAATGACATAATCAGCATGCTTATCTTAATTAACTGAGAACTCTTATTTAAGAGTAAAAATAAACCTGAGCTACTGCATTCTAGGCATAGAATAGCCTTACCCTAGGTATTCTAACAATAGCTCTTGGCCGACAGAGGATTAGGAAGAAATCTTGTCCATGATGGGCTTGTACTTAATCACATGTGCCCCTAAGTCTTTTTCTCTTTCTTTCTATTCTTTTGTTTCCTTTGATCTAGGTATATTACTATAGGGA
Organism: Okapia johnstoni; assembly: GCA_024291935.2. NCBI lineage: Eukaryota > Metazoa > Chordata > Mammalia > Artiodactyla > Giraffidae > Okapia > Okapia johnstoni. Next base: position 50,640,779 of record CM044317.1, read on the forward strand.
TGGCAATTAGTCATATAATAAGTGTGTTTAGGGAACCCACCCTTTGCACTAATGAGAGATTATTTTCACCTTGCTTCAAATATTTCCTTTTTTAAAAAAACAGATAATATTGATATGATAGGTCCTATTCATAAAATGAGTCAATTTAAATCCCTATAATATTAGAGAGTTTGAAATTTCCTTTAAGCTATAGTTGTTTCCAAGAAAACCAGAGCTGTTTGGAAATTTAGCATGTAAATCTTGGTCTGAGGTCCTTAGTGGTTTGGTATATAGAAATTAAGAACTAAAAGTTGAACCTAAAAGAAATTGATAATGGCATATACATTTCCCTCCAACAGGATTGATGTAAATTTAGTAATAGTCACTAAGCATATAAGAACGTTGAATATTTTATTCTGAAATTGGCATTTTAAAATTAGATACAAATAAACTCTGAAGAAGAAAAATAATGCTATGCCAAATTTGGTAGTAAATATATTATTACACAGAAAAATTTCTCAGGTTACTTAAATGAGCAAATGAATAGGACAAATATAGGAGAAAGAGTAAAAGATACCAAGCGATATTGACTAACCTTGCTTTCTTATCAAGAATAGCAAATCAGGGATACTTAAACTGTAAAATACGTAAGATTAGATTTTCTTAGTTAAAAAGAATATAGAAACCTCTTATATAATTTTGTGTTGAATTACTTTGCATGGTTTTTATGATATTAGAGTATTAACTATTGTATTATTGGGTTAGATTGCAGGAGAGCAAGGGTTAGTCTGCCTAGAACCTGCTCAAGGGTTTGTTATTGTTACAGTGACTTCCAGGACCACCTTGATATATGTGTTGGCTCTAATATGGTCTGCAGTCACAAGATGACAAGGCTATTGCCTTACTGAGAGTCCTCATACTTGCAAAAATATTCTGTATTTCTCTTGGAGCTTAGGGGTAAAGATGTTCTAAGCACAGTGGGCTTTTTTGATGATTTAACTGGGTTTGGAAAACCCTGTCCAAAGTGCTTGCATTTACAGCTTTGATTTTGGCTCCTGACTAGTGTGCAGTAGCTTTTATATTCCTGTCACAATGATGGGTGACATTTAATATACAGTGAAGGGCAACAATGAATTATTATGCACTTGGAAATGGATTACTGTTTTGGTGAGATGTTCAATGTTAAAATAACCTGCTGTCAAAAAGACTGTTGTCACACTGAAGTGAAATGCCAATTTTGTTGCGTGCCTTTGCCACCAACTTTCCCACCTCTTACTAGAAAATCATTTCAGGTTTACCTCTCCGTAATTTTAGATATATTTTGTTTTATTTTTCAGTATTTTTTAACTTAAGTAAATTGCAAGGAAGCCTATTCCTCTTCCTATTTAGATTTTTTTCTAGAATTTAATGAAAATTTGGCTTGAAGTAGTCCTCTTCTGCTAGTATGCCTTTCACACCTGTGAAGTGATTATTATAATTGATTATACTAAGAAATATCTCAATTATGAACCTAAAAGTCACATTGAATAAAACTAAATGCACATTCAAATTACATTTCCATAGAAGTTAGGGCTACTTCTGCGTTAACAGGCCTTTTTTCACAGTTGCTATTTGGTAAGCTAATTATAAAATAATTTACCTCTTTATTTTTAATGGTTCCAATAATATTCATGGTTTTAAAGTATAAATGAAATCACTAATGCAGAAAAAAATTTAGTTTTTCAAACTGATAGAACAAAATCAATTGAAATTAAGTTGAATCAGTGACTTATTTTTAGCTATGGTGAATAATGTATCCTGACAATTGACACAGTGGAGCTTTTGACTGAAATTATCTGTATTGGATAAAGAACAGACTCTCAATCATCATAAAAGAAGATAAACATTTTCTTCTTCTCAATTTCATAATTATGCTAGATATTTACAAGGATAAAAGATACGATAAAAAGTTGAGTAAGGCAAAAACAATTTAAAATTAAAGTGATTTTTTGGTAATCTTCTGTAATCAAATGCTTGTTGGCATTTTCTTTTAAAGATAATTATGCTTGAGTATCTTTTACAATTTACATATCTCTTTCCAAAGTATTTTTTCACATTTTTTTTGATTGTTAGGACAAAATTAACTATAAATGAAAGGCAAGTTTGGTTATTTTCACTTTTTGTATCCTATGGATAAATTATTTGCCTCTGTGTGTTTACTTGCCTCCATCACTGAATTGAATTCAAATACCCCTAGAAGCAAAAAAGCTCCCTCTGTCTAGTCACTAAGTGTGTCCATTCAATAAGTATGTTAGACAATGAGCTTCTGAGAACTCTGGTCACCCTATGGTGATTTGTTTCAATTTAGCAGTTGAAACAATGCCTATCTCAGTAAATCACAGAAACAGATTTCAATAAGTTACAATGTATAGACTCACATTAAGAAACTTGAGAATGCTAAAAAAATCTTGGAGTTGGATGTTTATTAAATTATTTTATTTGCTGCCAAAAATAGTAGTCTCTGTTCTTAATGAATCCTTTATGGAACATGTAATCATGTAAAGTATCATGTAAAGTATCATGCACAGAGATACTTTATCATACATGCATACATCCTGATGAGAAGCAGTACTTTGTAAGAAATTATGTTTTTCTTTAAAATATTTGGAAAAGGAATGTGGTAGCTTTTTGGCAGTTGCTACCATGTCTCTTGTACATTTCTCATTAGCTAATTCAGATAAAAAAAACTAATAGGAGAAGAACAATACTCGGTTGGCTTGTTTCTCTTTCTCTTTATTTTTTCTTTACTCTTATCTTTTCTTTTTTGACATTAGAAGGAAATTCTTTGAGATGACTCTTGAGGAAGAGCCTACAAGATAAAAAGAACCCAGAATTTCACCAAGTAATACACTTATTCTATATTTTGCGATTTCTTAATAGCTCCTTCTCCCACAGCTGCAGAGTACTGTAATTGTTTGTGAGAAACTGTATCACAGGCACGTTTTGTCTGTTCATTCTCCAAACAAAATTGCACGTCTCTCTTTCCAGTGGTCCCCTTGGACTTTCAGGGGGTTTCTCAGGCACTTAAGACAGATCTTCACGATCTGAAACTATCCCAGGAAAGTCAGTATCTTTTTAAAATAGTTTAATACTATTCATTATAAAATATTGTAATCTACAATGTCTTGTCAAAAGAGATCAAAGCTCTTACACACACTTTGAAAGTGTAGAGGCTGTGCAGGACACCTTGAAACAAAGATAGTGAGTAAAGAAATATTCTCTAGGAGCTTGTTGCTTTCTACATATGTTTGTACAATGATTGAGACTACTAGCTCAAAAAGGTAGTTGTCCTAAGAAGTGCAGAGAAATAGATATTTTTAAAATTTAATCATAAGCATGGCACCTGAATTAGTCACATTTTTTACTTGGATGAATCTATCCCTTTGCTGTCAATTCCTTGGAGTAAGAATTCTTTTACATGGATGTTTTCTTTTGTAGTCTTGTACTGGGCTGGTGCATGACGTGAAGGAAATAATTGAGATGGAAAAAGGAGGAAAACTAATAATACTACATGTCAACAACAGTCAAATTTGAGAACCATAAAGAGATTAATTTATTAGCTCTTTTCACTAAATATTTTTATGTCTTAAGAAATAAATAGGTAGACATCATTCCTGCTTCCATGCCTCTCAAAAATGAGATTTGAGATGTTTTCTATTTGTTTAATACTATTACTGTTACACTTTTAAAATTCTAATTTATTGTACAGAGGAAGTTCTAGAGAAAAGAAAACATTTAGAAAAAATGAGAAAACAAAATTTAAAAAGGAACTTCTATCACTTGGGTCTATCTGACTATCATATTAAAGTCATCTTCCACCTTTTCCTTCTAAAATTTCAGACAAAAAAGACCTTGGCTACTTTTAAAAATATTTAAAAGAATGCTATCATTAATATCTGTCCTATGTGTCAGTGGTATATTGCTTTATAATAACGGGTGATTGCTTCAATATGTCACCCTAATTAGCTACACTTAAGAAGTGTGTTTTCTTTTTAGATCTGAAAATAAGAAAGCTTTAAAAGTATTTCCAGTCACTTGGGAATCTAAGCAGGAGACACAGGCCATACATGTGTAAATTTGCTTTATAGACTTACTCTCTAGAAATGCTAACTTTCTTCCCCTGAAAATCACTAGCTGCATATAGTGAAGAACTGAACCATGTTGTGAGCTTTCTTGGAGAATACAAAGTGCTGATATTGTTTTGATTTTTAAAAATAATTTATGGATATTTGAGAAATATCATCAATATTAAATGAAAATGTATGGATGCAATTTTTAGTGGTAATTTATGACTTTATTTCTTCATGCTATGTAACCTAATGCACTCTATCCAAATAATTAATGAGTAGGAGATATAGTGTCATCAGCCAATGTAACTTCATTCATTAGAGCATGTCACAACACTTTAATCACTATAATTTTTTACATTCCATTACATAATTACATCATTCAACTTAAATTGTTTTCATATCAATCCTGTTGGGTATATATATATATGTATATTTTTAGGACAAAATATTGCTCTTTCAAATAGCAATAGGAATTTCAATATGATATTTGAATGGAATGAGCTTGAAATCGTTTATTTTATATGTAAATAGGATTTGTAAAACAAATGACAACACAAACTATTCTGTTCGTTTTCAACACCTATAAAGTTTTAAATATTTTTACTTAACCATTGCATACTAAGGTACACTGTAAAAATGTGATGTTATCTCTGTTAGAAATATGTGGGTTTTATATCTATTTTTAAAATTTTATTTGGAAGCCCCAGAAACTATACTGATGACTTTATGATCCCTCCAAAAAAAAAACCCCTTATTAGTGATGTAATGATACAAATTATACACATTTGCATTTTAAAACTGTGGTAATTCTGTTTATCTAATGTATATTGAATTGAAGCAGAATTTCAGTTTCAATACTTTATAACAAATATAAAAAGTTATTCCCACTTCCCTTCCACCCCCAAATCTGGATATAACTTAGTTTCCTGCTATTCTTTATGAGAGATGCTAAACCCTAAATTATTTTAAAACATTGCCCATTGTCATGTGGCCTGACTACACCTGAGATGATAAAATGAGGTGAATAAATTTAAAATAGATTTTCCCATTAATTTAATGAACTTGATATTTGAAGCAAAGGTGAAATTGTAGGCTTTGAATGTTACTGGCATGATAAACTTTATAAACAGAATAGGGCTACAACTGTCATCTAAGTTGGTTCAGAATATGCACCTGAATATTATTTTAACATAATAAAATTTAGGTAAGTGTTTCCCTGCTTCCCTTACTATTACTGGTACTGAAAATGGGGGTGCTGGGAGGTGTGTTAAATATAAGTTTAGCAGTTCACTAGACTGACTGAAGTTATGTTTTGGAAACTGATATTACTAAGGTGATTTTACCAAAGAAATTGAAAATAGTGAAAATTTTGCTTGTGGAAGGACATGCAAAAGCAAGTTACATTCAGGTAAACATATGTTGATTTCAAAATTTTCACATTACCACTTCAATTTTCAAATAGGGCTTCAAAATTTTTAAATTAGGAAGATATTAAACATAATGTTTTAAGTCTTATTTCTGCCAAAAAACTTAAAATATTTATGTTGATTTTTTAAAATTCAGATATTTGAGCTGAAAAGAAAAATAGTGAATGCTTTCCAAACATACTTCAGTATTTTTGGATACTAAACTATGTATATGGTGCATACACTTAAGTTTAAAAGATTTTATTGATATAATTGGTACACTAGATTAAATTTCAAAAGATATTTAATTGAAGAACAGAAAGCCCACCTGTGAAATTTTATTTAAAGTCATTTTATAGTTAAAAATTCAATGAGAAAACAAGCCTTGTGAGCCTTGCATGTTTACGGTAGCTTATTTGCTATTTTGGTATATCCCAGATATTTGCATATTCTCTAAAGCAATTTTAATGTTCAATTGATGCTTAAAAAATAAAATGCTACCATTTTAATGCTGGCTTCAAATTCTTGTTAACTCTTGTTGATAGCTCTATTTACTGAGTGTCCATTTTTTCTAAAAAAAACAGCATAGTCTGTTTCATTTTCCAGTATTAGAATCCACATAACCATGAGACTGATCAGAGGACAGTCTGCTTTGCGCTTTTTAATACTGGACTTTTCTTTTAAAATCTTTAGCAAGTGTATCGCAAGCTAAACACTTGCTTCTGATGTGTAAATCTGAGAGCATCTTTCAACTGTAAATTATGCTCATATTGATTTTAACAGAACTACTTTTTAATATTTGGTACTTCACTTGCAAACATATAGCTATATTAGTAAGAAATTGATACAACAAACTTACACTTTCTGATGCAATGTTGATATGTTAGATATTTTCCTTTTTATTCTCAGTTTAAAGCCACTCAGTTTAATTTGATTGAACAATTGAGTGTTTTTTAAAAAAATGACATTTTAACTATTTAATGAGACAACAGAAAAGCCACTGTATAATTAAAAAAGAAAGGTTCCAGCTTTAGGTGTAGAAATCTATATTTTTATCTTACATTTGTAAAATTAAGTGTGGATTTTATGGAAACCAAAATAATGCCTTTCCTTCAGAAATCTTAAAATAACTCATAAGTGATTATAATAAGGCCTTTTCTTATTCCATTCAATAAAAACAGTCTGAGATAGTTTAAAATATAAATAAGTTGTTGCACATCCTTATGACTTGTTTATTTAAAAAATATTTCTTAGAATAAGTGTAGGTCATAAAAATCTGAAATCAACCTATTGTTGAAGTTAATTTCCTACATCAAATATAAATTTTAAATGGAAATCAGTAGGAAGTCCTACATTTTGAAAACATTTATTGTTTCTAGTAACCCCTTTATAATTGATAGTGATATTTAGTATTTCTCAAGATTCCATTTTAATACAACTGATTACAATTTAAATTTAAATTTGTCATTACTAAATTACAAATCAATGAAACTGATCATTGTTACCATCTCATTAAGCCCTTCCAAACCATTTAGATCTAGTAAATAATATGTTCAATAACACATTATTATAGCATTAATGTACAGATAATCCTTGTGCTTCACTCTGGAAATCTTGTTACTTTTTGATGTTAAAGCTACCGATTAAACAGTGCCAAAATTAATTAAGAAATGATGTAAGGCATAGAATTTTAACATGAATGATTTGTATTATTCAGTGGTGTGATAAAAAATTATTTAATAACTGACTACACCAATGAGAGAGGCTTTGACTTGTAGTTATTGCCAATTTTCATGGTATTAAATACTACCATTATGGCTAATATCAAATTACCAGTGGAGTCTCACTGAACATGGAGTTGGGAAGACAGGTAGAAAATTAGTAGGTCTCACAAGCCAGTATGAGCTGGCTTCCGCATACTGCTAGATATATACCAGGTTCAAATGAAAGGGAAAGCAAAGGTCATAAAAATGAATAGCAAATTATCCAGTTGGAATGTATTTATAGATATATGCAGGATGTATCAGAAAGATGAAGATGATTTTGTTGTTCAGTTGCTAAGTCGTGTTGGACTCTGCAACCCAGTGGACTGCAGCCCACCAGGCTCGTCTGTCCTCCCCTATCTCCTGGAGTTTGTTCAAATTCTTGTTCATTGAGTCAGTGATCCTTATCTAACCATCTCGTCATCTCCCTTCTTCTCCTTTTGAAGGCTAAAGGAGAAGCCACCCCCTTTTGCTTTAGCCCTCAATCTTTCCCAGCATTAGGGTCTTTTCCAATGAGTCAGCTCTTCATATCAGGTGGCCAAAGTACTGTAACTTCAGCTTTAGCATCAGTCCTTCTAATGAATATTCAGGGTTGATTTCATTTAGGATTGACTGGTTTGAGCTCCTTGTTGTCCAAGGGACTCTCAAGAATCTTCTCAATAACACAAGGTTATAAATCTAGCTGCAAAGGGCTTCCCTGGTGGCTCAATCAGTAAAGAATTTGCCTGTAATGCAGGAGACAGGAGTTCAATCCCTGGGTCCAGAAGATCCCCTGGAGAAGGAAATGACAACCCACTCCATTATTCTTGCCTGGGAAATCCCATGGATGGAGGAGCCTGGTGGCCTACAGTCCATGGGGTCATAAGAGTTGGACAGGACTTAGTGACTAAACCAACACCAAAAAACTTCAAAAAAAAAGTTAACATTTGGGGTTTTATTAATATATTAGAACCTTTGAAGTAATTCTAAACTTAAATATCAATTTATCCCTTCACTGATGAAATAATTTGATATCTAAACAATTTGCATAATTTTAAAGTCAACTGCATATTAAAATAACTAAGGAGAGAAAATGCACTGAGGAATATGTTAGCTATCTGACAGTCTCATGGAGTTTGTTATCGTGGATGCCAATTTTATCATCCTATTAGAAAACCTTAACTCTTTACATGGAAAATGTTTGATCATAAAATGGTCTTCCTTGCTTATAATTTTTAATCAAAAATTCTTAAAAGGTACATTTTCTAAGAGTATTCAGTACTAATATAAACATCAATAATATCCTATGAAAATTTAAGTAATAGGTTCAGATCTATGCTAGTCGGAGCTGTTTCACATGTGGGTAATGGGAAATCTGATGAAACAGTTATGTAACTAAATAGGCAAATTGTTATCCTAATGGAGGCTTAAGAAAGGCAAGATTAAACAGCTGCTTAAATGTGGTATCAGGAAACTTGGTACCTTCTATCTCTGTGCTACACTATTCTTAGACTGAAGGTCTCATCTGTTTTCAGGGTGCCCGCCTCTAACCAGCCTGACTATCTCATTCCTGTTTTGTTATTTTCTTTTTTTTAAACAAGTTAATGAAGCTTGTCTTTAGATGTATGAAAAATAAGTGCAAATATATCATATTTTAGAGGTCCTGTATACTTTCTCTCTTCTCCTGGCAAATATTCTTGATACATGAAATTACCAAATTAGTTTTGTGTAGGAAGCATGAATTGTTACCCTATGCAAATTTTCATTCCTGTAGAAAATGACTCTGCTTTATTATTGATATGGAATATTCCAGCACATCAGTGCTTTCCCTAACTTTTCTAAAGCAAGGAAGAAGTTGGAGCCTTACAAAAATGTGTAGGCTCCATAGCACACTATATAAATGTATTATACAATATTTTAGGGATAACACAAAATCTTAGACACTAAACTCTTTCTAGAGGGAATAACATGAACCCAAGAGCGTTCTACAACTGAGTAAGGTCAGGAGAATTGTGTACTAGATCCTCCTCTTGGAGATTCACTATTAGCAAATTAAAGGCTCTGAAAGGTTTGCAATAAAAAAAAATTACATTGTGTTAGTTTAACTAAGCAATTTCCAAATATTTTTGGCTGTGGACATTTTTCTTCTTTGAATCTCTACATTCTCTCTTATTATCTGTTCTCCATTAATAGCCAGGCAATTAATTTGCTGAATCGAAAGTGTGAAGAATTGCTTTAATGTACAAGTGCATTTTAATTTTTAGTTTTTATCATACCCATTCTGTACAGATTGAATCACCTATACCAGACTGATTTAGCATCCATGCTCCATTCCTCAAGGAGTTATTATCAGCTCTCATTTGCTTATTTATAAAGATAAGATTTTTTCACATCTATTAAGTGGAAATTTATCATATTAATAATTAACATTTAAAGTTTTATAAATTATTTTTATATTTTTCCATTTTTTAATAATCTTTTTAAAAGTCATATAATAAATGTGAAAATTTTAAGTTTTATTAGGTAGTTAAAATCTTTTTTCTTCAGTTTAAAAAATGTCTGATATTGTGACAACTCATTATTACTTACTTGTGAACTTGATTTAGAAAATCAAGTTTTTCTATTATATTATCAGAAAGATATTCATTGAATTTCAGAAAACATTTCCCTACATTTGTTAAAAGTTATAAAATAATTAGGTAATTGGGAAAATTTTTATTTTGGAATAATGATAAATTTACCGAACAAACTCTGTTTTTTATTCTGGGAAATTGTGAGTTGCGTGCAACCATGTATCTTAAATATATTTCAGCTTTGTTAATATTACTTTATGTGTTTAAGAAGAAAGTATTTTATAAAATAGTTGATAAACTTATTTTGTATTTGTTGCAAGGATAGAATTAATTATCTATTTTTGTATATAAATGATCAGCACTCTTGTGGTACATGAATTATGTAGATTTTAACTTGAGACATACTTTTGAAGCCACATATTTTTATGAGGGCAAAACCTTTTTAAAATTTTACTTGTTTAGCTTATGATCCATATTCTATAAACAAGGCTGAATGGTCACTGAATTTTAAATTTAACTTACATATTAGACATCATCAAAAATAATTGTTAAGGCTCTATTTTTATATGGATTACAAGTATCGTATGTGCAGAAAGCCAGAAAATATCAGCTACAGTGATATTAAAATGTCTTAGGACAAACAGCAAGTTTTTTACATGCTTCTAGTTTGCTCATCATATTCAGGTTGGACAGGTAGCAATTTTGAATGGCTCATCTTAAAATGAATGCAATTATTAAAGGATTATATGGTCCATCCTGTAAGACAGTTGCTCATTTTAATCTTTTGTTTGCAGCCTTCTAGCTCCTCTTCACACTCTCATTTATAGTTAATAGAAAGTATTGTAGGTTAGGTCTTAGCCTAGTTTGAATGAAATATGCTATTCGATAAAAGCTTCATAGATGGCAGCTACACCATCTAATTTAGACCTAGCATTGTTTATTTGATTTTTAGAATCAATGCAAATATAACATTTATTTACATTATGATAATACGATGATATATATACAAAAAAATCTATGGTCATAACTATAACAAGATTGAAGTTATATAAATTCAGATTAGGTTCTAAAAAGCAATCCACCATGATTTTAAGTTCAGTAACCTTTTTATTGTCTGAAAATTATACCACCTAGATCTATCAAAACTCTTTCTCTGTCTCTTTCTATGCCCATCAGTTTATTAATAAGTAATACCATATTAGGAAAGATGGGCACAATAAAGGAGAGAAATGGTATGGACCTAACAGAAGCAGAAGATATTAAGAAGAGGTGACAACAATGCACAGAAGAACTATACAAAAAGGATCTTAATGACTGCAATAATCACAATGGTGTGATCACTCACCTACAGCCAGACATCCTGGAATGTGAAATCAAGTGGGTCTTATGAAGCATCACTATGAACAAGGCAAGTGGAGGTGATGGAATTCCAGCTGAGCTACTTCAAATTCTATAAGATGATGCTGTTAAAATGCTGCACTCAATACGACTGCAAATTTGGAAAACACAGCAGTGGCTACAGAACTGAAAAAGGTCAGTTTTCATTCCAATCCCAAAGAAAGTCAATGCCAAAGAATGTTCAAACTACTGCACAAGTGCATTCATTTCACATGCTAGCAATGTAATGCTCAAAATCCTTCAAGCTAGGCTTCAACAGTACATGAACCTAGAACTTCCAGATGTTCAAGCTGGATTTATAAAAGACAGAGGAACCAGAAATCAAATTGCCAACATCCATTAGATCATAGAAAAAGCAAAAGAATTCCAGAAATGCATCTACTTCTCATCATTGAGTATACTAAAGCCTTTGACTGTGTGAATCACAACAAATTGTGGAAAATTCTTCAAGAGATGGGAATACCATAGCACCTTACATGCTTCCTGAAAAACCTGTACGCATGTTAAAAAGCAGTAATTAGAACTAGACATAGAACAATGGACTGGTTACAAATTGGAAAAGGAGTATGTCAAGGCTATATATGGTCATCCTTCTTATTTAACTTATATGCAAAGTACATCATGAGAAATGCCAGAATGGATGAAGCACAAACTGGAATCAAGATTTCCGGGAGAAATATCAATAAACTCAGATACACAGATGATGCCACTCCTATGGCAGAAATTGAAGAAGACCTGAAGAGTCTCTTGATGAAAGTGAAGGAGAGTGAAAAAGTTGGCTTAAAGCTCAACATTCAGAAAACTAAGATCATGGCATCTGGTCCCATCTCTTCATTGCAAATAGATGGGGAAACAATGGAAACAGTGTCAGACTTTATTTTGGGGGGCTCCAAAATCACTTCAGATGGTGACTGCAGCCATGAAATTAAAAGATGCTTGCTCCTCGAAAGAAGAGCTATGGCCGACCTAGACAGCATATTAAAAAGCAGAGACATTACTTTGTCAGTGAAGATCTGTCTAGTCAAAGCTCTAGTTTTTCCAGTAGTCATGTATGGGTGTGAGAGTTGGACTATAAAGAAAGCTGAGAAATGAAGAACTGATGCTTTTGAATTGTGGAGTTGGAGAAGACTCTTGAGAGTCCCTTGGACTGCAAGGAGATCCAACCAGTCCATCCTACAGGAAATCAGTCCTGAATATTCATTGGAAGGACTGATGCTCAAGCTGAAGCTCCAATACTTTGGCTACCTGATTTGAAGAACTGACTGATTGGAAAAGACCCTGATGCTGGGAAAGATTGAAGGTGGCAGGAGAAGGGGATGACAGAGGATGAGATGGTTGGATGGCATCACCAATTCCCTGGACATGAGTTTGAGTAAGCTCCAGGAGTTGATGATAAACAGGGTAGTCTGGCTTGCTGCAGTCCATGGGGTTGCAAAGAGTCGAAAACAACTGAATGACTGAACTGAACTGAACTAGCTTTATGTAGCTGATGGAACTCAGTTGAGCTAATGTACTTGAAATTTCTACAAAGAGGGCTGTGAATTGATAATTTAAGTGCTTTAAATATATGATAAAGTGATTTCAGATTGAGTGGAGAACTTTCAGATGCTAAAGGAGGGAGCTAGTTTCTTATTTTAAAAAGTTCACTTGGGATTGAGTTTAAAAGTTAATTTATTGCTAGAAGTTGGAACAGTTTACTGGATGAATCAGATAGTTGAGCTTGAGATAACAAATATTTTGAGAAATTAAAGAACTGATAGCTCAGATAAATGAACAGACAGATGGACTTCTTGGCCGCCTTTCATGAGCATATTTCCTAATTTATTGGCTTAGAATAAGTAAATATATTTAAGTGAATAAAAATGCAGAAGAAAAATGCATCGTTTGGAAAGATATAGTTTTCTCTAAAAATAAATGGCTATATATGTGTGTGGAAGAGTGTATATAAACACATATATACCCTGGAGAAGGGAATACAACCCACTTAACTATTCTTGCCTGAAGAGTTCCATGGAGAGAGGAGCCTGGTGGGCTGCAGTTCATGAGGTCACAAATAATCGGACACAACTGAGGTGAATTAGCACACATTCAGGCATGCATATATATGCATGTATATATTCATTCTCATTTGCGGCAAGTTAAAAACAATTCTTAATTGCATGACAAAACAAAATCTTATTTATATAAATGCAATATAAGAAGCAGTGAGAGAAAAAAATGCTGATTAATTAGAAAGGTTTAAATTTTTGAGGACACATAACTAATATAAATATTATAAAGTATATAAGCTCTGATATGATTATTTTAGAGACGGGAAGTGTATAAAACACCTATTATATGCAGTTACAGAATTTGAGAATTAAGCAGAATTATTTAAAAGTTAGTATTTTGCAAAGAATAAAAAAGCAGTATATTTTTCTATATCAAAGAAGAAAAGAAAGACATTATTTTAATCTAATACATAAATATTTTGTATACATTAAATAGTCTAAAGTCCCTCTTTGCACTCAAAATTATTATATACAAGTTAAAATATTGTGAATTAATGGTTCTTTCAGGATTCTTGACCAATACAGTTCTTATGCCATTTTCAAAATCCAAATGCTTAGGGAATTTTCTCTGGAAAAAATAATAGTACATTTTAGAAAATATTATAATTTTCCTTAAAATTATTAACTGTGTTCTAAAATTTTACATATAACATAGAAGGAACTAATATAAAGGAAAATAATTTCATAGGTTAGTGATAATAACCTGATTTATATTTTAGTGAGCAGTTACTAATCTACTGTTACTGTTTACTGCTACTTTCTACTAATCTACTTTTGTGTCATAAAAATATAAGATGTCTTTAAATGCATGCTTTCTTAGTTAAAGTTAACTAATACTCCATTTTGCCTTTCTAACTTCAGGATTTTATTCTAGCATACAATTTTAGAAGTTAAAGCTGCTTCCTCTCCCCACAAAATAAGACAAACATCACATATAGGATAGGTGGTAATAAAGTAAAGGTTGGCTTTATTCAAAATTCATCTCATTATATATAGTGTGTATTTTCCATAACATTTCTGACAACTACATATTGCATTGATATAGATGCAGAGATAATAAAATATAGTAGAGCTAAAATAAATAAGTAATATTAGACATGGATAGTTATTTTCTGATGGTACAGTTGAAAGAAAATGATTTTAGGGGACAAGCCTGGACAATAGTAGTTTCAAATTTAAGAAAAGGTTTAAGGAATTCTTCTGAGCAAACAGAAAATGTATCCATAACCTGAGTTTATTCCTCCTGTTTATATCCAGTGGCAGATTCTAGGAAATTATTAAAATGATTGCACAGTCATACTATGAATTGATTATAAAAATAGTAAAAACTCATATGTGATCTTCCAAATCAGTGTAGCTTACTATAATGTCCAAAACAAGAAGCAAACTTGAATAGGCAGGTTGAGTCATAAGGAGGGCTACAGGGTAAATTTTTAAACATTAGTATGAAGGTATCTATTAATGATAAGGTTCACATTATGTTACGTGTGTAAAAGTAATTAGAAAGATGATCCACCTTCCTATATGTATGAAATTTATAAAATGCCTTTATCCAAACAATAGAATATCATCATACTCTGGAGCTTGTTCCAATGTTATAAAATAATCAAAGGCAATGATTCTTTTTCTGGCATTAAATAAATGTGCCAAATGCTATTTTAAGTCTTGATGTTCAAACTACATAATAAATTATATCCTTAGTGTTTTAAGTTTTCTCAACCACTGTTTACATACAAATCCATTAAATGTATCCACATTTTTAATAATATTCAGATAATCTCACAGTGGCTGTGAATCAATGTTGCTGTGTATTCCTAGTCTCAAATTCTTAACTCTCTGTTTTAAAATAAGGAATGTTTTATTCATATTTATGAAAAGGTATTTTGATTGAATCACTGACAGTGTTTTACTGTGAACATAAAAGCTCTAAACATATTAGTGATTCACGCATTAGAGCATAAAATAAGTTAACCAGGTGCAAAACCCAAACTAATCTAATGTTTACTCTGTTTTGGCCTTAAGTGAAAACATAACAAACTAAATTTATTCGTCCAGCCTTAAATTGATAACAGATAGAAGATAAACAGATAAAGATGGCATGTCTTCAGCTCTTATCGAATTAAGCAGTTTGTAATTTTGTGAGATTTTTTTTTTTGGTGATAAATATGTAGCATGGTTTTATACATAAGGCACATAGCTCTAAATCATGTTGTATATGTATATATGAACATATTACATATTGAAATAACATGGCTTTCAGATGTTTTCATTCTCTTAATTTTATAAAAATTACAGTAACCACCTAGGCTTGCCTTTTAGTTAATAGATATTACCATTTATCTTGAGGGCTTCCCCAATGGCTTAGCAGGTAAAGAATCTGCCTGCAATGCAGAAGACACAGGAGACACTGGCTTGATCCCTGGGTGGGGAAGATACTCTGGAGAAGGAAATGCAGTCTATTCCAGTATTTTTGCCTGAAAAATCCCATGAACATAGGAACTTGGTGGGCTACAGTCCAAAGGGTCACAAAGAGTCATAATTAGACAAATAAGATGGATTAGAAGTTAAAGAATGCTGTAAACATTCTAGCAAAATGATTGGATAACCATAACTAAAGAGTAATAGTAAATTACTACAGACTCACAAAACACACACACACCCATATACAGCACACACACATTATCAGGTTAATAATTTTTCAGGTATCTTTATGCATTGTTAGATGGCATTTTTGTTTTGCCCTTTAGGGGACTCACTTCACATGTAAGAATAGTGGTCCCTCAGAGCTCGAGAAGCAGCCAATCACTGTGTTTGCATTATTGACCTCTTGTCACTGCCATTTAAATGTGAGGGCTGTTTTTTCTTCCATCAGGGTTATAGTAAATGAGGAAGAAATGAGCTGGAAAGGAGAGGTTAAACTGTATCCAGAAAAATCAGAGCCAGTTTAGGGGAGTTGATAATACAAGGAAAATAGACAGGAGAGTAGAAGGAGTAACTAATGCCCTCATGAGGAGGCTGGAACTATAGAAAAGTGCTTTAACTGGAGTCTCCCCTTTCTTGCCAACCTGGGGTGCCTGCCACAACCACAAAACCATTTATCTCTATGCATATGGATCGAGTGTTCATATATAATTAATTATGATAATGATATTTCATCAGTAGATGTTTTATTTGTATTTATTTAATTAAACATATTTCATTATTATAGTTCTGTTTATTTCCTATATATGTATATATCTCCTTATATATTGATATTTTCAGATATTTATGTATCTATCCATATACCCACTAAGTAAACAAAGGCAAATATCTATACTTTGGTCACAATAAAAATTTGTGCAAGCTAAACCCGTTTTCTAGTCCTCTAAAATACAACAGTAAGTAGTAAATGATGAATCTGCACTAAATTATGCTCTGAGAATGAGCTTTCAAAGTTCTTATCAAGAGCAAATCTATACAATTATGTCATTAGATCACAATTTAAATATGCATGTTGAAAGAAATGTGCTTAAGTTGCATTATTTTGTAAAGTTTTTACAAAAATTTGCTTATATATTTAAAGCCTATCCTATTTGTCCTATTTGAATAATTACTCACATTATTGTTGTTGTTTAATTGCTCCATCATGTTGGACTGTTTGTGACCCCATGGACTAAAGCCCTCCAGGCTCCTCTGCCCATGGGATTTTCCAGGCAAAAATACTCGAGTGGGTTGCCATTTTCTACTTGAGGGGATCCCCCTGACCCAGGGATCAAACCTTGTCTCTTCTGCAAGCCTCTTGCATTGTAGGCAGATTCTTTACCACTGAGCCACTGGGGAATTCCCAACTACTCATATAATATGGTGCAAATAGGTTTGGGTTAGGGTTAGGGTTAGGAGTTTTGAAAGAATAATGAAATCCTGGATTATTAATATTGAAAGAAGCTGTAGTGATGACCTGAGACAGCGTCCTAACTCTACAGATAAAGACACTGAGGATGAAAGATAAGACATAGAGATGGTGACAGACAAGAATACTAATAGTAATGGAAAATTTTTTGCAAGAATTATTTCTTTATCTCTCTATTTGTTCAACAGTGTCTGCACACATACAGTCTTATGTATATGACATATTTTAAATTTAAAACATTTCTGATGTCCATATTTAATGGGCAAAGTATTTGTGAATAATAAAATTAAAATGATAAAATTGAATGCAATTAAATTTTAAGATTTTCTTAAAACTTTAAATAATCTACCGCATACCTCTAAAGTTGCAAAGGATGATGTTGAATAATGACTTCTGATTCTTGAGCAGTCAATATACATAAATTTTGCACCCCTGTGTCAGTATTTTATAAATATTTCAGTGAATAGTTTAATACAGTGTAAAGTATAAAAGCACCCATTGTATTGGCTGAAGGAAAGACCTATAAATACACATACAATTTCTTTAAAGTTTTAAAGAGTTTAGGAAAAAAATATTTCTCTTCCTGTAAATGTAATAAAAGCTATCTGGGTAGTTTTAGTCTATCTGCTACTGACTTTGAATGTGCTATTTTATGATATTGAGTTAAAGATTAACCTAGACATCCTTTAAAGTGATCATTATTTGCAACTTATTTGTTTAAACATTTTAATAAATATACTTAGATAATTGATTTTTTTACATTGACCTTATATTTCATCTTGAATCTAACCCAATGGAAGTCATTTTTCTTCAGAATCTTACATTTGAAGTGATGATATCATACACTGTAAGTAATACTGAATATAGAATACATATATATATAGGTACACACACACTCAATAAAACAATGCTGTTATTGAGTACTTATTCTATTTCCAATATTGTTATAACGGTATTCAATATGTAAAATTAAAATGGCATGCTCCTTTCTTTTAAACAGCATGCTATCTATCCCAGTAAGTGAATTAGACTTGAAAAGATGAGGAAAACTATATTAAGTAGAAGAAAATGGAGATAGCATTTCAGACGGAGGAGATTAAAATAAACACAGTATGTCTTCTATGAAAAGGCTTATTGCCCATTAAGTAAAAGTATGTTTTAATTAACAGACTGTAATGGAATATTTCAGCTGTAGGAACAGCAATAGCAAAAGTGTGGAGATGTTAACATGAATGTTTTATGTGAGATATTTATTGGTTTATTTGAATAGATTATAAGATTTTTGTTGGGATATAAAAGGAAACATGGGTTTCTCTGGTGGCCCAATGGTAAAGAATCCACCAGCCAATGCAGGAGATGCAGATTCTATCCCTGGGTTGGGAAGATTCCCTGAAGAAGGAAATGGCAACCCACTGTAGCTGTCTTGCCTGGGAAATTCCATGTGCAAAAGAGCCCGGCAGGCTACAGTACATGGGGTCGAAAAAGAGTTGGCATGACTTAGCAACTAACCAACAGCAATAGGAAACATGGTGAGAAGGCTCAGCTTTCTAAAGCTTTGAAAATTGGACAGAAAAGGTTGGAAAGAAATATTGATTTCTTGTAGGTTTTTGATAACAGAACTAACAATATTAAGGTCCAGGAAGACTTACCTGGTAATCATATGTAGGATGGACAAGAGAGATGGTGTTGGGAAAATCAAAAGTCAGGAAGACTTATTGCATTAGGGATAAATAAAGCCTAAGCTAAAATTTTAGTAATAGGGAATTGCAAAGTGGAAATAAAGGGCAAATTCAAAAGTTATTTTGATGAAAAATCCAGTAAACTTTGGTGATATGCTGAATAAAGACACTGAAGGGATGACAGGTGACTTCAAGATATTCATCTCGAGCTTTGGAAAATGCCTGGATTATTTTTAAAATCAGTTGAGTATAGACATTGGGTTGTTTTGGTATGGGAAAGATGACCAGTTTGATTTTAGTTGTGCTGAGTTTGAGGTATGGCTTTACAACCAGGTGGAAATCTCTCATAGGCAGCTAGAAATAGAGGATAGAGAGCTGATGAGATTTAACTGAGAATCAGATACATAGATGTTCAAATTAATTTAAAGTCAGCATAGGACTTTAAGTCAGCTCCAAGAATAGAGCACAGGACTGGTTTTCAGTTATATGGATAATAATGACTGTACAGAGAATCTTCGACATTATAGTTTTTGCAATAAGGAAGTTACTTTGGTTTGGAGTGTGAAGTCATGTTATTGCTCTCATATTTTTTTTTTTTTCGATCATCACTCTATTTGGGCATCTTCTGGCACAGTGCTAACTGGCTAATATACTAAAATAGAATTTATCTATTTTTATCAAATATGATCATGAATGTATGGATAACAGCTAATTCTTACTCCTTAAGATATATTTAATTAAACTAAATATATTTTGTTGAATTGTGTTTATTTTTTAAAATCATCTTTCTAAATTGCCCACTCATAGTATCTCCTAGTTTATGTAATAATGATTTCCAAATGTTTTGTTCCTTTCATTTCTTTCTTAACCATAGTTTAACTCCATCCAATTTCAAAACCTCACCACATCCTATTACATTATGAAACTTTTTACATCTGAGCATTGAAAACACGATACAGCCTTAACTAATATCCTGCTCATTAATGATTTGGAAGGTAACTAAAATTAACTATAACCATGAAAGTCTTTTCCTTAAAAACCAATTCTTGAAGTCTTTAATGTATGCACAATTAAAATATTCCAATATGAGCTTGTATTATTCATAACCCAATGCACACACAGTCACTTCAAGTAAAACAAATTTAATTTACTGAACAATAAGAACTATTTCAGGATATGTGTTTGTTTTTGATGACTATCAACGTAAAATATACAGTATCAACTGCTATAGAATATGAATCATCTATATTTGTCAAAATAAATTATTTGGTTTATATAAACTATTTATTTGGAATGATCACAAAACTAATTTTCTGGCAAGGGATAGTGTTTAGAATTATGTACCTAAAGTGGCCTATTTGGTAGTAAGGATTCAGAAAGCAAAAAGCAATTGAATAAATTTAAAAAAAAACCTGAAAGTAAAATGATACTCCAGGAATATAAGTAGATCATTCCCTTTAAGCAATTATGCAGAATCAGTTTTGATTGCTGGTGGAGCCTGCTACCAAGATACCACTGTTTTGTTTGCTATGGAGTAAAGCTGTTAGTGTTTAAGGAAACTGTCTCTATCTTAGACTTTCAGAACCATAAAAGATAACCGTGCAGGTTAAATTTTAGGATGACAAGTGCACTTTTACAGAAGTTTCTTGTTGGGAACCCCTGTGTTTTCTACAGATGTCAGAAAGAGAACCTGACAGCACTGTGTTTGACATAGTACTTTCCCAGAGTCATATGGCATTATCTGATCATGATTTATAATATGCACATAAAGATATCTTAAGTTTACTTCTTGACATTTCCTTTTCTGAAATCAGTTAATTAAAAACAAATCATTTTGAAAAATAAGCATCTACCCTAGAACATTTTTTTCTTCTTCCAATATGCTAAATCATATTCCCTTAACTTGATTTATTTCATCTCAAAGATACTGTGATGGTTCACAAAAATTGCTGAGGCTCCTGCTTTTAGCATTTTTTCATGGATTCAAAAATATAACTTTCGCTGACAGTGTAAGAGAAGCAATATTATATTTCATGTTCAAAATAGCTAGAATTCAAGTGGTGATGGTAAAATTATAGAGAAAAGATAATATTGTAAAAATACTTAAAATTTAGGTGAATTTGAACTTCCTTTAAGAATTTCATATCTATGCATATATTATTAAATTTTAACATTTATAATATATTATCAGGCTTAGTCAGGTGGTAAATTTAAAAACTGACATTCTTTTTGCAATATTTCTGAATAGAAATCAGAGAGTAGTTAATGCCTTTGTTAATCAAAATGTGATCTTTTGTTGAAAAATTTGGTAATATTTTTTGTATTCCAGTGACATCAAGGCATTAACTAAATCTTAATTTCTGAATGCTTTGAATGTGTAAGAATTGACTTTACAGAGTGCAAGATATAAGTATGCTAAAAAGTGATAAAATAAAAAGTATTTTTCTATCCCTAACGAAAATACAGCAGTTTCTCACTGCTATCACAGGGAACTGAATTAGAACATAAGAATTCCCTTTTCCTTTTTGATGGGGTGTGATAACGATTGAACACTGCAAAATGAGATAAAAGGGACTTGATTGCACAGCTGACTCTAGCCTTCTGTGTGTCTTGGGAAGATCCCTGATCTATCTAAATCTCAGCTTTTAGTAATAATAATGACAATAACATTGTCATTCTCTCTGGTCATTTGTGGCAGTTAAAAATGTAGCTGCAGTTGTTTTTGTAATTGGCAAGTATGATACAAACTGATATTATTGCTATTAAGTCTCTATTTCATTTCTAATAGTGTTTTATTTAACCTTGACTTATTCTGAGTAAATCAATTGGTTCTTTGGTGCCTTGCTTTAAACTCTTCCTTCTACAAGGCAACCCTGCTTTTCAGAGACTTTAAAAGTTCTCACGTTATGCCTGCTCCCACCAGCGGTGTCATCAAAATGGTGTACTTTCAATAAATACACATGCTTTATCCCTTTCCTGGATTTTAATCTGCTTCTCTGCCCAAGTATGGGAGCTCTTATAGCTAGCTCTCCTCAGGGCATTCCTGAATTAAACTAATAGGGCCTTCAACTCCTAGAAATGGAGTGACCTTAGCACCTCTCAGTCCATTTAGATCTAGATTCTAGAAATATTCTCACATTTGTGGCTATTTGCTTTAATGCTGGGGATGGTTATGATATCCACTTCCATGTTCTGCTTCTCAAGTAAGTGCCAAATACACTGGTGGCTCCATGATAACCTGTATTAGTGCAAACCTATCCGGATCACCTCTTTTGACCAAGTATATGTCATTTAAATGTATCAATAAATTATATTATTTATGTGCAGTGAATAGCTGAACATAGCTGAAGTGGAGGGTGATTCTTGGAAAATTCAGAATTATGGCTGAAAACATGGGTTATAGTTATTCTGTGAACGGTTTTAATGTATACTGATTTTTTATGTAGCATTTACTTGCTTCTCGTTTCTTCTCTAAACAATCCAGCATCACCTGTCACTTGATTATTGAAAAAAAAAAAGGAGAACAAATTTGGATTCTGTAACATTTCTTATTCAGAAGGACAATTTTAAGTTCTCTTGAGAATTCTATATTTTATTCAGTAAAATGTATCAATCCTTGGACCAACATTTAAAATAGTATATTTTCCCCTCTAATCAAAGAAGTAATATTGAAGATTTGAATACAAAATTTTAGATTTTCAAATTATTTGGGTGTTAAACTGAAAAGTATCAAAGATCATTTGTTATTACATCCTCAGTTTAATTATATGCCTGTGGGGGAAAAAAAAACATAGTCAATATGTAAATATTATATAGTGCTAAAAAATTATATTTTCATGCTAGAATGTTTATTTATACTTGATTTTGGAAATGGTTATGTCTATTTGTTTAAAATATTTCAGTTAGAACATTGTTTAATTCCCCTATTACAACCAACTTAACCTCAAGTTTAAAATGAGGTGAAGAATTGCTGTATCAGTAAATAATTAAGCAGAGTAAAGAGCAAAAAATTCATAATATCACAGTTACTTCTAGTGAATTTTCTAAAAGATTTGTTTTGAATTTATGATGCAGATGAAAGCTGAGGATTATTATGATATAACAATGATCATGAATTTAGGTTGAATTTAAATCCTGAAATATAAATGAGACACTTTGCAGAAAGGTCACTGCAACCTAAAGAAGCAGCACAAAAATAGTGTTCAGATATGTGAAATTATATAGCTCGTTGGTTCAAAATAATATGTAATATAAAAATCATTTTGTGTCCTCCACATTGGTTGTGGTAAAATTTGCCTCTGCTATAAAAAGATGTTCAAATAAATATTAAATTAGCCTTTTTCATAATATGGTAAAAGTATTTCCTCAATGAGCAGATAATTTCATATATAATCTAAATTATTTTTGATATAAGACTCTAGAGTAAGAAATCATTAAAAGATTATATACTTTTAGTTAACATTTTTGTAGCACTATATAGTCTGAAAAGTGCTTTGCATATATTATCTCTCATGCTTAGTTTATTTCTTTTTTGCTCTTTAAAAATAAATCTTCAGCTTAGAGA
The DNA here is from genome assembly GCA_024291935.2 of Okapia johnstoni. Taxonomy (NCBI): domain Eukaryota; kingdom Metazoa; phylum Chordata; class Mammalia; order Artiodactyla; family Giraffidae; genus Okapia; species Okapia johnstoni. The sequence continues at coordinate 50,664,169 of CM044317.1, forward strand.
GATTTAGCAATATGTCATCAAGTACAAAATATACATGTGGCTGAAGCTCAAGTTTTATAGTCACCAATCCTGTAGGCATTCTGTTAGGCAATTTTTAGGCACTAAAATAATAAAAATATTATTTTTATTTTAAAATAAATTATTAATAACGATAGTTAAATTGATAAACAGCCTATCTAAAGGGCCACATAAAAGTTTGAAAATACAAAATTAGTATGTGAAATGCCAATAGTAGAGCACAAGGCAACATGTAATATATAGAGATTTGAAATAACTAGGCTTTGGGAGAAAAGTAAGCACTATGGAATTTCAGAAAGGAGTAGCACAGACACACGGCTGAGTGAATCGACTGAAGGGAAGAGGATTTTTCTATTAATAAGAACAGCATAAACAAAGACAGTGAGACAATTGGTCAGTCTACATAATAGTTTGAATAAGGTTAAACACATTGAGTCATATTATATAGAACATTGAAATTCAGAGGCATAGAATGTTAAATCTAATTCGGTATTTAATAGAACTGATTTGTTCTAGACAACCGGAGTTGCATGGTGCAAAACTTAATGTGAAGACAGTTTGCAAAACAAAATAGAGAAAATAGGAAACAAGTAGGAACTGAGTCCTAAAACCATCTACTCAGAACTGAGATGAAAGTGCACGGATGGAATAAAACCAAGAGGCATTATAAAACAAAAGTTGATACGGCTTAAGTGTGTCACATTTGTTTGTATTTAAGAAAGGAGATAGGTTAAAATAAAATGGAAATAAGCTTTTAATCTCAACTCAGTGAAGTGCTGCATCATTATAGAGCTAAAAAAAAAAAATGTGAAGGAGAGTATGGTAGAAGTTTTTGGTTTTAGTTTTAGGCATTTTAAGTATAAGGTAATGGTGAGCTACTGAAGTTGGAATATACAAAAATGGATGGAAATTCTCGGAGAGAAAATTTATGGCTATAAATTAAAAGGATTTTGTAATTATCAGCACAGGAGTTCAAGCAGTGAGTGTGTTAAGTCATTAAAGAGGGAGGAAAGATCTGAGAGCCATGATTTAGCCAAAAGGGATCTCCTGTTAGTGGAGCAGAGAGCAAATAATCAGGAGAACACATCACAGAAGTTAAAAGAGAGGAGGATATCAAAGGGCTGGCATTCAGTGAGAATTTCATTAGAAGCTGCAAAGTGATTAAGTAATAGTCTTAAGGAAAAAGATGATGCATTCAAAAAGACTTTTACAGAGATGGAAGCGTAGGGTGAAGGAAATATTAGGTGTAGAGAAATAGGAGGATTATAATTTTAGATGTATATAGCCAGAAATTGAAAAGGAAAGAGAAGAGAGGTAAAAAGATCATCAGAATAATTCAAATATGCTTTAGATGACCACTAGGTTTAACACCTTGTGCTAGAAATTGTAGGAGACACAAGATTAATCAGACACTGCACTTGCATGTACTCATTCACAATTAATGAAAGAGGGGAGATATGTGTATTAAATTATAATGAAGAAACCAGGCTATCATAAATGTAACTTGAAGCTTTTAGAACTATAGATATGTAAAAATGAGCAGAGTACATGAGTCATTCAAGAACTGGCTATGCTTCTTTAACAAAGATAGCCAAAGATACAGTGCCTTGATTCAGAAAGCATTTGTTTCTCCTACTCTGCAGCCTAGAGGAGTGTAGTATAATGGTCATGGCGCATCTCTGCCATCCTCAACCCAGGGCTTCTAATAATCTGTAGTCATCACCATTTCCTAACAGATGAAGAAGGCAAAGAGAGTCCAAAGCAAATATCCTTAAAAAGAATTCTCAGAAGTCATACACATCACATCTGTTCATATTGCAAAGGCTCATATTTAGTTACATTCAAGGGAAGAAAATATAGTTTTATTAGGTGGGTATCAATGTTCCTAATAAAACTCAGGCAGGACAATGAATACTTAGGGGTAGTTACCAGTCTCTACCATAGATATTTACTCAAAGAAAAGATCAGGAAAGATAAAATGATGATAAATGATGGCAGTGAGTTGGAATTGAAGGGTGGGTGTGGGATTTGAATAGTGGAGGGAGTAGAGAGGGTATTATAGGCTAAAGGACAAGATGATTAAAGAAATGGGTAAGAATCAATATAGGATTTGGGGGAAAAGTGGCCAGAGGCTGGTGAGTAGGAAAAAAAGCAGTAGAACATAATCCTGGAATAGTATTATGGAGCACAATGGAGAGGATCTTAAATTCCATGCTTAAATGTCTGGGTATTTTGTATGTAGGCTGTAGACATGATTGAAGTTTTGTTTTTAACAGAGTTGTATCATTTTAAAAATTATTCTACATAAAAATAAATTGGGAAGCAATATTTGGAGCTTTTAAATTTGGAATGCAAAGTGGAAACACCATCTCGGACACTATAGCTACAGAATATAACAAACTGAACTGGCATTAATGCCAATGGAAATAAACAGGGAAGGAGGAGGGGAGGAAATGAAAGTCTTTCTGTAGGTAGACTGATATAAATTGACAACTGTTTGGAGGTCAGTGTTAGGAGAAAAGGAATATAAAGAACTGAAGTTTACTCTAAAGTGTTCATAAGTGAACTAAGGACTAAGAGCAGGACCTTGGTAACTTGATTTGGGAATGCCAGCAGGTGATGCTATTGACAGAGATGGAGAAGACAATAAAAGGGAAGGATTAGGGAGAAAGATTGTTGGTTCGTATTGAACATATTAGCATTGAGAAGTCTATTATATGGCCACTGGAAATTACTTTAGATCTAGAAAGTGATTATGGTTAAATATAGATTTGAGGTGATTGAAATTTTTCTGATGGGCAGAACGAAGTGTGGAAGTCAACAGAATTTTTTTAAATGGTGAGTCAGAAGAATTAGAAGGAAGAAATATTCACCGATATTGACTCAAGATCTGTTGGAAATACAAAGGAAAGAGTTAAGCATAGCAGTTAATCTTAGATGGGAGAGGTAATTCAGTTTAGGAAAAAAACAAAACAAAACAGACTGGAACTAGAATCAGAGCTGTGTTGACTTCAATGTGAGGGAGATAAGCAGGCAAAGGACGGTGCAAGGCCAGTGAAGTGTGTGTGTGTGTGTGTGTGTGTGTGTGTGTGTGTGTTGAAGGGTAGCTTACATCACACCATTAGAAGAATGTTACTGCATCAAATGGAGACAGAAGAAAAGCTTTCTGAGTGTCACCATGAAGAACAAATTGCAAATTCAAGTTAGACAGCATTTTTGTTAGGCTAATTCTACCTCTTTTGGGGCCACTGGAGATCTTCATGCTAAAGTAAAAAGCAGACAGAGTGGATAAGGTGAAAGGTGTACATAGTTTGAATTTAAGTATTAGTTTGTCATATACTTTTTCCTTTCTTTCAGTTAAATTATATAAGAATCACTCACTGCGGTAATTATTAGTCTCTTGAAACCAGTGTATTTCCAGATTCTTCCTCCATATTTTTTCCATTTCTCCTTCTACTTTCCTCCCTCATTTCTCTTTCCCTGTCTTCCTTCCTTCCTTTCCTACATTCTTGGAATGAAAAATATATGTATATTTTTATATGTACATGTATAAATACATACATATATGGAGAGGAAGGGCAGAATCCTCCATATTTATACTTCCATTTCTGCAAATCCCAAAACTACATCTCGCTCTCCCCATTCCATGGAATCCCTTGAAGCACTTATAAAATTCAAGGGCTCCTGGGATTCTGTGTGAAAACTAAAGATCTTGATTAGCCAGGTTTTACCTGCTCACTCTCTGTGGTTATGATTTTAGGATTTGTTATGTACAAAAACTAAATTCAGCTTTTACAGACCAGCTTTATGTTTATAGCTGATATACTGTCAACAGTAGGAAAAGAAAAGTTTAATTATCCAGGAATCAGAATAGGAGCCAGAATATGTAACTACAGCCAAAGTCACATTTTAAAATATTTATTATTTAAAAATAGTGTTTATATAACTTGTCCAAGGCCATGGAGCTGCGTGGTCCAGCTGCAGAGCCTGTGATCTGATCACTAGATCACATTTCTTCTGATGAGCAATGAATTGTTTATAGATAGTTAATTGAAAATTAATAATATTTTGCTGTTTTTTAAAAGACAGTCTTGGATAAAATTTGATGACCAACATTCTAATACTTTGAAGTACTTCTAAAAATGTATATAACTATTTTTACTAGGGTAAAAGTAATAAAGGAATTTAAATAAAAATAAAATGTTTACAACCAAAGCTAGTTCTACTTCAGTCAGACATAACAAATCAGTTGAGAATGTTTAATTACTATCCAATCAACCTTTCTGTTCAGTGTGTCAGTTTAACTTAGAGAACCAAACAAAACATTCCTTCCTTTGTCAAGGATAGGCTATTAAAACAAGGGTATTCTAAAAATTGCATTAGGAAGATGTAAATGGTTTGTTTGATCTTCTGAATTTTAATATGTCAGAAAGATTATTGTGAAGAAAATTGGGCTTTCTGAAGTGACAGATACATTATTCAAATAAATTTGATTGAATGCAAGATTTTTTAATGCTTTCATAAAGGGCATGCACATTAATTTTGATCTGTAAAAGAGTGGCTTTAAAATTTGAGATATTAAAGAAAATATTTTGTGAGTTTTTTTTATAGTATCATTAATTGAAAAATACATCTTGATTATAACTAGGATAAATTATGTGTACACATGACAATTTATAAAGTCCTTGGTTTAAATTTTTTAAGAGATTTTGTTTATATTTCTAAAACCATCTATAATTGGCCTCAAAATTAGATTAATTTTCTTTGTCTTAAAACAGTGATTCAAACTAATTGTAGATTTGAAAACAAATAATATGTGGATACCAGTCTCCATATGCATTCCTGCTTCTCACACTGTTTTGATATCTTGCATATTGCCAGCCTCTCTGAAACACATAATGAAGTCAGAAGCATTTATCAGAGTGTAGTTCATTCTGATTTGGTTTTCTGTTTGGATTTGAGTTTGTCACACGTAAAGATATAAATCCATGGTACTGTATTCTTATATAAAAAGTAATTATTCACTGATTGTTTAATCTCTTTCACTTTGGTAGTTTCTATCATAAAAAAATTCTCAAAGTGACTTTGTATCATTTCTTCTGTCTTTAACAATTTTTCCACAGTTTTAAAAATGTTTATTTCATACCTGTTTGTTTTCTTCTCTAATGAATTTCTAGTCTTTAAAAAGAATTTTGTTAATCCTGCTTTTGAAAAGCCTACATCTTAAAAATCTTTGTTTACTGATACACAGATTTTTCTCTTATGTCATATATGGTAAAGAAATGCTGCTAATCATCTTAGTATGTAATCAGTTGATAAGGACAAGTATCTTTAAAACCTAGAACTTGCTGCCATGAATATGAAATTGTACTATAAAAATGCTGATTTCTGGTTTCTGCTTAATCTTACCTGTCTTTCTGTTTCTTTTGCAGCAAAAATGCTGGATAGACTGTCTTCTTACTGCCATTTAAATATATTCTTTTCTTCTGTCAATTACCACAGGTTTAGTCCCTATGAGTGGTATAACCCACACCCTTGCAACCCTGACTCAGACGTGGTGGAAAACAATTTCACCTTGCTAAATAGTTTCTGGTTTGGAGTTGGAGCTCTCATGCAGCAAGGTATACGATTCAGCCTGCTATTTCCCTTGGGCACCATGTCCCACTCTTTGCTGGGGGTGACAGCTCTCGCTGGCACAAGTCGCTTGCATGGGTGCCTCTCTGCATGTAACCATAATCCAGCTTCTCCATCTATCTGATGCATTTAGGCATTCTCAAATCCCATCCAAGAGAGATTCTGAGAAAATAATTAGCTTTTGCAATTGCACATAAAGTATATCGTCTAACTTTCTTAACCTATGGTAGATACATTATCTCATAGATAACCAAGCTAACCTGATCCATTAGCTAGAAGCTGCGTTTAAAGTACTAAGATTGCATCTTCTTGAGACAAGAATACAGTGTATTGCTCCTGTTTCCTGTTTCATTTTGATGTAAAGAATTCCCTTTCCTATCAATTCTTGACGACTAGATGCCTTTGTATTGCATGATTAGTAAATCTACTGCATATAAATTTATAAAAATAAAATATTTAACCATTTAAACTTACCTTTACAAGTAAAATATTAGCTGCATCTGATAGTATATAAGAATATAAAGTATTGCATGCTCAGAAGTGCATGCAAAAATACTCTTTCATATTTATTTAAAAATTATAATATTAATGTTAAAAGTAAAGGCTACATTTCTTAGAAAATGACATAATACATGTAATATGTTTTAATGATATATTTATAACTATGAATTTGTTATTTTAGTCTCAGTTCTCCCAAGCTGATTTTTTTATTTTTGCTGCTGTGATTTCTTTTATTAATCTTTTAATATTTATGTAAAGTTCAGTAAATTAATATATAAGACCTACTACTCAATATAAAGGATTTCAAAACCAGACTATTTTATGCATTTAAAATGTAATGTTTTTTAATTTTAAAATTTTGTGAATAAATCAAAATGCCCTTGAACAACTGACAGTGACTGGATTAAGGAAAGAAAGCATACTTATTTCTAAGAGTTACCACACCCATATAAATTTTACCTTAAATTTTGCTGGTGTAGTTATGATCCACATTGAAGAAATTCATTTGGTAATTGCAGTACAGAACTGAAGAAGAGAAAATTTATTGTTAAGTTATAAACTGTTGTTAATAAAATAGGTACTTTGCTTTTGCATGTTTAATATTATGCATAAATCCATTATTTCATGACTGTTTCATTTATAAACTACTTCCTAAACTAAAAGTAAATATTTACATATTAAAAGGAAAAAATTAACTTAAATTCATGTTGCAAGCAGTCCTACTAATGAGATAATTTTTGCTTTTAAAAATATGAACACACAGATATATAGCCTTATAGGTATTTAAATCTGAAACTTGAAAGTTCAGAGAACTCTTATATAAACTAATTAAGCTTGTGGCATCTCTTTCTAAATAAAATGAATAATCAATAACTGTATTTGCCCTTTCCTACATTTTGGGTCCAGTGGCATTTTTTTTCCCCCTTAGGTTTATTTACAGTTGGAAGATAATATTGGAGTTCTTTTAAAATATAAAAGTGAATAAAAATATATCATATGAGATAGGCATCTCTTCCAAGTAGCACTGGATTATGTGATTTACCCAGGCACATTGCTAATAACCTGCTAATAACTAACCTTGATAGCCTGGAACAAATTACTCTCATACTAAAAATCTAACCATAATAAAGATTTTTAAGTTATTTTTCCTACCACTTTGAAAAATAGGATATTATTTTTATATATAATTTATAAAATATTTGGATATTTTTGAATTTCAATATTGGTGAGATGAACTTGATATTTATAAAATCTAGCAATTAGAAATAAAATTATATCTAATATCTCTAAAAATGATGACAAGCAATCCAAGCAATGAAAAATTCAAATGTACATTTGCTTTGCCACATAACTACTTCACTGCTGGTGGATACATGAAAGAGGAACCCATACTATTCTGGCTGATGCCCAGCTCCCCAGGAATTAGTGGGATATAGTGCTGGACATGACGTTACCTTGAGTACATGACAGTCAGCCCCTAACCAGGCTCTGAATCACAAGCCTAGGAGTATTCACTTTAAGTCCTTGGGTAAGATATGAACTTGTGGTAATTGGGCCATTTTTGTCGAATGTCTCCACTGTTCTTTTCTTTCCCAGTCTTGTTTTACTTTATTGGTGTTGTTGTTCAAAAAAAAAAAAAAAGAAAAGAAAAGAAATGGTAGACTGGGCAGCCAAAGCTGGTGATCATGGTGGGAGTATTTTAGTGTTTCGGTGTCCAAGTGTGTGTCTGACAGGGCCTAGGAGCAACTACATCAGAAAGGTACTTTTCTGTTTTATTTTGTTTTGTTTTTCTTACAGAGTGGTAGGCAAGAGTCTGGAGCTGGAGTTGGCTGTCATGTCCAAGTCTGTCTGCTTTCTAAAATGTTTCTTTGTTTGAAATTGGAAGGGTGAGATGAACTGCAGTATAAGATGGGCTGTTTTGCTAGAACCAAAGTCATGACACCACTTCTTTTCAATGTTAGCATGAATAATGTGTTGTATATTTAATGCATATAGAGATATGTTATATTACTGCATTCATTATATTTAAAAATATATAAAACATGGAGTCCATCTTTGCTTCATTCCATTTTACTCAAACCTTATTAAAATTAATTTCTTTGTAGACAGTGCTTTCTTGATTATAGGTTCAAAATGATGAAGGGTAAATAGTAATATATGTACATAAATTTTGTATAATTTTCTTATTTAAAAAGTTATACATGTTGATATTTATACATTTACATATTAAGGCTGTAAATAACATGGTAAAACTAAAAGACTCAATTTAAAAAGTGTTAGAATTTTAATGTATAATCTAAATTAATTAAAATTAATAATAATCAAAGGCAAATGTAATGATCAGATCTCATTCTCTTATTAATACCATGAGCAGGCAACTCCAGCCATGTATTATACTATAACTATGAAATTTGTATTTGTGTGTAAAAATAAATTTATGCCAATTTAACTATTTATTCTTATTCTGATTTCCCTCAATGAAGCTAACTATAGTGACAGGAGACATTTGTTTATGCATAAAAAAATAGTTTACTACCTATTTTAAAATAAAAACTGGACTGAAGCCCCCTGGCTCAAGAAATGTGGATAATTTAAATTATTTTTGTACATTACTTTTTAAAATGGCAGTATAGACAAGATTTTTGAGCTTCATGCACATGAATACTGAAACTGCACATAAATAAAGCTTGTTAACAAAAGGATCAAAATGTACATTAAGTCATTTCTTCTAAAACCTACTTAACTAACAAAAATATGAAAATCTGTAAAAGTATTTTATAAACAGGAGAGATATTTCTCCATTCTAATTCTATTTTTATAAAGGTTATCCAGTCATTAATATGTGATTCTTATTTTGTACTGTCTTGGGTAGAGCTCCAGTTTCCTGTCACTATATGTAAACACAGATGTCCTAAGAGACATGCTATCTGAAATTAGCCTCTGCTCTCCCAGTGGTTGTTCCTTGCTTACTAAAGTGATATGTAAATCTATGATTTAAGCGTTTATTACACAGTGATTCCATTCTTCCACTGTGACCAAAAGTACTTGACTGCTGATCAAATTCTCTGTATTCGTCTCACCTTTCCTCCCAATCTTTGTTAGGTTCTGAGCTCATGCCCAAAGCGCTCTCCACCAGGATAGTGGGAGGCATTTGGTGGTTTTTCACACTTATCATCATTTCTTCGTATACTGCTAACTTAGCCGCCTTTCTGACAGTGGAGCGCATGGAATCCCCTATTGACTCTGCTGATGATTTAGCTAAACAAACCAAGATAGAATATGGAGCAGTAGAGGATGGTGCAACCATGACTTTTTTCAAGGTAAGTCCTACAGGTTATCTAAAATTTATGTATTAAAATGATAGAATACAAACAAACCTTTTCCTGTTAATGAATGTAAGAGCATAGAAACATTGTTATTTGTAGAGTATAATCAATAGCATATTTCTCAGGGGGTGGAGACATATACAACTAAATATATGGTCATCAAGGCAAGCCATTTTAATACTTGCAAATGGCAAGGAGTTGTTGCTTTATAAGTATTTCATCTTTGTTTGGAGGAAAATCTGTTCAGAAGTAACATTATTTTCCCCACCAAGGTTTTGTCATTGGATGTAAATAGATAAAGTTAATATATCTACTGAAAATTGGATAGTGGGAGAGTCAGACTCTACAAGGTGTAGATATTCCAGAAGAATAAAATGATTACATGTAAGAATATTTTCCATACAGGCATTTCTTTCTGTTAAGATGAAACAGGTTTTACTTGTTGAGAGCCTACAGAAAACGAAGGAAAATAAGCACAAACAGTTCCTATTCACTGGACAATCATCCATCTAATATTCTGGAAGGTGTAGAATCTCAAAATGGGCTACCCTATTGGCATGCAGTGGTTTCCAGTGGGGAAGTCTGTTGGACATTTAAATGGAAATTATGGTTGCACAAATTCCAGGTGCATAGCATCTTGTCCTCCTCTTTAATATTCAGATTGTCTCCTTACTTCCACTGATCTCATTGGGTCAGAGTAGAGCCAATGAGGAGATTCTGCTTTAGGGAATCAGTATCATGTCATAATTTCTTTTCTATGTTACTGAGTATTTTTATATTGTTTGTAGTTTAGCAAATTTTTAAGCCTTGGTATTTTCCTTCATTGTTCACATAAATGCAATTGTCAGTTCAAGTGGGCAGAAGTGGTAGATTGGTTTTTCTCTTTAAAAAATAATTGACTCAAGTTATAAAATAAATTATTTCAACAAACCTCCAGTAAGCAACTACCAAGTACCAGAAATTGTGCTACACATTGGGTATTCTAGAGCAAATAATATCTAATTCTCACTTTTAAGAAACTTATAGTTTGTTGGAGACGGGAGAGACTAGATCATCGATCATATAACAGGATTTTATATGACTTAACTTGCCAAATAATTATATAATTTTCTTTGTAAAAATTCTTACCAAATTAAATCAGCTTTTTGGGGGGTTCTGGAGATCACCAAATACCCAAAGAATTAGATGAATTGAATGTTTTAGTCAAATCCATGTAATTCTTAAAATTAAATTGCTTTCAAAGGGAATATTCTTAATGGCTAGCTTACAGATTGGATGCATAGTTTACATTTAATTCAAAAATTATTATCATTTAATCAAATTTATTGAATAATCAAGTATGAGCAAGTCATTGAGATCAATATGGTGGTATTTGATTATATTAATCACAACTGATCATTTTTCCCAATTGAGTATTAAATATTAATAGAGATTGTTTTTCTCATTAAAAAAATTTTTTTAATAAAAAAAGAGACTAGCTGTTGAAAACTGTAAATGTATATCATCAGTGTCAGTAACTTTGTAGACAGTGAATATGTGGTGCATTTAAATTATCACAGTATTCAAGGGGCTTTTGAAGTTGAGTTGGTGCAATAATACATATAAAATACTAATGCAAGTGGTCTGATACCAGAAGTAATTATTTTAGCCTCACAAATACTTCAAATTTTGTTTTTATTTTCTAGATTACTCACATATCCTGTTTCAAAGCTCTTGTGTATTATAGCAAGGTCCACCTCTGGAAAAATCACTGTTTAGAAATTTTCACCTTTTCCCCATCTTTGAGCTTATATCTCCCTTTTTTTTCTCTTACAATCTTTCTATCTTCTGCTCTGCTTTTGGTTGCTGTTGTTGTTTAGTTCAGTTGCTCTCCTGCAGTGTCATTTTACCTAACTTCACTTTTCTTTGCTGCTTACTTTTCTTCTTAGTCTTTCACCTCCAGTTTTCCTTTCTCACACATGGGAGTGCCTCTAGCACCCAGAGAAAATTGATGTGAAACCACTTTATGTTTCTAGCAGCGCAGACTTTCTTTCTGTAAAATTGAAGCCTTTGGGAATGTGCAATAGTCACAATAAAAACCACACAGTGATAATCACTAAGGTGACAATTATGTTGATAGGTTTATCACATGCTGACATCTTACTGTTGAAACTTGAAAAGCCATTAAAATTTAAAAGGATACAGTATTCAGTAAATGTTGATTTTTCTTTAGTTATTTTAGTGTATCCCTAAATGATACTAATTTCAGCTACATATTTTGGCTTGTTAAACTATATACTTATACCAGCTATTGGTATGAATATTTTTTCGTATCGAAGCTCCTTTCCTGGTGGCTCAGATGGTAAAGAATATGCCTGCAATGCCAGAGATCCAGGTTTGATCCCTGGGTTGGAAAGATCCCATGGAAAAGAGAATGGCAACCCACCCAATATTCTTGCCAAGAGAACTCCATGGACACAAGAGTCTGGCGGGATACAGTCCATGGTGCCCCAGAGTTGGACATGACTGAGAGATGAACACTTTCACTTTCTATACCAGCTATTAGTACGAATTGAAAAAAAAAAAAATCCCTACCAATCTGGAATTGAAGCAATTGCACGCTCATTTTGAAATTCTACAATGAATCAGAGACTATTGTGTGTAGTCAATTTACATCTGATACCATTATGTTATTTCCTACTTAACAGCAATGCATACAAACACTATAGGAAGCACCCTTAAGGCATTGACTTTCTAAAGGAATTTCCATCCTGTTTTTACTAATTGAATAAGACCCTGCTGTTAGCTAATTGTTCTGGAACGTCTCAGTTCCAAAAATTATTTTAAAGAATGGTAAATTTGTATTACTACAAGCAAGAGCTGGCTCAAGATATCTGGGCTTAAAGGAGGGGTGAGTCTTCAGTATTGCAGAAACAGAGTTACACAGTCATTCCACAACACTGAATAATTATTTTTCCAAAAAACATGCTTGACTTTGTTCATTGACCTTACATGTATACTACTGTCAAGAAGATCTCATTCAACTCCCCTGTATCCACTACACGCCACACGCATTCTCTCCAGGGATAAATGTAAAGCAATGACAGGGAAAAGAACTCAGAATTGAGCGGACGGTGGTTCTTCGTTGTAATCTCATGTAAAACAACAGAAAGCTATATGGCATCACCAATATGTTCATAGTCATATTTAGATAATAAAATAGCTGAGGGCCCAGGGATCTTTTTGAAAAACAATAAAGTAGGAGTCAAAACATTCTTCTCAGAATCTAGGAACTTGGTGCAGCCAAACTGAAACCTCACCCCAACACAATACAGAGTGTTACCAAGCAACTAGCACATTCTTGTCTCCTTGAAGTATAAAGATTAGGAGAATGAATACATGTAGATTATAAGCTCAAGAATAACTGAGCTATAGCCTGTGGGTATTATGGTCTCTTTTGAGAATCCCTATATTTTCAAAGTGAATCTTGTGTTTTACATATTGGTACTGAAATCACCTTGTTTCTGTGCAACTCGTGACTCAGGTTTTTCAATTTCTACAAATTTTCTCTCTGGGTTTGGTCTCCCTGAAATCTCTGGTTTTGTTACATATGCTAATATAGTCTGTCTTTATTAAAGATACCACAGGAAATGCATGTCCTCTTTTATAGTTGTTAAAGAAATTCTGCCACATGTTGAAAGGACATTTAAGTAATATCAAGTATTTAATGTAAATCACTTAATACTTCTGAGCCTAGAGTCTACAATTTAGAATAGTTAAGAGGGAAGGAAACTGGAATCAGAGAAACGAGCTTAATTCCTAACTGCCCCCATCTACTGTAAGTGTTACATAGTTAAGTTTCCTTTAAGGCAGCAACTCACTTTTTTTTTTTTTTAACAAAATTCTGTACAGTTATCTCTTGGAACAATGAATATTGCATTCATTGATGCGACACCCGTGATAAAGGATTTTGGCTGTGCTTAGAATATGCGTTTACTTTGAAAAATTTTCTGTTCTCTAGAGAGTTGGAAAGGTTTCTTCAAAATATGTAGCCCTCCATAGTATTTTCATTTTAACCTTGGGTTAAAAAATCAATTTATTCAGGAGTGTATGAAGGTTACAGAGTTAGGAATGCAAGCAAGTGAATTAATCCATTTGGGGAGAATAGTTTTATCTTTTGTTACTTAGTAGCAAGGAAGGTATTATTTTGTTTCATTTTTCTTTATGCATTGTTTCCCTCTTTAGAAGAACTCAAACTGCATTCTAAATGCCAACTCATTAATCTTGCCAGCAACCCCTAGGAAGGTAGGAAGCAATTATCATTATGCTCACTTAACAGATGAGGAAACTGGGCCATGGAGAGGTTAACTGACTTATTAATTATGAAACCAATAACCAAGGAACTCATAGTATCAACAATAAAAGTAATAGCCAAAGACATGATGGCATAACCATCATTACTCAAAAGAGCTAAATGCATTAGTCATTTGGGATAACCCCCATGACCTCAACTGTTTGATCATATTAAGTTTCTAAAACGTTTGCCTTAAACCATTGGGGCAGATACAACTATAGCATGTTCTGTATAGTCTGCTACTTATTCTGAGCTTATCAGTTCAATGGTTTCTAAAATTAAATTATACCGGGGTGACAGTATAGGTTTTTTAGGGCTGAATTGTTTGTGTGGCATGCCTGTAATGATTTGCTGAAAGCTTGACTGAATTTTGCTTCTTAAATGCCAAAAGAACATAAGTAATTTCTGAGTCAAGGGATAGAATGTAAAAAGTTGACAGTTTACTGCATGCACTTAATAAATGGATTTAGAAACATACTATTCATAGATCTTAATTTCTGCAAAACATACATTCTGTTATTTTTATTGAGAATAGTGGTGCTAATGGAATTATAATATATTTACTATAAAGAGATTTATACATTAGTAAAAGTAAATTCTTAACATGGCATCTATAGTTATTTTTCAGATGAAAAGTGTTTTCTGAAATAAATGTTTATTTTCCTCTTAAGTTGATGATAAAATACTTGGGAATTTCCATTTTGCATATTCAGGAAATTGACCTAGAATAGTTTTTGAACATGCAAAGATATTTAAAATTAGTTTTGAATTTATTTTATTTATTTTTAATTTTTATATAATCAACATGCAGCATTGTGTAAGTTTATGGTGAAAATGTAATGATTTGAGAGACTTATGTATTGCAGTATGGTTACCACTATAGCATTAGACAATGTCTCAATGACATCATAATTATCATTTCCTTTTTGTGGTTAGAACAATCAAGATCTATTTTCAAGATATAGCAGCTTGGAAGTTTATAATGCAGTATTGTTGACTATAATCATATGCTTCACATTATATCTCCAGAACTTATTCTTTAAATGACTTTGTATTTTATATGGCGAATTCTTAATTAAGCATGGTAATCACAAAAAAAAAGTTCAATAATTATTTGCACATGGATAGAAATTGAATATGATTTTCATTGTGTACCAGATTTACTATTTAATATATTCTAATGATTTCTACCATTATCCAGAAAGGATTCTTTGACAATATAATAATTGGAAAAATTCATGTGGTACTTTAGTAAGTACAGGGATTATTTCTTAAATATTTGCTCAATCTAAGAGTTGCCCACTTTATTTAGGTGTCACTAACCAACATACAGCTTTTTCACAGTTTATTTAACTTACTTGGAATCAATTTATGCTTAGCAATGATACCCACCTTTCTCCTCAATAAGTTAGAAAAAAAGGTCTCAAATGTTTTCTGTCTCACATGGGAAATATTTTCTCTATGACTATAAAATAATTTAAAGATAAAATATTAATATGAGTATAGTTATATTGGCATCAAATTTTGTGATTAAAATTTTTGATTCACTGATAGAGTGTGCCCCCCTATGTATGCATCAAAAATTCTAGACCAGCAGTCCCCAGCTTTTTTTGACACAAGAGACCAGTTTCACAAAAGACAATTTTTCCATGGATTGGGGTGTCTGGATGGTTTCAGGATGATTCAAGGACATTACATTTACTGTACACTTTATTTCTACTATTATTTTATCAACTCCACAGCAGATCATCACACATTAGATCCCGGAATTTGGGGACCCCTGTTCTAGACCATAGCCCAATAAAGTTAGTCATACTGACTGCTTTATTAGAATCCCCAAAGCACTACTTTAAATCATGGGGCTATCTTTTTATCTACTGTAGTCCTAGAAAATATGGCAAACAGTAGGACTAAATCACATGCATAGCATATGGAAATATGGTCTTGTCTGTGACAGTCATATCACTGATGAATAATAGTCTTGGTTTTCATATCAACTTTTCTTTTACAAGGGATAGAGTCATTATTTTGTCCTATTGGATATACCATCCACTAGGTTATAAACATCTTTAAAATATCCATTCGTGTACATCATTAGTCTCAACCTGTCTGCACATTAGAACATTAGAATCACTTGGGGAGCTTTCAAAGAGCACTTCTCTCCAAGCCAAGTGATTAAAACTTTCTTGAGGCAGGATCCTGGGCATCATTTTTATAACCTCCACTGGTGATTTTAATGTGCAGAAAGAGTTAATTTGATATTTAAATAACCCCTTGTTTATTGGTAATAATAGTTATTAACTGATTGCATCCACTTCTACTTCTTTCATATTACAGTGGGCATTTTTCTCTTCTGCAACTCAGACACTACAAAATATCAGACAAAGGCATGAAATGATAATTCTGCTGACCACATTCTTTCTTCTTTTGGATTATTTACTTGAATTCTGTTTAAAGCACTTTTCAACAAATTTGCTGAGAATAAGTAGTATAATTACATCTTCACTTTTGACACCATTCCTGGAGGCTCTTGATAGGTGTGTGTAAGAACTGTCTTGTAGCAGGATGAAGAAAGTTAGAACTTTCTCCCTACTCAAAGAAATATGGTGGGATAAATCCTGATTTTTGTTTGTGTACCTAAAAAGTTGAGAAAGCAAATGTTTTATAGGAACTGAGCAGTGAATATATTCTCCTTTCCTTTATAAACCTTTATTGCAATTTCTTCTGTCAAGGTGGGGATACAGGGGCAATTAAAGAAGAGACCTATAACAGGGCATACTAGAGTCTTGAAAGGATTGTGTCGATATATGTGACTTTTCTGTTTTCCTAATGGGGAGGAGATTAAGAAGAGATGAAATACTTCACACTGTGTGTGTGCCTGCTAAGTTGCTCTGTTGTGTCTGACTCTTTGTGACACTATGGACTGTAGCCCACCAGGCTCCTCTGTCCATGGGATTCTCCAAGCAAGAATACTGGAGTGGGTTGTCATGCCCTCCCCTAGGGAAACTTCCCAACCTGAACCGTTAGAAATTTGGGCTCATGCAGTTTTCTTGCCTGAGCTTATTGTACAATTCTGTAATATTTGGTGAGCCACTGTCACTCCTTTCCTGGAAAAAAGAATATACCTACATTAATGGATGAGTATAAATTATTACATAATTAAAATTGAAGTCTTCCTTTGTGTCACTCTATAATTCTTCAGTATCCCCCTGCAGATCTAAACTGAACCAAAATGCTTCTCAAACCTGACATTCTGCTCTATCTTGGGGAATGGGAAAACCAGATAGTTTAAATCTTGGCCAAAATCTATTCTTGATAACTTGCTTGCAGGTTACTACCTGGGCAATTACTCTGTGGTTATTCAGAATAAATAGAGACTTCATTTTGAATTTTTTGTTTACTTCGTGTATTCAACTTTGGGGATAATTTAGTTTACTTTGAATTTTTTTCTGCAAGCTTAGAAGAGTGAAACAAAATTTACAAGTTTTGTATGGTTGAAGACCAGCATATCCGAGTAGTCAGTTTAGATTACTGGTTAACACTATTACTGAAATGTTCGTTTCTTCATGTTGATGTATTCTTCATCAAATACTATTTTCTAGAAATCAAAAAAAAAAAAACCTCAACACAGATTTTTGTAGCCATGTTATTTCTCTGCCTCTCCAAAATTATCTTTTTCTCTATTAATGATATCAAGATATTGATTGTGGGTAATGGATCACTGTTAACACTAGTTTAAATGGTAATATTTTGTTTAATATTATATGGTTGGTATTTTTAAAGTGCCTTTGTATTCTTTCAGTGTCTAGTATGGCTTTGAAATTAATTAGTCAAGTTTGAAATATTTAAACCAAGTCTTTATGATGCATTTAATTTATTGGCAGAATAAGGGAGTGATTTTTACCCAAAGAGGTTGTCTCCTTCCCCCATCCTCATCTAACACACAATTTATTGTATGTAAGGCCTGATCCTATGTTTATTACAGGGATTTGCATAAGGCCTACAGAAAACCAACACCATTTTACTATGTTCCCACTGCAAGTAATAAAATGGTGCCTTTGAGGAAAGCAGCTTCATCAGACACTAGTTTGGCATGCCAAGTTAGAGCTATCAATGGTGAAACGGCAGATGTGAAGGCTAGCTGGCATCAGAGCATATGAGTCAAAGACTTTCCTATGGGAAAGAAAGTGCTCCATTACACTTTATCTATACTAAGAAGAGTGGTTCTATCAAGCTGTTTGAAAATTAGAATATGATGGTTTTTATAACCCAAGCTCTGCCAGAGTGAATTCAGTAGTTAAAAAGTAAGTGATAACACCATTCTGGGAATTATAAGTGATTAGAGTTTCAATGTATTTAAACTTGGATTGAGCAGCCACTTTTATTCTAGCTTCTGTGAAATATCTGAGAGACAAAAGTTTAGTCTCTAATTGTTACAGTTTCAATATGTGCCAATGAAACCTTGCAGCACTTGAATGAAAGAAAGAAGTCATGTGTTCCACTGAAGTGTAAAGTTTGAGAAACAATGTTTTAATTGCCTTGGAAAGCAAGTATGTGGAGCTCCTGTTCTTCCAGGATAGCTGTGGTTCTCTCTCCTTTGTCTTCCCTTCTCTGCTCTGTGCGGGGACCACTCTTGCTCTTTGTGAAGTCAGGATGGCAGCTCAAACACTGCCTTGTACCTCATCAATCGTAGGAGAGAGGGCCCCCCAGGGAATGAGAAAACTTGAAAATCAGTTAATATAGTGATGTTGAGCTGACTGGTCAAGTTCTGGGTAATGGATAATAGTTGTCATTGTAAGAGTTTATAGCCACTGGTTAGGCAAAAATTTGAAGTAAATTCAAGACAGACATGTTTTTGGACACACAAAAACTGGGCTGAGATAAATATGAAAAAAACCATCATGTTTTACTTCTTCAAAAATAAAGTGATGATTTCATCTACATACATAGCCAAATACAAGAGTGATTTGAAAGCAAATGTATGAACAGAAAATACAGACTCTCTGTTATGTAAATATTTTTTAGGAAATTATATTTATTGGCATTGGGGCTAAGACCTATTAATCATGCTTCCTTTTTTCATGGGTTTTATTTGGGGGGTATCCAACTTTAAAATATCATAAAAGACATATTATTCTATTCCTCTAAATTGTCTGTTAATTACAGAGTGACAACACTGAAACATCTACTAAATCCAGAATATCTCTGACAGTTAATGTTCTTGATTTTGCATCCACTGTAATGTCTCTTTGGAGAGAAGCTGTTCTTTCCTTGCAAATGGAATTTACACTAATTAGAATATTTGGTCAGCTGAATTTTCTTTTGTTCATTTGCCTTATTCCTTTCCCAAAGTCTGAATAACAGTAATATCACTTTGTTCTTTGATATTAAGAGCTGATTTAGACATCATATGATTGGTAAGCTAGTCCTTTCATTATATCATAAAGTAAAATGAGCTTTACTATTACTGCTGCTGCCAATGGTTATTCCCCTTTGGAAGCAAACATAATGTATGGTTATGAGTCCTTCTGACGCTCAGTGATCTGATACTCAAGCATAATGCATATTCACAAGGAGTAAAGAATTCATAACTCATTCCTAGTTTTTTATATCCTTCTGCCTAACCCACACATAGATTGGAAAAAAGGACAAAATAAACTTCAGAACTTGTTAATAGGCATTGGTAACTGCAAGCTGAATAATAGTGTCCTAAAAATATTGCTTTAAAAATATAACTGGATTAAACATTACTATTAAATGTCTTAGTCTTAACTTATTTTCTTCTGTAATATTAATGATCCTGGCAGTGTCTACAACTGTTTAAATATGTAATGCTTACTGGTGAGCACCCTTATTGGCCTCTAGTATTGAGAGAAATTCTTTAATAGTAATAAATAAAGAACATTTCAGATGAGTGAATGTACATGTATATGTGAAAACATGCTTGAAAGAATGAGTTATTTAGGAATAAAAGATGCCACCTTAATTGGAGTTAAATTACAGATGATTACATAATTTATTTTTCTTATACCCAGTTTCCATATGAAATCTGTTTTGGTAGAAAAATGTTACAGGATTGGCAATAAATTGTACTTTTATATTTCCTGACAGCATTTGAATAATGCTTTTGATTGTTATTAGCCTATTGTATACACCATAGCACTAGTAGAGTATAGTGAAAAGATTTGATTATCTCTAAAAGTAGGTGTTTCATTTATTAAATATTGTAATTACAGCTAATTAGAGGCTACACCATAAATTAGTTTGCTTTGTAGGTCCCTTGACTGTTTTCAGAACACTGTGAGCTTGTGCCTCATTTTAATTTACTACAAAAACAATTAAGTGCAGACCAAAGAATCAGAAAACAGCATTAATAATGTATATAAAGAATTGTTGAATCACTATAATGCATTTTAACATAATGATTAAGTGCATAGTCTAGATTGTGGCATGAAATCCTACATCTGTCTCCCACTTGGGATTATTTAGCCAGTCTCTCCAGGTTTCTGTGTTCTTAGAGGTTAATCTAAGGGTGTAAATTTGGTCTCATAGATTGTTTACATACAGACCTGAACATGTGACAAACTCCCATTATGTACTTACTACAATTCTTATTGTATGGAATTTAATAGTTGAATTGTTAAACTCAGTAGCAGGTGAAACGATTCCCCCCAATAAAAATGCTTGAATTCCTGGAAATATACCCAACTTACCTATTGTTAATGCTAGGATCTGACACTTCATTTCGTTTTTGTTTCATTAATAATTTGATCTTGACTGTAGATTATTTTCAAATAATTATTTAAATATAATCTTCTAGATTATTATTTCAGCTCTTGTACTGCTGAAAAAAATAAAACTAACCATGAATCTAGTTCCATCCATAACTTACATATAGTTTTTTAATTAATGGTTTATATTAATAGTTTAAATAATGGTCTTTTTAATTAACATGTGAGATTTACTTTGAAAAAAAATTCGTGTTTAGAATTAATGCTTATATAGAAGAAAAACTCCCATTTTTAACTGCTCTTCTCTATAAATTTTAGCCATTATATATTTAAGTAAATTTCTTTTTCTCTTATGAAAATAATGCAAATGACTCATAACAATTTTAGGAAAAGAAAGGGAAAATATGCCAAGTCCAACCTCCAAAGACGATTCTTAATATCCTGTCACAATAACCTCCAGCGTTTTTTTCTGTAGATATACTTTGATCTCCTTGGCTTTCTTCTTATTTCAATATTGAAGACTTTTAGCACAAATACAGCTACAGAAATTCTTCTGTTTTTACTGAGCACAGGTAATGGTGCTCTTTTGAGGAATATGCTTTAAAGATTCAGTAGAATAAGGTTAAGAAAATGTTCTTATGATATATATAGAAATAATTTTTCTTGAGGAAGAGTTTGAAACAAATAGTCTTCCGTTAATTTCCAAACCATGCAATTTAGGCATTGCATAATTGTGAAGTATGTTCATATATAAATGCACATATACAGCAGAGAAATCATTTTTAACTTAAATATTTAAGAGATTGGGATGTTCATTTTTAATGTTCATTTCATTAAAATATTATAAATTCAATGCTTTAAGATATTTAAATTTAATAAATTTTTTTAAGAAACCTTAAAGTAACATCAGTAGAGAGATGATATTAAAAGTTATCTGTTTAGGCTTCCTAATATATCTTGTCTTCAAATGAAAGAGGAAAAAAGATATGTAGTAGAAATAGTCATTAACCTTCTTCAGTTAAATTATATTAATAAACATTTAGAGAAATGATCATAGAAACATTTTTCTTTGTCTATTAGCTGTAGTTTTTCCAGCCTTTCCATTTCTATGAATCAGAAAGATCACTTGTTTGCCTGTGCCCCTCTCACAAAGAGTTAACATTGAATGCATTTGGGTTGGACTTTAGTTTCTCATTGACACTAGGCTGCTCAGGACGTGCTAGCAGCAGGGACTCCAGCCAGACTCCAACAGATAATTAGGACTTCACTGGACAAATTCAGAATCCATTTTATCAAAGTGGAATGGAGTGATGGCATAGTTGGCCATGACTAAGAAATGAGCTAGTCAGTCATGTCCGACTCTTTGCAACCCCCTGAATTGCAGCACGCCAGGCCTCCCTGTCCATCACCAACTCTTGGAGTTTACCCAAACCCATGTCCATTGAGTCAGTGATGCCATCCAACCATCTCATCCTCTGTCGTCCCCTTCTCCTCCTGCCCCCAATCCTCCCTAGCATTAGGGTCTTTTCCAATGAGTCAACTCTTCGCACGAGGTGGCCAAAGTATTGGAGTTGCAGCTTCAACATCAGTCCTTCCAATGAACACCCAGGACTGATCTCCTTTTGGACTGGTTGGATCTTCTTGCAGTGCAAGGGACTCTCAAGAGTCTTCTCCAACACCACAGTTCAAAAGCATCAATTCTTCGGCACTCAGCTTTCTTCACCGTCCAACTCTCACATCCGTACATGACCACTGGAAAAACCATAGCCTTGACTAGACTGACCTTTGTTGGCAAAGTAATGTCTCTGCTTTTAAATATGCTGTCTAGGTTGGTCATAACTTTCCTTCCAAGGAGTAAGTGTCTTTTAATTTCATGGCTGCAATCACCATCAGCAGTGATCAGTAATTCCTCTGTATGCAAATGGATTAAATTCTTCCATTAAAAAAAAAAAAAAAGAAATGAGCATGGTTAAATACAACCATTTTTAGGCCTGCCTGGATATTATAACCCTTAGGCATATGTTTTATAAAAGATCTCATAAACAAATTTGTTGGTGACAATTCCGATGATGATGTTGAAGGTGTTGAATCTCTGACATAGATCCCCTTGAAATCCAGGAAAAACACTAGAGCTATTTACATTTGTGAGAAAAAAAATGATAATAATAATTAAATAGAAAAAAAAGAAAAGAAAAACAGCAACTTTCCTTATCAAGAAGCCAAATAAACTAGCCTTAGGTAAAGGGTGATCTTCCAAGGACAGAAAGACTTCATCTGCATTTGAAGGTGTCTGAGAACTAATATTATGCAAACGGAAATCTTCAGATCAATTTATGAAGCCTTAGGTGAGGAAGCAGTTGGTGAGGAAGCATCAAGTCTGCCAGGCTTCACTTTCAGCCCTGCTCTTTGGGGTCGAACCATTGCAAGTTTTGCTTCCCTTTATTTCTACACTGATACAGTAATGTATGCCATTCTTAGTGTAAAACTCTTGTGGTTAGAAGAGCAAAGTTAATTGTATATTGAAAGTAAAAGTGATAGCCAAACCCTACTTACTTTTTTTTTTCCATTGCCAGTAGACCCGCAGTAGCTGCCTTATCCATCCTTATTGTTGTTGTTCAGTCACTAAGTCATTTCCAACTCTGCAACCCATGGACTGCAGCAAGGCAGGCTTCCCTGACTTTCACTGACTCCACCCTAACTCATCCTTATCAGAGTTTTGTTTCTTTCCAAATCTCAGGCCTAATGCATTGCTAATAATATTTCTTGAAAATAAGGATAAAATGCTTTACTATTAGTAGTCATTAGAGAAACCCTTGAGTATTTTTTCTTTGATCCTTTCTTGAATTTAGGAATACTTTTGACAGTATCAGTAGTTTGCTATGAAACTCTTCAAATAAATTTTACTATCTCAGGCTAAGAAATAGGCCTGGATTTTATTATTATGGCTTTTTATAAAATTGCAGGGCTGTTGATCACCTGAAATGTGGCTAGTGGAACTGAGAAATAAAATTTTTAATTTTATTTCATTTAACTGATTTAATTGAAAAAAGAAGCTGAGGCTGTATAAGACATTTTCCCATTAAATACAACATTATATTTTATTTTAAACTTTGTATCATGAATGATGTTGTACTGTACAGCATGTGATTTAGCACCTGTGTAATTTTTATTGCACATTAACACAGCAGTGATACAGTCAGCAGCAATGGAGTGACTCAGTTCAAAATGATTTCTTGTGTGTACTGGTGTAACATTGTAATATACTTGTTTGAATAGTTTATGCAGATTGCATAAATTACACTGACTTATATAATCCATCTGGCATTTAAATTGAAATATGTGCAATTATTTTAAACAAAAAATAATGAAATTATCTTTTTACTTTGAAAAATACATATGGGCAAATTTGAGGCTTCCAAGGTGGTGCAGTGGTAAAGAATCTGCCTGCCAATGCAGGAGACATAAGAGACATGGGTTCAATCTCTGTGTCAGGCAGATACCCTGAAATAGGAAATGGCAAACCCCTGCCATAGTCTTGGCTGGAAAATTCCATGGACAAAGGACCTTTGTGGGCTACAGTCCATGGAGTTACAAAGAGTTGGACATGACTGAGTGACTAACACACACAGTTCAGTTCACTTCAGTCGCTCAGTCGTGTCCGACTCTTTGTGACCCCATGAATCACAGCACACTAGGCCTCCTTGTCCATCACCAACTCCCAGAGTCTACCCAAACCCATGTCCATCGAGTTAGTGATGCCATCCAACCATCTCATCCTCTGTCGTCCCCTTCTCCTCCTGCCCCCAATCCTTCCCAGCATTAGGGTCTTTTCCAATGAGTCAATTCTTCACATGAGGTGGCCAAAGTATTGGAGTTTCAGCTTCAACATCAGTCCTTTCAGTGAACACCCAGGACTGATCTCCTTTAGGATGGACTGGTTGGATCTCCTTGAAGTCCCAGGGACTCTCAAGAGTCTTCTCCAACACCACAGTTCAAAAGCATTGGTTCTTCAGTGCTCAGCTTCCTTCACCGTCCAACTCTCACATCCATACATGACCACTGGAAAAACCATAGCCTTGACTAGATGGACCTTTGTTGGCAAAGTAATGTCTCTCCTTTGAAATATGCTGTCTAGGTTGGTCATAACCTTCCTTCCAAGGAGTAAGCATCTTTTAATGTCATGGCTGCAATCACCATCAGCAGTGATTTTGGAGTCCCAAAAAAATAAAGTCTGACAGTGTTTCCACTGTTTCCCCATCTATTTCCCATGAAGTGATGGGACCAGATGCCATGATCTTAGTTTTTTGAATGTTGAGCTTTAAGCCAACTTTTTCACTCACAAAGAGGACTTAAAAGGAGTTTCAGAATTTCAGAGAATAAGCCATAATCACATAATATTTAAATATTTTCATGTCCACTTATGAAAGCAAAGTCTAAAAAAATCAAATGTTAGAGAAACTCCTGATGGAAGAGAAAGGGTTTCCTTATATAGCCAAAGAAATGGAAAAAGAAAGACAATATTGACAATATGCTGAACAGTCACATTTAAATTTTCTTCATTGGTTCATTCATTCTTCTGTAATCAGTTTTTATACCTTTTAATCATGGAATATTGATCTATTTCCATGAAATATGCCTGTCTGAGATAGATAGATCTAAAAATTCTGACTCAGTTCAATTTTACAATCTGAATATTTTGTAGTAATGACAGCCCAAAGCCTATATCCAGGAGTCTGTTCTTTAATAAGTTAAGAATTCAAAGTACATTGTAGAACTTATTCATGAAGCTCTGTGAAGGCCTTTTGTTAAAGATAAAATTTTCATCTCATATCTTATATTAGAGCCTTTAGACATGCATCAGAGTCTGAATAATTTGTTTTAGTAACCAATTATGTTAAAAAAAAATGGAGAGGTATAAAATTTCTCTATTAGGATCCAATACATAACTATTTCATACAAATTTGATCAATATTTCTCCTGAAGGTAACAAAATGATATAGATAATGAGGGCCCCGTGAATGCTCCAGGGACTCAGATGGAACTTAAAATCACTCTAATAGTTACACTAATAAGATGAACCTGTATAGCTTAACTAAGGATGAGTGCCTCTTTGATTTGAAACCCATTGCTTTTTAGCTCTTCCCAGTCAACTCAGTGCTTAACGAATTAAGCAGTATTGAGCATATGAAACAAGCCTACCTAATCATTTCCTACTTTTTTTGGTTTGTTTAATTTACTCTTCCCTTAGCTCTTGGTAATCACAAATCTAATTTCTATCTCTACAGATTTGCCTGTTCTGAACATTTCATACAAGTTAAATCGTAACATGCAGCCTTTTGTGACTGATTCTATCACTTAGCATAATGTTTTCAAGGTTCATTCATGTTATAGCATGTATCAGTTTGCGATAGTCCCCTCTTCTTCCATATTTTGAAGAGTGTGAGAGGGGTTAATATATTCAGTCTTCTCTTGAGCAACAGAAAAAGACATAAATAGGAACTATAAAAGCAACCAGTAAACAATTAACAAAACGTCAATAAGTACATACATATTAAATGTTACTTTAAATATCTCTTGTAGCAAAAGAAATCTAGAGTGGCTACATTTATATCAGAAAAAAAAAAATAATGCTTAGTTAATATACTCATGGGGCTTCCCCGGTGGCTCAGTGGTAAGGAAGCCACTTGCCGATGAAGGAGACATGGGTTCGATCCCTGGGTGGGGAAGATCCTCTGGAGAAGAAAATGGCAACCCACTCCAGTATTCTTGCCTGGAAAATCCTATGGACAGAGGAGGCTGATGGGCTACAGTCCATGGGGTTACAAAAGAGTTGGACATGACTTAGCAACTAAACAACAACATTATTATACTCAGTGTTAAATGTTTCATTATTTTATCTTAGAAATTATTTGTGTACTCAATAATACCCATTAACTAACTCAGTAATCTTAATCTAAGTTTTAAGTTACCTAATATCTTGGAAATTTTGTCAAACACACTACAGAACACAAAATTATTCGTATACAAAGTTTGAGAGAGTCATGAGTCAATTTATTTTCAAAAGTATATTTTTAATAATGTTAAGCATTTATATAAGAATGAATTTAGTTTATTTGATCTGTAAACCATGAGAGTAACTTCATAAATTTATATTAAATATATTTTTATTGAGAAATCAAACCTAAATCTTATAACAGTGAGTTATGTCCTTGCATATTATATCACATTGACAATTTACATAAAATCATATAACTATATAACTATTTTTCTTTAGATAATTATTAAACCAATCTGATTTGGGTTTTTATTGAAAATGTCCTTTGAATAAACATCTTTTAGAGATTATCACAATTCATGCATTAGATATTCTGTCTATTATTTTCTGAATATTTAAGAATATTCAGTTTTATGTAAGCACTTATTTATTTCTATAAACTCATAGTGCTTTTTTAAGTTTAAGAGATGCTATTTTATACTATCAATACTGTATCAATACCCTCTGAAGGTAGAAGTCATGAACTTTCTTAATTTGAGACACAACAAAGAGTAGTATTGAAATGATTGCTATTGTTTAAAAACTGTTGTAGAGAATATGGTCACCTCAATGGCATAAATAATTATTTCCAAAAATATAATGTAAGTTTTACTCTCTAATAGAATTATTTCTTTTCTTACACCCATAAGATACATTTGGTCTTAGTGCATACACTTAATCCAATACGTAGTCTTTCCAGTTGTAATTTTAATAAACATGTCTCATGTAAGCCCAAGTGAAATGTAAATTAAAGTTATGGTAAATAGCAACAGCAGGGTTTGGACAGTAAATTCTTGGGGTGAGAATGAGAAGAGAGAGACTAGAATTGTAACAGTACCTCTGTTTATAATCTTCTTAGAGCACAAAAAAAGACGCAAAATCACCAGTATAAGTTTATTAAAATGATAAAAATCTGGGCCGTTCCCCCAATTTACTGAATCAGAAACTCTTATCTTTGGATCTAGAAGCTTTCAATTTTAGCAAATAATCCAAGTAATGCTTATGAATTCTTAATTTTAAAACCAGAACTCTTTAATAGTAGACACCTACTTCTAAATACATTTATGCTTATAGTTGCAAATTTAATATCTAAAAGTCCAACATCTTAGGGACCTTTTGTAATGAAAGATGTATATTCAGAAAATTTCTATCTGGAAAAACTTGTTTGTTGACTTTTCTTGGCAATTTAGAATCACTAGGATTTTTCAAATTCTGTAAAACTCAAGTTGTGTCCTAGTTTTTATTTCATTTGATCATGTTTTCCAATTATAACATTATTTGCATTAGATAATACTTTTAAAGAATTAAGAATGTGATAAGACTGAAGTATATAAAATCATTCCCAAGTGGCTTTTAAATCATCAGTTTTACTCAAAGCAAAGTTTTAGAACACCATTCCTTAGGACACAGTGTGAACCAAAAACTTGATTGTGATCAAGTATGAGAAATGCTGCATTGTGTGGCACATCGCAGTGCAGTGTCACAGTAAATGTTGACATATCAAAGGCTCTGAGAAGTTATTTTATTTTATTTACTTATTTATTTTTGGCTGTACTGGATCTTCGTTGCTGTGCACAGACTTAGAGATTTTCTCTAGTTGTGGTGGGCAGGGGGATGGCTACAGTCTAATTGAGGTGCATAGACGTCTCCTTTCAGTGGCTTCTCTTGTTGTGAAGCACTGGCTCTAAGCACATGGGCCCAGTATTTGTAGCACATGGACTTAGTTGCTCTGCCGTATGTGGAATCTTACCAGACCAGGGATCGAACCATGACCCCTGTAGGCAGAGTCTTACCACTGGACCCTCAGAAAAGTCCTCTGAGAAGTCCTGAAATGCCATAGTGCAATCTGTTCCAATACTATTTAACCTAGCTAAGGTATTTAGTCACTTAATATATTAGAGCTTGAAGAAATATACTTTAAGATGCACTAAATTAAATTATATGAATAATTAAGTATTTTTTAAATTAGCCATTAAGATACCATATTTAAATTATACCAAGTCAAATTCTGGAAGTTATATTTAGTAATTGATTCTATACTATAACTTTGATTACTTGTGTCTAGGGAAATTCATCAAATTTGCCTTTTTGTAAAGAATTTTGCATAATAAATGCATTTTAAAAAATATATGTGATACCAAAGAGTATTAAAAAGAGTTAAAACCGACATGCAACATTCTTTATATTTTATTTCAACAAAAGTTTTTTAAGCATAAACAGTATGTTCTAGAAAATGTGCTAGATTCTAAGGATACTGATTAATAAGAGAGTTATATCCTGCCCTCCTGGAGGTTAGTAATTTTGAAGAGAAGATAAATATTAAAGACACAATTAGATACATCAGTTCAGTTCAGTTTCAGTCATTCAGTCATGTCTGACTCTTTGTGACCCCATGGACCGCAACATGCCAGGCTTCCCTGTCCATCACCAACTCCAGAGCTTACCCAAACTCTTGTCCATCAAGTCGGTGATGCAATCCAATCATTTCATCCTGTGTCATCCCCTTCTCCTCTTGCCTTCAATCTTTTCCAGCATCAGGGTCTTTTCAAATGAGTCAGTTCTTTGCATCAAGTGTCCAAAGTATTGGACTTTCAGCTTCAGCATCAGTCCTTTCAATGAACATTCAAGGACTGCTTTCCTTTACAATGGACTGGTTGGAACTCCTTGTAGATCAAGGGCCTCTCAAGAGTCTTCTCCAACACCACTATTCAAAAGCATCAATTCTTCAGTGCTCAGCTTTATTTGGAGTCCAACTATCACATCTATACATGACTACTGGAAAAGCCATAGCTTTGACTAGATGGAACGTTGTTGGCAAATTAATGTCCTGCTTTTTAATATGCTGTATAGGTTGGTCATACCTTTTCTTCCACAGAGGAAGTGTCTTTTAATTTCATGGCTGCAGTCACCATATACAGTGATTTTGGAACCCCAAGAAAATAAAGTCTGTCATTGTTTCCATTGTTTCCCCATCTATTTGCCATGAAGTGATGGGATCGGATGCCATAATCTTAGTTTTGTGAATGTTGAGTTTTAAGCCAACTTTTTCACTCTCCTCTTTCACTTTCATCAAGAGGCTCTCTAGTTCTTTTTTGCTTTCTGCCATAAGGATGATGTCATTTGCATATCTGAGGTTATTGATATTTCTCCTGGCAATCTTGATTCCAGCTTACGCTTCTTCCAGCCTGACATTTCTCATGATGTACCCTGCATATAAGTTAAATAAGCAGGGTGACAATATACTGCCTTGAAATACTCCTTTCCAGATTTGGAACCAGTCTGTTATTCCATGTCCAGTTCTAACTGTTGCTTCTTGACCTGCATACAGATTTCTCAGAAGGCAGGTCAGGTGGTCTGGTATTCCCATCTCTAAGAATTTTCCACAGTTTATTGTGATCCACACAGTCAAAGGCTTTGGCATAGTCAATAAAGCAAAAGTAGATGTTCTACTAAACTCGTTTGCTTTTTCTATGATCCAACGGATGTTGGCGATTTGATCTTTGGCTCCTTTGCTTTTTCTGAATCCAACTTGAACATATGAAAGTTCTCAGTTCATGTACTTTTGAAGCCTGGCATGGAGAATTTTGAACATTACTTTATCTATATATAGAATTTTGAACATTACTTTATAAATAGATAGATAGATATAGATAGATAGATAGATTTAATTAGATATATATTTAATGCTCAAAAAAACATAGCAGGTGCTATAATAGCTGTATCAGTTAAGGTTCTCCAGAGAATGAAAAAAAATATATATGTAGATAATGAAGAAGATGTGTTCGTGCTTCTCTTAAAAAAAATAAGAGAAATAAGAGTGGTTCACAAATGCTCTGTGGAATCTAAATTTGGAATGTACATTAGAAGTTAGAAGATAGGGTGAGAAAAGAAAGGCTAGTAGTCAGTACTCCCCACCAAAAAAAGGTACAGTAAAATAAATTGAGCAGATAAGCAAGAAAGGTGAAAGTTTGTAGTTGTGCAGTAGAATGACTTACTAAAGGAATGGAGGTTGCTGTGGAGGAGTGGAGAATATTTTTCAGAAGACAAGTTAAGTCTTTTACCTGTTTTCTGTATGGCTCTAAAGCTGCTGGTATCATTTCAAGAATTAGAATGTCGTGAAAAGACAACTCTCAGAATGGGAGAAAATAATAGCAAATGAAACAACTGACAAAGGATTAGTTTCCAAAATATACAAGAAGCTCATACAACTCAATGCCAGAGAAACAAACAGTCCAATCAAAAAGTGGGAAAAAGACCTAAACAGACATTTGTCCAAAGAAGACATACAGATGGCTAACAAACACATGAAAAAATGCTCAACATCACTCATCATTAGAGAAATGCAAATCAAAACCACAATGAGATATCACCTCACACCTGTCAGAATGGCCATCATCAAAAAGTCTACAAACAATAAATGCTGGAGAGGGTGTGGAGAAAAGGGAACACTCTTGCACTGTTGGTGGGAACGTAAATTGATTCAGCCACTATGGAAGACGGATATGGAAATTCCTTAAAAAACTGGGCACAAAAACCAACATATGACCCAGAAATCCCACTCCTAGGCATATACCCTGAGAAAACCAAATTGAAAAAGACACATGTATCCCATTGTTCACTGAAGCACCATTTGTGATAGCTAGAACAAGAAAGCAACCTAGATGTCCATCGACAGATGGATGGATAAAGAAGTTATGGTTCAGTTCAGTTCAGCTCAGTCACTCAGTCATGTTCGACTCTTTGCGACCCCATGAACCGCAGCACGCCAGGCCTCCCTGTCCGTCACCAACTCCCGGAGTCCACCCAAACCCATGTCCATTGAGTCGGTGATGCCATGCAGCCATCTCATTTTCTATCGTCCCTTTCTCCTTCTTCCCTCAATCTTTCCCAGCATCGGGGTCTTTTACAATGAGTCAGCTCTTCACATGAGGTGGCCAAAGTATTGGAGTTTCAGCTTCAACATCAGTCCTTCCAATGAACACCCAGGACTGATCTCCTTTAGGATGGACTGGTTGGATCTCCTTGCAGTCCAAGGGACTCTCAAGAGTCTTCTCCAGCACCACAGTTCAAAAGCATCAATTCTTCGGTGCTCAGCTTTCTTTGTATTCCAAATTTCACATCCATACATGACCACTGGAAAAACCATAGCCTTGACTAGACGGACCTTTGTTGGCAAAGTAATGTCTCTGCTTTTTAATATGCAGTCTAGGTTGATCATAACTTTCCTTCCAAGGAGTAAGCGTCTTTTAATTTCATGGCAGCAGTCACATCTGCAGTGGTTTTGGAGCCCAGAAAAATAGTCAGCCTCTGTTTCCACTGTTTCCCCATCTATCTGCCATGAAGTGACAGGACTGGATATTATGATCTTCGTTTTCTGAATGTTGAGCTTTAAGCCAACATTTTCACTCTCCTCTTTCACTTTCATCAAGAGGCTCTTTAGTTCTTCTTCACTTTCTGCCATAAGGGTGGCATCATCTGTACATCTGAGGTTATAGATATTTCTCCCGGCAATCTTGATTCCAGCTTATGCTTCCTCCAGCCCAGTGTTTCTCATGATGTACTCTGCATATAAGTTAAATAAGCAGGGTGACAATATACAGCCTTGACGTGCTCCTTTTCCTATTTGGAACCAGTCTGTTGTTCCATGTCCATTTCTAACTGTTGCTTCCTGACCTTCATACAGGTTTCTCAAGAGGCAGGTCAGGTGGTCTGGTATTCCCATCTCTTTAAGAATTTTCCACAGTTTATTGTGATCCACACAGTCAAAGGCTTTGGTATAGTCAATAAAGCAGAAATAGATGTTTTTCTAGTACTCTCTTTTTTTTTTTTTGATGATCCAGTGGATGTTGACAATTTGATCTCTGGTTCCTCTGCCTTTTCTAAAATCAGCTTGAACATCTGGAAGTTCATGGTTCACATATTGCTGAAGCCTGGCTTGGAGAATTTTGAGCATTACTTTACTAGCATGTGAGATGAGTGCAATTGTGCAGTAGTTTGAGCATTCTTTGGCATTGCCTTTCTTTGGGATTGGAATGAAAACTGACCTTTTCCAGTCCTGTGGCCACTGCTGAGTTTTTGATATTTGCTGGCATATTGAGTGTAGCACTTTCACAACACATCTTTCAAGATTTTAAATAGCTCAACTGGAATTCCATCACCTCCACTAGCTTTGTTCATAGTGATGCTTCCTAAGGCCCACTTGACTTCACATTCCAGGATGTCTGGCTCTAGGTGAGTGATCACACCATCGTGGTTGTCTGGGTCGTAAAGAACTTTTTTGTACAATTCTTCTGTGTATTCTTGCCACCTCCTCTTAATATCTTCTGCTTCTGTTAGGTCCCTACCATTTCTGTCCTTTATTGAGCCCATCTTTTCATGAAATGTTCCCTTGGTATCTCTAATTTTCTTGAAAAGATCTCTAGTCTTTCCAATTCTATTGTTTTCCTCTATTTCTTTGCATTGATCGTTGAGGAAGGCTTTCTTATCTCTCCTTGCTATTCTTTGGAACTCTGCATTCAAATGGGAATATCTTTCCTTTCTCCTTTGCTTTTCGCTTCCCGTCTTTTCATAGCTATTTGTAAGGCCTCCTCAGACAGCCATTTTGCTTGTTTGCATTTCTTTTTCTTGGGGATGGTCTGGATTCCTGTCTCCTGTACAAAGTCATGAACCTCCATCCATAGTTCATCAGGCATTCTGTCTCTCAGGTATAGTCCTTTAAATCTTTTTCTCACTTGTACTGTATACTCATAAGGGATTTGATTTAGGTCATACCTGAATGGTCTAGTGGTTTTCTTCACTTTCTTCCTTTTCAGTCTGAATTTGGCAATAAGGAGTTCATGATCTGATCCACAGTCAGCTCCTGGTCTTGTTTTTGCTGACTATATAGAGCTTCTCCATCTTTGGCTGCAAAGAATATAATCAATCTGATTTTGGTGTTGTCCATCTGGTGAAGTCCATGTGTAGAGTCTTCTGTTATGTTGTTGGAAGAGGGTGTTTGCTAGGACCAGTGCATTCTCTTGTCAGAACTCTATTAGCCTTTGCCCTGCTTCATTCTGTACTCCAAGGCCAAATTTGCCTGTTACTCCAGGTGTTTCTTGACTTCCTACTTTTGCATTCCAGTCCCCTATAATAAAAAGGACATCTTTTTTGGGTGTTAGTTCTAGAAGGTCTTGTAGGTCTTCATAGAACTGTTCAACTTCAGCTTCTTCAGTGTTACTGGTCGAGGCATAGACTTAAATTACCGTGATATTGAATGGTTTGCCTTGGAAACGAACAGAGATCATTCTGTCATTTTTGAGATTGCATCCAAGTACTGCATTTCAAACTCTTTTGTTGACTGTGATGGCTACTCCATTTCTTCTAAGGGATTCCTGCCCACAGTAGTAGATATAATGGTCATCTGAGTTAAATTCACCCATTCCAGTCCATCTTAGTTCACTGATTCCTAAATTGTCATCATTCACTCTTGTCAGTGCACCGCCGCAGCCACCGCACTCAGTGCACAACAGGGTATTACTCAGCCATAAAAAGGAACATATTTGAGTCAGTTATGATGAGATGGATGAACCTAGAACCTATTATACAGAGTGAAGTGAGTCAGAAAGAGAAAGATAAATACTGAATTCTAACACATATATATATACGGAATCTAGAAGAATGGTACTGAAGAACTTATGTACAGGTCAGCAATGGAGAAACAGACAAAGAGAACAGACTTATGGAAATGGGGAGAGGGGAGGAGAGAATGAGATGTATGGAAACAGTAACAAGGAAACTTACACTATCTTACGTTAAAAGGATACCCAATGGGAATTTGCTCTATGGCTCAGGAAACTCAAACAAGAGCTCTGTATCAATCTAGAGGGGTGGGATGGGATGGGAGATGGGAGGGAGGTTCAAAAGGAAGGGGATATATGTATGCCTATGGCTGATTCATGTTAAAATTCGACAGAAAACAGCAAAAATCTGTAAAGCAATTATCTTTCATTAAAAAATAAATAAATAAAATAATGGAGAGCACTGTGTCATAGATGATAGTATCTTAAATGAGTGAAGGAGTTACGAGGCATTAGGTAGAGACTCTAATGAGGAGACAGAGGAATTTATAAAGCCTTAGAGTGTGAAATGGGCTTCCCTGGTGGTTCAGATGATACAGAATCCGTCTGCAATGTGGGGGACCTGGGTTTGATCTCTGGGTTGGGAAGATCCTCTGGAGTAGGGAAAGGCTACCCACTCCAGTATTCTGGCCTGTATAGTTGATGCACTGTATAGTTGATGGCGTCACAATAGTCAGACACAACTGAGCAACTTTCACTTTCATAGTGTGAACTAAATAGGAGAACTTTTTAGATGGTAGATATACTTGAAATGGCTTAGACAGATTTAATCTTCTGGCTTAAATGCATTTGTTGCTTATAGAAGAAAATGATTATAATTCCTTTCTGGATCTAAACATGCTTTTAAAAACCATGACAGCTGCATTCCTGCAGATGAAACATTTTTCTGACTCCCAAGTATTTATATCCTCCAAGGCTTAAATCCATAAGCTTAGTTACCAGTTAGCTTCCTATCTTCATTCAGAGTATGACTTAGATGTCAACATGTTAAGTTTCAAGTTTATAGGGGGCGAGTATCTCTTAATTAGATAACTGATGGTAGATGTATGTACTTGATTACACATTTCCACTCCTAATTATGAAAAGTTTAAGAATAGTATGCCCACATCTCTGCCATGTATTACCAAGATCTTAAAAAAATGGCATGTGTTACAATCAGTTCAGTTCAGTTCAGTCGCTCAGTCGTGTCCGACTCTTCGCAACCCCATGGACCGCAGCATACCAGGCATCCCTGTCCATCACCAACTCCTGGAGTTTACTCAAACACATGTCCATTGAGTCGATGATGCCAAACCATCTCATCCTCTGTCGTCCCCTTCTCCTCCTGCCTCAATCTTTCCCAGCATCAGAGTCTTTTCAAATGACCCTGAATGAATATAGAAGTATATGAATATAGAATTATACATTGCTGTTGAATTGCCCTTTTTTTGACACTCAGATAGTAACCACAGGGTATTTAATTCTGATTGACAGCTGTTGGATACTTACACTCATATTATTTTTTTTTCTCTCTGAATATTGCTCTCTTTAAGCTCATTATGTCTTCAATATCTTTGTGTCATATATTTGAAACAATCTGGAAGTTTCTCACAGAAAGAATATAAAAGATAATCTCCATCCTGGTACTATTACCGATACTTCTAACACTGTATAAACATTATGAAAGAGTAATTGAATTAAACTATGCCAGTTGTGCGTAAATATTTATAATTAGCTCACTTGAATGGAAAGTATGACAATAACATTTACAATCATTTGCTAATGATCAGTTTTTATTTATTAGAAAACTGTATTCATTTCCTACTAGTAAGTGAATGACAATTATTTCACAGCATTAGCTGTTGTTTCTAAATATTTTCTCTCCTCTAGTTTCTTATACTCCTTAATGGTATCACTATGGATATTGCTCAAGTGTTATTTTGTTCCTACTTATATATGTTACAGTAATCATGAGTCACAATATTTATCTCCCATGGTCAATTTTGGTTAACAAATTATATTGTCAATCAATTAGTTGTATCCACTAGTCATGTAAGCAGATATTTGCATAGTGATGCAAACAAACAAATAGGAATACTCTCCTAAATTCAAATAGTTATAATCTTTCAAATTCAACTAATGTGGACAAAGCTTTTCCTGATGGCCACATGGTAGCTATATTGTTTAGAAAAGTGACGTTTAAATTCAAATTTATTCCAGTGATACTGATCTACCACTCTTGAAAAGTTTTTGATATGTTTTATTCTAAATATTGTATCAATTAAGCATCTGGATTGCAAATGTGGTTCTTTGATCAGAGATAGTCAAATAATGAGAGACCTCATCATTAACTATCAATAAAACCCAGCAGAAAGCTCCCACCCCCTCCAATAGTTGTTTCCTTATAAACTGTTCCTTCTATGATCTCCACATTTCTCCCAATTTCTGTTATGCAGAGTTAAAATATCAATAAATTGAGAACTGAAAGTGAGAAATGATTGACTAAGATAATCAGTAGCCAGCACTAAAATAACTGGCATTTTTTGGTAAGACTGTGCTGGAGGAAATATCAAGGAAAGTTTCATTTTTCCTAAAATGATGGTGGGAAGGGGTTACAATAAAGACACACATGTATGGGAACCCACCACATTAAGAATAACCAAATTTCAGTGAGGTCATAAATGCAAGTTGTTTTGTGTTAATATGACTTATTAGTATAACATTCTATAACTTCTTATCATAGTAGAGATAAATAGAAGAGTTTTGTTATATTTTGTTTTCAAATGGGAGAAATATCATGTGTATGTTGATGGAAATAGTTCAGAAAAAGGGAAAGATGATGCAAAAGTGGGAAGAACTTTTGAAATAATAACCTTGAGTAAGCAGAAGGGGATGAGGTCTAGAAAAAATGGAGTGACTTTCTTTACGAGCCAGTAAAGAGTCTGAAGGCAGAATGAATTGATGCAAATACAAGTAGGTGAATAGCAGCAGGTAGACTATACTGAGGTTTTGATTATTAATGTAAAAATGGAATTTGCCCTTGTGGTTGGAAATTTTTCCTCTAAACCTATTCAGCTACATTTAGGCAGCAGAAGCTAAATACAGCTTGGGTTGTGATTTAGCAAAAGATGGATGAAAAAGTAAGAAAGATGAGGGAACTGTGTTCTCTGAATAGAGAGTGATTTTTACAATTGAGCAGAGAACCCAAGCTGGGTAGGAAGGAAAGAGAGGCTATCAAAGGGTAAGATACAGTATGAAAGTGTTAAGACTGAATGATTGTCAGAAAAATTAGAAGTAGCAATCTGAGAGTAGAATTCAGAAATGTGATTGTGGAAGGATTACAGTTTTGGTAATCGCAAAATTTATGTACTCCAATATTTTGGCCACTTGATGCAAAGAGCTGATTCATTTGAAAAGACCCTGATGCTGGGAAAAATTAAAAGCAAAAGAAGAGGGCAGCAGATGATGAGATATTTAGATAGGATCACTGACTCAGTGGATATGAATTTGAGCAAACTCTGGGAGTTAGTGAAGGACAGGAAAGCCTGGCATGCTGCAGTCCATGAGGTTGCAAAGAGTTAGACACAACTTAGCAACTGAACAACAACACCATAGGAGATAGATAGTCTCCAAGTTGCAAGAAAAACACAGTTCAAGAGGACAGGGTTTGGGAATGATCAACTATGAGTGATTAAAAATATCAAGAATTGAAACAAGAAACATATAGGGAGCCTGGCTCTGAACAAGGAATCCAACTCTGAGAAAACTGAAGGTGAGTAAAAGACAGCTCCAAAACAGAGAGGATGAGATAATCTGATGATATGAGGTTTAAAGCACAAAATAACTTATGGAGTAATAAAAGAAAATGAGATGGAAAGAGCAATGATAGGAAAAGAAAGCCTACAGCCCAACTCAGTGACACAAGAACTATTGGGGGAAAGAAAAATCTACTTGTGGAGAGGATGTAGGAGGAGACCATCTTTAGGAGAGAATTAGATGTCTTGTTAAAGCTAGGTGAGTAGAAGATGTGGAGCATGGAGAGGCATTTGCTGAATGCCAGAGGGCTCACTGGAAGACTTGTGAATGTTGGAGTGTAAGAAGCCGTGGGTAAGAAGTAGCTCCATCTTCATCCTTCTTGAAGGTGAGATTTTCCAGGGTTCATATTTGACTGCTGCGGGAAGGGATATGTTTACACTGCAGACAAGGGCTCTACCTAGCTTACTCGTTCTGGTGAAACTGGCTCTTCTTCTAGAATGTGGGCTCCCACTTCACTTTGGTGACAGGAGACCCTAAAATGTATACTTGGTTGTCTAAGTTGTATATTCTGTGTCTCTTACTCCTCTGAATATTTTGCCTTCTCCTCATTCACGTAGTAAATATTCATTGAATTGCTCCAAAGCATCAGAGCCTGTAGTGAGTGCTTAGTCTTTGTCCTGCTGCAGTCAAGAGCAGAGGAGAGACAAACAAGTTACTTCACAAATAATGACCAATTAAAGCTATACCAATTTCCAGAGAGGAAAACTGCATTTGTCAGAAAAGCATATAGCTGGAGATCGGGATTTGTTTTTTGTTGTCAGAGGGGTTTCTTTGAAAAAAATGACATTTAATATTTTTTGAAAGGATTCTGGTGAGGTGGGCAAACATGTCAAGCAGGAGGAAATTATGGAACTGAGGCAGCCCCAAGCTTGGTATTTTTCATGCACTCTGTAAAATTCCCCTGAACTTCCCATTAAATTGCATACACTCTCCTTATGCTTGTAGCTTCTGAGATTGTTGAAAAGAACAAATGTCTTTGAAAGCTTTTAAGGCAACTTCACAAATGATTATTTTCAGCAGAATGAAGAATGTTTTACCATTGTTCACACTTCTGTAACTGTTTTGCTTGAATCTGAAGAAAAGGGAAATTTCTTTCTGAATGAAGTAGTATCTTACAGGCCCCTAAGTAGAACTGGAGATTGCTATATTTCTAAAGTAATTTCTTATCTTAATGGCAGAAGAATTCAAAGAACTGAGAAGAAATATAAGAGCAATAGCAAGACTTACTCAGGTCTTTTAAAAACCATTTGCTCTTTTTCATATAATAGACTCTGTACAGTAAACAATCTTTACACAATAGTAAGTCAGCAATATTTATCTATCCCTTACTCGGTGCTACCAAAAATACACATGTTGCTTTGGTCAGTATAACTTTTTCAAAGATATGATATGTGTGCTTATATAATATCAGGATTTCTGAATTTACCCCATTTGTTTTTCTAAGTGTATAAAAAAGATCTATCATTTCTCTATACAGTTTACTCTTGTTCCTCTGAAATAATTGTAATGCTACCTGGAATTGTTTAAAAGATTTGCCT
The DNA here is from genome assembly GCA_024291935.2 of Okapia johnstoni. Lineage (NCBI taxonomy): Eukaryota > Metazoa > Chordata > Mammalia > Artiodactyla > Giraffidae > Okapia > Okapia johnstoni. Next base: position 50,703,695 of record CM044317.1, read on the forward strand.
TAGTTAAAAGAAAGTAGAAAGAGTACCTTAACAAAATATCATAAATGGGTGGCTTAAACAACAGATATTTACTTCTCACAATTCTGGAGGCTAGGTCTTCAATCAAACTACTGGCCAGTTCAGTTCTAGGTAAGAACTGTCTTCTTGGCTTGCAGATGTCTACCTTCTTTCTATGTCCTAACATAGAAAAGAGAAATAGGGATGGAATTCCAGGCAAGAATACTGGAGTGGGTTGTCATTTCCTACTCCAGGAGATCTTCCTGATCCAGGGATTGAACCCAATCTCTTGCATCTCCTGCCTTGGCAGATGGATTATTTACCACTAGCACCACTTAAAACTAATTACCTCACAAAGACCTTACTTCCAAATACCATCACATTGGGGGTTAACGTTTCAATACATGAATTTTGCAGGAACATATACATTCAGTCCATAACACAGAGCATATAATAAATAAATTAAAATTTTCTTTGAAAAAGTAAAAGACTAGAAGCAGCAAATTCATCATGACCCTCTCATTTTTTAAGGACAGGTAGTTTGGCTTAGTTCCTGGTTGACTGGTTGTCTCTACATCTTCTTGATTCCTTAATCAGGTAGCTTTCTATAAACCATACCCTTTAGGCAATAGCGGCAGCTGCTGCTAAATCACTTCAGTCGTGTCCGACTCTGTGTGACCCCATAGATGGCAGCCTACCAGGCTCCTCCATCCCTGGGATTTTCCAGGCAAGAATACTGGAGTGGGTTGCCATTTCCTTCTCCAGTGCATGAAAGTGAAAAGTGAAAGTGAAGTCTCTCAGTCATGTCTGACTCTTAGCGACCCCATGGACTGCAGCCTACCAGGGTCCTCCGTCCATGGGATTCTCCAGGCAAGAATTCTGGAGTGGATTGCCATTTCCTTCTCCATTAGGCAATAGAATTACACCTTAATCTATCATGCCAAATAGCAAACCAAGCTCCATTTTTCCACTTGGCCTGTAACACTTGTGTTCCATTTACAACATGAGCTGAATTCTCAGCCATCCCTGCCTGATTCCTGATGCAGACTCAACCAGTCTGGTGGAATCAACCAATCCGACCTCTCTACTTTGCTTTATTTTGTTTGTTTCAACTTTATTAATATATCTCTCTTTTCTCAGCATCATGGACTTAGAATTTTGTGTTTATAATATCAACATTGCCAGAAAATCCTGATATATTTCTTAACTTATATTCTTATCTAAGAAAAATACTTTCTATACAACAGACTCACTAACGTTTAACATCTTAGATACCTGTGAAAGACTAGCCCAGACATTCATTTGGAGGTACAGGGATATAGAAGGTTAGAAGATCTTATGGTACATTATCTACATCATCAACATCATTCAGCTCAAAAAACATCAACTGAGCATTTTTAATGTTCAAAGTCTACTAGACACTAATAGTCAATTTAAATAAATAAATGATCCTTGACTTCAAAGTTTTTACAGTGTAGTAGAGGTGTTCAGCCTTTTAGATTAACATACAATGACAGAGGAGAAGTTACTATAATGATAATACACTCAGAATTCTTTAGGAGTTCAAAGAAATGATGATTCATTCTGTCATGGAAAGTCAAGAAAGAAGGGATATGGCAGTAAATTTACAGTGGAGTTATCATTTAAGCAATGCCTTGAATACAAATTTCCAAAAAAGAACAGTGGAGAAGAAAATTCTTCTTCCTCTGGGATGAAATGGAAAGAGAAGAAAAGTAGAGGCTAAAAAGCATTTTGAAATGGAAATGAGAAAATAGCATTCACTTAAATGGTCTTGGTTTTCTTAGGTGAGCATATAAAAGACAGATTTGTATGGTTAGTGAGAATGAGATAGGGATCAAAACTAGGAGGATAGTGGGGTGAATGCTTGGGTGGATGGATGGATGGAAGCAAAGAAATATAGAAAATATGGAAGCAAATATTTATTGAATTCTTAGTTTTCCCCAGGCAGTGTATTTTCACACCCCCAATTTCAAACCAAATTGAAAAGGGAACTGGAATACTAGAATTTGTGATGGAGTTAGGAATACCCATTTATAATTAATTTGTATCATAGTTCAACACAAAGGATTGGTGACTGGTCTGTTTGATCTTTAACCTTGCCTGTTCAGATAACTTGGGCCCACTCTCTTAGGGTGAAAATAAATCTCATGTCATTCTTCTGTGTCTTTCTCTAATGACTCTGTTTTCTAAATGGTTCTCAATGGTTGCCTCTGTCCTTGAGATTCTCCAGGCAAGAATACTGGAGCAGATTGCCATGCCCTCCTCCAGGGGATCTTTCCAACCCAGGGATTGAACCTCTGTCTCGTACATTTCCTACACTGGCATACAGGTTCTTTAGCACTAGTGCCACCCTATAGGTAAAAATGAAATGTGTGGTGTTAAGCTACAACACCATGATGTTTGCATTTATGGTCACTGTACCATATATATAAGATCATGAATGGTAGACTGAATAATCATCCATTTAATCTAAATGTGAAGGAAGGTAAGTTAAAGGGTGGCTTCTCTTTAGTCTCATATAAGTTGTACATGTGATTTAAGGCAGGAAGGAGAAAAGTATGTCTTGGGAAGTGAAACTTGAAAAGGGCAAGAATGGAAATGAAAAAGCCATGACCATTTTCTTATCATTAACTGCTATCATCACCCCTTGTGTTGTGTACAGGAATCAGCTACAGGGATAAAAGGTGCCTAGAATAGACAAAAAGTGCAGACTACATACAGCAAAATGCTCCAAAAGATCCATACGGCACCATTTGCACATACCTGTAAGATGCTGATGACCTTATAAAATGAATGGCATCTCAGCAGTGACATGTAAGAACCTAGAGTCAGCATGAGAACCAGACCCCTAACTCTATGTCTATAAAGATAAATCTATGTTTTTCTTCACTCAGATGCTGGTTTTTGAACAGAGAATGAAAAGGGAAGTTTCCTTGAAAAGAAAAAAAATGCCTCTAAAAGATAGAGTCCAAATACCAAGTTTTCCAAGGATAGTCCCACCTGTTTAAATGAATTTAGTCTTTTAATTGCTTTAGTACACACTCTTCAGTCTCAAAACTGTTCCACTGGACAATTATGGCCATCTTGCAAACAGAAAGCTTGAAATTTTAATTGGTTTAATATATGCAGGATCAGACAGTAAAGAATCTGCGTGCAAAGCAGGAGAACTCTGTTTGATCCCTGGGTTAGGAAGATCCCCTGGAGAAAGGAGGAGTGACCCACTCCAGTATTTTTGCCTGGAGAATTACATGGACAGAGGAGCCTGGCGGGCTAGAGTCCATGGGGTCCCAAATTTGCATCAGTTCAGTTCAGTTGCTCAGTCATGTCCAACTCTTTGCAACTTCATGGGCTGCAGCACATCAGGCTGCTCTGTCCATCACCAACTCTGGAGCTTACTCAAACTCATGTCCATAGAGCCGGTGATGCCATCAAACCAGCTCATCCTTTGTCATCCCCTTCTCTTCCCACCTTCAATCTTTCCCAGCATCAGGGTCTTTTCAAATGGGTAACTTCTTCACACCAGGTGGCCAAAGTATTGGAGTTTCAGCTTCAGCATCAGTCCTTCCAATGAATATTTAGGACTGATTTCCTTTAGGATGGACTCGTTGGATCTCCTTGCTGTCCAAGGGACTCTCAAGAGTCTTCTCCAACACCGCAGTTCAAAAGCATCAATTCTTCAATGCTCAGCTTTATTTATATTCCAACTGACATCCATACATAACTACTGGAAAAACCATAGCTTTGACTAGACGGACCTTGTTGGCAAAGTAATGTCTCTGCTTTTCAATAAGCTATCTAGGTTTGTCATAGCTTTTCTGCCAAGGAGCAAGTGTTTTTTAATCTCATGGCTGCAGTCACCATCTGCAGTGATTTTGGAGCCCAGAAAAATAAAGTCTGTCACTGTTTCCATTGTTTCCCCATCTATTTGCATGAAGTGATGAGACCGGATGCCATGATCTTCGTTTTCTGAATGTTGAGTTAAGCCTACTTTTTCACTCTCCTCTTCCACTTTGATCAAGAGGCTCTTTAGTTCTTCTTTGCTTTCTGCCATAAGTGTGGTTTCATCTGCGTATCTGAGGTTATTGATATCTCTGGGCAGTCTTGATTCCAGCTTGTGCTTCATCCAGTCCACCATTTCTCATGATGTACTCTGCACAGAAGTTAAATAAGCAGGGTGACAATATACAGCCTTGTTGTACTCCTTTCCCGATTTGAAACCAGTCTGTTGTTCCACATCCAGTTCTAACTGTTGCTTCTTAACCTGAATACAGATTTCTCAGGAGGCAGGTCTAGTGGTCTGGTGTTCGCATCTCTTTAAGAATTTTCCACAGTTTGTTGTGATCCACACAGTCAAAGGCTTTGGCATAGTCAATAAATCAGAAGTTGATGTTTTTCTGGAACTCTCTTGCTTTTTCTATGGTCCAACGGATTTTGGCAATTTGATCTCTGATTCCTCTACCCTTTCTAAATCCAGCTTGAACATCTGGAAGTTCAAGATTCATATACTATTGAAGCATTGCTTGGAGAATTTTGAGCATTATTCTGCTAGCGTGTGAGATGAGTGCAATTGTGTGTTCGTTTGAGCCTTCTTTAGCATTGCCTTTCTTTGGGGTTGAAATGAAAACAGATCTTTACCAGTCCTGTGGTCACTGCTGAGTTTTCCAGATTTACTGGCATATTGAGTGCAGCACTTTCACAGCATCATCTTTTAGGATTCGAAAAAGCTCAACTGCAATTCCATCACCTCCACTAGCTTTGTTCATAGTGATGCTTCCTAAGGCCCACTTGACTTCACATCCCAGGATGTCTGGCTCTAGGTGAGTGATCACACATCGTGGTTATCTGTGTCATGAAGATCTTTTTTGTATAGTTCTTCTCTGTATTCTTGCCACCTCATCTTAATATCTTTTTCTTCTGTTAGGTCCATACCATTTCTGTCCTTTATTGTGCCCATGTTTGCATGAAATGTTGCATTGGTATCTCTAATTTTCTTGAAGAGATCTCTAGTCTTTTCCATTCTACTATTTTCCTTTATTTCTTTACATTGCTCACTGAGAAAGGCTTTCTCATCTCTCCTTGCTATTCTTTGGAACTCTGCATTCCAGTGGGTATATCTTTCATTTTCTCCTTTACCTTTAGCTTCTCTTCGTTTCTCAGCTATTTGTAAGGCCTCCTCAGGCAACCATTTTGCCTTTTTGCATTTCTTTTTCTTGGAGATGGTCTTGATCACTGCCTCCTGTACAATGTCACAAACCTCTGTCCATATTTCTTCAGGCACTCTATCAGATATAATCCCTTAAATCTACTTTCCTGGAAAATTCCATTGACAGAGGAGCATGGCGGGCTAGAGTCCATGGGGTCCCAAAGTTGCTTAGTCACAACTAAGCAACTAACATTTCCACTTTTATAGCCTTACATGCTCAGTCGCTCAGTTGTGTCAAGTCTGTGACCTCATTGACTGTAGTCCATCAGGCTTCTCTGTCAATGGAATTTCCAGGCAAGAATACTGGAGTGGGTTGTCATTCACTTCTCCTGGGGATCTTCCAGACCCAGGATACAACCCCCGTCTTCTGCATCTCCTTCATTGGCAGGCAGATTCTTTACCACTGAGCCACCTGGGAAGCCCATATACACTAAAGTTATGGTTTTAATCTGAAAAGAGCAAAGTTAATTAGCAGTTGTCTTTTGGTTGGTTTTCATAGGAAACTCAAACTCAGATCAAAATTAACTATAGAAAATCAAGGTTGTTTTTCCACATTACTTTCAATGTTTCAAGCCTCTGCATCAACCTTGGGTAGACAGTTCAGTGTGAACTGCTGCTGTGTCTCTAATTGTCATTTTCTCATCATCTTCTTTTAGCGTATCCATCAAAATTTTCTAGTGCAACTGTAAACCTAGGGTATCTCTCTACTGATTAACACACTTGTGCACTAATATGTGTCTGTCAATGCAATTCAGCATTATTGAATTTCTAATATTACAAGACACTGGCTTAAATTATTACTATCTTGCATATTAACGTAATTGTTGAGTTAATGATCAAAATATTTCGCTTGGTGATAAAGATACTTGAAATCACTCTTTCATTTCAAATAAAGCAGGGCTAAAACAAATTAAGAATTTTTCAACTGATAGTACCCTACATTTTCCTATCAATCTCCAAGAGAATAGGTTGTGTTGAATAATGCCCTCTTAGGAAAGCATAATGATTATTTACCTGCAATTCCTTAAATTAAGTTTGTTGATTTTTTTAAAAAACTTAGGTTTCATATGTCTGAAATCCAAATGTCTGTTTTATTTTCAGAATATCAACTTGAGAATAACCATAGTTTTTAAAAATTCAGAAGGCTTGTTTGTTATATCGCTCATAACATGGCCATCTTTTGTCATTTATTCTGAGTGAAATGAAAGCAAATTAAATATTTTCATAGAACAAAACTGGGATTTTTCAAAGAAAAATCTTATTTGTTCTATGTGTAGTACAGCTACAGGAAAGTAACCTTTCATAAGTTAGATAAAATAGTCAGATTTCAAATGAGTAAAATTACCAAAATTTCTCAAATATTTTTAAATTATTAATTTGACAGGTATTTATATATTGGGGAAAAAACAGAACAGGGATCACAGAGCTTTGGCTCATGTTTAGTTTTAAGTGATAATCTGTTAACTTTAAACTGGAGAGTTTACCTTCCCCAGTAGAAAAGTCATTTGGAAATGTATGAAATGAGATGTACTGTTTGGCTGCATCCTAACACAGAGGACAAGGGGTACTAATTTCCCATTCTTCTGTGCGAGGTAGTGCCTGGCCAGCAAAGAACTATCCCCCACAAAATGTGTCTTTAATAGCTTTCCTCTTGACTGGAACATTGGAACCCATATTCATTTATTTTCTCTGGATCTCAGTGAATCTTAAAGGATACTTCCAGTGTTGAAATATTGCTCAGCAGTTATCTAGAAGTAGTTAAACTGAAACAATTAATCTAGTAGAATCACAGATATCTTTGTGTTTTGTACACATGAAAACACATCAAACACATACACACACATGCATATTTTCACTTTTAACACCATCTGCTCTGTAATGAGATTCGTCAAAGGCAACTCCATTTTGAAATCAATTCAGTGAGAATTAGTTTTGGAAGCAAGAAGATTATTTTGGATTATTTTGGAAGCAGTAAGATTATTTTCCAGAAGCCAATCTATAAATCATACCCAAATAATGAAGTCAAACTACATTTTTAGAAGAGTGGTTTTAAAGCATCTTTTTTTTCTTGATGGAAACAATGTGTTTTTTTCAAATAAAGTAGCATACTCTCTAATGTAGAAAATGTATGAAAGTTGAGGTCTTCAGTGTCCCATAGTTTCCACCTTCTCCATACACTTTCTTCCTCTCCAGAAACATAAGAGATATCTCTATTAAACCCAAGGACTCCTTAGAATATGATGGAAAATATATTCTTGTGAGGTAGAAGTCACCAAACTCAGTGACTAGTCAGATAATAAGCAAGTGAAGTCAATTGTACCAGACCTAGATAATCAGCAGTGGTAGGTTTGAAATGAATTTGAGACTTCCTATTATCCAGTATTTTGTCCTCGAGGACTGCTTTTCTGCTGTATTCCAGATTAGACATTGTTACATCATTAGAAGAAATTTTGTTAATTTATTATAATGAACCATTTATCTGAAAAGCCACCACGCTCTTTAATATTTCAGGTCCAATAGATGATAAAGTTCCTAACTCCTTCCAGCTGTCTAGAGAAGTAATTCCACATCTCTCTTAGTCACATTCTGGCTTTTTGCATCCTCTTTGAATAGAATGTGAAATCTTTCATGAATTTTGGAGTTTGATTGCCTTCTGATATATATGGACATGTTTTGGATCTTATTCTGAGAACATGGATACTAGCTACACTCAAAAAGCAGTCAATAAATGAGACTCATTTCCATTAGCCAAACTCCAGGACTATAATATGCATAATATTCTTATACCTTAAGAAATGAAGCCAAAAGTTATCATTGAATGTCCAAAACTGTGAATGCAAAGTGATAGCCCAGGATGAACTTAAAAGAAAGTTCTTAGACTCAATGAAGAGAGCATCCATTGTAATAGAAGAGTGTAGAAGAAAGGGGGAAAAGAAAATGATAATGAAATAGAATGGAAAATGAAAAGAAAGGCAGTGCTAAGGTACACATATGTTAGGATCTTAATTTATATCAAAGTGTATGGTGTATGTAGTATTTTTGCCTCCATTATATAATTACATCTTATACTTTCTGTCCAAAAATTGAAAAGATGTAATATAAACTCTATTGCATATTTTATACTCATGCTGTTGAGAAACATGTGTCTCTCTGATAAGGTTCATGCCATATGCATTTTATACTACGAGGAACTGCATATGAATATGAATTGATGCACTTTTATCTCAATGTCTGGATTTCAATCTTACAAATTAGCAATTAAATTGAACTAAACGTACTTCTGATATGATTTAAATGCCATTTGATTCTTTTTCAGAGCACTCATGAATAGGATCATTTTATTTTAGTGGGATACAATTATGAATTCAAAAAATGAAACCTTGCTTTTTATTTCTCCAATTGACAAAGGACTACAGAACTCAGAATTTATAATAGAGATTTATATTTAAAATATAATTTTAATTTTACTTTCATTATATTTTACTGTATGTGTGAGAGTTACACCTCATACTCAAAATGAGAAGAGTGACTTAACATTTGGTGAATGTATATTGTTTGACTGGATACTTTACCTGAACAAACCACACATTAGTTTTCATATTTTCTCCATTGTTTGAACTTGACAGCTTTCTTTTGTCATCACACTAGCCTTGATAGTCATAAGGAGATATATAAGTCATAAGGAGTCATAAGTGTTTTAAATGATGTCCTGATGAAAATTTTTGAGGTTTATTTGCTTTTTCTATCAGACATGCTTGAGCATATATGCCTGTTTGTTCTCTCTTGTTTAGATTATTGGTAATTCACTTCCCTGTATGAGCTGGTGAGGCTGTGGAAGAGTATTATATCTAGACCTGAATATGATATTCTACCAGACTATTAGCAAAGAATCATTCTGTTACAATTCATGATTGAAACAGTGCCAATGCTTATTGGTTGAATAAATGAATCTGTAAAAAAAAATCTATTACATATACAAAAACATGTAAAAGCCATTTTTAGTTTAAGAACAATAGTATGCTTATTACTACATGAGATGTATATTGTTACTCACTATATACTAATTTTGGGAACCACTTTTATATAAGACATTGTGAAGACAGATGTCTACATTCAGAGTGGCTGTATATTAGGTTTACTCTTTATAATCATAGCAAATGGAATTCTAATGGTGAGGAAACAAAATAAAAACAGATAAGTGGTAATCCTTTATTAATGATTACTCCTCCAGTAATTAATAATAATTCCTCCAAAATAGTCACATAATTTTGACTTAGTAATTTCTATTACATGTAAATTTTAAGTATAATGAAGATGGATCTTTGACAATTTTTAATAGCAAGTTTGGCTTGTATATAAATGTAATGAAAATGTAATTGCTTATTAAATTCCTATTAGGTATTTGTTACTTAATATAAGACATATGGGATTAATTATATCCTAAATCCTATTAATGAATTCATATTAAACACCACTAGCTTCCTGTATTATAGTTATTAGATATATATTCATTATTAGCATAATAAAATGTAAAAGTAATAATATATAGTATATTTAACTGCATAAGAATATTTATAATGATCAAATTATACTTATAGATTTACATTTTAATATATTCATTTTTATAAGTTCTAATCAGTATAAATTTGTAATGTACATTATGTTGTACATATATAGTCAATGTAAATATTTTTTCTGTAATTTCTTATTTTCTGTTTTCTACAGGCTTAATCTGTTGTTTGATTCACTTTCATTTCTATGAAATGGTAGCATTAATTCCTTTTTCTTCAAGAACATATTCTCTTTACACTTTGTTTTTATCAGATCGTAAAACTGCCTTCTTCCTCCTTCAGCTACTGCTTCAAATAGCTGAGTGTTGTGGAAACTGACAATCTCAGAGATTATGCCAGTGTTAGGTCTATGTGTATGTGTGTATGTTTTGTGGATGATTTATAAAACTTGAGCATAATGACACTGTATATATTAATGATATATTGCTTCACACTATTATTACTTGAAAGAGTTAATCATGTGACTAAAAATTGAAGTTTGAGATAATTTATCGTATGAGTATTCTAACATCTGAATCTATAGTATGTAGTATTTCACCAGTGAGATATATGCAATATTATAATAGTTTGTATTAGATGATATGTTTGCAGTTATTTTTAAGTCTAATCTGCACTATGAGAGATTGCAGATTGAGGTTGAAGATTGCCAAAGAGAGTGCAAAGTAATGTAATGACAAACAATTTAGGTGTTGGGGCTCTACTGTCAGTCTGCATCCCAGTTCCACCACATGCTAGTTGTTTGACCTTGAACAAGTTACTTAATGCTCTGTAACTGAGACGTAATAAAAGTACTCACCTCATAGTGTTATAGGACTTCACAGGTGGCACAGTGGTAAAAAAAAATCTTCCTGTAAATGCAGGAGACATAGTTTTAATCTCTGGGTCAGAAAGATCCCCTGAAATAGAAAATGGCAACCCAATTCTAGTATTCCTGCCTGGAAAATCCCATGGACAGAGGAGCCTGGTGGGCTATTGTCCATAGGGTTGCAAAAAGTCACAATTGAACATGCACATGTATAGGGTTACAATGAGTTAATTCTTGTGAGCACCTAGAATATATAGCTAATGCATGTTGCTTTGTTGTTGCTGTTTAGTCTCTAAGTAGTGTCCGACTCATTTGCGACCCCACGGGCCATAGCCTGCCAGGCTCCTCTGTCCATGAGATTTTTCCAGGAAAGAATATTGGAGTGGGTTGCCATTACCTTTTCCAGAGGATCTTCCCGACCAAGGGATCAAACCCATTGGCGGGCAGATTCTTTACCAATGAGCCACCTAAGAACCCCAAATCACATTACAGATACAACCAAATGACTTGAAAAGAATGAATCTTAAACTTCAGTTAAAACCTATGCTAATACGTTGCTGATGATCTGAAGAGAAACTTAACTACCATCTATAAACTGATAATCTGCATGTTAAATATCAATAAAATCAGATACTGAACTGAATAAATGCCATGCATTTTTTAGTCCCAATTTTGAAATCAAAGTACATTGACTTTTTATGTTTTTATAAAAGAACCTTAAGGAGCTTGTTAATTATTTTTGGATGTCCTTGCAAACAGTCCCCTTCTGTTGTACACCTCACACCTCAAAGCTTTTTCTACAAGAATACTTCACAGTGGTTTTGATGTTTTCAGATTCTTGCCTTATCAAAGACATTTATTAATTGAGTCTTTGAGTGTGTTATGTATGTCATGGATTAAGACATGCATGCTTGGATAGAACATCAGATTTTTTAACTCCTCATATCACTTAGGGCATTTTTATTTCATATCACTTCTAGTCAATCCAGATTTTTTAACTCCTCATAGCACCTAGGGCATTTTTATTTCATGTCACTTCTAGTCAATTCATTTGGGAGAAGAAAGCAAATGAATTCTGAGTTAGAAAAATTAGTTAGCTAATAAATTTGGGGTTAGCAATGGCTTTGTTCAAATAAGAAAATTCAATTATCTTAAGTAAGTAACATTTTATTTCATAAGAACTCACAAGCCTTTGTTTATCACTTATCCTACCTGGGAAAAAACTGTTTCACCTGAACCTTAGTTTCCTCAATACATCATGGAGCTTAATAAATTCTACCTTGCAGGATTCTTTATACCTGGGAGTTATAAAACACACTTAATAGAGGGTCAAGCTGCTCATCGATACACAATAAATTTCAGTGTCATTATTTCCTTAGTGGGAGCCATGATTTTTTTTTTAAAGTACTTCTGTTATTTTGGATTATTAGATTCTAGAAGCAGACATTCACTAAAAATATGATTACAACAGACAGGGAATTTAATTCATGACTCCTCTTGAGTCATTAGAGGAAATATGAGATAGATTCAAAGAAATAAGGCATCTTCCAGGAACATTCTCCTAAATATATAGGTATTTATTCTACTCTGTATTTCTTTGTAACAGGAAACTATTACCTTTCTTTTCATTGATTTAATTAATTATAATACAATTAATTAATAATACATTAATTAATTACAATATTTTTACTTGTAAGGAGTCACCAACATTGCCTCTTATTTGTAGGGATGATTTATTTCTGCCACACTGGTAATATTACCTAATGAGTATGTGGCACTAGTGGTAAAGAACTTGCCTGCCAATGCAGGAGACATAGAGATGTGGGATTGATCCCTGGGTTAAGAAGATCCCCTGGAGGAGGGCATGGCAACCCCCTCCAGTATTTTTGCCTGGAGAATGTCATGGGCAGAGGAGCCTGGCAGGCTACTGTCCATGGGGTCACAAAGAATCAGACATGACTGAAGTAACTTAATATGCATTCACTCTATACTGAATATATATGATGATAGGCCCTTTTCATGATATTTTTCATATAATTATTACAACAGGCTCTGATATTGATGCTCTTATTTTCCACATATAAAAGTAAGGAATTTAAAATCTATAAAATTTAAGAACTTGATGAAAATGCAGATATAAACTGTCAAAGCTAAGATTTGAGCTGAGACCATCAGTTCAAACTACTGTATGCTATAATTGTTCATTTTCTAACTCAAATTCCCACTTAATATTTCATTCCTCTGAAAATAATCAATGAATTTGATCATTTGTAACTCGAACAAATGATACTAACCACATTTTAAAGTTTGAATATCTCTGAGAGGAAATGGAAGATTTGTACATACAGACTTAGACAATGATATGAATGTGAGCATGCCATTTCAGATGGCTTTATGAAGGGAAATTGCTTCAAAAGGCTTATCCCAATTTGAGTAAACAACAGCTAAAGAGGGGATTTTTAAGTCTACTCCAAATTTTCAATAAAATCTTAGTATATTATTCAGGAAATAATATTATTTTCTTCAGGCCCAATTTAAGTAAATGACTATTGAAAAATACCCATCATGTAGGGATACATGTTTCACTGAAATTAATTTCTTAATTCTTTTCTAGATCTATCTAGTTTAGGGAATAAATTATAAAATGGAAGGTTTTTGAATATAGTGTTCATTCATTTTAATGGTAAATAATCACACCAAATGCCCTATAGTGAGTAAATAATAAATTAAACAAAAATAATAAGCTCTACATTCAATAAAATGTTTCACTGAAGCTCTTGCAGGTGTGAGATGCATATGCTAAAGTGTAAACCACCATTCTAAAAACTGCTTTTGTTGATGCATGCTAGAATAATATTGCCAAAAATAAGAATTTTGACTGCATTCTTCCTCTCTGTGGAGTCCCACTCTAGCCATTGGTGATAATGAATCTCAGTAGTCAATGTTTGTTGTTAAGATTTTTTTGATGTGGACCATTCTTAAAATCTTTATTGAATTTGTTACTATTGCTTCTGTTCTATGTTTAGCTTCTTTTTGGCCATGAAGCATGTGGTATCTTAGCTCCCCGACCAGGGATCAAACCCACACCCCTTGCACTGGAAGGCTAAGTTTTAACCACTGGACTGCCAGAGAAGTCCTTAGTCAATGATTATTAAAAGGACTCTTTACTGAGTATTTCCCGTGTGCCAGGCACCATGCAGAATGCCTAATGCATAATATATATTCCTTAGTTCTTCATTCTCATTTCATAGATGAAGGAACTAAAGCTTGGAGAAATTTAGTAATTCACCCAACGACAAGCAAATAGTTTGAAGCTAGGGTATCTGACTCTTAAGCCCCAAATCTTATTTACTGTGGTTTCCTAAAGCTTGCTACTCATTGCTTTTTTTATTTTATAAAGAATAAAAATAATGAAAATATTAATCACTTCATGACAATGTTAGAGGACTTTGATATATACCTGCTTTTGAGCCCAGATTTCTATATTAGTGACTAAAATACAATACTCAAAAGGATAATATATTTATTTTATCTACTTAATGGACCAATGGAAAATTCAAGGAAATTCAGAAATATACAGCAAATGTCATCATAATTATTCATGGTGTTCTATTTAATGTCAAATCAATTCTCTGAGAAATAGAAATCTAAAAAATGTTTTTATATTCATAATTATACTTTGGCACTTGGATTAGTGATAATAAAAATAAATTCTGTATGTCTGATTCTGTCATTATTGCTGGAAGTAATTGACAAAGCTCTGTAAACATGGTTTATAACTGAACTTAAAACCTCTATGTTCTCCTCATATTTCTTTAATAATTATATCAATTTGCACTTACAGAATAAGAAATATCAAGTTATATATCATGTATCAGAGAGTCAGACTAGCTTAATCAATATTGTAATCTAATTTCTGGGAGTATTTATGCACATGTTAAAAACCAACTATGTAATTGAAGAAAAAGAGGATACATGTATATACAAACATATAATTTTACATTTATTAATAGAAATTATACTGCCTTTGAATCTGTAGAAATGGTAGAAATTTTTTTGCAATGAAGTCATTTAACGTTGTATTACTGTATATAAGATTCATACATTTGCAATAACTGAAAATTTCTTATTTTTGTGCAGATGTCCATGTAATCAATAATGTGATTTTTTATGTTAACTAAGAAATTAGGAGTCGATTTTTAGAAAAAGAAGTAGATGCAAAGGAGCAGATCAGCTGGTTTCAGAAATCAGCCATAAACAGCTTTTCCACAGAGATTCATGATGTTGTTCCCAAGGAAAGACACAGTTACATGACCTCAGATTAGTCTCTTCCTTATTATTTGATTTTTTTGGATAAATAGATTGCTCTATGTTCTCAAAGTAAAAAGGATGATACATTCTAATATTACTGGAGCATTTGAAATGGCATAGATAAAAGCCTATTTAGGGGGGCGTAAGATCACCATAAGCCTCTTGTCAATTTCCAAAGAATTCATGCATATCAGAAAGGACTCAAAGAAAAATAGCCAAAAGGGAAGATAATGAGCCCATCAAAGCAAATGCTTTATGCATCTCCACTTCAGCATTAATCATATAGTATGTGGGTGAGGGTCAAAGCAGCTGAGGTCAATAGAGAGGATTCTGGTAAAGGCAAAAAGAAAAACCAAGCTAGTGATTTTAGGCAGATTGAAATTTTAAAAGTGCAACATAAAAGGTCACAAAATCAGATTCAGTTTGCAGAAGCACAGTGGGCAAGTTTTAATGACTTCTCAGCAGAGCTTTTTAAGAGAAGTACTCCAGTTTGGACTGTACAGACAAACTAGACGTTTTTATCTACAGGAAAATAAATGGAATATTCTGAAGATTAAATGAAATTATATAAGTTGCTTTACTGAGTGCATTTTGCTACTTTGAATGATTATAGTATCTTTTTTATAAAAAGGATTTAAAATGTATACAGGTTTTATTTAGCACAGATAATTTAGATATCATTTCATATTACAGATATGCAATATGTAGATACGAGTGCATATATATTTTTAGAGATATAAGATACTTTCCATAATTAAATTAAGTATGTTTTATATTTATAAGGGTTTAAAAATACTTCTGTAAATAGTATCCTCAGAGGTCTCTAACTTCCTTTTTGGCAAATTCTGAGAGAGAAACAATTAATTTCTTTCCCTAACCCTATCGACTCCATCAGACAATCCACACTACATTTAAAAACAAGGAGGACAAGGAAAAAGAGGAAGTTGAAGGAAACAGGAACAGAAACACAAATTTTGCTGTTTATAATACAAATAGTTCCTTGTTAATTCTCTTGCTGAGGCATTTTCGATTTTTTCTCAGGATTTCTTTTCAAATATATTTACTATTGTTTAATTCAATTGTTTATTCAAAGCTTATTTGATAAGGTATGTTTCAAGAAAGGGTTCAAGGATTATAAAATATATATGGTCTGTGCTTCACAGCTTTATTAAAGGTAGCTTTAATAAGTGTAGCATAAATTCAGGCATTTTCTGGAATCTAGAATAAAATAGTACCCATGCAAGTAGCTACTTAAAGCTTAATAGATAGCTCTGTACTGAAATTACTTCCACAATTCCTGACCCTTTTCCTTTAGAAATAGAAACATATTTATTTATCTATAGGTAGTTTTCCTTGAAAATAAATGTAATTGAATATATTGATACTGGCATATGTCTGAATCATATTAGCAATAAAATATACAATACATGTATATATATATGATCTTATTCTACTAAGCTAATGTTCCATTCTCTATATTCACATTGCCACTAATTAGTTCACTTAAGCCACCTGGATTATTGTGGTCCCAATTGGACTTTTTGCCCATAATCATTCCCAACCTGTCAGTGATCTCAGGTACAACACCCACTTTTTGAGCTTCCCACATACTAGGACTTAGTAACATTTCTACCCTCAATTATTTGCTTTTGTAGTTTTAACTTTTAATTGGAGGATAACTGCTTTATAATGTTGTGTTGGTTTCTGCTGTTCAAAGTGAATCAGCCATAAGTATATTCTCGTGTTCCAGAATAACAGAAAATCATGACAAAAATGAACTAATGTTTTAAATACATTTTTGTTTTTTTGGAAGATAGAAATCACTCAATATATGTTAAATCTCCACAGTACTCTTGAAAATTACAAGCAGGAAAAGAATTCAAATTTATAGAGGGGAAATTTTACCATAAACATATTTGCCTAAGATTCCTCCCCTAGTAGATGATGAACTAGCAATGAAATCCAGGACTCTTGGTCAAAAATTCTTCATCTTTTTTCATTACAGTTAGGATGAAAATACACCCCAATTTCTCCAAGGAAGTCTAACCTAATATCTAATGTCTTAAATCAATCATTAATTGTGGCTTCTTTCACTCTTAATAGTGTCAATAAATCATAAGATTATCATAACTATTGCTGAGTGAGAAATAAGAAAAAAATCAGAAATAGACTGCTACAGTCGATAGTGTCGCCAAGAGGTCATGACTGAGCAACTAAAACTTTCCCTTTTTTTTTCAGGGTTTGTCATAGATAATTCAGTCGTGTTTAAATAATAGGTAAAACAATAGTCTAGTCTATTTCTGACTAGACTATACCAAAGTTATTTTGCTGTCAATGTTGATCGGATATTAGATTATGACCATTAATTATATAATAATCTATTTTAAATGACATAAAGGGTAGAAAACTTATATAAATACTTTAACTACATTGAGATAGACTATTATCGTTTTCTCTATTATTTAAACACTACTGAATTATCTATGACAAACCCTGAAAAAAGTGAAAGTTTTAGTTGCTCAGTCATGACCTCTTTGTGACACCATCGACTGTAGCCTGCCACTCTCCTCGGTCCATGAAATTCTCCAGGCAAGAATATTGGAGTGGATTGCCATTTCTTTCTCTAGTGGATCTTCCCGACCCAGAGATCCAACTGGGGTCTGCTGCATTGTAGGTGGAGTCTACTTCTGAGCCATCAGTGGCTCTAAATGTTGTCTAAACAATTTTAAGATGTTTCAACATGTGAAAATAGACTCATGATAGATCCAAACCAATCAAGTTTGATATACCAGCCAGCAGATAAAATGGGGAAATTGAGTCACATGCTTTGTAACAGCTGAATTAGACCGAGAGAAATAAGAGAGGTTCTTTCTGATTAAACAGAATTCCAATTCGGTTCGGTCGCTCAGTCGTGTCCGACTCTTTGTGACCCCATGGACTGCAGCACGCCAGGCCTTCCTGTCCATCACCAACTCCCAGACTTTACTCAAACCCACGTCCATTGGGTTGGTGATGCCATCCAACAATCTCATCATCTGTCGTCTCCGTCTCCTCCCGCCTTCAATCTTTCCCAGCATCGGAGTCTTTTTCAATGAGTCAACTCTTCACATCAGGTGGCCAAAGTATTGGAGTTTCAGCTTCAACATCAGTCCTTCCAATGAACACTCAGGACTGATCTCCTTTAGGATGGACTGGTTAGATCTCCTTGCAGTCCAAGGGGCTCTCAAGAGTCTTCTCAAACACCACAGTTCAAAAGCATTGGTTCTTCAGTGCTCAGCTTTCTTCACTTTCCAACTCTCACATCCATACATGACCACTGGAAAAAGCATAGCCTTGACTAGACGGACCTTTGTTGGCAAAGTAATGTCTCTGCTTTTTAATATGCTGTCTAGGTTGTTCATAATTTTCCTTCCAAGGAGTAAGCGTCTTTTTATTCCATGGCTTTAGTCACCATCTGCAGTGATTTTAGAGCCCCCCCAAAATAAATCAGCCACTGTTTCCACTGTTTCCCCATCTATTTGCCATGAAGTGATAGGACTGGATGCCATGATCTTTGTTTTCTGAATATTGAGCTTTAAGCCAACTTTTTCAGTCTCCTCTTTCACTTTCATCAAGAGGCTAAAAGGACATTCGTCTGTGTTCCCTACATAAATTAATAATTGACTACTAAGCTAACTTTTTCTAATTTTCTTTGATCTTATAACTTTAAAACTGATGGTATGAAAACGGTGTTTTTTGATAGATGCTTATTTTGTAATTCACATATTTCTCTTCAGAAATGAACTTTTGACATTAATGATCTTGGCTCTTTTGTCCAGTTTCAAAGATCTATTTTGTTTAGAAAGTTATAATTATTGTTACTCTTTTATAGAAAATAGTGGGCTGCTTTAATGCTGCTCAGCATTGTTTCAAAATAAGTCATTTAGAAACCAATTTCCAAATGTTGAACAATTTGACAGAGGTTGAGGTTTGTTCAAATTTATTCAAGCCCAGTGTATGTGTATAAGATATATGTGAGATTTGAAAGGACTGTGTGTGTGGGTGCACGTGTGTTTGTGGTGTGTGTGTGTAAAGGACACACAATCCTTCCAAAGAACTTAGAGAAAATCGCTCCTGAAAATCTATAATGGAAAGCACAGGGCAAGAATAAAGAATCTATGGATGTGTCTGTTCACGAAATAATTTAAATATTTGTTTTAAAACAAGACATTAACATATCTATTATCCCAATTATTTTGGCTTAAAATTTATACACCTATTTAGATAAGTTCATAATATGTTTCATATAATATATATAATATGTTATTAATACAATGAGATATTTTAAGGAGAATATAAGAGCTATAGTGTCCATGTAACATCACTGAATTAGACTAGAGAAAAATCCATAGTAAGCTATTTAAACAAAATTTTTTCAGCTTTGTTTCCTTCAACTATTATTGGAAATTCTGCTATAATGTCATAATACTCCTTGATTAATTGAGTCCTTGAGTTATTCTAAATTTCTCACTGTACTGAGTCCATTTCTAAAACCTTGTATAATCCTGTTAGTGAGAAGTTTGGCAGTATTCCTCAGAGAACTAGAACAAATAATTTCACAATTTGTATGGAAATACAAAAAACCTCAAATAGCCAAAGCAATCTTGAGAAAGAAGAATGGAACTGGAGAAATCATCCTGCCTGACTTCAGGCTCTACTACAAAGCCACAGTCATCAAGACAGTATGGTACTGGCACAAGGACAGAAATATAGATCAATGGATCAAAATAGAAAGCCCAGAGATAAATCAACGCACCTATGGACACCTTATCTTTGACAAAGGAGGCAAGAATATACAATGGAGAAAAGACAATCTCTTTAACAAGTGGTGCTGGGAAAACTGGTCAACCACTTGTAAAAGAATGAAACTAGAACACTTTCTAACACCGTACACAAAAATAAACTCAAAATGGATTAAAGATCTAAATGTAAGACCAGAAACTATAAAACTCCTAGAAGAAAACATAGGCAAAACACCCTCTGACATAAACCATAGGAGGATCCTCTATGACCCACCTCCCAGAATACTGGAAATAAAAGCAAAAATAAACAAATGGGACCTAATTAAAATTAAAAGCTTTTGCACAACAAAGGAAACTATAAGCAAGGTGAAAAGACAGCCTTTGGAATGGGAGAAAATAATAGCAAATGAAGCGACAGACAAACAATTAATCTCAAAAATTATTTTTTAATCAAAACTACTTTTATCTTATTCTCTGATATTATATTAGATTTTCTGTCAGAAGAGACCATTATAGTTGGAGGTAAAAGCTTGATAACAAAGTGAATAAGGCAAGATGTTTCATATGGTGGCAAATAATCTTTTAAAACTACTATAATCAGGTTTATTTCTTTTCCATTATATTTGATAAGCATGGTCCAGTTGTTCAGTTTTTGATATAGCCAAAAGATGTCAAAAAATTCGGTTTCTACTGAAATCTTTCAGCAGAACAATATTCATATTTGCACAAAGTTACTTTCATTCGCTTGAGATGTTAACTTGACAGAGCTATTTTTCATAATTTCCAATATAAAGTGGAGCCTCATCAGTGACAAGAAAGAGGTTATTATTGCTGAAGATTAGACATTGTAATTTGCATCTGCTTATGCTCTCATCAGAATGTCCTTGCTTCAGAAAGCAGACACAGAGCGATAGACTTCTTTAGCTGGCCTTGTGGTTTGTTTTATCGCTTGGATATGCTCCACTACAGACCTGTGCAGCTTACATTTATTCAGCAAGGCTTGCTCGTGGATTTATTGCATTGGAACACTACTTAGAAACCCAGTTTCCTTCTCCATTGGGCTATTTTGATGAGTATTGCCAGTGGTAGAATTTTCCAATCTTCCAAATACCTTGAATTACTTTAAGCCCTGGATTTAACTCTGATAAAAGCATTACTTTCAGACATATTTGTTGTTCATATTTGAACTCCTTTTAAAAATACCTGGCTTGGAGAATTTTTGAGCATTACTTTGCTAGCGTGTGAGATGAGTGCAATTGTGTGTTAGTTTGAGCATTCTTTGACATTGCCTTTCTTAGGGATTGGAATGAAAACTGACCTTTTCCAGTTCTGTGGCCACTGCTGAGTTTTCAAGATTTGCTGGCAAATTGAGTGCAGCACTTTCACAGCATCATTTTTAGGATTTGAAATAGCTCAACTGGAATTCCATCACCTCCACTAGCTTTGTTCATAGTGATGCTTTCTAAGGCCCACTTGACTTCACATTCCAGGATGTCTGGCTCTAGGTGAGTGATCACACCATTGTGATTATCTGGGTCATGAGGATCTTCTTTGTACAGTTCTTCTGTGTAATCTTGCCACTTCTTCTTAATATCTTTTGCTTCTGCTTCAATTGCATTCATCTCATACACTAGTAAAGAAATGCTCAAAATTCTCCAAGCCAGGCTTCAACAATACATGAACCGTGAACTTCCAGATGTTCAAGCTGGTTTTAGAAAAGGCAGAGGAACCAGAGATCAAATTGCCAACAACTGTTGTATCATCAAAAGAGCAAGAGAGTTCCAGAAAAACATAGATTTCTGCTTTATCAACTATGCCAAAGCCTTTGACTGTGTGGATCACAACAAACTGTGGAAAATTCTGAAAGAGATGTGAACACCAGACCACCTGACCTGCTTCCTGAGAAATCTGTATGCAAGTCAAGAAGAAACAGTTAGAACTGGACATGGAACAACAGACTGGTTCCAAATAGGAAAAGGAGTACGTCAAGGCAGTATATTGTAACCCTGCTTATTTAACTTATGTGCAGAGTACATCAGTAGAAATGCTGGGCTGGATGAAGCACAAGCTGGAATCAAGATTGCCAGGAGAAATATCAATAACCTCAGATGTGCAGATGATGCCACCCTTATGGCAGAAAGTGACGAAGAACTAAAGAGCCTCTCAATGAAAATGAAAGAGGAGAGTGAAAAAGTTGGCTTAAAGCTCAACATTCAGAAAACAAAGATCATGGCATCCAGTCCGATCACTTCATGGCAAATAGATGGGGAAACAGTGGAAACAGTGTCAGACTTTATTTTTTGGGATCCAAAATCACTGCTGATGGTGACTGCATCCATGAAATTAAAAGGCGCTTACTCCTTGGAAAGAAAGTTATGATCAACCTAGACAGCATATTAAAAAGCAGAGACATTACTTGGCCAACAAAGGTCCATCTAGTCAAGGCTATGGTTTTTCCAGTAGTCATGTATAGTTGTGAGATTTGGACAATAAAGAAAGCTGAGCCCAAATAATTGATGCTTTTAAACTGTGGTGTTGGAAAAGACTCTTGAGAGTCCCTTGGACTGCAAGGAGATCCAACCAGTCCATCCTAAGGGAAATCAGTCCTGAATATTCATTGGAAGGACTGATGTTGAAGCTGAAACTCCAACACTTTGGCCACCTTATGTGAAGAGCTGACTCATTTGAAAAGACCCTGATGCTGGGAAAGATTGAAGGCAGGGGAGAAGGAGACGACAGAGGATGAGATGGTTAGATGGCATCACTGACTCAATGGACATGAGTTTGAGTAAAGTCCGGGAGTTGGTGATGGACAGGAAGGCCTGGCGTGCTGCAGTCCATGAGGACTCAAAGAGTCGGACACGGACTGAGCGACTGGACTGAAAAAAATTCCTGGGCTTCCCAGGAGGCTCAGTCATAAAGAATGTGCCTTCCAATATAGGAGCCTAGGGTTGGGAACAAACTCTGGAGGAGGGAATGGCAACCCATTCCAGTATTCTTGCCTGGAGAATCCCATGAATGGAGGAATCTGGCAATCTACAGTCCATGGACTCACAGAGTCCCACACGGCTGAGCAACTGAGTACACACACAACCAAAAAATAACTAAGCAAAGTCATCTGTACTTTCTTTCTCTACTATTTTAAAAAATGTTTGTAATTTGCTAAAATGATTAGTTTCATTCTTTTATCTATGTAAAAAGAAAGAATCTAAAGGGAAACTACAGTAAACAACTAGGGTAAGAAATAGTACAGTTTGGGCTTGTTTCTTTCATTTAGAAGCGTAAGTTGGGTTAATCTCATTCTTCAGCTACACTATTATTAGTCTATGCAGACGCTTTGTTTTAAAAATATTCTTTTAATTTTATTTTGTTACCTTCTCAGTTTCAGTAAGCCCCAAGCCCCTCTTCCTTTTTTTTTCCTCACAACTAGCAGATCTAATATATGTAATGGTTATATTTAACTGTGGGTATAACCTTTAAGAATATATGGTGGTTTTATGTATGTGTTTTATGTGTATCTTTCCATTTTAATATGTTTTAATTTATATTTGAAATTTATCTCTATTACTTTGTTCTTTTCACTCAACATGAGTATTATTTATTTATTTATTTTTTAATTACTTACTGCACTGGTTGGAATCTCCTCTAAAACGCTGATTAAGAGTAGTGCCAACATCACCTCTTTCTTGTTTGTGAACCTAGACAGGAGCATTCAGTCGTCCATTAAGTGATATATTAGCTTCAGTGTTTTATTAAAACTTTTTATCAGGTCGAGGAATTTCTCTGCTAGTTTACAAAAATTTTGTTTTTAAAATTAGGAATAATTTTTTCCAATTTTTTTTTTTTTTGCATCTTTTGAGATGATCACATGTGTAACATGGTGAATGAGATTTTTTTTTTCTAATATGAAAGCAACTTTCTATTCTTGGGATAAACCCTACTTCTTTATGTTTTATCCATTTTGTACATTGTTGGATTATATTTGGTAGAAGTTTCTGAAGAACTTTAGCGCATATATTCATGAGGAATATTGGTCTACAGCTGGATATTATTGTAATGAGGATCTTAGAGAATAAGTTAAGAGTATTACATCTTCGGGCTTCCCTAGTGGTTCAGCGGTAAAGAATCCACCTGCAACGTGGGAGGCCTGGGTTTGGGAAGATCCCCTAGAGGAGGACTTGGCAAGCCACTTCAGTATTCCTGCCTGGAGAATCCCATGGACAGAAGAGCCTGGCGGGCTGCAGTCCAGGAGGTCGCAGAGTCAGGGAAGACTGACTAAGCATCAGCAGCATTTCATCTTCACTTTTTGGAAGACTGTATTTAGAATTGATGTTAGTGCTATCTTTAATGTATGGTAGAAATTACTAGTGAAGTCACTTAGGCATAGAATTTTCTTTGTGGAAAAGTTTTAATGACTAATTTTATTTTTTCATAGATATGGGTTTAGTCAAGTTGTCTATCTTATTTTTAGTAAACTTTGATAGTTTTTGCCTTTCAAGAAATTTGTTCATTTAATCCATATTATTGAACTTATTGGCATAAAGTTGTTTATGAAAGTGTTAGTCATTCAGCTGTGTCTGACTCTTTGCGATCCCATTGACTGTAGCCCATAATATTGCCTAATTATTATTTACTTTTTATATCTATAAAATCTATAGTGGTATCAATGCTGGGAATTTTCTTCATCTCTCTTTTGGTCCTGATCACTCTGGCTTCAAGCTTATAAATTTTATTGACTTTTAAAACGAGCTAGATTTTAATCTCATTGATTTTCTCTGTTTTTTTCTGTTTTCTAGTTCACCAATTTCTTTTCACTGTATTATTTCCTTTCTCTGCTTATTGTTGGTTTCATTGACTCTTTCTAGTTCTTATAGAAAAAAATTGAAGTAATCGATTTATTTTTTCTTTTCTAGTATATACGTGTATATTCCTTTGGCTTCTCATATCTAGGGTTGCTATTGTAAAGACTCATAAATAGTTGTTCCTTTGTATTGATTTGATTTCCTTTTTTGATAGTATTTAAAAGTCTCTATACTGTATAATTAGAAGTAGATTTTAAAAATTTTATCCTGTTTAGCATTCTAAAAGCTCTATTAATCTGACATTGTTTTTATCCTACTAACTAGAATTAAAATTTTTTGTTTCCCTTATTTCCTGCTTCCCTTTTTTAGTTAAACCAACTGTTATCAAAGACTTCTAATCATACAAGCATTCTTTCGTTGTAGTTCTTTATACATTTATTTTGTTCCTTAAATCAATATCACATTATAGTACCTAGTATTTCTAATTTCTTTTTTATATTTGCCTATATTTGGTCAATCTTTCTTTGCTTTGTGCATTTCATCAATTATTTATGTAATTATATTGATATTTTTTGGTTTTCTTATGTGTCTGTTACACTAATTCTCTTCATTTTGCTCTCTCCTTTTCAGTGTGTCTTTAACAGTGTTTTATATTCTCTTTAGTGCAGATATTTTTTCCTGTAATTTTATAATCTTCTGGAAACATTATCTGCCTCAAGTTGTAGTAAGAAACTGAGAGGAGGTAAAAAAGAATAGTGTCTTGCTCACATTGTACAGAGTCTTTTAGGAGGTTAGAGAGAGGTGAGCTGTGCCCTTGGACAAAACTACTGCCTTTGCAATCTGTTGTTATTTGTCCATCAGCCTCTCCTGACCACAGTGGAGCATACCTTGGGAGACTCTTTCTATACCTACATTCAAGGCCTGCTTATTTTTAAGATCCACATTTCAAAGTTGTAACTTCTAATCCCACATGATGAGTGAAGAGATGATTATTAATAGAACCAATTCAGTTCTCAGAGATGAAAGCATTGTCTGTATCTGTTGCACATCTTCATTACACTGCCCTCTGGTGCCAGGTTGTTTTCTCCATCTCACATTATAAAGGCTCAGCTGTCATTATTTCTCCTATTTGGAATCATTGTAGAATATATTATGATATATTCAATATGAAAGAAGAGAAGGGATATATATATATATATATATATATATATATATATATATATATAATATAACATATTTATATATACTTCCTACCCTATGATGATAAACACCACCACCCCATTTTCTCAGATTCAAATTTTCCCCTCCACAACAGAACTCACTTCTTTTTGTGAACCCAAGGGCTTATCATAATTTTAATATTAGTTTATGGCATCAATAATCTCTTTTTAACTTATACGGGAAAGTGCACATTTTCAACAGTTTGTGTTTATCTACTTTTTTGACAAGAACTAACAGATTTTCATGTGTTTTTCTTTTTTTGTTTTTCAAGGATATGGATATGGACATTTATGCATCTTAATTTTACGTATGTACTTATTTTTGGCTACACTGGGTCTGCACTGCTGTGTGGTCTTTTCTCTAGTTGTGGTGAGCAGGGGCTACTCCCTAGTTGTGGTGCATGGGTTTCTCATCGTAGTGGCTTCTCTTGTTGTAGAGCACAAGTTCTAGACCCATGGGCTTCAGTAGTTGTGGTACATGGGCTCAGTAGTTGTGGCTTGTGGGCCCTAGAACACCAGCTCTGTTTTTGTGGTGCATGGGCTCAGTTGCCCCACGACATATAGAATCTTCTTGGGCCAGGGACTGAACCCATGTCCCCTGCACTGGCAGGTGGATTCTTATCTGATGTACCACCAGGGAAGTCCTTCTTTTTCTACATTTTCTTATGACATTTTGATAGTTACATTTGTATTGTCTGAGATAGACAATACAAATATATATATAGCCCATTATATTGTAAGCCATTAACTATATAGTTAATGGCTTATAATTTACTCTAGGACATGACCATATCTATACATACATAATACACACATATAATCGTACTCATATCCACAGTATATAATTATATGAAAGATGTTCATTAAAAGCCAATCTTGAAAGATTAATATATAATCTAAATTGTAATATGTCTCTTTTTGCTATATATTTTGGATGGCATCATTTGTAAATTAGTCATATAATTTTATTTCTTTTGTAATATTTAGACAGAAAAATTCCAGAAGCCAATCTCTGATCTCCAGATCTATGTATAAGTATGTACTGGAACCAGGAATAACCAAAGAGGGTTTACTCAGTCCTATGCATCAGTTAAAGGAATAAATCTCTCCACTGACCCAATCTTTTCAGATAAATAAGCTTTATAATTGATATAATAGAGACTTCCCTGATACATTAATTTTTCTACTGGACCATTGTCTAGAATGATAAAGCATTACATTTAGTTCAGTTAACTATCTTTAAAGCTTCAAATACAGTACATTAAAATGTCTTCTATCTAAATCAATTTAATTCATTTGCCAGGGCTGCCAAAATAAAATACCACAGAATAGGTGACTTAACCAGCAGAAGTTATTTTTTTCACAGTTTTGGAGGCTGAAGTTCTAGCTCAAGATGCCAGTAGGATCTGTTTCTTCTGAGGCCTTTGTTCTTGGCTGCTTTCCCTTTGCATGTTCAGCCAGTGTCACCCTGGGTGTGTGCACTCCTCATGTGTCTTCCTGTGTCCAGATTTCCTCTCCTTATAAGGACAACAGGCAGATTGGGTTAGGGCCCATCTTAATCTAATCATTTTCATTAATCACCTGTTAAAGGCACCTATCTCCAATACAGTCACAATTTGAGGTACTGAGGGTTAGAATTTCAACATATAAATTTTGATGCTACAAAATTAAGCCCATAATACCAAGATTTCTGTGAAGTAAATTTTTTGTGTAATAGTAATATAGAGAAAAAATAGAATCATGTCTTAAGGAATAAAACAAAGCATCTATTTTGGAGAGTAAATTACTGAGCAACTCCATGAAAACACAGAAATCTATCTCCTATTATTCTTTGGTAGAACTAATTAGGAAATTTTAGGATAAAAAATATTTGATTTGGGAACAGATAACAAGGCTTCTAGGCTCAGCATCATTTCTTATTAAACTAATGATCCTTATTAAGCCTCTGAGTCCTCTAAGTCTTGTCATTCTTTCTCATAATATGTTTAGTAGAGCAATGTTTGGAGAGATCAATTGAATTATGTATATGCAAGTTCTACTATAATTGTAAATAATACATTATTGTTTGATATTAAATCATTATTATTATCACTATCATTATTAAAATTATCTTCAGGTTCATACAGCACATTTTTGATAAAAAAGAAACATATGTTCCCTGTGTCATTTTAAATGAAAATAAGTAATATTAATTTTGTTGGAAAAATTTACATAAGTCTTTTCAGTAATTTGAAAATTATACAGTATCTGAATTTGGAGGAAATCAATGAATATTTGTTGAGTCCCTCTTAAGTATAAAATAATACCTTGGGTGCCATGCATGATACAAATGTGAGCAAAACTTATTTCTGGCTTTTAAGACAATTGGTCCTAGTAAAACCTGTATGCTTATTTGAATATGGAATTTTCCTTAAAGGTAAAACTCCATGAAGTGTGGTTACAACCTATGAGGAGGTTTGTAGAAATTCATGACCTTAACTGTTGGAGCAAAGTAGAGTGATCAAAATTATATTTTAAGAAGATAATTGAAAAAGAGTAATTGAAGGGAAATAGACCAATTTAGGAATTCACAGTGTGAATTTGAATGAGAAATAATAAGCTAGTGAAATCAAATAACATTTGAGGGACACATAAAGGAATGGTAAATGACAAAGACATTTAAAAATGGAGTTTGTAATCTACTAAAATATTCTTTTTCCTCCACCTTCACTTTGTGGCTTTATTTATCTACTTTGCATCATCAAAATCTGTATTCTTTCAACCCTCCTATTAGAATCTAAACTGTGTACAGAGGCAGAATTTGTAGCACATATTTTGTTTTTCTTCCAGAAAATAGCATGAGAAAATACACAAAACATTCTTATTATAATTTAAAAGTTGAATTTTATTAAAATATATGGAATGAACAGTTTTGATTCTAGGTGATAGTGCGGAAAGAAAGTAGAAAGAGGTAATACCATATGCATGAACACAAGTTGGGAAAACAAAATTTTCTTGGGGAAAAAGTTTCAGTGGCTCTGAACTGGTTCGAGTTTAAGAGACTGGAATTACAAGTGATTGGCTCTGTTAAATAAATAGGTTCTTTCTTTTTTTGCTTACCAAGAAAGCTTTAGATGAGAAAAGCATGCCATTAATGTATTATTATTCATACTCTTAAAGTTTTCACCAAAGGTAAAGTTTGAATAGGCAATTGCAGAAGTTTAGAGAAATCAAATGTTAGAAGGCAAGGATAGAAATAAAGAAGAAAATGACATCTTAAAATAGATTAGAGAGGTGGAACCTTAAAGTATAATGTTATATAATACAAGAGATAAGAGAGTGAGTGTCAAGAAGACTGGGTAAAGAAAGTGAGAGAGCCAGTGGTGTGTTACTGTACAAATAGGACAAAGTTATTTGAAAGGTTTTGGTCTTCCCTGGTGGCTCAGATGGTAAAGAATCTGCCTGTAATGCAGTAGACCTGGGTTCGATCCCTGGTTTGGGGAGATCCTCTCGAGAAGAGAATGGCTACCCACTCTAGTATTCTTGCCTGGATAATTCCATGGAAAAGGAGCCTGGTGGGCTACAATCCATGGGTCTCAAAGATCTGGACAAGACTGAGCAACCAACACACATTTGAAAGGTAGAGATGGGAAGGACAAGGGAGAGAGAGCATAGTTTTTGAGTCAGGACTTGGAGAAGTATAATAGCTCATGATCAAGCAACAGCATAGATGTGTAATACAGGAAAGCATAGTTCTAATAATACACAAGGTAGGCAAGAGGAATTTGAGGGAACTGACATGAATGGCTTCAGCAAAATTGGAGATAAGGTCATCTGATGCAGAAAACAAGTAAGAATGGGTTTTGATGATTGAAAAGTATATAATCATTATCTATGGCCATAGAAAGAGGTAAACAAAAATGATAACCAGCAAAAATGACTCATGTGAGATCTGTTTGTGGTGTTCAGTTCAGTTCAGTCTCTCAGTCGAGTCCGACTCTTTGCGACCCCATGAATTGCAGCATGCCAGGCCTCTCTGTCCATCACCAACTCCCAGAGTCCACCCAAACCCATGTCCATCGAGCCAGTGATGCCATCCAACCATCTCATCCTCTGTCGTCCCCTTCTCCTACTGCCCTCAATCTTTTCCAGCATCAGGGTCTTTTCAAATGAGTCAGCTCTTCACATGAGGTGGCCAAAATATTGGAGTTTCAGCTTCAACATCAGTCCTTCCAATGAACACCCAGGATTGATCTCCTTTAGGATGGATTGATTGGATCTCCTTGCAGTCCAAGGGACTCTCAAGAGTCTTCTCAAACACCACAGTTCAAAAGCATTAATTCTGCAGCACTCAGATTTCTTCGCCGTCCAACTCTCACATCCATACATGACCACTGGAAAACCATAGCCTTGACTAGACGGACTTTTGTTGGCAAAGTAATGTCTCTGCTTTTTAATATGCTATCTAGGTTGGCCATAACCTTCCTTCCAAGGATTAAGCGTCTTTTAATTTCATGGCTCCAATCACCATCAGCAGTGATCTTGGAGCCCCAAAAAATAAAGTCAGCCACTGTTTCCAGTGTTTCCCCATCTATTTCCCATGAAGTGATGGGACCAGTTGCCATGATCTTAGTTTTTTGAATGTTGAGCTTTAAGCCAACTTTTTCACTCTCCTCTTTCACTTTCATCAGGAAGCTCTTTAGTTCTTCACTTTCTGCCATAAGGGTGGTGTCATCTGCATATCTGAGGTTATTGATATTTCTCCCAGCAATCTTGATTCCAGCTTGTGTTTCTTCCAGCCCAGCATTTCTCATGATGTACTCTGCATATAAGTTAAATAAGCAGGGTGACAATATACAGCCTTGACGTACTCCTTTTCCTATTCGGAACCAGTCTGTTGTTCCATGTCCAGTTCTAACTGTTGCTTCCTGACCTGCATACAGGTTTCTCAAGAGACAGGTCAGATGGTCTGGTATTCCCATCTGTTTCAGAATTTTCCACAGTTTGTTGTGATCCACACTGTCAAAGGCTTTGGCATAGTCAATAAAGCAGAAATAGATGTTTTTCTGGTACTCTCTTGCTTTTTCGATGATCCAGCAGATGTTGGCAATTTGATCTCTGGTTCCTCTGCCTTTTCTAAAACCAGCTTGAACATCTGGAAGTTCACGGTTCACGCACTGCTGAAGCCTGGCTTGGAGAATTTTGAGCATTACTTTACTAGCATGTGAGATGAGTGCAATTTGCGGTAATTTGAGCATTCTTTGGCATTGCCTTTCTTTGGGATTGGAATGAAAACTGACCTTTTCCAGTTCTGTGGCCACTGCTGAGTTTTCCAAATTTGCTGGCATATCGAGTGCAGCACTTTCACAGCATCACCTTTGAGGATTTGAAATAGCTCAACTGGAATTCCATCACCTCCACTAGCTTTGTTCGTAGTGATGCTTTCTGAGGCCCACTTGACTTCACATTCCAGGATGTCTGGTTCTAGGTGAGTGATCACACCATCGTGATTATCTGGGTCGTGAAGATCTTTTTCGTTTGTGGTTTTTGTTTTGTTTGTGGTGACCTATCATTAATAATACACTCTGAGATTTATTACTGGTAGGTTAAATGATAGGTTAAAAATGAGGCCATTAGTTTAGGGGATTGATTTCTAGAAGTAGTGCTGCCTCTAAAACATAAAATACATAGGATATATTAATATTACATGACTTATCAAGGAGATCCAACCAGTCCATCGTAAAGGAGATCAGTCCTGGGTGTTCATTGGTGGGACTGATGTTGAAGCTGAAACTCCAATACTTTGGTCACCTGATGCGAAGAGCTGACTCATTTGAAAAGACCCTGATGCTGAGAGGGATTGAGGGCAAGAGGAGAAGGGGATTACCGAGGATGAGACAGTTGGATGGCATCACCGACTCACTGGACATGGGTTTGGGTTGACTCCGGGAGTTGGTGATGGACAGGGAGGCCTGGCCGGTTCATGGGGTCGCAAAGAGTCATACACAACTGAGCGACTGAACTAAACTGAACTATCTAAGATTTTACTTTTGGCTTTTCCAATTGTAAAATGTTTTCTAAAGATATCTGCTTGCGTGCATTCCAAGTCATGTCCAACTATTTGTGACCCTTATGGATTGTTCACTAGGCTCCTCTGTCTATGGGATTCTCCAGGCAAGAATGCTGGAGTGGGTTTTCCATACTCTCCTCTAGGGGATCTTCTCTATCCAGGGATCAAACTGGAGTCTCTTATGTCTCCTGCATTGACAGGCGGGTTCTTTACCACTACAGATTCTTTCCCACTAGCACCATCTGAGAAGCCCCTCTAAAGGTTCGTTTCTTCTCTAAAAATGATTTTATATTCTGATGAATCCAAGGTAAACTTCTTGTGAATCGTAGTGAATCTTATTAAAAGAGAGTTGTTCCGGATTTTGAAAAAGAACAAATTACTGTTAAAACTATGAATAGTCAAAACTATTACTATCATATTATAACTTTTGAGGAAAAATTTTAGAACAATGCATTATTATGAGATACTGTGTTATACATGATATTTTATATATATTAAGTAGCATATGCATGCATGTGTATATATACATACATATTTATAATGAAATATATCAGAAAAACTAATTTATATTATAAGTTACAGAAGAGTACTTAGATCAAATTATTCAGAAGTAACCTCACTAAGGATTGTTTAAATTAATTGACATAAACTAGTCTAATCATTTATTTTGACAACAAATGTATATCTAAGCATGCATTAATTAGTTTTGTTTTGGATATTTCATGGTATGTAGATGTGTCTTCTATGTTCTCTGAACACACAAAATGAAAAAGAATTAACAGATCCAGTTAATGAAACACTTTTTAACACTTATGTAGTTCAGTATCATGGACTTACTTTTGTCCACCCCTTTGAGCAGTGCCCCACTTTACCTTCATTGTAATGGCTAATCCTGACAGGGCTTTTATAGAAACTCTTAGTGTATTTGGTTTCCACTTGCAGTTGCTTAAGAGATGTGTGCATCTCTAAAAAAAGTAGTTCTATAATCATATACTATTACTGTTCCTAGTTTACTAACACTTAGGTCAATGTGATTTTTTTAAAGATAATGGTACATTTCACTCTCTGGAATGCCTTCCACCAACACCATAGAGAAACTTCTTTTTCACCCATTGGCAGCAGTAAAGGAAAGTTATAGACTGACCAAGCCTTTGAACCGAAGATAATGAGTTTCAGATTAATTACTATGTAAAACATCATATACAGAAATATTCATGTTTTTGATGACTTAAGTTCCTTTACTGCATCAATGACTGTCCTTTTGCCTACACCTATTCCCCCGTCCTTGGCTTCACTTCTCTGAACATTTTCTGCACAATTGTCTGTTTGTTATGTATGGGTTTCGTGGGCAGATTCAGGAACATTGTGTATTATTTTAGGTAGAAAACTGTATCTTTTATGTCAAATACCTAATTAAATACGTATATGCAATCTCCTGAGATAAAATTACTAAAAATAGGAGATTTTGGAAATCATGAAAAGTTAGAGCAAAGCATGCCTGTGTGCTCAGTTATGTCCAACTCTTTGTGACCCTGTAGCCCACAAGGCTCCTCTGTTCATGGGATTTTTCCAAGCAAGAATACTGGAGTAGGTTGCCATTACCTCCTTCAGAGGATCTTCCTGACCCAGGAATCAAACCTGCATTTCGTGCATTGGCAGGTGGATTCTTTACCACTGAGCCGTCTGGGAAGCCCAAAGCAAGACACATGCCTGTGTATTAGGTTACTTAGCTTGAGTGTAGTGAATAACTACAGCTTTATGGCAGCTTAATCAACATCGTTTTTTTTTTTTTAATGGCAACGTTGCTAGGAAAGGCTTTAAAGAAAACTTAATTTTAATTATTTTACTAATAATGCACCTTGTTTGCTAAGAGTAACTAAGCAACACTCTAAAATATTCTATGAGTCATTCTAATGGCATTTTCTTTTGTTCAAAATACACATTCAAACATTTTAGCTTCTCTTTTCCTATAGATGGATTTTAAGAAATGGTTTATGATGTTTGCAGTTGGCTCTTTTGCCTCAATTTTTAAAACAAAATTTTCCTTGACATCATTAAAATGGATATTTCATTAGTAGCATTTGCTCAGGCAAATTAGTTGGCTGGCTATGCTAGCAGTTCTGCTTAGTTTTATGAAATCAAAAAGATGTCATCAGCCAAAATTTAGGACTGGAGTCAGTCAAACTGCCATCTCAAAACTTGTCTTTACCATCTGGTTTGATGCTGTCCTGACATACTATCTTTTTGATGAATGTAACAAAAACTTGCCATCAGCAAAGGCGGCATTCCTCAACATCTGCAGCTTCATTAGAATCAACAACAGGGTTCTGCTGGAGTAGCTGTGACACCTACGTCAGCAAGTGCTCAGTCTGAGTGGACTGGAGAGCAAGCTAATTCTTCCCATGGCAATTGCCCCTTTTGGTGAAGATTCACATTCTTACTCAGATACCTGCATTGTATCCTGAGGTTTCAAACCCCTGTGTCACCCTGGAAATGGATGTGGTTACTTTTCATCTGTAGACATTTATTCTTTAACTTTCCTTACTGTGTGAAGGGCACCAGTTTTCTATGTCAATTGATGCAGTAGATTTTGACCAACCTCTTCAAACTGTTGCCTCTCAACCAGTTTGGAGTATGAGGTATGTTACACACATGGGAATGTGAGATATATCCCACTTAAACCAGGGCAAGAGTGTTGAGAATTCTAGCCAGAATACAGCTCTCTCTTAAATTATCCTTAAAACATCTGTTCTTAATCTCTGTAATTATCTTCTTATATACTCTGCGGATCGATCATCTAATTGCTTCTAGTGTGTGCTTGCTAAGTCGCTTTAGTCATATCTGACTTTTGTAACCCCATGGACTATAGCCCGCCAGACTCCTCTGTCCATGGGATTATCCAGACAAGAATACTGGAGTGGGTTGTCATGACCTCCCCCAGGGTATCTTCCCAACCCAGGGATTGAACTTGTGTCTCTATGTCTCCTGCTTTGCAAGTCTGTTCTTTACTACTGAGCCATCAGGGAAGCCCAATTTCTTCTAGATATGCTATGAATTGGGCTTTCCAGGTGGCTCTAGTGGTAAAGAACCTGCCTGCCAATGCAGGAGACATAAGCGACTCAGGTTCGATCCCTGGGTTGGGAAGATCCCCTGGAGGAGGGCACTGTAACCCACTCCAGTATCCTTGCCTGGTGAATCTCCATGGACAGAGGAGATTGGCGGGCTACAGTCCATAGGGTCACAAAGAGTCAGACATGACCGAAGTGACTGAACACACACATGTGCTATGAAATGCCCTCTGGTTGTATATTTCACATCTTGTGTTTTAAGTCAATTTTTTCTTGGTGTCCAACTGGAATATCCAATTGAACATCATGTTACCCATACAGCTGTTAAAGAGATTATAGGCAGATTTAGTTTTTATATAAATATTTTTCCTCTAAATAGATAAAAATATTTAAAATAAATAAAACAATCTCTAAGAGGACTACATTATGTACAAATCCGGTAGACTGTATCCATGAAATGAATACCATTTAGCAAAGGAAACCCCTGAAGAGATTATCTTTAATATTGTGGTTTGCTAAAAAAAAAAAAATTTTAGAGCTTTCATTTTGGAGTTACTTTTAAAACACAGTCATATACAGCACAAGAAATCCAGCTCCTTTTATAGTTACTTTAAAACTATCCCTGCTTTCAGAACAACAACAACAAGGGTAGTGTACAGCTTACACTTAAACTATGCTTTACTCCAAATATGTTTTCTTCTTTTCCAAAGAAAATTTACTCCAATAGGTGTGATAGTTTAGTTGCTAAGTCATGTCTGACTCACTGGGACCCCATGGACTGTAATTCTCTGTCCGTGGGCTTTCCAGGCAAGAATACTGTAGTGGATTGCCTGGGTCTTCTGCATTGAAGGAGGACCCTACTGGCTGAGGCACCACTGTTAATAATGAAAGTATTTGAAAGGATATAGTATAACATCAGAAGGCAATTCTAGAAAAGTATTTTAAAAATGCATCAAATTTAAAGCAAAGTGACTATTTTGAAGGTGCAAGAGTCATCTGGATGTGTTGATTGGATAATGTTCATTTAATAAGTTATTGATTCATTTTCCATTTATGGAGAACTGTGTGCTTTCTGGACATGGACACAGTCATATAGGAAGTAAAAATAAAGTGACAAATTCATTTTATTGAAAAGACTAATACTCTTTATGAAAAAACATTTTTTTTTAAAATTTTCTAGGCATGATAGAAAGCATGATTGATAAAGAGAGATGGCTAAACAGAAAATACTGAAATAATATTGCACTATATTTTCTAGTATTATTGCTGTTATTAATTTCCCAGCTATTGTTGTATTAGAGAAGTGCTTTTTTTCATAAAATTCTTGAATTGAAAAGTGAGTACCAAATTATCATTACTTATACATATTGAAATTTAACTAGTCCTTCAGTTTTACTTTCCCTGATAGAGATTACGTGGTTAAAAGTATACTGTCCAGAGGGTGAATAATCATACAAATATATTAGAAATAAAAAGTCCATCTACATTATATTTACTGAATTTTAGCTTCTTTCATATCATTTTTATATTATTTATTATGCAATTTTCACTAATGCTATTCATTAGCTTTCAGTTAGGAATTTGCTAATTTATATTATAATAGAATTTTAATGCCTATTAATGAAAGTGAAGTTAATGACCTAAAATTTTACTGTTTAGTCTTTTTAGAGGTCTATTGAAATTCTTAATCACATTCCTTAGGTTTAATATTCTTATTTTGTACCATATTTTCACTACTTGATGTTTCTTTTCTTTAACTAAATCCATCCATATCTAATTTCATGCATTTTTAGTCACAGCTGAGCTCCCATGCCTGTGTATTAAGAAGGCTGAATTATGGTTGTTAGTTTTTAAACTGCCCTTGAAACCTCAATCACATCCAAAATTAATTCAAAATTTTAAAATGTGAGTTTTGTGAGTGTGAATAAGTTTGTGTTTTAAATACTAGCATATACCTTTCTTTATTTGTTTCAACCACAGTGTGGTCAGGGTGGTGTCCCCACATTTAAAGATTAAAGCTCTGTATATAAACAATTCAGAAAATTTTCTTGCTTTTTATGAGTATAGTTAGACTCACATATTTATCCAAGCAATCCATATTGTTCTTTAATTTCATTGGCATTGTCAAGAACAATTCTCCTCTCTAGCTTTTAAAGTGAACTTTTTTCTATCCATTTTGAATGAATCTATTTGTAATAATTTCAAAAATCATTCACATACACTTAAATAGATAACATTTCAAAATAAAGCCTATAAACCATGATAAAGAATTTTATATACTTTGTTAAATGAATTAGAGGAAAGATAGATTTTTAGTTAAAGAGTGGTAGTAGTGTTATTCGCTCAGTCATGTCCACCTCTTTACAACCCAATGGACTGTAGCCCACCAGATTCTTCTGTCCATGAAATTCTCCAGGCAAGAATACTGGAGTGGGTTGCCATTCCCTTCTCCAAGGCATCTTCCCAACCCAGGGACTGAACCCAAGTCTCCTACATTGGCTAGCAGATTCTCTACCCTCTGATCCACCAACTGTAGGGTTTTCAGTTAAATAGTTATTCCTAATTTTAACAAAATTGACTGATTAAATAGGAACACACATACACACACACATGTTATAAATATTTTTTTGTAACTACACTTTTGAAACCTGACTTACTTGAAGTGCTTGTTTATTTTTAATACTATTACTACTTATACTTCAGTAATTCATTCAAAAATGTGGATATTCCTTCTGAAAAAATTTGAAAGTTTCATAGATTACATAGATTATCTGTGATCAAATAAAGTTTAAATTTGGACCTGTTTGGGAAAAAAACCTAGATCACTGGTACAGAAAGTTTGGCATGGTCTACTGTTCTTGAGTGATTGTGTCTATGGAGAAAGACAGATCTGGAATGGAACTCCTATTGCAGAGCCTACTGAACAAAATTAAAACTTAAACATTAGCAAGCAGGAATAAAATGGAATAAGACCTATAGCTACCTAGGTATGGAATGCTAAGTCAGGAACTTATTTTCAAAATAATAGTTCAGTTCCTCAGCCATGTCTGACTTTTGTGATTCCATGAACTGCAGCACACCAGACTTCCCTGTCCATCACCAACTGCTGGAGTCTACCCAAACCCATGTCCATTGAGTCAGTGATGCCATCCAACCATCTCATCCTCTGCTGTTCCCTTCTCCTCCTGCCTTCAATCTTTCCCAACAGCAGGGTCTTTTTCAGTGAGTCAGTTCTTTGCATCAGGTGGCGAAAGTATTGAAGCTTCAGCTTAAGCACCAGGCCTTCCAATGAATATTCAGGACTGATTTCCTTTAGGATTGACTGGTTGGATTTCCTTACAGTCCAAGGGACTCTCAAGAGTCTTCTCCAACACCACAGTTCAAAAGCATCAATTCTTCAGGCTCAGCTTTCTTTATGGGCCAAATCTAACATCCATACATTAGTACTGGAAAAATCACAGCTTTGACTAGATAGACCTTTGTCGGCAAAGTAATGTCTCTGCCTTTTTAATATGCTGTCTAGGTTGGTCATAGTCTTTCTTCCAAGGAGACAAACATCTTTTAATTTCAAGGCTGCAGTCACCATCTTCAGTGATTCTGGAGCCCAAGAAAATAATGTGCCCCACTGTTCCCATTGTTTTCCCATCTATTTTCCATGAAGTGATGGGACTGGATGCCATGATCTTAGTTTTTTGAATGTTGAGTTTTAAGCCAGGTTTTTGGAGGTTACCATAGGCCAAACAACAGGGAGATATCACAGCTCTGCCCATCAACAGAAAATTCGATTAAAGATTTACTGAACATGTCCCCACCCATCATAACAAGACCCACTTTCCCCCATGGTCAGTTTCTCCCAGCAAGAAGCTTTCATAAGCCTCTGAAAACCACAGTCACAGAAAACTAAGGAAACTGATCATATGAATCACAGCCTTGTCTAACTCAATAAAACTATGAGCCTTGCCATGTACAGCCACCCAAGATGGACGGGTCATGGTGGAGAGTTCTGACAAAACGTGGTCCCCTGGAGAAGGCAATGGCAAACCACTTCAGTATTCTGGCCTTGAGAACTCCATGAACAGTATGAAAACACAAAAAAATAATAGGTGGATACCAAATATAAAACTTGGACTAAGGAAAAATAAAATTAATTATCAGTTTTATTGAGACAGTACCTAAAAGTTAACCTCCAAATCTATGTGTTTCTAACTTGAAATGATTATTGCATGCTAGGAATTAATCAGAGATATAGCCACATGTGACCTATTTCTACTTGAAGGTACAGGCAGAAGATTCTAGTAGAGATTTGTATCAAAACAAAGAATTCTTGACAAGAGTAATTTTAATTAATTACAAAAGAATTATGGGTAGAACACATGCAAGTTGTCTCTGCCACTCCCTTTGATAGACAACAGTGTAAAATAACAAAGCATGTAGTTATTGACATTCCTTCCTGGATGAAACCCTGTACTGATTAATGGTGGATACCTACTCATTTTCCTTGTAAAGTGTCCTGGAATTTGTTCAAATTTAGCCTATATCTCCTTAAAATATTCTTTTTGCACCCAGTGGATTTAAGTTTGCTCAAGTGATATAGTGGGAATTGAACAGGTTGCCAACATCTCTCTCTCTCTCTCTCACACACACACACACAGACAAACCCCAAATATTCTTAGCATCCTCTTAAATTTAAGGTTAAATTTAGCTTTATTTAGGAATCACTTAACAGATACCTAGAATCATCATTTTTTTGAATTAACTTCAAAGGCTCTTTCTTCAAAACTCTTCTACTGTATCTTACTATGCATATAATTCTGGGGTTTTTTTCCTTCTTCTTTTGGTATTTCTACTGGATTTTTGTTGTTGCTGTTTTCCATTACATAGACTCATTTGCATAAGTATTTTTTGGTGTTTCCTTTTCAACTTTTGATTGTTTAACCTGTTGGTGTTGGTTTAATTGCTAAGTCATGTCTGACTGTTGTGACCACATGGACTGTAGCCTGCCAGGCTCCTCTGTCCACGGGATTTTGTCTTGCATCTATTTTGCTTCATCCTACAGTACTTATTTTGGAAAGTTTATTTTGGTGTATCTCTAAATCACTGCCTTAAATAATACCAACAACTAATTACAGAAAAGCAATTTCCTCAAAATTGTGTCCACTGTTAAAACTCACAGTGAGTTGCTTTAGTATGCAAGTTGCCAGTCTGCCTTAAATGTTGGGATAGATGTTTAATTATCCTAATCTCACTTTTCTCATTTTTGTGATGGCTATCCCAAAACCTATATCACAGGGACATGAAGAAGATTTAAATAACATTATGTTCTTAAAATGCTTAGCATAGGATTTGCACAATAATAAGTTCTAAGTTGAGTAGTTTTAAGAAAAGCAGCTAAGAAAATACATAACAATATCAATCTGAGCCTTCCTTTAATGGATCCTTACGTTAACAATAATTAGCCCATTATTTAAACTTACCTGCATGGAGATTAGATTTAGTACATTTTCATGATCATTCTGAATATTTATTTCAAATTCTGTAATAACTCCATGTGTAGTTAATACCTTTAGAATTAATAAAAATGTATTCTCTAAATTTAGGGGGGATGCTTCTTCAGCAATACCATATTTTTTTATAATAACCTGGTGTTTCATAACTGACTGCTTACCACTTCATTAGTGCACTCTATTCATTCATTCAAATATATATCAGATGCTTTTCTCTCAGTACCTGTGCTAGGTGTAGAGAGACACTTGACACTGTGACTCAACAGCCATCATGAATAGTACAAAAAGTAACCAAATAATCATTAAATAGAATATACACTTAAAAATTGTGAAGGTTGGCTACAGTGTACTATGGGAACATAGAATGATTTAAAAACCTATTGGCTCAAGTTGATTCTTTTTTATGGCTGAGTAGCTTTCCATTGGAGCTTAGGTGAGTTTCCAGGTTGTGCTAGTGGTAAAGAACCAGCCTGCCAATGCAGGAGATATAACATACACAGATTAAATCCCTGGGTCTAGAAGATTCCCCTGGAGGAAGATGTGGCAACCCACTCCAGTATTCTTACCTAGAGAATCTCATGGACAGAGGAGTCTGGCAGGCGACAGTCCCTGGGGTCACAGAGTCAGACACGACAGAAGCAATTTAGCATGCACACACACAATATTCCTTTACACATTTAAGGCAGTAACTTTTAAAATAATTGTATGTTCTCATAGAACACTGTAGCCAACCTTTGCAATTTTGAGATATGTGTTCTATTTAATGACTATTTCGTTGCTTTTTGTATTCTTCATGACTCTTGTGGAGTGGTGGTGGTTAGTGTATCTCTACACCCAGAACAGGTATTGGAAGGAAGGCACCTAACATATAATTGAAATGACAGATTGGACAGAGGAGCCTGGCAGGCTGTCATCCAGGGGGTCACAAAGAGTCGGATGTGACTGGATGACTAACACACACACATGCGCTCACACACACTCTCTATAAATAGCTGCTAGTATCTACTGTACATCAGGCAGTATTCTAAGTAGAAGGGGATAAAATGATGACGAAAACAAGGCAAAATTTTCCACATTCGTGTAGTATATCTCACAGCAGAAGGAGCTAAGAACTGAACTAATACATCAGTAAAAAATAGGAAATATGTAATTTACTATACAGCATAGTTATTAAGTGCTATGAGAAAAAATAAAGCAGGAGGCACATCTGTGTTATCTTGGAATTGGCATTATAAAAAGAATGAATAAGAGAAGTCTCTGAAAAAGTGATGTTCGAGCAAAGATTGAAAGGAAGTGAAAGTGTGAGGCACACAGATATGCAAGGGAAGTAGAATTAGAGAAAATGGCAAGTTCAAGCATCTGGGTTAGATATGGCTCTTCTAATTAAAAGATACCTCAGGTTAATGATTTATATAATCATTGATGTAATTACCTTATGCATATTAAATTCATGATTATTGTGATTAAGTAGACTTGATTAGCCAATAGATGGAGAAATGATTCAAGTTGTTTCTCTCTCCTCCCTGTGGCCTGACTGATTTTTTTCCCACTATTTAGAACCAAAGAATCCATTTTGTGTATATTTATATATGTGTGTGTGTATATATATATATATATAAAGTTACAGCAATGCAGACATTATATAAACATCATTCTTAAAATATTTTGATGAGGTTTGTATCATCTCCCAGTAAAGTTTAGAAATTCTGGAAAAGGTACTGGCTGAAAGTGAAAATGATGGTTATATTTTTTTAATTTATTTATTTATTTAATTGGAGGCTGATTACTTTACAGTATTGTGGTGGTTTTTGAAATACATCGCCATGAATCAGTCATGGGTGTACACGTGTCACCCCATCCCAAACACCCCCTCCCTCCTCCCTCCCCATCCCATCCCTTTGGGGTGTCCCAGTGCCCTGGCTTTGAGCGCCCTATTTCATGCATTGAACTTGCACTGGTCATCTATTTCACATATGGTTTCAATGCTATTCTCTCAAGTCATCCCACCCTTGCCTTGTCCCACAGAGTCCAAAAGTCTGTTCTTTACATGTGTCTCTTTTGCTGTCTTGCATATAGGGCCATTGTTACCATCTTTCTAAATTCCATATATGCATTAATATGTAGTATTTGTGTTTTTATTTCTGACTTACTTCTCTCTGTATAATAGGCTCCAGTTTCATCCACCTCATTAGAACTGACTCAAATACATTCTTTTTAATAGCTGAGTCCATTGTGTATGTGTACCACAACTTTATTATCCATTCGTCTGCTGATGGACATCTAGGTTGCTTTCATGTTCTAGTTATTATAAACAGTGCTGCAATAAACATTGGGGTACACGTGTCCCTTTCAATTCTGGTTTCTTTGGTGTGCATGTTCAGCAGTGGGATTGCTGGTTCATATGGCAGTTCCAATTTTTTAAGGAATCTCCACAGTTTTCCATAGTGGCTGTACTAGTTTGCATTCCCACCAACAGTGTAAGAGGGTTCCCTTTTTTCCACACCCTCTCCAGCATTTATTGTTTGTAGATTTTTTGATGACAGCCATTCTGAAAAGTGTGAGGTGGGGTACCTCATTGTGGTTTTGATTTGCATTTTGCTGATAAAGAGTGGTGTTGAGCATCTTTTCATGTGTTTGTTAGCCATCTGTATGTCTTCTTTGGAGAAATCTCTGCTTAGTTCTTTGGCCCATTTTTTGATTGGGTCATTTATTTTTCTGGTATTGAGCTGCATGAGCTGCTTGTATATTTTGGAGATTAATACTTTGTCAGTTGTTTCATTTGCTATTATTTTCTCCCATTCTGAAGGATGTCTTTTCATCTTGCTCATAATTTCTTCGTTGTGAAAAATTTTTTAAGTTTAATTAGGTCTCATTTGTTTATTTTTACTTTTATTTCCATTATTCTGGGAGGTGGGTCACAGAGGATCTTGCTGTGATTTATGTCAGAGAGTGTTCTATGTTTTAATCTGGAGTTTCATAGTTTCTGGTCTTACATTTAGATCTTTAATCCATTTTGAGTTGATTTTTGTTTATGATGTTAAAAAGTGTTCTAGTTTCATTCTTTTATAGGTGGTTGACCAGTTTTCCTAGCATCACTTATTAAAGAGATTATCTTTTCTCCATTGTATATTTTTGCCTCCTTTGTCAAAGATAAGGTATCCATAGGTGTGTGGATTTATCTCTGGGCTTTCTATTTTGTTCCATTGATCTATATTTCTGTCTTTCTGCCAGTTCCATACTGTCTTGATGATTGTAGCTTTGTAGTATAGTCTGAAGTCAGGCAGGTTGATTCCTCCAGTTCCATTCTTCTTTCTCAAGATTGCTCTGGCTCTTCGAGGTTTTTTGTGTTTTCATACACATTTTGAAATTATTTGTTTTAGTTCTGTGAAAATTACTGTTGGTAGCTTTATAGGGATTGCACTGAATCTATATATTGCTTTGGGTAGTATATTCATTTTCACTGTATTGATTCTTCCAATCCATGAACATGGTATATTTCTTCACATATTTGTGTCATCATTGATTTCTTTCATAAGTGTTTTATAGTTTTATATATACAGGTATTTTGTTTCTTTAGGTAAATTTATTCCTAAGTATTTTATTATTTTGGTTGCAATGGTGAATGGGACTGTTTCCTTAATTTCTCTGTTTTCTCATTTCTGATCTCATTTCTTTCTTTCTGTCAGTATATGGGAATACATGGGATTTCTGTGTATTAATTTTATATCCTGCAACTTTACTATATTTGTTGATTAACTCTAGTAATTTTCTGATGGAGTCTTTAGGGTTTTCTATGTAGAGGATCATGTCATCTGCACACAGTGAGAGTTTTACTTCTTCATTTCCAATCTGGATTTCTTTTGTTTCTTTTTCTTCTCTGATTGCCGTGGCTAAAACTTCCAAAACTATGTTGAATAGTAGTGGTGGACACCCTTGTCTTGTTCCTGATTTTAGAGCAAATGCTTTCAATTTTTTGCCATTGAGGATAAGGT
Organism: Okapia johnstoni; assembly: GCA_024291935.2. Lineage (NCBI taxonomy): Eukaryota > Metazoa > Chordata > Mammalia > Artiodactyla > Giraffidae > Okapia > Okapia johnstoni. Next base: position 50,748,019 of record CM044317.1, read on the forward strand.
TTGCTGTGGGTTTATCATAGATTGCTTTTATTATGTTGAGGTATGTTCCTTCTATGCCTGCTTTCCAGAGGGTTTTTTTTTTTTTCTCACCATAAACGGTAATTGAATTTTGTTAAAGGCTTTCTCTGCATCTATTGAGATAATCATATGGTTTTTATCTTTCAACTTATTGATGTGATGTATCACATTGATTGATTTGCAAGTATTAAAGAATCCTTGCCTCCCTGGGATAAAGCCCACTTGGTCATATATGTGGTCTGTTGGATTCTATTTGCTAGAATTTTGTTGAGGACTTTTGCGTCTATGTTCATCAGTGATATTGGCCTGTATTATTCTTTTTTTGTGACATCTTGATCTGGTTTTGTTATTAGGGTCATGGTGGCCTCATAGAATGATTTTGGGAGTTTACCTTCCTCTGCAATTTTCTAAAGTGTTTGAGTAGGATAGGTGTTAGCTCTTCTCTAAATTTTTGGTAGAATTCACTTGTGAAGCCATTTTGTCATGGGCTTTTGTTTGTTGGAAGAATTTTGATTACAGTTTCTATTTCCTTGCTTGTGATGGACCTTTTAAGGTTTTCTGTTGTTTCCTGCTTCAGTTTTGGAAGGTTATACTTTTCTAAGAATTTGTCCATTTCTTCCAAGTTGTCCATTTTATTGGCATATAGTTGCTGATAATAGTTTATTAAGATCCTTTGTATTTTTGTGTTGTCTGGTTTGATTTCTCCATTTTCATTTCTAATTTTACTGATTTGATTCTTCTCCCTTTTTTTCTTGATGAGTCTTGCTAATGGTTTGTCTATTTTTTTTCTCAAAGAACCAGCTTTTAGTTTTGTTGATTTTTGCTATAGTCTTCTTTGTTTCTTTGTCACTTATTCCTACTCTGATTTTTATCATTCCTTTCCTTCTACGAATTTTGGTGTTCTTTGTTTATTCTTTCTCTAGTTGCTTTAGATGTAAAGTTAGGTTATTTATTTGATGTTTCTTTTATTTCTTGAGGTAAGCTTGTATTGTTATGAACCTTTCTCTTAGCACTGTTTTTACTGAATTTCGTAGGTTTTGGGTTGTCATGTTTTCATTTTCATTTGTTTCTATGCATATTTTGATTTCCTTTTTGATTTCTTCCATGATCTGTTGGTTATTCATAAGCGTGTTGTTTAGCCTCCATATGTTTGTATTTGTAATAATTTTTTATCCTGTAGTTGACATCTAATCTTGCCTCATTGTGTTCAGAAAAGATGCCTGAAATGATTTCATTTTTTTGGGAATTGCCAAGGCTAGATTTATGGCCCAGGATGTGATCTATCCTGGAGAAGGTTCCATGTGCACTTGAGAAAAAGGTGAAATTCATTGTTTTGGGGTGAAATGCCCTATAGATATCAATTAGGGCCAACTGGTCCATTGTATCTGAAAATGATGGTTCTTTTAAGACTTTCAAATGCTGATGATTTTTTTTCTCACATTTATTTATATTTCAGAGTTTCAATTAGAGAGGAGCTAGAGACCTAGCAAAACTGTAATTAATTTTAATCCTAAAGGAAAGGGAATTATTTCCTCTGACTTCCTGTCATACATCCCCTCATCAATTTAGGTTACACCTCATCTGTCATTTGTCATGGCATTTATCATACCATTTCAAAATTCTTAGTTTACTTTTACAGCATTTATGAGATATTAAGCTTTGCATCCACAGTGCCTGGTATGGTCTTTTTTGCCAAGCTGGTACTCAATAAATATTGAATGAAAGTTCAGTTGAGTGAATGGATAAGCAAGTGAATGTTTCCATGTTCCTATAAATTATTCCAAAGGTAAAGGAATAGATATCAGAATTTAAGAGGTATATGCTGCAGTCCTAGAAGAAAGTTATGTTTCTGCATTGATTGATCACATAAAATTTGCAGTAAGAATAAAATCCTGATATCTTTAGAGAGTTTTATTGCTAATCAAAGTGACTTTATATGTCTTTTCTCATTTATTCCTCCTTAACATTTCTGTGAAATTGTTAAGGAAGTATTTTGTTTGATATGGCCAAGAAATTGTGGTTCAGGGTCTTCCATTGACCGAGTGAAGGTAGTTCCTAGTTTTAATTAAATTTGATCAAATGATAGTAAAATCTATTGCTGGTTGCTATTATTTATAGAGAATAAAATATTTGACCATGAAATTTCAGGATATCTCATTTAAAGAATAAAATGCAATGGCCAGAAGAATCATCAGCGGGAATTCTGAACAGGGTAGAATGAACTATCAAATCCTGACTCATCTTCCTCCAAAGGATAACTGACTTTAACTGTACCAAATCACTTTAAACTTGCTGCCCATCATATTATACTCAGTCATAATTCTCTGTTTTATTCCTCTACTAACTCTCAATAATGGTAAGAAGAGCAATTCTCTCTGTTTCATTGTCTTTCCCTTCAAATAACCTGTTTTAAGAGATTGCAGATGCTTTGAGATAAAACTGCCAGGATTACTCCAAGGACTGACAGGTTTGCTAACCACTAAATGCTTTCAGATCATTGCATTTGCCTCAGATCCACCTTTGATATGAACCACATATGGCTTCAGTCCTGTTTTCCTGAATTAACTCTAATTTCCTAGTGACCAAGGTCAGATGAGTCCAGATAGGGCTCAGCTGTTCTTACCTAGCACATATGTTCCAGTGTTGTTGGTAATTTATTTACTGTAATAAAAAATTAAAATGCAAATCTCAGCCAGATTCTCCTTTACCAAGGTCTCCCTTGATGTAGGCTTTGTCAAATCACATATTAGGAATGACTACATACTGACTTTTTCATAACAATATGAAAAAACGTTATTACAGCATTTTTACCAAATATTTAAGTTAAAATTAGAAATAAAATTGGTAATTTGGATTTATTGAAAAGGAATAATTTGAGTAAGTGCCAATGACACCAAATTTACTTTGGTAAATTTTGAAAATCATCAGAAATTACTGCCTCTTCTTCGAGTACTTCACCATATCCATTCATACATCAGAGTTCAACTAATTCTGCTATACATTATGGTTTAGGAAATAAATTATTGTTTAATGAATGTTTTATATTTTAAAATAAAAATAAATGGGTTCTTAACATAAATGAAGCATATCTTTAAAGTTACTTCAAGAGGTTTTAGGTGCTATGCTACTAGATAAAAGGGCTTCCCTGGTGGCTCTGAGTTTAAAGAATCTGCCTGCAATACAGGAGACCTAGATTCGATCCCTGGATCGGGAAGATCCCCTGGAGAAGGAACTGGCAACCCACTCCAGTATTCTTGTTTGGAGAACCCCATGGACAGAAGAGCCTGGCAGGCTGCAGTCCATGTTGTCTCAAAAAGTTGGACAAAAAGCCCTGAACAACAACTACTTGATAAACTTTTTTAAAGAATCTGAGTTGTAGCCAAAACTTCAAATATTATGTATTAAAAATCATTACAAAATAATACGGGATTTTCTTTGTATTATTGATGCTTTGTGGTCATAATAGTTCAAACAAGATTAATATTAAAGATTTCTTCTCTTATTCATAAAATAAGCTTTCCTGTAGAACACACAGAAGAAGTCAAATTCTTGTTTCCAGAAGTCTCATAAACATTTTCTTACCATTTTTAGGGTATCTGATACGTTTATGGGTCCATGAGCACAAAATGGTTTCTGAATTTTATTTTTTCTGGTTTTGCATTTATTTAAAAAAGAATTGGAATATAATTGGTTTACAATGTTGTGTTAGTTTCTGCTGTACCATGAAATAAATGAGCCATATTCCCTCCCTCTTGAACCTCCTTTCCATCCCTACATTCCACCCCTCAAGGTCGTCACAGAGCACCCAGCTGAGCTCCCTGTGCTTTATTTGAATTTTAATTTGTATTTGACATAGAGCAAAGGGAGTGGGGAGAATAATTCATTTGCATACTAAACAATTTAAGTCGAAGATTTTTTTTTTTAAAGATGGCTTTGAATTTGTAAAATATGTTGTTCACAATAAAAGATCGATGCCAGTGGTACAAGAATAACCCTTACTTGATTGGCTTTCATATCATTTTAGAAGGGATAGAAACAAAATTTCAAAGCACTGGAGAAGGAAATGGCAGCCCGCTCCAATAATCTTGCCTGGAAAATTCCATGGACAGAGGAGCTTGGTGGGCTACAGTTCCTGGTATCACCAAGAGTCAGACACTACTGAGTGACAAAACAACAACAACATTCTTACACTGATATCTTACCAGTTATAAATGTTTCTCTCTAGAATGCTCAGGAAAAATGTTGCCTAAAACCCATTAGTTATTGGAGATCTGCAAAGAGCCAGGTAATTTCAGGTTGCATAGTTTATCTTGAGTTCTGGCAGAAACTAAAATTATATATGCTTTCATTTGGAATCATCATCTATATATTTAAAATCTTTTAAGTATACTGAATGTTATTTTTAAAGCACAACATCTTTTGGCATATGTGAATTTTTTAAAAGTCTTGTATTTCTTATTCTTAACTAGAGCTTTTTTTTAATCCATTTGTTTGCATTTCATAGCCTCTGAAAACTGCTATTGTAAAGAGACAGTGCCTTATGAACTCGTTTTATTGGTTTTATGCTGATATAGCAAAAACCAAGTCAACTTACAAGCCTCAGCATTTTGATAAAATAAACACTGCTAAACATTGACATCCTAAATCTGCCCAGTGTAATATAGAAGGAAAAGTGTCCTTAAAATGGGACACACACACATATACACACACCCCAAAAGAAAGAAATTTATTCTGGTGTTTAGAGTGGCAGTGTAGTTGTGTGAGAAAATAAGATTATTTTATTTTGAATATTTTAAATATATTTCCCTGGTGGCTCAGACAGTAAAGAATCTGCCTGTAATTAAGGAGACACAGATTCAGTCCCTGGCTTGGGAAGATCCCCTGGAGAAGGAAATGGCAACCCACACCAGTATTCTTGCCTGGAGAATTCCATAGACTGAGGAGCCTGGTGGGCTATCATCCTTGGAGTCACAGAGTTGGACACGACTGAGCAACTAACACTTTTCCTTTATATTGCTTTGATTTTATGGTTCATTTCAAACAATATCTATGAGACTTGATTTAATTTATTTACTTGACTTTATCTATATTACTGTGTACAACATAACTATAATGATAATACTTAGGAATATTTTTTCATTTATGCTAAAGACAATATTGTCTCATTATGATATTAAAATTCTTCTTTAAAATCATGATGTCATAAACCCTATCAGCAAGTTTCTCTTTAAAATCTGCCTTCACATACAAAAAAATAAATAAAATAAAATCTGCCTTCACTGCTGATATACATATATTTTTGTATCAAGTAGCCTTAGTTTACTCACCCGTGAAGTAAGGGAGTGAAACAAGATGTTCTTATGTTTAATTTTTTTTTCACTAATTCATTTTTTAACTTGACTACACTCATCTGAATAACTTCTCTTCTATATCTGATTTGCCATTATCTTAATTCTTGCCTTACAGAAAATTTATAATATTTAATGCTTAGTTTATTACCTGGCTTTCATTTTTCATGTTTCTCTTAAATAATACATTATTGTAGAATGCCCTTTATAATAAATTTGGCATCAATGGTGCCAACCCATATTCCAATTCCTTAGTCTTTTCTGGTGCTCTGTGTAGGTCCTCACTTCTCTATGTCACTGTTGCTAGAGGACCTTCAAAGACTGTTTACCTTTGGCTCAGAAGGTTATTCTCCATCCCTGATTCTATCTTGTCCCTTGGCAATGATCACCAGCTACTATATGGAGTGAAGCTAACCTTCATCTACGAGGAGATTGAGAGAACATAATATACAGGTCAATCTTTTAACATGCCCCATCTTCCACCTATGAGCTTTCGTTCACATGGCAACTTTATATTTCCTTATTTCTAAATAAGTGAACATAAACTTTCAGATAATATACAAATATTTATTACTTTTTTTTTAATTACCTGCTTACTGACCTTAAATGAGTTCTTCCTCTTAATATTTAACTTGTAAAGCTTTTGTGTACTGTTTTTAACCTTAGAGATCCTATGGTCTTTTTTACTTTGACAGTATTCAACAAGTTTCTATTTTATTAGAAATAAAACTAGCTGAGTCTCCTTATTTCCTCCTTACACGTTAGATCTTAGAGTATTAGCACAATTCCATATGTATTTAATATATATATTTTGAAATTAGAGGTCAAGTCGATTGCACTGTTTTAAAATCCTCTTTTAGTCTACATTTCACTTGAGGATCCCATTTTTTATATCAGATTTTTAATATGTATCAGATCTTTGAATGTGTTTTCTTTCAACAAAGTCCATTTAGAATTTTTCTTTGAATTTATGCAATATCTTTTACCTTGCTAAGGATATTAATGTCATTTTATTTGCTTTGTTCTTTATCATTTATGTTAGAGACTCACTGCAAGCTATAAGTGCCTAGTTAAGGATGAAAAACTTCACTTTAGGGTGATGTAGTGGTTCATTTTATTGTAAATCCATGATATGTGCCTTTAGATGTAGTTGTTATAGTACAATAGTTAAGACTATGAACTGGTAGCCTATTTACCCATGTTTCCCTCCTGCTTTTGCCAGGAAGAAGCCACATGCAGTTAGGTGAACTATTAACAGCTCTGTGTTTTCATTTTCTAATTTTAGAATGGGGACAAAAATATCTACCACCTAATAGAAATCTTACAAGACTTAAATGATTTAATATGTATAAATTGTTTATAATAATGTTTGGCACATGTTGAACTCTATATGTGTTAGCTGCTATTATTACCTTTTTTGTTGTTATTGTTTTATTAATATTATTACTATCTCTTTAGAGAAGTTCAGTTTTGCTTAAAAATATCTTCCTGGAGGAATTCAAAGATCAAAGACAGACAGAGGGCTGACTGATCTCAACGTTGGTTATAGATTCCAGCGTGTTCCTTCTGGTTTCGGTGTGGCTCGCCTAGGTCACCTCATCACAGAATAAAACCTCTAGGTCTTTGCTTGAGTGGGATGGAGCAGTCACAAAGTTGCTCAGAGATAGTTGTTTTTAAGACAGTTTTTCAATAAATTCTACTTTTGTTAGACCTTTAATCATTCTGGCTTTGAGAGGGATATAGAAATGCTAACCTCAGAAATTTTGCAGGGGAGAAGGGGGCCCTAAAGGTTGATTAGCCCAATTGCAATTCATCTATCTGCACTCCTTCTTCCAAAATTTGGTTTCTGCTGCACTTTATCTGATTCTCTTTTGCCTTGTACTTTCATGCCATAGGAGAGAATATGTGTTCAAAGATGATATTCAACCTTCCATCTTTGCCAGAGTATTTGGTGTTTTTTAAGAAAAATAAAACACAAGCATTTGGTAGTATTATGCTCTCTTTTTAACAAATAGAGTAACAAAAATGTCTTACTACTGAACAGTGTTTTTACATGTAGTGTCTTATTTAATCCTCACAAAAACCTTAGAAGTTTGGTAGATATTTGACTACCATGTAAACTAAAAGAGATTGATTAGCTTGCATAAGAACATATCGTTTTAACAAGAGATAAAGAATTAGTGATCATTCTGACTGGGACCTACATTATTCAGAATTTATCTATGTATTAGTTAAGTATAGGTAATCAATTATTTACGTGTGGCCATATTTATAGAGAAAAGTACATAGTAAGCTTCATATTCAGCCTAAGTGTTTTGTTCAGGTACTTTCTTCATATACTTTATAAGCCACCTTAGCTGCTTTAAATTTAAGTGTTTCAGTAAAGTTCATGTTGTTCAAGCGTTTTGTTTTTAAACTAGTGATGACTATACTATCTTCACTACTGAAAATGATAAAAGTAATAAAATTTCCATGTGACCTTAAAGACTAGTTTTGTATTTTAACTTTCTATAAAAATAGTTTGAATTTAAAGGTATCTCATACCACACACATACACACATGCAATCGACAAAGACTTTAATCTTATCTCCCATATCTGGCTACACAGTATTGTGTTTTGTAGCCATAACTGATAGATGACTGTGCTCAGCTGGAAATTGTAGTCGAAGAATGATAGCCAAACTAGCAAGCAAACTGTATAAAATGTGAGTGAGCAGCAGATATTCAATATTTCTAAATTGAAATATTTAGGTGTTTATTCTGAGAAACAAAACAGTTTGGATAACTTTGCTATCAAAACCTATTATCCCATATAAGAATACTAGAAATAGGTTTATTTTCTGTAGATATGAGAGATGATTGAAGCTGTACAAAAATCGTAGACAATAGATTCAAGAAAACCAGAAGTATATTAAGAGATATTTAAGTAAAAATGGAAGATAGGAAGTTATTAATAAGGACCTATTGTATAGCACAGAGAACTCAATACTCTGTAATGGCCTGTATGGAAAAAGAATCTAAAAGACAGTGTATATATATATACACTAGCCTGGCAGGCCCATGGGGTTGCAAAAGAGTCAGACACAACTTATTGACTAAACAACAACAAAGATGTTACATTTTAAATTGTCAAGTAATGAATATGCAGTTTTGATTACATGAATTTTTAGTATTACATTCATGGGATTGTGTTTATTATCAGTCACAGATTCACTAAATCAAAAACTGTGTCCAATTTTATTTTTTACATAAAATCTCTTTAATCTGAAGGTGAGCTCTGATTTTGATTTTATATTGTATTTTGACCTCACTTAATCCAAAACATTAGGAGAAAACATTTTTTATCTTTGAAAGGAAATGAACTTGTTATAGCTAGCCTCGTGTTCCTAATTTGGATAGCGAGATGTATCTTTGCAAAATCTCACTATTGGTCATAATTACTCCAGTAAGAAGATCACCATAGTCTTAACTATTCCTTTCATTTCCCATTTCTGCTCCAAGCATTTGACTGTTTTCCTTAAAAACAACTGACATGCCTCCATAGCTGCCCAAATTTGTTATCATGCCAATCCCCTTCTGGGTGCTCTAGCTGCCTTCTTTCAAGGACTGGCCTTTCAGATGTTCTAATGTTCATTGGAGAGCAAAGGTTTACATTTATATTGCTTCTTAGCTCTAAAGCTATACTTGTTTTTATAAAGCACATATTGCACCACTAGGTATTTCCCCACCCCCAAGTTAATTTTTTCTTCCCATTTTATCATTGAAATAGTGCCATAATTTTTCAAAATATTATTCTGTAATAACTTTTAGTGGAATGAATAATGTCACATTTTTGTCCTGGCACATGTAGGACTAAATACGTGCTTAACTGCAAAAGTCTGTATACCTGTTTATTGTAAAATAGTTTCAATGTTTTATGGCAGAATAACCAGTGAAGTGAAAATCCTCCTTGTGTTTATAATTGGAATATTATGTTTTGTGTTGGTGTAAGAATGAAACTAAGGTAAGGGTTTCACAAATGAGCTTTCCTTAAGCAGATGCTAACCTTTTTCCTGTTTGTGTTTTACCAGTGCCTTCTGAACCAAACCCATTCCTTTCCTTTAGCAATAAGTCATACTGAAGCCCTACTGAGAATTTCCAGCTGGATATAAAAACTCTTCTATTTTCTTGGTCCAGGAATCCTTAGTTAGTAAGACCTGGATGATTGATTTCCTGTTGTCCTGAGGCAGGTTAAAAGAAGTTCTATGGTGTCCAGATTGTGTCTCAGCAGAAATGTAGTCATCTTACTTGTAATATCCTTATTTGTAACAAATTCCTTTTGTCTCTTCAACTTATATTTGTATGTGTCCTTGGGGGATAATGTAACATCTGTCTTATAGTCAACAACTGAATTCAGGGGAAAAAAATCTCTTACACTTTTATAGTGTCAATCGGTGTCCAGTGTCTGCATTTTCCAAATTTGATGTTATAGTAATGTTGAAAGATAAAATTGTACACATGAGATACTCATGTGAGATACAAACACAAAAATCCCTACTTATTAGTCTGTTTTATTTTCTCTTTTTTATTGCCTCCTATGATTTACTAGTTGTGAACTTTTGAATCTCAGGACATTTTTTTATATATTTGCTAAATAAATCTGCTCCATGCCTGGAAATACAATGAAGAATTGCTCTGAGAAATGATTCTTTACAGATTTTGATTTTTTGTTGTTGTTTAGTATCACTGTTACTAATAATACAATTATACAGTATTATCAGCAAACTAAATATAGTCAATTTCATCAAAATATTGTAGGATCACATGGAAACTAAGGAATATCTTTCTTATGTATCCTCTTTTCCCCAGAAATCAAAAATCTCCACATATGACAAAATGTGGGCCTTTATGAGTAGCAGGAGGCAGTCTGTGCTCGTCAAAAGTAATGAAGAAGGAATCCAGAGAGTCCTCACCTCTGATTATGCTTTCCTAATGGAGTCAACAACCATCGAGTTTGTCACCCAGCGGAACTGTAACCTGACACAGATTGGCGGCCTCATAGACTCCAAAGGTTATGGCGTTGGCACCCCCATGGGTAGGTTTCATGTCAGCCACTTGTTCTTTGTTCATTAATCCTAGTTGCTGTGAGAAGGGAGAAAAAACAGTGCCTCCTAATGCCATTAGGGATTTTGCTTCAAACAAATGTATCTTGCTATATTCTGTGACTGTATGAAAACAGGAGAATAATTGGACATCTGCTTCTAAAGGAATAAGTAACAAAAGAAAAAACGATTTCTACTTAAATGGTCAGTAGACATTTTTACTAGATCAGAGTTGAAAAAATCCACAACACGCCCCACAAAGGGGGGTGTTTCTCTTTAATCTTACACTTAAAAAAAAAGTTTGATGAATAAAATAAAGTTTTCGGAACTTTATTTTTTCAGATTAGTGGTGTATGAATATAGTATTTGATTTTGCTGACTAAAGGAATGAGCTGCAAATGGTTAATGTGAATAATCATTTTATTTAAGAGAAGTATATGTTTTATTTAAGAGGACTAGCAGGTGATTTACCAGTAAAATACCTAGAATAATTTACACTAGGATTGATTGTATTTAACAATCAATTTTTCTTCTATAAGACAAAATTAGTTTCAATAATAATCATGAAATGAAATAATAATAATTGCCAGAAAAGACAATGAAAATTTACATTTATTGAGCTTAATATTTATGTATAATATATGAATATGTGTATATTTATATGATAAATTAATGACTGAATAAATACATAATATTAGAGAACATACATACATGCTGTGGGCATAAGAATGGCTCCCCCCAAATGTCACTGGTTTAATCCCCCAAACATGTGAATATGTTACCTTTATTGCTTAAAAGGACTTTGCAGATGTGATTAAGGATCTTAAAATGGAGAATTTTCCTGGATTAACCACATGGGTCCAATGTAATTGAAAGAGTCCATATAAGAAGGAGGCACAGGGGTCAGAGTCACAGTTAAGGAGATACCACAACAGAAGTAGTGAGAAAAAGAATGTGCATATGCTAGTCCACCTGGGCTGCTGAAATAAAATACCAGAGACTGAATGCTTGAAAAACAATAGTGAATAATGACACTATAATAGTTTTGAAACTTCTGCAAATTTGTCAACTGGGTCAAAATTGATTTTCATGTAATTGTGTTTAATAAATGATATAGCCATATTTCTCAATGTGTCCTCACTCATAACTTTATTGATTTTAATTTTGAAAAGTTTCTTTCAAATCAACAAACATGTATACTATAATTAGAAAGTGAGGCACAGATTCATAAAAAATCCCATTTCATGATAAATTCAGAAATTGTGATACTATCCATGTCTTTGTTTCTTTGGGATAATTTCTAACAACTTTCAAAAGTCTAGGAAGTCCAAAAATTTTCCACCATAATAACCTCAAAAAATTCAACATTAAACTCTGTCATATTTGGTAAAGTTTATTCAAATTCATTATAGCTGAAAATGGTTTGAACTGGCTCTGAGAGAATTCTGAGATATTCACTCCTATAACATTGCATATTCCAGCATTTATATGGTAGACTAAAAATAATGATTCCAAGTCACTGTTGGAAAGCAAAACAAAACAAAATTAGAAAGAATCTGCCTGCGATGCGGGAGACCTGGGTTTGATCTCTGAGTTGGGAAGATCCCCTGGAGAAGGAAAAGTCTACTCACTCCAGTATTCTGGCCTGGAGAATTCCATGGATGATATAGTCCACGGGGTCACAATGAGTTGGACACGACTGAGTGACTCACTTTCACTTTTAAGCTGTATAACGAGGATTCTCCAGTTTAGTTTCCAAGTGGAGTACAAAGTATATTAAAGAATAAAAAATAAATATTTGCTAATTCAAAGTTCAATAAGAGTTGGGTTGTTAAAACTCAATACTAAATGTTTAGAACTTGGATGAACAAAAGATATTTTACAGAAAGGAATGTTTTATTTTTGACATGTTTTGTCTTGCCAGTGTGTGGTGATAGTTGTTGCTATTGTTGTTTTAAAATTCCCTGCACAAAATGAACCTCCTTTACTGCTCACACTGGGAACAGACCATCCAAAGCTCTGCCATTATTGTGCCAAAGTATATGTAATTAATTCTAACATATAAAGATGATTGAATTATCCTAATTATAATAAGCTTAAGCAACATGTCTTTTCAGAATGTTTTAACTTATATTCACAATAAGGATTGAGTTTATTGTGATAGTTTTGTGTTGATCATGTGTTCAAATTCTAGCATACTCCCCAGTTAGATCCCATATGGTTCTTTCCCTCTGTAAGAATTCCCTAAAAAATTCAACAGTTTCATGCATTCATGTACCATTTATTTGGAGTTTATGATGAGAAACTTTGATAAATTTTCAAGCTGAGTAAAAGTGAAAATATTAGTCACTCAGTCATGTCTGACTCTTGGTGATACCATGGACCATAGCCTTCCAGGCTCCTCTGTACATGGGATTCTCCAGGTAAGAATACTGGAGCAGGTAGCCATTCCCTCCTCTAGGGGATCTTCTGGACCCAGGGATCAAACCCAAGTCTCTTGCAAGAATCTCTGGCAGATTCTTTACCATATGTTAGAAAAGAGACTGATTGTATGCTCAAAAGTATCATCATGTAGTATTTTGCACACTGATATTCTATATTTAGTCTTAGCATTTATTGTGATCTTGGACAAGTGACATGAAATTTATATTTTCTAAATTTCTCTTTTTAATTAGTAAAATTAGAGAGTTAGACTAGGAAAACCTAAGGTCTATTTAATGCTAAATATGGTATTTCAGATAATATGCTTGACAGATTCCCAGAGTTTGATTTAAAGTGGGCAGGAAACTATTGTATGAACTAATATGGTTTGCTGATGTCTTAGAACAAATTTTAAAAATCAAACACCTTAAACACGTATGAAGAATGGAAGCAGTGATTGATAGGTTCCTATTGCTTCACAGTTTCATTTGGAAAGAATTGAAGAAAATAAATTCATTCTGTTTTTGAAAAGAGTGAGATTCCTGTATATCCATACCTTCCTCTTTGGTTTACATTATGTGGAGGAGGACAGAGATTTTGGCCTTTTAGCTGTTGTAAGCCCATACAAGACTAGTGCCTGCACTCCGTGGACTTTCAAATATTTGTTGAGCAAATGAACTCTACATCTAAAAATATGATGGTGCAGTAAGATTTATAAACAGAGAAAACAAATAATATTTGGAGCTAATGATCAGTGTGGCATCTTACATTATTCAATGTGATGACCTCATTGAACAAGAGTGATTCAGGGTAGTGAGAATTAAATAAGATTTGGGAAGGATATAGAAGGATTTTGGAGTATGTGTGCTAAATCCCCTCAGTCGGGTCCGACTCTTGGTGACCCTATGGACTGTAGCTCACTAGGCTCCTCTGTCCATGGAATTTTCCAAGCAAGAATACTGGAGTGGGTTGCCATGCCCTCTTCCAGAGGATCTTCCCAAACCGGGAATTCAACCACATCTCCTGCACTGCAGGCAGAGTCTTAAAGGCTGAGTCACTGGGGAGGCCCTCTTTGGAGTATGGGGCCTGAGGCATCTCACTTTGGTTCCTGTCCTCATCACCGTACAGGCGCCTGGGGTAACTCTAACTGCTGGAGGCCATCCTGTTAACTAGCTTCTCTATGGAGTATAGCACAGATATTTTTCATGAATGTTAGTTACCTAATAACACTCATAATTTCAAATTTTTAGAATAAAGACATTTGACTTATATTTAATATCAAACCTTAAGCTTGAGGGTTTTTTGTTTATTTGCTTGTTTGAGTTGTAAATACAATGTATCAGTGTACCAAGGCTATCTCCATAATATTGTTTTGCTTTGAGGAAATGCTTGCTACAAATCAGTTAAAGTGAGTGAAAGTCACTCAGTCGTGTCCGACTCTTTGCGACCCCATAGACTGTCCATGGAATTCTTTAGGCCAGAATACTGGAGTGGGTAGCCTTTCACTTCTCCAGGGCATCTTCCCAACCCAGGGATCGAACTGAGGTCTCCCACATTGCAGGTGGATTCTTTACCAGCTGAACCGCAAGGGAAGCCCAATCAATCAAAATAATATGTAATTCCCAAAAGCTCACTGGGCTATTTCAGATGTGAAAGTTATTTTAAAAAGGAGAGATAATAGTTGAATCAGTTCTAGGGAAGCTCCCTGTTATAGTTTATGGAAACTATACAAAGAGCAGCTTTTTTATTCCTACCCTTGACAGTGTTTACTGTAAGATATTAACTTATAAGGAAAATATAAAACAATTTAAAATAATAATACATATACTTTACTTTTAATGTAACTTTTTAAATTAAGAAAAATACACAACATTTGGAATTTCTATTTCTTCTCATTCTAACCTTATAGATAAGATGAGAGAACAAAACAAATTAAGCTATAAGCCTTAGGATGTAGCTTTTTTTTCTTTTATCTATTCAACTCAGCTGATCAGATCAACTTTTGCCCTTCTGAAAAAGCTTAGTTATTGCGAAGAAATAGTCACTGATATTTGCAAGGTCACTTGCACGAGAAACTTATAGAAATCAAGTTAGATTATATATCTATGTGGAATAATTTTTGTGGCATGTAGTTAGTGTGGTGTAATAATGTAATATATTAGTGTTTTAAATAGAATGAATTTTTAAAAATTAGAAGCTAGCACATGATAAATTTCTTTTATAAGGATCTTCTTAGAATTTTAATATAAAATTATCAGTATATATTAATACAAATTCAAACTATCTAATAATACTTTGAAATAGCAAAATTATAGACTGGGAAGAACATTTCACTATATTTTTATTTTCACTGCCAAATAATATTGAATTTAAATTTATTAAAATGTCTCTATATTACAAAAGTTATTTAATATATTTTACACTTTATTTTTAGCCTAATTCTGAATAAGATAAATACATTTACAAGAATAAATTTTCAAATCAGTCACCTGCAGGTATTATAATATACTTTTTGTTTCTCTTGTTCAGATAACTTGTTTTCTTCTGTTTGACCTGATAATATTAAATTCTTAACTTAGTAAATTTTATTTTATTCATTCAAGCATAGCACAGAATTAAATGATTTTGAATCTCCAATACATTATGAGTCTTATTAACTCATATAAATTCATAAAAGTAGTAAATCTAGAAAGAAGCATTTCACACTTTAACCTCAAATGCTTCTGAGGAAAAAAAATTCAGGCAGTACTTTATGATTTTTTATGTCATAGCTCTGCCAAAAATATAACTTCATGAATTATTACTTAAGTCGTTAATACATGAAATGACATGCAACTCTAGTACTTGAATGAGATTCTGACATACCATAACTTTCAACCAACATCATAACCTGAGTATCTCAACTCATTAATTAGCATTTCCCTTTTATATAATCTGGTTTAAGAATAATGATGGTTTTTTGATAACATGTATTTACTTAATTTTAAAATTTTGTGTAATTATAGGGAATAAATTTTAAAAAATAATGTTTTTAGGTGTGAAAAATAAAAGATTATTTGAATTTCTTTTCCCAGCAAAAGTTAAGGAGATGACTCTGTTCAAAGCAAAGCAATGCAGGCTGTTTCTGGAAATTTAGATCGATACCAGAAATTCCTCAGGATTTTGAGTTTATACCTGCAGGAGCCATAAACTGAAATGAAAATTCTATTTTTATTAATATTGTGATCAAAGAGGAACTCCCTTTGCCTTGCTTTTACTGTTACTCAGATTTTTAGTTACTGTCATAGAGGCATGTGTGGTTAAGTGCAGGAGGTTAAACAGAATACTATGTCTCTTCTAGACTGAGTATTGAAAAATATTTCAAAACTCATGCGTATTTTGTTTTTTCCCCCAAAAGTCCATGTGTCCTTTGAGCCTGCTAGGCCTCCTGTGATTCATCTAGGGGCCTGCTGTGACCATTCATCACTCTGAGTGTGATGATTAATGCCCAAAGTGTGTTGTGGACTCACTGAATGACTCAGATAGAAGCTATTTAATTAGGGAAGCTCTGTTTACACAAAATACCTTAGTGGAGCAATCAACAATGATTCGAAGGTAAATGCTAAATAAGCATAAGCTGGCTTAATTAAGCTCGTGGTGACATTAAATCCCTTTCATAGTTTTCCAGAATGCAGCAGTGCTATTTTAATGTGATATTTATGGTAGGTAGATTTTTGAAATTTTGGTGTTCTTATAATAAGTTAACTGAAATTCCTTTTCATTCATTCAAATTAAAACAACAAAAACTGGATGGGGAGGATAAAGCAAAAAACAAATCACAGCAGTTTTCATTAAGGGATACTAAAATGTGTGTGAGAGGTTTCAGTCTTGCTTGTTAATTCGGCATAGGTTATTATCTATTTAGTTGAATGGGGAGCACTTCTACTTAATGGCATTTTCGGCTGCCTTGCCTCCCTTCTGACCACCCATACTAAAAGCCTTCTTGGCTTCCGTCTTTGGAATTTTGAGTGCATAGTGCACTTTGAGGACTAGGCAGACTCAGCAGTTGTGAGCTGTTAAGAAAGCAGCAATCTAGAGAAATCCATTAGAGCCAGTTGGGGTTATTTTGCTTTGCTGTGATCAGTTTGGTAGACATATTATAAAGTGTGTGTAGGGTCCCATTAAAACTGTTTCTATCTTTAACAGTAGGCTAGTGGTACACTTCATTCATTTATTGGTGCCTCCACCAGTAAATAACATATGGGAAACATAAGTCAACTGAAAAGGGGATGCAGGAAATACTGTTTATGTGCCTATCATCCACGATGCTAAAATTTTCTATAATCTTATGTATCCCCACTTTACTTGTGGCGTTACATCAATAGTATGTTTAAATAGCCAATGTATAATTATTTCTGTGAAATAAATCCACATTAAATTACTCATATCATAGAAAACTACTGAAATATGTGTAATATATGAAGAACATAATAGGCAATGTAGAGACAAAGTAAAGATGAATGCAAAGAAACTGTCTTTATGAATGTCTTTTAGTTTTTATGTATGTCTTTAATACTAAGGTTAAATTTAAAGACAATTTTATCAGACACAAAATTTTTATATACATTATATTTCTATTAAATTTTCTATGTAAATGTATTTGTATTTTGTTTCTATTATATTTACACAAAATTATTTGCATTTTATTTCCATTATATACTTATTTCTTTTATGTGTAATTAAAATAAGATTCATTCTTACTTCACAATTGGAATTTAATATTACCTTTATAAACTGTTTTCTAACATATTTTATATCACCAAATATAAAATAGCTATAGCCCTATTAATAATTAAGTTACTTTTGTCTCATTATAATGTCCTTCCTCATAATAATCCTGAAGTTACAATAGGTTGTATCGTGGACTCTTTATGGTAGAAGGATATCACTTTGACATGTGAACAATGTGAAATTTCTTTCTTGTATTTTCTAATGTTAAATGCATGAGATTTCACTGCTTCTTTATTTCTTGCTATTTGACGAAGTGAGAGATTGGGATCAGTACTAGAAAGAGGCATGTTGTTTGTTTAAGGCAGATGCCAGTGTTTATAAAAATAAAAATCAGTATGAGAAGCATGTTTTTCCCTGTTTTGCTCACCATCCAATTCTAGAATTCCCAATTCATCATATAAGTACTGTAATATTCATCATTATAGATGCATAAAATTGCTGGTCTTTAGTTCTTCAGCTTTACTAAAACGAATGAATACATTTGTCTTCATTAGTTGAACATAATGCACAAAAATTGATGCAAATTATTCATCTTTCTGCAGGTCAAACCTTCCATTAAAATGCGTTCTATTTTTTCATTGCACAAGCAGCATAATTTTGATGTTGGTGAAGTGATTTTGCAAGTCTCAATTGAGATCTAATAATTTTCAGAGCCTAAATTAAACAAAACAAAACAAAAAAGCCAAAATACACCTGTATTTTCCTGGCATATTTGCTAAAGCCTACATTTCATGTCACTGAAAACAGATGAGTCTCAGTAAGCTATGCGTGCTCCACAGACATCATCAACAGACTCTGAAAGCTAGAATCTAGGAAGTTTCCAGAGGGAATTTGATGAATTGTGAGCACCAATGTGAGCAGCCTTCATTAATATTGTAAATGTTGACCACATGGTACCTAAACAATAAATACATGGATAATTCTCATGAAAACAGATTGTCCCAATAGATTTTATGTGCAAACATTAGACCATGAATTTATTTTGTTGGTGCCTTATGGTGATTACCCCAAGGCCATGGATTCAAATTACATTATAGATTAGTTAGCCTGATTGACTGTGCCAGACTGTCATCCTTTGGTTAGCATGACTAAGTAAGATCAATGAATCACTGGTATTAGGAAAAAAAAAAAAAAGTCAAAGCACAGAAATAAAATGTATAAGCACTAAATTCCAAAGATGAGTGCCTTACATTTGTTGTCCTACCATATTTTCTGTAACATGTGGCCATTGTAGACAGATGACTTATATACAAATCTTAGTTCCACCTAAGTGTCCTAGAAGTCATAGGTGAAGTTACTAAACCTCTCTGAGACTCAGTATGGGTAGAATCATGTTTATATTATTGGATTAGGATTAAACATGTTAAATTTAGAGTATTTGGACTAGAATATAGGCATGAAATAATTCTAAAATGCTGTCCTGAAGAAATGTTTTATGATAAGTAAAATTATGTATTTGTGGTTTTTAAGTTATGTATATCCTACACTTTTTGCTCTCTGTTCTTTATATTTTAGAATATATTGAATGCATTGCAGGTAAGATGGGTTGTTAGTATGATCTATTCCTAAACAATTGTAGGGCTTCCTCAGACAACAATTTTGCCTTTTTGCAATTCTTTTCCTTGGGGATGGTCTTGACCCCTGCCTCCTGTACAATGTCATGGACCTCCGTCCATAGTTCTTCCGGCACTCTATCTATCAGATCTAATCCCTTGAATCTATTTCTCACTTCCACTGTATAATTATAAGGATTTGATTTAGGTCATACCTGAATGGTCTAGTGGTTTTCCTTACTTGCTTCAATTTAAGTCTGAATTTGGCAATAAGAGGTTCATTATCTGAGCCACAGTCAACTCCCGGTCTTTTTTTGCTGACTGTATAGAGCTTCTCCATCTTTGGCTGCAAATAATATAATCAATCTGACTTTGGTATTGACCATCTGGTGATGTCCCTGTGTAGAGTCTTCTCTTGTGTTGTTGAAAAGGAAAGATACATCTATTTGAATGCAGAGTTCCAAAGAATAGCACAGAGAGATAAGAAAGCCTTTCTCAGTGATCAATGCAAAGAAATAGAAGGAAAACCATAGAATGAGAAAGACAAGAGATCTCATCAAGAAAATTAAAGATACGAAGGGAATATTTCATGCAAAGATGGGCTCAATAAAGGACAGAAATGGTATGGACCTAACAGAAGCAGAAGATATTAAGAAGAGGTGGCAAGAATATACAAAAGAACTATACAAAAAAGATCTTCATGACACAAATAATCATGATGGTGTGATCACTCACCTAGAGCCAGACATCCTCGAATGTGAAGTCAAGTGGGCCTTAGGTAGCATCACTATGAACAAAGCTAGTGGAGGTGATGGAATTCCAGTTGAGCTATTTCAAATCCTAAAAGATGATGCTGTGAAAGTGCCACACTCAATATGCCAGCAAATTTGGAAAACTCAGCAGTGGCCAGAGGACTGGAAAAGGTCAGTTTTCCTTCCAAACCCAAAGAAAAGGAATGCCAAAGAATGCTCAAACTACCACACAATTGCACTCATCTCACACACTAGTAAAGTAACGCTCAAAATTCTCCAAGCCAGGCTTCAGCAGTACGTGAACCGTGAAATTCCAGATGGTCAAGCTGGATGTAGAAAAGGCAGAGCAACCATAGATCAAATTGCCAACATCCATTGGATCATTGAAAAAGCAAGAGAGTTCCAACAAACAAACAAACAAACAAACCATCTGTTTCTACTTTATTGACTATGCCAAAGCCTTTGGATTGTGTATATCACAACAAACTCTGGAAAATTCTAAAAGATATGGGAATACAAGACCACCTGACCTGCCTCCTGAGAAATCTGTATGCGGGTTAGGAAGCAACAGTTAGAACTGGACATGGAACAACAGACAGGTTCCACATAGGGAAAGGAGTACATCAAGGCTGTATATTGTCACCCTGCTTATTTAACTTATATGTGGAGTACATCATGAGAAACGCTGGGCTTGATGAAGCACAAGCTGGAATCAAGATTTCCAGGAGAAATATCAATAATCTCAGCTATGCAGATGACATCACGCTTATGGCTTAAAACGAAGAACAACTAAAGAGCTTCTTGATGAAAGTGAAAGAGGATAGAAAAAAAATTGACTTAATATTCTACATTCAGAAAACTAAGACCAAGGCATCTGATCCATCACTTCATGACAAATAGATGGGGAAACAATGGAAACAGTGACAGACTTTATTTGGAGGGGTTAAAATCACTGCAAAAGGTGACTGAAGCCATGAAATTAAAAGATGCTTGTTCCTTGGAAGAAAAGTTATGACAAACATAGACAGCATGTTAAGGAGCAGAGACATTACTTTGCCAACAAGCCTATGGTTTTTCCAGTAGTCATGTATGGATGTGAGAGTTGGACTGTAAAGAAAGCTGAGCACCCAAGATTGGTGCTTTTGAACTGTGGTGTTGGAGAAGACTTTTGAGAGTCCCTTGGACAGCAAGGAGATCCAACCAGCCCATCCTAAAGGAAATCAGTCCTGAATATTCATTGGAAGGACTGATTCTGAAGCTGAAATTCCAATACTTTGGCCACCTGATGCGATGAACTGACTCATTTGAAAAGACCTGGATGCCTTGAAAGATTGAAGGCAGGAGGAGAAGGAGACGACGGAGGATGAGATGGTTGGATGGCATCACCGACTTAATAGACATGAGTTTGGGTAAACTCCGGGAGCTGATAATGGACAGGAAGGTCTGACATGCTGTAGTCCATGGGGTCTCAAAGAGTTGGACATGACTGAGCGACTAAACTGAAGTGATTCCTAACCAGTTAGAAATCATTTCCTTTGGAACCTAACCAGGGTTTTAGCATCAACGAATCAGTATATTGTAGGTTAAGTAACCATCATTCAGAGGAAAGTGATCAATATCTATTCTATGGTTTAGTCACTAAGTCATGTCCAACTCTTGTGACCCCGTGGACTGAGCTCACCAGGTTCCTCTCTCCATGGGATTTTCCAGGCACGAATACTGGAATGGGTTGCCATTTGCTTCTCCAGAGGTCTTCTCAACCCAGGAATCAAACCCAGGTCTCCTGCATTGCAGGCAGATTCTTTACTGACTGAGCTATGAGGGAAGCCCATCTATTCTATTTAAAAAAAAAATTCTATTACAGGACATTATCTAAATGAGTAGCATAAGTTTTTGGTTTTTTTTGTTTTTTTCTTTTCTTAACATTTCCTGGGTATTTACTAAACAGAATCCAGATTGTATTCAGAGAGGATTACCTCTGAAGATATGTTTGTTTCCTTCTAATTTTGTCAATCTATAAGAAATATTATCACTCTTCAACCAGTTTGAATCTGTAAAATACTAAACATAAAATATAGATATAGATCATCCCTTTTCTTAAGGAGACAGACTTAAAAAAATTAGATAGGAAAACAAATTTAACATCAAATAGGGGGAATGCAATATTGAACATAAACTAGTAGTCTGTTATTTAATGCAGGGATTCAGAGTGGTAGAGGTTAGTGAGAACCAAAAGTTGGCAAAATTGAAAAACTGACTTGAGCTCTCCCTTAGAGCCAGGGTCTGCAACCTCCAGGATCTAATGTAGGATGATCTGAGGTGGAACTGATGTAATAATAATAGAATAAAGTGCACAATAAGTGTAATGTGCTTGAGTCATCCCAAAACCACCCCCCATGCCCCAGTCCATGAAAAAATTGTCTTCCACAAAACAGGTCCCTGGTACCACAAAGCTTGGGGACCCACTGCTAAATGACAGATATTTTACTCTCCTGAAAAAGTTATTCTCTCCCAGTTTTGGGGTTCTTGAAGATTAAATAGGATGATGATTTTATTTAAAATTGTCCAGCTATTATAATTCATTCATGAAAGTTTAATATTGAACTTGGAACAAAAACATCATAGTGAGGAAAGTATTCCTGACATTTTCACTCTTACCGCTATTCATACGATTATCATGCAGATGAAAAATGTTAGAAAGGCAGGGTTTCTAGAATGAAACTATTTCTACTTTCATATTTTGTGTCAGAGTTTCATGATTTAATATGTAGCAATGTGACTACAAATCTACTTCACCAGTCACTTTTAACTAATATGTATGAAATAGGTCAGAAACAGTGATAATAGTTTACTTTTTCATTATGTGCTGATAACATTTGCCCTTCTTATTCTTTTTTCACACAAGTCAAAAAATATTCAGAATAATAATAAAAGGCAACTGGATAGAATATCTACTCTACAATTTGGAGGTTCTTACTGATACATTTTGGAGTAGGAAATGGCAACCCACTCCAGTGTTCTTGCCTGGAAAATTCCATGGACAGAACAGCCTGGTTGATGGCAGTCCACAGGGTCACAAAGAGTCGGACATGACTGAGAGACAGCATGCGCATGCATTGATACATTTTGTGTGCCTCATATAATCATCTCCTTTTGGGATCTTAGATACTTAAATATTCTCCTGAGGATTCTACAAATATCTTTGCAGAATCCTTTTCTATAGAGGTCTTAACACTTTGAATTTTGAGGTCTACAACAGAGAAAAGAAAAACAACCTCTATCCAATTTAAGCCAGCTATAGAATTTGAATATAGGTATTTAGCTTAATTACTTTTTTAAAATTTATCTTAAATTTATATATATATATATATATATTTGATGGTCCTTGGTGGTATATCCACATTTCTACATTGACAGAAGCATTTATATTTGGCTCCATTCCACCATGAACCCAATATCTTGAACTTAGTTCTCTGTATCTAGAAAAATGAACAAAGTGAGTTTGGGAGTGCTCTCATTATTATTTGCTTTTTTCAAATATACCTTGCTAAACCAGGAATGCATATAGAAAGGAAATAGAGGAAAAATAGGTGAAAGGCAGCCAAAGAGAAAGAAGAGTTATTGTCCCTATGGTCTTCAAAGTAATGCAATCCTTTTTGCATACGAAGTCAGCAGACTAACATAGTTCCATCTGTCACATGTTTCTATAATATGGTGTTCACTATAGTCATCCTCATAGTTGCAAAGGTTATTCAATATATGTGTTTTGTGTTAGAGTAAAAACTCAAGGGGGGCAGGACTCATGTTACATTGTTCATCCCTATATGCCAAGTACCTGTGTATGCATATGTAATGATTAGAATCTATCACCTGCGTTTGTACATGTAATAATTAATAGTAAAAAAAGACTCATACATGACTCTCAAACCTGTGTCTCCCACATGGCAGGCAAATTCTTTACAATCTGAGGCATCAGGGAAGCCCTTGTATCATTATTCAATAGGAAAAGATATATAGCAAAACATTAGACTACCACATACCAAATGTTGTACTAGAGTATCTGCTATGTGCTATGACTCCAAAGAAGAAGGATCCTGTGTATCTCTGTGACAGCCAGGGAAAAGTGTACAAAGTTAGGGAAAGAGGAGCAGCAGATTATCTGGTTGTGAGGATGTTCAACCAGAAAATTGGAGAAAGTATGAAAACAGGGCTCTCCAGAGAAATAGAACTTCCTAGTTTGCACTAATGGCATGTCAGCATACAGTCTGAGAAGTCTGTGATGTGTTGAAGAAAGGGATTTTATGATATCATTAGGAATTGACCTTGTATTCTATAGATTTATTGTTTTGTTTTAGTCACTAGGTCATATCTCTTTTGCCATGCCAAGGTCTGTAGCCCACCAGGCTCTTCTGTCCATGGGATTTCCCAGACAATAATACTGGAGTGGGTTTCCATTTCCTTCTCCAGGGGATCTTCCCAACCCAGGGATTGAATCTGCGTCTTCTGCATTGACAGGTGGATTCTTTACCACTAAGCCACCAGGGAAACTCATTCAATAGCTTTAGAGCACCACTAAAAATGTTTAAGCAAGCAAATGATGTTCATAGGTTTCCAGTGTGGAAAGATCACAAGTTATCATGGAGAAATGATCACGTTTAGCACTCATTTACTGTTCTGTGATTAAACGTTATGAGCTGATAATTTGTTTTCAAGATGAGATTAATCTCCTTTAATTTTTATGATTATCACTTCTGAGTTCTTTACACGCCTATCAAATTCAGATTTTTTGATAGAATACCTTCAAAAGAAAATACAAAGAGTGATGACTGTAACTTTACACTAGTTTAGCTTTTATCTAACAGGAAATCTGAAATAGGTCCCACGGAGTGTTTAGTTGCTATATATATTAAATACTTCATTTGAAATAAATGTATTATAATTATTACATATAGATTAAAGATATATAGTTTAGGTTCATGAGAAATAACTAAAGGTAAAGTTGCAGGTATGCATGACCAGCTGTTAAGTGATTAATATTTTATTCATGCATGTAAATATTATATTTGGTCTTCCCAGGTGGTATTAGTGGTAAACAACCCACCTCCCAATGCACGAGACACAAGAGATGCGGGTTCAATCCCTGGACATGGAATATCCCCTGGAGGAGGGCATGGCAATCCACTCTAGTATTCTTGCCTGGAGAATCCCATGGACAGAGGAGCCTGGTGGGCTATGGTCCATAGGGTCGCAAAGATTCAGACATGACTGAAGCAACTAAGCGCACACTCTTGCACAAATGAGTGTGCCAGGTATTCAACTAACAAAGCAGAAATAACCCCTGTCTTTATGAAATGTACAGCCAGTTACTGTAAATAAGCATTAAACAAATAGTCACAGAAATTATTTTTAGTTACAAACTGAGACAAGATCTATAGAGGAAAAGAACAGGGATGCTATGGTATTGTATAACAGCACTGTTGACTGAATACAGCATAAAACTGGAGAATAGCAATGAATCTGAAATGTAAATATAAAATTTGACTTAACACTTTCTTAAAAACAAATATGAGAGAGGCAGTGTCCTAAGAGATAATAAAACCCATCTTTTGCTGAGAAAAAAGGCTCTAAAAAATGTGGTCTAGTTCCAATATTATTGGAAGATTTTATCATGGAAATAATGGTAAAAAGAGATAGAGCTCTAAAAGCACCCAAAATATATTGTGCATTTTGGGCACCCAACTCTCATCTCAGCATAGGAAGCAAGGAGCAATTTCATAAAATATAACATTGCCAGCATCACTGTGATTTAAGAATGAAAGTTGATGGTTCCAGCAGATAGCCTCAGACCTTTTGTGCTAGCAGTTCTTTTACTTATTAAAGCACTGACCAAGGGACGCTTCTGACAGCTGATATAAATGTAAGGATGGCATAAAAATGTATGAACTTGTTTATCATCCTAACTTATCCTAGATGGTCAACACTCAAAGTGTCAAACTCATATGTTTATGAACTCTTATGTGTTCTACTGAATTTAATAAGAACCTGAGAAGATGTCAATATCAGAAGTTACACCTTAATATATTTTGACTATATCATAATGGATTTTTATAATTGATTCAATATTTCATTCAAAAAACATTGTTGAATGATTACCTTGTGACAGGTACTGTGCTAGATGCTGGATGAAAAAAGATGAATAATGGATGGTTGATTACGTATAGCTGACAGGTAGCCTGATGTTTTAAGTCATTATTTAAAGCACTTCAGGTATTTGGGTATGTGTCTTAGAAATATTTATCAGACATAGCACCTTCAAAGAAGAGGAATAATTAAGAAGTTATTGAAACCCTTTGAGTCAAATCATTGAAATTATGTATACTTAGTGAATATAGTATAGTCACTTACCCATACGATGTGTAAGTTACTATACTTCAGAAAGTGCACAGTGTCGTGGAGAAATGACATGCTATGCTAAAGGAAACCTAAAATTATGAGTAGTCTATTTCATACAAATATCTTCCCAGACCAAAAGGGAACAAATACCTGGATGTTACCTAATTCTCTGTAATACACAGCTCATAATATCATTATGATGAGTTGAATAACTATGAAATATAAAACAAAGGACACTAAAGTCCTTTAGGAAGTGGACAGTGGGGATTTGTTATTATGAGAAACAGAAATACATAGCCAGCTTCTTATAATTTTAACAAAATAGTTAAAGGATTTGGGTACTATTAGGAAAAATAATGACAGTGTATTTTCCCCCAGAATTGGTTTCATCAGTTTTGATATACAGATAGATTTAAATAACTCATAACTATTGTCCCTCAAATGTATTTTCAGAGTTCAGTTCAGTCGCTCAGTCGTGTCCGACTCTTTGTGACCCCATGAACTGCAGCACGCCAGGCTCCCTGTCCATCACCAACTCCCGGAGTCTACCCAAACCCATGTCCATCGAGTCGGTGATGCCATCCAACCATCTCATCCTCTGTCGTCCCCTTCTCCTCCCGCCCCCAATCCTACCCAGCATCAGGGTCTTTTCCAATGAGTCAACCCTTCGCATGAGGTGGCCAAAGTATTGGAGTTTCAGCTTCAACATCAGTCCTTCCAATGAACACAGGACTGATCTCCTTTAGGATGGACTGATTGGATCTCCTTGCAGTCCAAGGGACTCTCAAGAGTCTTCTCCAACACCACAGTTCAAAAGCATCAATTCTTCGGCGCTCAGCTTTCTTCACTGTCCAACTCTCACATCCATACATGACCACTGGAAAAACCATAGCCTTGACTAGACGGACTTTTGTTGGCAAAGTAATGTCTCTGCTTTTAAATTGTGCTATCTAGGTTGGCCATAACCTTCCTTCCAAGGAGTAAGCGTCTTTTATTTTTTTTTTAAATGTATTTAAAAATTGTATTTTTAAAGGGATTTAAATGTTTTTTAAAAGGATATTTAAAGCCAGCTGTTAAGACACGTCCTAATGTAAGTCTTGTGATAGTGGATTCTTATGAGCTGATGCTAATGAAAACATTACGAAGAGATAAAAAAAAATAACAAAAAGTATGTGGAACTCGATCAGTAGTTCTGTGATGTGGTAAATCAAAGCTAAGATCTACAAAGAAACAGTTTTTGTGACAGAGAGAGCTGATGTAGTTAACAGTAGTAATTATTGTTATTGAAGGCAGAGCTTTTCAAATTGAATTAAAAACAAAAATTATATGTATGGGGACATTAATAGTTATGGAAGGAATAAATTCTTCAATAAAACAAATTGTAATCATTTAAGACATTTTTAAAACTCTTATCTTTCGCATTGGAGAGATAGCAGCTTCTTATTTGCTAATGTATAATGTAATATTTACACAAATGACTATTCTGTTATGGAGTATATTCTCAAGCTTATCGAGTGATGAATTCTCTAAAAATGAAACACAGATGTATACTCCCAGAAAATAAGTATATGGGAAATCCGTTTAGAGAAATATTGTTATAATAAGTTTTAGAAGAGATTTTTTTAGAAAGAAAGAGTGATTTTTTTTCCTGACCTTTGTAATTGATTAAAGCGATGCCTAGACGCCTGATTTGAAAGTTAAAGAAATTTTGGTCAGGGATGGATGGGAGATCGCTAGTATATGGATATTGTGATTTAAAATATTTTCACTAAAGCATGATAGGTATTAGAAAACTTGCTGTGGAACCTTTAAAGAAAAGCTTTATATCAGTCAATAAGCCTCCCTTCAAGAGTTAAAAAGTTAAAGCTAATTCCCTTTATTTTATTTCTTCTATAGTATATTTCCCGAATAAGATATGGAAAATGTTTGGTACACACGTAAATTGGTATGTTTGTAAAGAGCGATGAACAAAAACATCAAATGAGCAAAAGTCGATAATTTATGTGTAGCAGATTCAAACTTCTAGAAACAAGATGTACAACTAACAGGTGTATTCCATTTATAAAAACATCAAAAGGATAGGAAAGGAAGGAAGGCAGGGAGGGGTGTGGTAAAGAGGAGGAGAGGGAAAGGAAAGGGAGTGGGAGTGGGGAAGGAAGGAGAGGAAGGAAAGCAAACAAGAGAGACAATGGTATGAAGAGAGTGAAGGAAAAATGTACATGGAGGCAGGGCAGGGGCAAGGATGAGAAGAGAGTAAGAGAGAAGGAGAGTCAGCGCAAGTCAGTACCAGCTAGTTGGCTAGATTACTTGGTTGAGATTTATATTATTTGCGTTATATACAAATCACAGTTTATTTTCCTTAGGAGCTTTTAGTCTATTTGTTTGGTAGAATGTTCTATGAAATTATAATTTTATCTAAAGTCCTTTGATTCAAAATTGTTAAACATATTGGGGTCATTTGGGAGACTAATTTTTTTTTTTTTTAATTGAGAATTCTGAATAGGTGTGTTTGTAGATTTTATTCATGCACACATATATATTGCTGCTTGTGTGTCACTCAAAAGTGCCTTTATGTCTTCTTGAGTGACTCTTTTTGAGCCCAGGTTTATCAAGGACATCACTATGTAGTACTCACATGGGTCTTTTTTCCTTTCCTTACTTCTTCCTCCTTCCCCTTCCTTTCTCTGTCACTTCTCTCTTTTATTTCACCGTTAAGCTTAGGAAATGGTTTTATTGAATAAAAGGGATCCTTCAGCAACTGTTAAAAAAAAGACATTTTTAAACATATTTGTTCCTTACTGTCAGAATAGAGCATATGTTTTAATACAACCGAAGAAAAATCTCATTGTAAGCAGGAATACAAATGAAATAAAAACCAGAGATTGCATAGTGAAAATCCAGAAGGAGCTAACTTCAGCTTGAAGAGATATTTGCCTATTCTCACTGGTGTTTTTAAAGTAACTGATATGCAAAAATCTTATGTAGAGAATTTCTGACAAAATATTCAGGGATTTAATAAAGATTAAAGTATCTGTGGAACCTGTGTTGAAATTCCAAGATTTTTAAATAAAACTTGAACTGAAAATTTATCTTTCCATAGTTGATGTTCAATTTTTCAGATCTTTTTGTCAAACTTGTTTCTTCACAAGTTACTGTTTGCCCTCTATAAGTCATTTGAGGATTGACTTTTATATTGCATAAAGCTATACGTTTAACCATTAGACTATTTATTATTTCCTTAGTAGTTATATAGTGCCAACTATGAGGTCCTGTTGCAAAGGTTATCATCTTCCTTGAAGGCCAACCTTATGGTGAAAAACCCCATCTTACTCAAGCTCGCACTCCTGACCTCATAGTTCTTGGCCTGATTACCTAGGATTGAGGCTAGGTTCATACTGAGCAAACTTAGACTCATCTAACCTAAACTAATGGCTTTGTTCACTTCATTTGAGCTAAGTGCATGGCTATTTCATGTTGAAAAAAAGATTAAATGATACTTTTATTCATTTGATCTTCAATATCTCCTGAACGTTTTCAACTAGATAAAGTCTGCAGACCACTTTTAAAACTTTATTAAACCTGCTAGAAGTGCTTCCCAAGGAGCATCAAATAACTCCCAAAGATAGTAATGTTCCGTTATTGTTGAATATTAGTTTTGTAAAAATACGTCAATAATAGAATGCATGCATTGCAATGATTTATTCTGTCATCGTTATATTATCTGCATTATTTCACCCTGTCTAAAAAACTCAAACAGGTATATTAGTTTTTCAGCTTTTATTAGAACTGATTTCTATTTACATATTATGTTTACACTGGAAGGCAAGTGTGGGGAGGTCTGCTAGCAACAGAACATTTTCATATTTACAATAAGTGCTGGAGATAAGCCCAACCAGCAAGAAATCAAGATGTGCCCATCATTTGTTGAAAATTGGCTTACTTTTTTTTTATCTGTGCCTTATTTTGAGAATGTATTAGAGAATATGGTGTTTGAAAATATTAGAATAAACATCATAAAGCAATTCAGTAGTTTTAGTGAATTGGCAATAAAATAATACTCTTTCAATTTTGCTCAGGATGAAAAATGACCTGGCTCAAAATATTATTTAAATGGATCAAGAATTTTCCATATTTCAAAGTCTACTTTTCATATCAGTATCCTCCAAACATTTGTTTATAATTGTACTTTCAGGCTATATTTTTATATTAGCCACCGATGGTCATTTCTATAAGTACTAAAAGTACAAAATTTGTTTCAGATACTATGTTTCCACTGTAAGGATATATTTGATAAGCTAAAATGATTTTTTCTCAATCAATGTTTATTTTGCCCAGGACACACATGATTAATCAGAATGGTAATTCAGAGTACACATGACTTTAAAGCTGATTCTAGACTAGATGTAATGAATTAATAAAAACTGGAGAGCCAAACAAGATGACCTTCATTTATATTTTTTAAATACATGCCAGAGAAGACTAAAAGCACCCCATTGTCACTCTTACAGTATGTTAGAGTTTATAATCTACTTAGGAAAATAGATCACATCTTAAAAGGTAAATGATAGTGATACTTAATGACCTAAGCTGTGTCTCTAGTAAATGATCAAGGTAGAAAATAGTATGGACTAGGCTAATCCACTGAAATTTAAAGGGATAAGGAGAAGACTTTAAACAGCATCTTCATCAGGGTAGTATTTGGAAGCGGACAGAGGAAGGAAATTAAGGAGCAGAAATTATCCTACCATAATTAGATTTTGCATAGTTAAAAAAAATAAGTTAGTTTTAATTGTAGGAATGGATAATGCACTTTTTAGGAAGACAGTGAAAAAGATGAATAGAAGCCATGCACTTAAGCATTTCTTCTGCATAAACTGAGGATTACATTAAGGAAACAGCTTTCCACCTGGACTTGGTGTATCTTCACTCCAACTTTTCCATAAGGTGCTAACTTTTCATGATTTTCCTTGTATGTCTGCTTTTTAGCTTGCCTGTTCTTGCTAAAAGAGCAGTGCTGAATTAGTCCTGTTATACTAATCAAGTAAAAAGAAGACATACAGTGCTGTTCCTTATGGGGCTAAATAGTTTCCAGATTAGGTTTTTAATTGCTCTTAGCAAAAATAATCTTTAGGTGTAGATGTAGGAATATTTAAATCAAGACAAAATCACAGACAACATGGAATGCAAGCTGAAATCAGTATGTTTCTACAAGCAGAAAAAACACTTAAGGATGAATTTGTGCAAAAAACTGTAATGTGCAGTGTTTAGGAAAGATTAGAGTTTAGAAATTATTAAACACTAATAACAGACTATTTTCTGGGTGAGAGAAAGCAATAAGACTGGCCCTTTGGGACAAATGTTGAAAGATGCATATAGTTCAGTATTATTCCATGCTTTGGGGCAACCAATTAGAAAAGTTATTACTTATCATATAACACTAATGCAGATGAACATCTACCCCATTAGCATATATACTAAATTTCATTTATACTGTTGCTTACAATGAAAATAATATTTCTTTCCAAAGTGTAAAATGATAAACAAACAACCAAAAAAAAAATCTTACAATACGTCACCATGATGATTTTTGAATGATCCAAGTCTGTAGAAACCGTTACTTCTGGTAGTCGTCTCAAATAACAAATATAAATCATTACTATCTGCAAAATATTAGCCGTTCCTTCCAGCTGAGCTATTTCAAATCATAAAAGATATTACTGTAAAAGTGCTGCACTCAATATGTCAGGAAATTTGGACAACTCAGTGTTGGCCACAGGACTGGAAAAAGTCAGTTCAGATTCCAATCCCAAAGAAAAGCAGTGCCAAAGAATGTTTAAACTACCACACAATTGCACTCATCTCACACACTAGCAAAGTACACTCAAAATTCTCTAAATTGGGCTTCAGCAGTACATGAACTGAGAAATTCCAGGTGTTAAAACTGGATTTAGAAAAGACAGAGAAACCAGAGATCAAGATGCCAACATGTGTTGGATCATAGAAAAAGCAAAGACTTTCCCCCCCAAATCTACTTCTCTTTCATTGACTATGCTAAAGCCTTTGACTGTATAGATCACAAGAAACTGTGGGAAATACTTCAAAAGATGGGAATACTAGACAACCTTACATGCCTCCTGAGAAATCTGCATGCAGGTCAAGAAGAAACAGTTAGTCTCAGACATAGAGCAATGGACTGGTTCCAAATTGGGAAAGGAGTACATCAAAGTTGTATATTGTCAACTTGCTTCTTTAACTTATATTATATGCAGAGTATATCATGCAAAATGCCAGACTAGATGAAGCACAAGCTGGAAACAAGATTACAGGAAGAAATATCAATAAATCCATATATGCAGATGATACCACAATTATGGCAGAAAGCAAAGAGGAATTGAGGAGCCTCTTGATGACAGTGAAAAAGCTGGCTTAAAACTCAACATTCAAAAAATGAAGGCATGGCATCTGGTCCTACCAGTTCAGTTCAGTTCATTCACTCAGTTGTGTCTGACTCTTTGTGACCCCATGGACTGCATTATGCTAGGTCTCCCTGTCCATCACCAACTCTCGGAGTTTACCCAAACTCATGTCCATTGAGTCAGTGATACCATCCAACCATCTCATCCTCTGTCATCCACTTCTCCTCCTGCCTTCAGTCATTCCTAGCATCAGGAACTTCTCCAGTAAGTCAATTTTTTCCATAAGGTGACCAAAGTATGGCAACTTCATCTTCAGCATCAGTCCTTCCAATGAATATTCAGGACTTCATTTAGGATGGATTGATTGGATCTCCTTGCAGTCCAAGGGACTCTCAAGAGTCTTCTCCAATACCACAGTTCAAAAGCGTCAATTCTTTGGCACTCAGCTTTCTTTATAGTCCCACTATCACATCCATACATGACTACTGGAAAAAAACAATAGCTTTGGAACTTCACGGTTCACGTATTGCTGAAGCCTGGCTTGGAGAATTTTGAGCATTACTTTACTAACGTGTGAGATGAGTACAATTGTGTGGTAGTTTGAGCATTCTTTGGCATTGCCTTTCTTTGGGTTTGGAAGGAAAACTGACCTTTTCCAGTCCTGTGGCCACTGCTGAGTTTTCAATATTTGCTGGCATATTGAATGCAGCATTTTCACAGCATCACCTTTTAGGATTTGATAACTCAACTGGAATTCCATCACCTCCATTACCTTTGTTCATAGTGATGCTTCCTAAGGCCCACTTGACTTCACATTCCTAGATGTCTGGCTCTAGGTGAGTTATCACACCACCTTAATTATCTGGGCCGTGAAGATCTTTTCTGTATAGTCCTTCTGTGTATTCTTGCCACCTCTTCTTAATATCTTCTGCTTCTGTTAGGTCCATACCATTTCTGTTATTTATTATGCCCATCTTTGCATGAAATGCTTCCTTGATATCTCTAATTTTCTTGAAGAGTTCACTATTCTTTCCCATTCTATTGTTTTCCACTATTTCTTTGCACTGATCACTGGGGAAGGCTTTCTTATCTCTCCTTGCTATTCTTTGGTACTCTGCATTCAAATGAGTATATCTTTCCTTTTTTCCTTCGCTTTTTACTTCTCTTCTTTTCACTGCTATTTTTAAGGCCTCCTCAGACAGCCATTTTGCTTTTTGCATTTCTTTTTCTTGGGTATGGTCTTGATCCTTGTCTCCTGTACAGTGTCATGGACCTCCATCTAGTTCATACGGTCCCATCACTTCATGGAAATAGATGGGGAAACAATGGAAATAGTGATAGACTTTATTTTCTTGGGCTCCAAAATCACTGCAGATGGTGACTGCAGCCTTGAAATTAAAAGATGCTTGCTCCTTGGAAGTAAAGCTATGACCGACTTAGACAGAATATTAAAAAGCAGAGACATTACTTTACCAACAAAGGTCCGTATTGTCAAAGCTATGTTTTTTTAGTAGTCATATATGAATGTGAGAGCTGGACTATAAAGAAAGCTGAGAGCCGAAGAAGTGACGCTTTTGAGATGACTCTTGAGAGTCTCTTGGACAGACAGGAGATCAAACCAGTCAATCCTAAAGGAAATCAACCCTGAATATTCATTGGAAGAACTGGTGCTGAAGCTGAAGCTTCAATACTTTGGCCACCTTATGTGAAGAACTGACTCATTGGAAAAGATCATGATGCTGGGAAAGATTGAAGGCAGGAGGAGAAGGGGATGACAGAGGATGAGATGGTTGACCAATGACAGACCGACTTGGTGGACATGAGTTTGAGCAAGCTCCAGGAGTTGGTGATGGACAAGGAAGCCTGGCGTGCTGCAGTCCATGAGGTCGCAAAGAATTGGACATGACTGAGCGACTGAACTGAACTGAACAGAACTTGTTAATCATGACTGCTTCATATTATTGCAACTTAATCATGGGAAGCACCATTTTTTGCACAACTTTCCTATAAACTGAGGCTACCGTTTTATCAATGCTCTGTTTTCAGTGTTGAACGATTCCTAGCCATTAACTAAATATCCTTGCCCTCTCTGCATTTCTTTTTGTAGATTTCTACTTATCATTTATTATTTTCCCAATTCTCTGAGTTGAGCCTGCCTTTTAGCAAGAGATATTTTCCTTTTTCAAAACAAAATGTATTTTAACCTTCAAAATCAGAAAGGCCGCCACCTCTATTTATTTTGTTAAACTTGTATTTTATACCATTTCCAGTTGATTTTTCCTGCTGAAAATAAATATTGGCATGTTTCACAGCGTTTGGAAAGAGCTCTGTTCTTTCATCGTGTTAACCTTTAATTATGAAATTCTGGTTTCCTGGAAAGCGTTAACAAACCCTCTCTTTTCTTAGGCTCTCCATACAGAGACAAAATCACCATAGCAATTCTTCAGCTGCAAGAGGAGGGCAAGCTGCACATGATGAAGGAGAAGTGGTGGAGGGGCAATGGGTGTCCAGAGGAGGAGAGCAAGGAGGCCAGTGCCCTGGGGGTTCAAAATATTGGTGGCATCTTCATCGTTCTGGCAGCCGGCTTGGTGCTCTCTGTTTTTGTGGCAGTGGGAGAGTTTCTATACAAATCCAAAAAAAACGCTCAATTGGAAAAGGTAAATGTCTCTTTTTTGCAACTTAAAACAATTGTTGTTATAATAAAGCCAACCATTTTTTATCTTGCCGACCAAGGGTAATACTTAGAACTGTGACTATTAGCGGTCTTCTGTCACTCATTATATACAAAGGTTCATAGAACTCAGGATTAGCTTTGTGCTTTTAATTTAAAGGTAATATTTTTAATTGAACTGTTTCAGAACCACCAACTGTTTTCCCTCTTATTAAAGTCTGAAATTGGAGAAACTTTTGCTGCTTGAAGTTCACTGTGATTAGTTTATTGGAAGAATATAATTAATGAAGTAAAACTCAGAAACTGTTATATGAAGAAAAATTTTTCTCTGCAGTTAAGTGCTTTAAGATATGATACTCATTAATAGTTTCAAGTTAGAGAGTAAATGTAATTTTTATTTGAAGATTTTTGCTCCAATACATTTTTATTTGAAAAATCTCAAAGCGCGTTGTGGAAATTTTAATGGATATTCTACATTAATGAATATGTGAGAATGTTTTAGGTTTCTTCTTTGCCACTTAATATTATTCTTAGTGCATCTTTTATTGTCTTGCACTTGAGTCTTCAGAAGAATATATATAAACCTCAAAATATTGAAATTATTGCAATTTTCCTTAGGATTTTAATATATTTAATCTCTGTACAAATATCTTTACATTCTATTCTTTAAAAAGCTTGTGAACCTAGTTCACATTACACATTTCTAGTGCTATAATTCCATTAGTTCTATAAATGTATGAATGGATATTTATAGAGAAATCTTTCTTTCTGATAGTAGGTGCTACTCTTTAATATAAATGTATGACTCAGAACATGAAATTTGGCTTTAAAATTTTTAAGCCTTTTGGAACTTAGTCTTTTAGTATATAAACATCTCTTTTGTTTTTAACTGAAAAGCAGTTTTTTAATTTCTTAATTTTTAGATGCTGCATCAGAGTGAGATTATATTGTTTTAAATATTTGAAAGGTTTGTAAACATTTATTGGGAAATATATAAGTAGAAATATGATATTTTCCTTCATATTTAATAATTTATGGTACAGTTATCTTTTCTGAAATCAAATTTCTGGATACAGCATTCCTACACTTTACTTCATTTAATTAATACACTAAATTCAATTTACTCCACTTAATTTAATTAAGGAAGGCAATTAATTCCTTGAAATTGTGTTAATAACTTTTCCGATAGCACCATTCTGTCTATGAGTAAAATAACCTATTAAAAAGTTTGAGAAATTTGGACAATTATATGATTTATTTAATGGCTGTATCTGCTGATCTGACTAAAATACCTTTTGCAACAGATGTGACTGAAAATTAGCTCTAAGTACACTTAAATCAAATATCTTTTGCAACCAATGTGACTGAAAATTAGGTCTAAGTACACTTTTTACGTTATGATCCTATTGTGTCAAAATGAGTTTTGGGGTCAAATCCAAAGAACAAATCAAAGATGAAAGTTATTAAATCTTTAATTTTCGTATTTACTATAATTTATCAACAAATGTGATATTTGGTTAGTTAATGCTTAGAATGAATCCCAAAGTAATATAAGGAACTTAGGTTGTCTGGTTAGAACTTCACATCATCCATTTGCAGTAGTTTTCTTTCATTTATAGCTCAGGTTTAAAATAAAACACATACATTAATCTCTCGACAGCATATGATAGTCTATTGCCCTTTTCTCTTTGTATCCTGTTTGTATGATTTGCTTGTGCCTTGTCTCTATGTACGATTATTTTATAGCATTAAGGTGTTTTTAAAGGATGGGAATTTACTTTTTGTAGAATCACCTTTATTGTTCTTATAAATAACTAGTTTAGTTGAATTTTTCACATATCAACCAATTCTCAATTTCTGTGGACTTCTATGACCTTCTTAAACATTAGAAAATGGGAACATGTAAACCCATGGCTGATTCCTGTCAATGTATGGCAAAAACTACTACAATATTGTAAAGTAATTAGCCCCCAACTAAAATAAATAAATTTATTACAAAAAAAAAAAAGAAAATGGGAATCAATTGACCTGTTTGGGCTCAAGCAGATAAAATATTCTATTGGAAAAAAAGAAAAAAAAACTGTTCTGATAGGACGTGAGCATATGAGTCACATCCTCTGATGTCAACGTCTCCACAAAGCTTCGTAATGAAGTTCAAATTCTCTAGCTTCTCAGAGGAGACATTTCAGGATCTCTCTCTGTTCATCTTTGTAGTTTTATATTTTGCTTCTCCCCAATTTGTGCTTGTACTGTAACTGCACTAAATTGCTTTGTATTTTCCAAGGTCAGCCAGCTTTTTAAAATACTCTTCCCATTTGACCTCAGCAAACTTTGTCCATTTTTATACCTGGCAAATTCCTGCTAGTCATTTTATATTAGGCATTCAAGACTAGACATCAACTTGCCGAGAAAGCTTTTCCTAATCAATAGGTATAATGAATCTGTGTACAGGGCACAACTGTTTCCACAGGTGGTGTTAGATTTTTACTTTCTATTTCAATGAAATTGCCAACATCCATTTGATCATCAAAAAAGAAAGAGAGTTCCAGAAAAACATCTACTTCTGCTTTATTGACTACACCAAAGCTTTTGACTGTGTGAATCATAGCAAACTGTGGAAAATTCTTAAAGAAATGGGAATACTAGTCCACCTGACCTACCTCCTGAGAAATCTGTATGCAGGTCAAGAAGCAACAGTTAGGACTGGACGTGGAACAACAGACTGGTACCAAATCGGGAAAGGAGTACGTCAAGGCTGCATGTTGTCACCCTGCTTATTTAACGTATATGCAGAGTATATCATGCGAAATGCCAGGCTGGATTAAGCACAAGCTGTAATCAAGATTGCTGGGAGAAACATCAATAACCTCAGATATGCAGATGTCACTACCCTTATGGCAGAGAGTGAAGAAGGACTAAAGAACCTCTTGATGAAAGTGAAAGAAGAGAATGAAAAAGTTGGCTTAAAACTCAGCATTCAAAAAACTAAGATCATGGCATCCAGTCCAATCACTTCATGGTAAATAGATGGGGAAACAATGGAAACAGTGAGAGACTTTATTTTTGGGGGGGCTCCAAAATCACTGCAGATGGTGACTGCAGCCATGAAATTAAAATTAAATTGCTCCTTGGAAGAAAAGCTATGATCAACCTAGACAGCATATTAAAAGGTAGAGACATTACTTTGTCAACAAAGGTCCATCTCCCAATGCTATGGTTTTTCCAGTAGTCATGTATGGATGTGAGAGTTGAACTATAAAGAAAGCTGAGCACCGAAGAATTGATGCTTTTGAACTGTGGTGTTGGAGAAGACTCTTGAGAGTCTCTTGGACTGCAAGGAGATCAAACCAGTCAATCCTAAAGGAAATCAGTCCTGGATAGTCATTGAAAGTACTGGTGCTGAAGCTGAAGCTTCAGTACTTTGGCCACCTGATGCGAAGAGCTGACTCATTTGAAAAGACCCTGATGCTGGGAAAGACTGAGGGCAGGAGGAGAAGGGGATGACAGAGGATGAGATGGTTGGATGGCATCACCAACTCAATGGACATGGGTTTGGGTGGACTCCGGGAGTTGGTGATGGACAGGTAAGCCTGGAATGCTGCAGTCCATGGGGTCACAAAGAGTTGGACATGACTGAGTGACTGAATTGAACTGATTTAAAAGAAAACTATATGACTCTATCTGTGACACCTCGTTTTTTAAAAAAGCTTAGCTGACTTCAGAAACTATCCTCATTCCAGAAACATTTGCTGCTCCTTTGAGAAAGTTGGGAATGTGTTTTATCCACTTCAAACAAGATCCATTCTTTCCTCTGTGAAGCCTTTGACATGCGTTCTTCCTTGAAAGTGAAAGTGAAAGTGTAGTCACTCAGTCCTGTGCAGTTCTTTGTGACCCCATGGACTGTAGCCTGCCAGGCTCCTCTGTCCATGGAATTCTCTAGGTAAGAATACTGAAGTGGGTTGCCTTTTCCTTCTCCAAGGGATTTTCCTCACCCAGGGATCAAAGCTGGGTCTTCCTCTTGGCAGACAGATTCTTTACCATCTGAGCCGTGAGGGAAACTTAGCTCATTATTTTATTCATATTTTTTTATTTCTGTGTGTGTGGGGGTCCCTCTTTCCCTATTAGATTCTTACCTCTTAATTCCTTTAGGAAAAGGAACTAGTGAGTTTGATTTGTATCTCCATATCTCAGACAGTTTCTGTTGGTGTAAGACTCTTCCTTTTTTATATTTCTCTCTGTTTTCCTCCTTCCTTCCTTTTCTCTCTCTTTACCTGTTAAATGATGAAACAGATTCCAGAAACTTAGAAAGGTTGATCATAAAGAATAAAAAAGAACTATGTTTTCACATAATTCAAAAGAAATATGTTTAAAAAGTAAATAAATAATAGGTTTATTAGATGTGACCCATTTTATTTATTGTGATAAGTTATGTTCTTGAGCTTCATTCCTCTTCATTTTTCCTGAGAAAAATATTTTACTTTGTTGGGATATATGGTTTAACACATTAGTTAATTTATTAAAATTAGCTGTGAAATATTCCTAGATTTTATGGTAAAATATGCATGTGAGTGTACAGAAATTTAGTTTATTTGCACTTACAACTTGTGTCTTTAATTGAGATTTTTAGATTTTAAAACCAAAGTAAATATTTTTAAAATTATTCATTTATTCAGTAATTATTTTGGAGAAGGCAGTGGCACCCCACTCCAGTACTCTTGCCTGGAAAATCCCATGGACGGAGGAGCCTGGTGGGCTGCAGTCCATGGGGTCACGAAGAGTCGGACACGACTGAGCGACTTCACTGTCACTTTCACTTTTCACTTTCATGCGCTGGAGAAGGAAATGGCAGCCCACTCCAGTACTCTTGCCTGGAGAATCCCAGGGACGGCGGAGCCTGGTGGGCTGCCGTCTATGGGGTCGCACAGAGTCGGACACGACTGAAGCGACTTAGCAGCAGCAGCAATAATTATTTATTGAGAACCAAGTGTGCAATCAATTGTATTTGCACATTGGAAGTAAGCAAGTATATATTATTCATAATTCCAGCTCCCAAATATTTATCTCTTACCCCTTTTTCTTTCTCCATTTTATTTCTTCTTTCTTTAATTCACAATATTCTAGTATTTTTAAAAAGAACAAATGAAAATTTCTCTCTTTACCTAAATAAGCTGGTGGGTATGATATACATGCAATCTAGTTGAAAATGTAGTTTACGTATAAAAGTTATGAATAACTAATATTTTACCTTTCAAGTCTTACCTCTGATAATGATGATAAAATTAGTGATTATTATTCTTTAAAGGTGACAATAAAATGTCTTTTATAGTACATATTTTGTAAGATATTAAAAGATCACACTGGTCTTAATGACTATAACGTTTTTATATTTCTGAGTTGTTTGAGAACTAACTGTACTATAAGAATGTGTTATTTTTAAATGAGGGCAGGTTAAACTAAAAAGAGAAGATAATGCTGAAATGTGTAGACCTTATAAAAATATAAAAATTGTAAGTTGCATTCCTTTTGAATAACCACAAGATGGTGTATTATAATTTTTAAAATACTTAGTGGTTTTAACTATGATGCAAATATTAATGCTTCAAGGACATATTGCTTTTCACATTTATTCAAACTTGTAAAGTGAATAGGTGTTGTTTTTTTTTTATGATTTTTATCATATAACCTGATCATTATCAAAGTTACTTACAATGTTTTTCCATTTTGAACATGTTTTAAAAATAACTAATCAACATGTGCATTTTCTAATTTTCTTTTTGCCTTATATTTTCCTTGATTTTACAAATGTTAGTACTTGAGGTTCATTCAGTAAGCAATTCAAGAAACTTTTGCACATCTTAGGCAATTATCAATGCATTTCAGGTAACAAAGATTTGTTTGAAATAGTCTGTGTTTATCTTTTAAATCTCACTTATAACTGAAAAAACTTGCTTAATATGTAGAATTTTAATTTCTCTGGTAACATATTTTTACGATAATACATTGATTTTTATAAGTATGAGTTATAAATTACTGTAATAATTTTATAATACTATTTTATGATAATTATTTTTTATTAATTTATGTTTGGAATTATTCATCATTTCTTAAATTTTTGAATATGTTCACTTTTAAAAGCTATATATAATTCTGCCTTCTTTGGATTTCCAACGAGAATGGTAGTATAACTTACATAGTTGGACCTTTTGTTTCTGTGTGATACATATATAAATAGATTTATTTCTATGTAACTGAAGTAGATTTGCCTGTACAAAATGTTCCTTATTGAACATCAGGTTGAATGTGAATCTTTGAGTTTCTTGATACGAATAAATAATAAAATATTCTCTTTCTATTATTTAAGCATAAAGAAAATATAGTAAATACATCTTAGAAATAAAAATATATAAATTATTGCTGGATATTGAATTTCTAACCTACATTCCGTGTCTTGGATACATATTTTGAGCTTTCCTGCAAAGTGATTAAAGTACATTTTAAGAGCTATTTTGTACATTTGTTTTTCAGGACATAGTATATTTTAGTGTACATAGTGGTTTGTATTATAGAACACTGGTAAATCTTATCAACATAATCTTTATATAATGTGGTGATTTTCAGTCACTGAAAATTAAAAAAAGTGTTGAGGGCACATAGAATGTTCTTCAGTGTATAGTTGAATAAGAAATGTAGAAGGCAGTTGTAACTCATAGAAGGACAAATGAATGAAACAAGGAAATATGAGGAATAAGAAGAAAATCATAGTGGTTTAGTTTAAACTTGCAAGACTAGAGATTCTATATGAAAGATTATTCAGAGGCAAAACACTTTTCAAAGCTGGCTGAATCTCTATTTCATAGAACCAGGAGAATTAAAACAAGTTGTTCACAAATCCTTATGCACAAATTGCTTCCAGAATGCTGAAGAATTCGTTCTAACAGAAATAATGCTTCATAAAAGAAGATATTTATTGGATAAGATATATGAAAGCAAACATTGTCATAAATCATCAATAAAGATTTTATTACAATATTTACCTTTTTCCAAATAATACTTACTTACAAACCATGGAATATTTGTGCTTTTCATATAGGGAGTTTATATTTAATATATGGAGTTTTAACTGTTAACATTCTAAGTACATTTTTAATATAAAATCTAGCTATAAAGCATGTTGCTACTCAAAAGTTAAAAGTGGCAAATAAACTTTGGACAAAAGTGTATTTTGTCTTGTTTTTATGTTACCACCTTTCTCTGGGACTAACTGGATGGCTCCAAAAAACACTTTTTATATATAAATATAAAATAACACTTCGATTGCCAATCTTCATTTTGCTCACTAAGTAGTTGCAAAACAGCAAAAGAAGTTTAAAGTCATTCGTTTATGATAACTCATACTCTTTTAATGCCCATAATGCTTTAAAACAAGATTATAGCTGGTTTTCATAAATGACCTTAGAATTTTTAAAGTGTAATTGTCATGTGAGTACAAAGTTACTCTGAGAGCTATGCAAAGATTATTATCCATATTGTGCAGAAGAAGATAAGTATCTCAAGGGTCAAGTATGTTTCTCAAGTTGAAATATGCCTAGACTAATTCTGTTTACACCACAGAACACTACAGGACATGGAAGTAAAACATTTAGCTATTTTTCTTAACAGGTTTTATCCCTGATGTTGTATTGACAAAATGTATGAAGTAGGAGTTTGAGTTAGATAAACAGACTGTGAGCTTTGATCTGAGCCCTGGATAGTTAGTTCACTTTCTAGGACATTAAGCATGAGTTTTGAAATTAAAAAGAAAAGAAAAGACAAGACTTGGAATCATTCTTTAAGTGTGTTCAACTTTGGATTATATTAATCTTTCTACATATC
Organism: Okapia johnstoni; assembly: GCA_024291935.2. NCBI lineage: Eukaryota > Metazoa > Chordata > Mammalia > Artiodactyla > Giraffidae > Okapia > Okapia johnstoni. The sequence goes on from CM044317.1 coordinate 50,791,314, forward strand.
TTTTAAATAAATGAATGGGTTACAAATACACTATAAATTAAAATGTCTTAGAAGTTAATATAGTTAACATATATAGAGCTCTTTGCATGTCTGGCATATACTAGGAAGCTTTCATTATAATATAATTATTATTTTTATTTATAAAGCTGATTACATTTTAACTGCTGGACTTTAAAGGAAAGAGAGCTTTCCTGGAATTAAGCATTAGTTATTTGGATGTTACACACTTTGTTGAAAAATTGTTATTATCATGACTACTAGCAAGAATATGATTAATATTGCTTTTTCTTAAAATTCATTTCACAGCTATATCGACTAAAATGGTGTTGAAGCTTGTCAGACCTAATTTATTGATTTTTATAACTTAAGTAAGGGAAGTGTAAAAATGTATAATGATGCCCCATTTTTCTCTGTCTCATTTATTTGCAAAATGCAATATAAAGTTATTCAGTAATTATTGCTGTAAGAGTCAAGGTTTCTGAGAATATTTTAATCTTTGGTTATGCTTATCATTGTAAAATAGTCCAGGCTAAAGCGTAGGAAGCTTTGTCATTTTATTTAGTGAGAAAAAATAATTTAGTGCCGTAATTTTTTCTGATTTATTATTTAGTATTCAAAAATTCCCATTTGTTAAGAATAGAGTCCAGGTAAAAAAACTTAGCTGAAATTCAACTCACTGTTCGTGAGGCAGGCTAGTATAATAACACACAGAATGGAAGTCAAGAGAACAATATTCCTCTTTTAGTTAGAATATCAATGTGTACATACCCGTCTGACTAGTGCATAGCATATTTAAATAATATATACATATACATATATGTATATATGGACTTTTTAATAAGAGCGCTGCTCTAAAACTAAGCCCCAAGATCAGTTTATACGAGCATCTTAGCTAGTCATGTTCATCTCTCATTGCTTCACCGCTACATTCACGCAGCTTTAGGCAAATCCATGCTTCTGATGGTAGCACTAGCTACTTGATATTTTTAAAAGACTGCCAATTAAAGATTAAAATCAAAAGAAATGGGCCTTGTTAAATGACATTTATCTTCCTTATTTAGTACACCAACATTTATATAAAATGTTGCATATTGCATCCAATATACTTTTTATTTCCCTTTAGTTATTATTTAGTTAATTTAAGTTTTACCTAAAGTGGAACAATTTTACACAGGGGTTAATTACAGTGACTGTTAGGATTTTTCTCTACTACATGTGATCTGGAATTCTTGGTCAAGTGGCCTACAGCATCAGAAATTAATTAGAAAATGTCTGAGAATGAACGAGGTATCCATAATCAGTGAATAAATAATTTAAATGACAAACAAAACATTTTGGTTGAGAGATGCTAGTATATATTAGGACACTGCACTACAAAGTCTCTTAGAAGCAGTTTAAAGATGTTTTAATAGGCTTCAACTAGAAACTGTACACAAAAATGGTTGGAAATTATTCTGAATATTGGAATATCATTTAGTTAATTTTATACTCTCAAAAAATAAGATAGTAAGATGTATAGAATAGTTTCCTCCTTACAAAATAAATCCTAAATAGAGACCTAATAATAGCCTATATATTTATGATTATTTCTCCATTAATTGGTATATTATTATGTATTCAACATGAAAGTGATGAGTTTCAAAGTTTAAAAAAATTAAACTTATTTTTCATCAGTCGCTATTTTTTTTAAAAGACATTGCTAAACATAAAGGATTTAACTTAAAAATGAAGTTTAAATATATTACTGTTCAATGTGGAGCATGTTTGCAACTAGATTTCTAATACTAAAAAAATGTATGTGCTTCTCAAAGTGCTGTCACGTCATGTATCATATAAACATATCTATAAATTAGAAAGTTAAGCTATTAAGATTAAATTATTCTATAACACCACGAATGATATTCTTGAGAACATTTATCTGTGGACTATTTATGTGTTGTCTTATATGTAAAAAAAAAATAGCTTGTTTAAAAGGCAATGTAAATTTAGCCAAATCATTATTTTTAAGGTTTCCAGACCTTCATTGTTTCAAGAATTAGAGATGTGTAATACAGGTTGCCTCGTTAAATATAGTGAATTTTATAATGAGTTTAACTAATTTAAATGCAATTATACATGCTAACAGCTCAAAGATTTAAATTTTCATTTTCAGGAATCTTCTATTTGGTTAGTGCCACCCTACCATCCAGACACTGTTTAGTAAACTTTTGAAACTTACTAAAAGAGGTTTTTAATAATGGTTAGTATCCTTACACCTTTTTTTCTTTTTGTAGTCTGTCATATTGTACAGAAACATTTTTTGTTGTTGTTTTCACCCTGAGAATCTTACTTTGACACAAGTTGTGTGTTTCTGTCCCTAAGAAGTGATTTGAAAAGCATGGTTGTTTCTTCCGCCCCCTTTTCCTCTCTTCCTCTTTCTTTTGTTATTTCTTCTCCTACTCCCTCCTCCTCCTCAGCTTCCTTCTTCTTCATTATAACTCAGGAAATTCCTGTCAAGTGCATTTAGGTTTTTCAAAATCTTATTCCATAGTTCAATAAAAGGACATGTAAAAAATTCTGATCATGATATAAGGTAGGAAACACTATTTGTCTCTATCAAATGACAAGTTAGAAGTTTAAAAATCAGACATAGTAATTTTTTTGCAACGTACAACACAGAGAAGCAGCTATATTTCACAATCGTCTATTCAGTTTCAACTTTAGATTCTTACAGAGATCAAGATACAGGATTTACATTTTAAAGCTTTAAAAAATATTTTTTTAAATGTGTTTGCTTTAGTGATACAAGTGAACCATACTTTATGCTATCATTAATTTTTTTTTTAATTTGTCAATGTTGACTCCAAATTTTTGCTCATATTTAAAGACTTTCATAGTTTTGTGAAGGATTGGAAATATTATATAAGTAAGAAAAGAACCTCCAGTCTCATGGTGACTGTATTAGAACCTAAGATAATACTTTTTTTTTTTAGGTAAAACTTACATTGATAAATCAAAAAGAACTGTCAAGGTCAGCTTATTTAGAGAAAAAATTAACAAAAGTGGTAACATGATATTATAATCAAAACTACTGATTGCTTAAAGCTTGCTTGATTAATTTTTTTACTTTCTAATGACTTAAGAAAATAGAGAAAGCCTAAAATGATAATCGCGGGATTACATGTTTGCAATCTTCAGTTTATAAATTTGTAAATATTATTTACTTCAGATAATTTTAAATTATTTATGCTTGATTGGGGCAGGATATATGCTTGTAATTTATATTAATCAGTATTACAAGTTTTATATTACATAAAATTGCTTTAAAAGAGTTTAAACGCATTTATTTATAATCTGAAGTTAAGTATAGGCTATTAATACAATTTACTTCCTAACTAACTAGAAATAAAACTGAATCAGTTCAATCATAGCTGAATAGTTACGCACATTTGTAAGATTTTTTTCCTGAGAAAATCAGTTGTTTAGACCACTCTCTTATTATATCTCTATTTTATCACTTTTGAAATCAATATAATCATGATATCTAAAAACTGAGTTTGCCAAGGAGAATGTTATAAATTTTTTAACATTTGGGAAATTTAGTTATTTTAAATGAAGGCTTATTTCAAACAATTCAACATTATTCACATCCTATAACATTTTTAAAGTGTTGATGGCATCAAGTTCTGACATTGTTATATTATCTAATCAATTCTTCTGTTAAATGTTTCAACAGAGAACCAAGACTAAGTTACCTCAAGACTATGTATTCCTCCCTCTTTTGGAGTCAGATTTTTCCATTTCTGCAGTGTTGTCATCATCACCATCTTCATCATCATTTTCATCATGTTCTTAATAAGTACATCTAATAGTAGGTATTAAGCAACAAGAAACACTGTGTCCATATACTGGCTATCAGGTGTCATATAGATCCTTCAATAGAAATAGAATCTGTGAATTTCCAAACCGTATAATTGAACACATAATAAATAATACATAGAAATAACTCTGCAGTTAGTTGGAAATTCATGTGTAACATTTAATCATCTCTCATGACAAACATTAATAAATTAGTATTTTTATTAATTTACTATTATTAAACAACAAAGTTTTATCTGATTAATTAGCTCGCTTGTATACAATATATTTTACTAAGCTTCTGAAAAAAATTTTTTAAGCAACTGAATTACAAGCATTGTTAAAAAAGAATTAAAATGTTAAGGTCATGTATGGCTATTGTTAATTTGGTCAACGTGTACAAATCAGTGCTGTGAGCGCTTGATATCTACTCTTTACAATTCAATGAGAGGGAAACATGGAAGCCCTAGAGGTCAGACAGAGAAACATGATAGTGAGGGAAAAATAGTAAATTGAGTAGATATAATAAGCCTGGTCAGTTGGAAAGTGGTTCCTGAATAAGTTAAAATTTAAGTCATGTCTCGAGGTAAGGGATAAAGCTGGACTGATGTGAAAAATGAAAGAATTCTGCTGAGTACCAAAGCAAGAAGAAACAAAGGAGAAAAGCTTTGGAGGTCCAAAGAGAAGCATGTGTGTAAAGAAAAAAAAAAGAAGAGGAATAGGTTGGGGGAGAGATAAGGTAAAATTAACTCAGAGAGGTCATGATGGAAAAAAGAGATTTGGATTTCGCCTGTTTATTGGACAAGAAAATACTATTAATAACTGATGTTTAAAACAATAGGTTATTGTTGATAATTGTGAGAATTTCAGGAATAGCCAAGGCATAGATTTGAGATGATCACTAAGGAAACTCTTCAGCAACCCAAAGAAGAAAAATGAGAATGTAGCCAGGAATGGACAAGAAGCTATCAGGGCAGGATCAAAAAACATACAATTGGGTATCAGAATATCTTGCTGGAGGTGCAGTTGTGAGCTGCAGAAAGTGAGTTATCCTCTGTCATATAGATGCCCAACTTAATTCAGTATTAGTTTGTGTCACAAAAGGTGATATATGAAAAGTATTTCAAAAAATATAAGGCATGTATATGGTATTAATCATTTTTATCCTATATTATTTTGGAATTCAATTCAGTTCAGTTCAGTCGCTCAGTAGTGTCCGACTCTTTGCGACCCCATGGACTGCAGCACACCAGGCTTCCCTGAACATCACCAACTCCCGAAGCTTGCTTTTGGATTTCGGAATTAGCCTAAGATGATAAACAGCAAAGAAGCAACACAAAATGCAAAAAAAAAAAAAGACTTCACATGCACATTTGATTAGGTTTATTTCATTATGTTTTCATATCACTTTTTGGAATTGTGTAAATTTTTCATTCTTGTCCACATTTTTAGTTGTTGTCCACATTTTTAGTTCTTGCAAAAAAAGAGCCGAAGTCTTAGCCCATCTGAATGTCAACAACAATATGCAACTGCTTCATGAATCTGATTTATATGTAACTAACACATGTATCTCAATTAGATGGAGAGGGAGACTAACAAGTTTCTGTCTTATGTTTTCAATCTGTAATAGGAATTTGAGGAGTGTGTAATAAGTTCCAGGTATATAGAATTTCTGGCAAATCTATTGCCAATGAAATAGGAATTTAAAAAAATATATATAGGGTCATTTTTTCTTCATGGAATAAATTATTTATCAGTCCTCAGTTATCAACTTGATGATGCCAAAAATTTAGTTAATATTTGTGCATGTATTTTTAAATGTGATACAATGTCATTTCATGATTAGGTCATATGTGTTTGTAATCTTCACCAATAGTTTTATAGGCATGATCACAAAAAGATATAATGAATACCAAAAATAATTTTCCATATTTTATGTCTAAATGTGTGAGTGCTATTTTTGTTCTGTTTTGAAAGACAAAAGGAAGAATCCATGTTTAAAGAAAATTTTCATATCTAACATTATGATCTAAAAGCCAGTACATTTTGTCTAGTTTTTTTTTAATAGCATGGATGGATTTCTGGTAACTGATTTGTTTATACGTGCTTGTATTTAAATTTTAAGGTAGATTATATCTTTTCATGTTAATCAATTATATATCTTAAAACCTCTTTCAGCTTATGTGTAATGTATGCATTCCTAGCTGGCAGTTCACTATCAGGTGGAGATTTTCTTTAAACTTGCCCACTTTGATAAAATATTTTAGTTATCATGTTTTGAGTATTAAAAGTGGAATAATTTGATACAACCATTATAATGGAATTTTTCAAAACTTCAAGGCTGCTATGTTGACAAGTCTGCTGAGACTGAATTTAATATTGTTTCAGGACCATTGCAGTCGATGTGTTTGTAATATTTCTTTTTCTGTGTTATTCTGTAGAGGTCCTTCTGTAGCGCCATGGTAGAGGAACTGAGGATGTCCCTGAAGTGCCAGCGTCGGTTAAAACACAAGCCACAGGCCCCAGTTATTGTGAAAACAGAAGAAGTTATCAACATGCACACATTTAACGACAGAAGGTTGCCAGGTAAAGAAACCATGGCATAAAGCTGGGAGGCCAAACACCCAAGCACAAACTGTCGTCTTTTTTTCCAGTTTAGCGAGAATGTTTCCTGTGGAAATATGCAACCTGTGCAAAATAAAATGAGTTACCTCATGCCGCTGTGTCTATGAACTAGAGACTCTGTGATCTAAGCAGTTGCAATGATCAGACTTGATTTATAAACATCATGGATCAACCGAGTTACACGGGGTTACACTGTTTATCATGGGTTCCTCCCTTCTTCTGAGTGAATGTTGCATAACCATTTTGTGGCTGGTTTCAAATGCAGTCCGGGAAGAAATTACAGGTTCCTTTTGAGGTTCAACTGTTGCCAGGAGATGGAATATCAATGCCCCAAGGGTAACCAGAGGAAAAAAAAATCATTAAGAATAAAAATACTTGGAATCAGCAAAAACTGTAGTGTTACAAGAAACAGTTAAGTCTTCTGAACACCCAGATAAGAGGGTGATGATGTCACTAGCCCCCAGCTACTCAATATAATGGTCATCTGAATAGACAATATGTGCTTATAGGATGTGAAGAAATGTAAAGCAAAACAAATCTGAATTTCATGGCAAGTGGAATATAAAGCAGATCTTCATCAGTGTTTTTCTTTCTTTCTTTGTTTTTTTGACAGTCTGTGTCACTGATTGAAATAGAAGTGTCAAATTACCAAGGCAATAATGTTTTTTCTTATATTCACTGTGGCAGGAGATTTAACATGTATCTCTACCAAATCCCTACCTATTCCAGCCACCCTTTCCCCAACCTCACACCAAGAATAAAAAAGCAACAGTTGGTTCAGAGATTCTGAATTAAAATGGATGATGTTTTGCAATCTTTGTCTTAAGCTATAAAAGAGGGCTGAGTACTGATAGTTCTGTGGAAGACTGAAACTTTCATTCTAACATTCAGACATGTTAATGCAAAAGTTCCTTCCTGCTATAAATGAACTTGATGGAGCCTGGGCAGATCTCAGTGAAAGGAGAAAGGGGACTGGTCATCTAAAGAGAAGTATGTGTGGTGAACTCTGACGTGGACTGCATTTATCAATACAGTCACAATGTTAAATGAACAAAATCCTTGAGCAGTTTTTTTCAAAAAAATGTTCAGGTTTATTTGTGGAAATGCAAGATTTCTATGAAAATAGTTTTTGTATGGAAATTTTTGTAATACTTTTTATCAACAAAATAAGAACATGCATCGCTGTCAGGGGTGTGATGTCGAGCGTGAATGGTAGTGCGTGTGCACCACCAACGTTTGGTGAAAACTATTTTTATCAAGAAAAAAAGGAGTCATAGAAGAGAAATATTTTCAAGTTAGATAATATAAAAGCTAGGTGCACTACCACCACTGCTTACCATGCCACACCCCTGGTTTCCACGAGGCTGATAACATACTGTAATGAACAATTGTGTATAAAATGGTAAAAGACACAGACCTCTTGACAACATTGTGATAACAGTTGAGTGCACACAGTTTGCTGTTTGAATCCAATGCACAAAATTTAAAAAAATCATTAAAATTATGTCCATTTTACTTTCAGCTTTGACTTTCATTTTTCTCTAATATGGGTAAATGAACGCACTATTTGTTCTTTGCATGAAGGGAAGTACACTTCCTGAATCCTTCCAGGTCATCAAGGATGACCACTTCAAAACTACCTGGGGAAAAGAAGAAAAAAGCTCAGGCTAAAAGCTGGCCCAGAATATAAAATGTAATCTTCAGACTTAGAACAATTCAAATGTGAAAAATAACAGTTTTAGAGGATACAGTCATGATCTTAGCTCTTCTGTGAGTGGACTTTGATTATGTCCATAATGTTGTATAAGACAGTATAGTAATTATGATATTATATGTGAAGTTCAACTCATGTCCAATTTAAGAATTCATTGCACATTGATAATTTAATTCAGCAAAGGAAGAGGAAGAGATAGGCTCAATATCAACAATAAATTAAAAAAAACCTCATTTTAATTAGAACTCCTATCCAAAAAACAAAAAACATAAATTGCTAATAGCCATTACTTAAAAATCCAATTTCTACATGTTTTCAAAATTTCTAGTGTCAGGATTAAGTTAAATTTCATATTTCAAGGACAATTATGTCCCAAAATTTAGTTTTAGGGAGTTGCACAAGTTGCTGTTACAAATCTCAACATTTTTTTTTATTGGTAAATAACCTCAAATATTATAGATCATAAAATGTTCAGATTTTGGTCTGAATATTAAGCTTTTACTCAATTATATTCTAATCAGATTTTAAAGTACTTTTAAATTTCAATTCTTCATTATATTACAAGCTTAATAGGCAGAAAATGATGTCTATTTTTTAGATAGTCTGGAATCAATTATTTATATCTTTGTGTGTCTGATAATTTAAGAATTAACTTAAGAAGTTCAAAAAGTATAAAAAATTCTGCTGTATTTTAACTCCAAAAGTTATTTAGAATTTAAAAATGATGTATAATATTCAATTTTTATCCATTTCCTGAAAGGTTTCTACATTACTGCCAAAATAGATATTGCTCTATTCATTGTGTACTTATACATATATGAAGTATTATTCTTAATTTTATTAAAATTTGGTTACTTTCAAAATAATTTCAACCAGTGAAAGAACATCTCTTCTCTGTGGAAAGGCAGTATATTGGCATAAGATTATTTTCCAGTGTCTACCACTTAAATTGTAAGAAGAAGAAGAAGAAATGCCTGTTCTAGTTGACAACATAACCTGATGACTCCAGGTAATCAGTGGAGATACATGAACCACAAATAAATAACTAGCCACTGTGGAACTGGGGGAGGATATATTTATACATATCACCACTGAATAATGCTAATCAGATAAAAACATCAGGATTTATATTCAGTATATTTCATAGATAATTAATCCTAACAGCTATGAGAATGCCACAGAGATATATTTATTTATTTACAACTGAATAACCCTAATCATTATGGGAGCACCAAGGGAATAGATTCTATTTTACAAACATGTAAAATGGATAAGGATATTTTATAAATTAAAATCTTTCAAGTATTTTTCAGTCAAGTTATATGTTTTTAAGAATAAGTTCCTTGTTATTATTAAATGAGTTTATGTGCTAAACACTAATGTTTTTAAAGAATTTTAGCACAGTGCTTTTAAATGTTTGTTTATTAGGAAATATGAATATAGCCAATTGTGTACAATGCATACGTATAAAGGGAATCGTGGCATCAGATGTAGAATAGAATCATAGCATCAGGCTGTAGTGTGCACCAAAGATTGTCACTGGGAGTGGGCTATTCTATTCCAAGACTAGGCTTACTGACAGTCACTTCCAACACTGAGGTGTAAATATAAGCAGAATACTTTAATAGAGATAAGAGAGTGCCCAGCTGCTTCAGGAAAGAGAGCATGAAAGGTACAGGAATAACTTCATTTGTTTCTGATCAAGGCAAGCAAGGTATGGAAAACAATATGGGCTAGGCTCACTTAGGAATTTTGTCCTCAGTTTAAAAGATGGTACAGTGGCAGTTGGCTCAGGGGTAAAGAATCTGCCTGCCAATGAAGGTGACTCAGGAGTTGTGAGTTTGATCCCTAGATCAGGAAGATCCCCTGGAGTAGGAAATGGCAACCCACTCCAGTATTCTTGCCTGGAGAATCCCATGGACAGAGGAGCCTAATGGGATACAGTCCATAGGGTCGCAAAGAGTCAGACACAACTGAGTGATTGAGCACGCACACAGGCACAATGGCAGTGAGAACATGGTCTTGAAGGTCTTGAGTGTGTCTGTAATTTGAATCCTATTGCTGTACTATTGACTCACTCTTGGACAGCCCTTTGTGTCTGCAGCACAATCATTATAGAGAGATTTCTCTCTTTTCTTGCCTTCTGGGGATTTCCTTAATTTCTCTACCATGTTGGATCCCCTGTCGCCTCTAACAGATGTTCTCCCTTTCCTAGGCTTATCGCTAATTTTGATGAATTCTAAAGACTACCTCAGAGGTCAAGTTTTTTGATATTCCAGTCTAAAAAATGCTTTTATTCTACTCTCATATAAATAATTATTAGTTTTTTGGGGTATAAAATTCCAAGTTGAAAATAATTTTCTTAGATAAATTTGAAAACCTTCTTTCATTGTTTTCTTACTTCAAACTCACCCTGTACAAATGTGAAGGCATTTAGATCTCCAATTCTTTGTGATTTTTTTTATTCTCTATTAATTTTTTTTTTCTTCTGATTGTCCAGAGTACCCTAAAATATTAGAGCTACTGAACTCCTAAGTGTACATCTATAAGATTTGCTTTCCTATTTCTCATTTCTGTCATCATTTATATTCCAAATATTGAATTAAGTTTTTCATTTCTACCAAATTATTTTAATTTCTATGAATTCTTATTTTATGAATGTAATAATTTCTCTTATATGTTTGAGGCGAGTAACAGTAATCTTAAGACATTTCCTTCTTCCTGAAAAGACCTCAGGTTTTTTTTTTTCCCCCAGTTGCATTTTTCTGTGTGCTTGTTTGGATTTCTATCTTTTTATCAGAGCTTTTCTTCAGATGCTTGTTAATTCTTCACAACCTGTTAATGATTAAGAAAAGGGAACTAAAGTCTGATTTGGGAGCTCTACGTGCACAGCAGGGTAGGGGAGACTTTTCATCTAGTTAGAGTTTTACCACAGATACGTCTAGTTGGACTATTTGTTAATGAATCCTTTGAAACATCCCTATCTTTGGATCTTTCCTTTGATTCCCCCAGGAGTACCTTTTAATTTTCTTCCTAGAGATTAAGCCTCAACTGCCAGTGTTCTGCTAATCACTGGTTAAGAGCTCTTGAGATTGCTACATTCTGCATTCAGAATGACTAAGGTTACTTATTATCAGGTGGCTCAGGAGTAAATAACCCGCCTGCCAGTGCAGAAGACATTAAAGATGAAGGTTCGATTCCTGGGTCGGTAAGATCCCCTGGAGGAGGAAAAGGCAACCAAGTTTAGTATTCTTGCCTGAAGAATCCCATGGACACAGGAGCCTGGCGGGCTATAGTCTGTGAGTCACAGAGTCAGACATGACTGAGTGACTGAGCTAGTAAGCATACATATAACTCAAATTTGACACAACACAAAATCATAAATGCAAGGAGATCTAGGTCACTTAATCACCCTGTTTTAAATTTAGCATTCAGGCTTTCAACTGAACCTAGCATATTCCAGTCTAGAGTCCTTCCTTTTTTTCCCTTTTGAGAATAATTCCTTACTACTTTGATGGATTGAAGAACGGTCTTGCAGGGGAGAAGGAGAAGAATACAAGGAGCCACTGTTTTCCAACTACATTCAAGAGGCCCTCCTTGTTGTATTTGTTCTCCACATTATCAGTTATTAATGCACATTGCACAGCTAGGTCCTGTGCCTTGGAGGACTCTGTGATGCCATCCTATTGGTTCGCAGCTTTTCACACTGACCAGTCGGAATTCTACTTTTTCCAGTCTGCTTGATTACCTATCATTTGTTCATATGCTTTTCTCCTTCCAAAAATCTTGTTGAAACTTTCACCTTTCTTGTTCACTATATTCTTGGAGTTTAATACTTTAAAAAACAAAAAAATCTCTCTATTGTAATTTTTATGGTTGAGTAGGGAGCAAATTTTGATGCATGCATTTAGTCCTTCACTCTTATTTTGATCAAGAATCCTGTCTTTAAAGAAGATAATGTGCAGAAATCCAGGAATAGAAGTAAATAAAAACCGAACTACTCTGGTTCAAAGATGATGGAGGTAGACAGACTTTGCTCTTATCATTGGAAAGAGTGTAATATTGCCAATGTTTTCTTCTTACCGAATGCTTTTTCTAACTCAGTATGTAAAGGGGATACTTTTTTGTAAAGGGGATACTTTTACAATACAAATGAATTTCACAAAATAGATCCCAATAATATTTCTGAAGTGGGGAAGATTTTAATTTTCCCCTTGTGCTTGTCAAATAATGCTAAATTTGGAATCCGATGTAATTTATACTCCAAGGGCTTAGGTCTAATTCAAAACATTCCAACTTCTATTTTACAAAGCTCAAGAAACGTGTTATATAAGGAACACTTTTTAAGCAAACCATGATGAACTGTAAGATATTAAGAATCCTCTTTAATGTACTGCCTTACACAATACTTTGCTTTCACATTTATTGAATGTAATTTAAAAAAAAACAAAACAAATATATCCCTGCCTCTTTACAAAGGAAAATAGCTGTTTTCCTACCTTTCAACTAGATATTTCTATAATATCACATCATCAAAAATATAACACTCTCAATTACCAATTAGTTAACCTTAAGATCAGTCTGTAGAGCTTAATATCTAATCTAATATCATTAATATACTGAAAAGTCTAAAATCATAAATTCCACTCATCTTGGTCAAAATTCATCAGTTAAAAGGGGAAATAAAAGTCACACTACACAATGCTCTTTACACACTATTTAAATTATATTTTAACATATACCTTGTATCTCAAGGCTTCCTTGGTGGCTCAGCAGTAGAGAATCTACCTAATGCAGGAGATGCAGGTTTGATCCCTTGGTCGGGAAGATACCCCAGAGAAGGAAATGGCAGCCCCCTCCAGTATCCTTGCCTGGGAAATCCTGTGGACAGGGGAGCCTGGCAGGCTACCTGTATAGTCACAAAAGAGTCGGACATGACTGAATGACTAAACAACAACAATTATAGCTTGTATCTCAGCTCATAATCTAGGGTTTTCATATATTAATACTTTAGAATAAATACTATAGCTTCAGCCACTATAATCACATTTCCACCAGGAGGAGGAACAAAAGGAAATTTAAAAGGTCTTGCTCCTTCCTTGTAACGATACATACCACAAGTTGTACATTACGGTGGTAGAAATAATGATATGTTCACACTTAGGATAGGAAGGTAGGATAAGAAATTGACTAATGTAGGCAGCCATGTGTCTAGGGGTTCTATTACTTTTAAAATGTATAAACAGATTTGAAGGGACATCTTTTATTTTCAGTCAACAAAGGAAGAAGCATTTGGTAATTTTGTTGCAGAATACCTTTCATTTAGTTATAGACAAAGACCTAGCTTACATTAACCATTCCTTTGATTCCCAAGATATTCTTTCTCATTCTTTAAAAACCCAGACACCTTGATTAGAGTTGACTTGTTACTCTCTGCCCCACTACCATGAATCAATTAAACATGCACCCATTTGTTTATATTTAATAATTATTTAAGCTACATTATAAATTGAGATCTGTGTTAGATGACAGGTATGCAATATAATCAAAAAGAGTCATGGTGCTTACTTTGGTAACCCAAAGTCTAGAAGAGGAGACTGACATTAATCAAATGTGTTAAATATATAAATACAATCTGAAAAGTGCTGTCACCAAGAAGTATTCTCTGTCAGATTCAGATAAGTGATGAAAGTTCACTCAGTTGATATCAAGTGATACAGTTTAATACTTGGAAATGAGAAAACTTGGATTATATGTATAAAGGATGAACAGGGAATCATTTATTGGTATAATGAAACACACTACTGGTTTATGTCTTCTTCCCAGGACTATATAGCTTCTGTTGGCTTCAAACCATGGCACAAAGTAGGGTTCTTCCAGGTCTGGAGAGGAAAAACTGAGATAGAAACTCTATTAGACCATTATCCCATTATTGTCATCCTGTTACTCAGGGTGGTGATGTCCCATATACAAAATATGATATCATAACTTTACCTAAGTTTTTCTCTAACCTAAACTATTGCACTTATGTTGATTTTTTTTTTTTGTCCTCATTTAGGTACAAGAAAATATGTCATCAGTGCTCTTTTTTTTTTTTTTTAAGGTTTCTTGTTTTGGTTTCATGGTAGAAATGAACAGTGACCTAACAATTTAACAATTGGTTTTGGAACACTGAGAACATTCTTGTTGAAAGAGGGTGAAATAGCCAAATTTCCAATATTTAGTTCTTGGCCAAATGTTTGCTCAAAAATGCACTTCACTCTCTTTCACACAGGTTATGGGAAGGAACTGTATGGTGTTTTATGAGAACTTATAATAAAAGAACGTTTACTTAGACTAGAGAATTGGGGTAGACTTTCCTGAGGAAGTGGTGATTGTGCAGAAATATGAATTATGAGAAGCACATACTTAGTAAAAAGTTTGACACGCCTGTGACAAAGTACATGTAAGAGTCATGTCATAGGAGAGGGCATGGCATGTTCTTGAGGAACTGATAGGCAGCCAGTGTTGATGAGCACAGAGAAGGCACAGGGATATGTAATCAGGATGCATTTAAAATATAGTTCAAAGCTGGACCTTAGCCAGGTGATCAGTGACCTTAATAATTTGATCTTTATCCAAAGAGCAATGAAAACCACTTACATCTCTTAAGCAGAAACCAGATTGTTGAATAAGATCTGCACTTTGGAAAGAACACTCAGGCTTCAGTTGGGAGTGTGATTTACATAGGTACCACAGTGGTTACAGGAAATTAGTGAAGAAGTATATCAGTAAGTAGTCTGGGCAAGATGGGCTTCCCAGGTGGCTCAGTGGTAAAGAATCCATCTGTGTTGCAGGAGTCTCAGGAGATGTGGGTTCTATCCCTGGGTTGGGAAGATGCCCTGGAAGAGGAAACGGCAACCCACTCCAGTATTCTTGCTTAGAGAATCCCATGGACAGAGAAGCCTGGTGGGCTACAGTCCATAGGGCTGCAAAGAGTCTCATGTGACTGAGCACATGCAGTCTGGGTAAAATACTATGTTAGTTCAAATTAAACCCGATTGGTTGCTATGAAGATCAACAGAAAGAGACAGAATATTAAAAATATTAAAAAAAGAGACAGAAATATTAAAATATTTACTAGGTAAAAATTCACATAATTTCATTATAAATTCAATAATTAGTGTAAAGACTGCTAATATTTTTGCCATAATTTGTAATAAGTATTTTATATGAATTATTTTTTCCAGTTCTCTGAGTAACGCTATGGGCTAGGGCTAACATTATTATCACTTTATAGACAAGTAAATCACAGACAGGAGAACTTAAATAAATGTTTAAAGTATTACTATTGTCAAACTCGGGCAGATAACTCTTAGTTACTATTCAGTCAATACAGAGTGCAAGGGAGAATTTCCGGGGAGACAGAGGGATAGAAAGAGAAAGAACGAGTATGACATTCCAGAATGTCTTCTGAAGCTTTCTTTTTAAACTGGAATTTACATTACAAAGATTTTTTTATGGTTCTCCTGAGAGTTCTTTCTCATCTTTTTCTTTTTTCTTTTTTTTTTTTTTTTTACTGTATAATATTGACTGTACCTACTATAATGTGTTGTCCAGATAGTAGGTATTTATTGTTCTTTCTTTTTAAGCTGCATATCATGCATGTATGCATATTTCTGCACATGTCATCTGGTACTGATCTGTTAAACTTTTTCTTAGATTTGCATATCTGAGCAGCCTCAGGGTATGTCAGTGTTCTGCTCTACAACACTGCCAAAGCCACTGTACCAATCAACGTCTTAATCACCAATATGTAAGAGAAACTGATAATCCATTCCCTTTCACACTCTGGGATTCTGTCATATTTTTAAAAAAATTTGCTTTTCAAATGTGCCAAATGTCATTGTCAGTTTCCTCTCAATTAGTACACCTTTTACCTTCCCCTATGTGTATTCACATTCCTTGAAGCGTCTAGGTACTCAGGTCTTTTACTAAGGTTTCTATTGAATTATTTTTCTTAATGATTTCTAGAAGTCTATATAGCAGTGATGTTAACCAATCTGTTATTTGATTTTATTTTCTGGAAACACCTCTTCCCCATTTATTATCTATGTATTTTTCACTTTTCTTAAAGGCTGTTTGATAAACAGAGGTTGCTAATCTTAATGTTGCCAAATTTATCATCCTGTTACTTTATTGTTAGTACTTTTGGTACCCTGTTTAAGAAATGTTTTCTTTAGTGATAACAATGAAATATCATTGTCCATACTCGTCTATGTGTTTTTCTAAAAATTTTAGCTTTGTTTTATACTTTTAGTAAATTCAAATGTGTGCTTCCGCCCACCCCCATCTGTATAACTATTTTACTCCTAAATTTGTTACGTGGTGTCTTCTCTCAGTGGTCTGCTATACTGTATCTGGAACATATTAAGATTTCCTATACGCATCCATCCACTTCTGGATTTTATATTTAATTCTTTCTTATTCTTTATCTTAAGAAATTTCTTGTCATATCACATAAATTTCAAATCAACCATTCAAGATAAACATACATGCACACGTTGGAACTTTAATCAGAATGAAATCAAATCTTTGTATCAATTTGGAAAGAATTTATTTCTTACTCATAGACATATATTTGTCTTTAATGTCCTCTACAGCTTTTGCTTATAGTTCTCACACACTTATTTATTCCCATGGAATTTATAGTTTTTGTAGCTATTATAAATGATGTCTTTTTAAAAATGCTGTTATTATACTGTATGTTACTTGTACATAGAAATGAATATATATGTATTATATATATATATATATCTCATATTCAATATATCTTACATTCAGCCACCTTGTTACATTCTCCTTTGATTTCTGTATATTTCATTCTAGGTTGCTTCGGATTTTCTATGTAAACAGCCACACGAATGCAAATAATGAGTGTCTTCCTCTTCCTTTTGTTTTTCGGTTTCTTCATGTCTTATGGAGCTGTCTGTGACCTCCAATACAATGCTGAATATACTAGGTGGCAGTAGACATCTTTGTGTTTTCCTGACTTTAAAGGAAATGTTTCCAACCTCTTATGACCTTATTCCTTTTTCCTCAGTCTTCCTAAATTGCTGCTTAAATCATGATCTCCACTTAAAAATTTCCCTTTTCTCTTGCCACCTGTCTAGACCTCCACCTACATTTCAAAGACTGTTGATGTTCAAGTTACAAAGATACAGTATACAAACTGAACTATATTCTGTCCTCTGGGACAGACTTTGTGGTGGAGCTACAAAAGTAAACAAGTAAATGCCCTCAGATATTTTGAATTCTTTGTGTATGCACACATGGAGGCTGGATCCTTATTATACTTTGCGAGTACTTTCTACCTAGCTTTTCCGTTTTTCTAGTATTTTGCTCTTTAATTCACTCCTCACACCCCCAATAGAGGTTTTTTCTGTTTTTTGTTTGTTTGTTTTACAAAATATACCTGATAAATAATTTGTTTGCTGCAAAGAGCAAAATAGTCTTTGTTCTCTCTGTAACCTACAATATAAACAGTAGCTTTTTGACCTGCCATTTAGACATTCTGAACTCACATAAACTGATTCTAAACTGTCTTCTTAGCTCCATTTTCCTTGCTGCACCCAGAAACTCTGTGTTCCAAATATGTGTGTGTGCGTGCGTGCTCAGTCGTGTCTGACCCTTTATGACACCATGCACTGTAGCCTGCTAGGCTCCAGGCAAGAATACTGGACTGGGATGCCATTTCCTAATCCAGAGGATCTTCCCAACTCAGGGATCAAACCCGAGTCTCTGGAGTTTCCTGCTTTGGCAGGCAGATTCTTTACCACTGTGTCATTTGGGAAACCATGTTCCAAACATACCAAATAATTAATAATTTTGCTGCAAAATTTCTCACGTTCTACACTTGCTGTACCTGAAGGATTTTTATCTCATTCTCCCCCTACAAAAGTTTCCACTTATTTTTCATGGTCTAGCTCAAAAGTAGAAATGCATCTAAGATCTTTTTTTGAAGTTTTCTAGGAGTTAGCATTAGTGTCTTTCACATAATAAGTGTTCAATTATTAAGATATATAAACTTTTCTTTCAGAAACAATTAAGCAAATAACTTTTTAAAGTTAGCTAAATTTCAGTAAGGGAAGTATAAAACTAGAATTTTAAAAGATTCCTATGACCATAAGGGCAACAGACACAGAACTTACATACATTGTTCATTTATGATAGCTTCAAGTACATAATGGTATGTTTTAGGGATTGCTTCCACATTGCCACGTTTGTGGTTTTGTTAATTATTCAGTCCTTTCTGAAGTAAATCCTATTTGTCATATGTGTCAGTAATATTTCTGTTAAGGCTAGTTGAGAGTCTATAGATCATGACTTACGATTGACTTCCTTCTAAAGAAAATAACTTGAAGCATGTTAATTTCACAAATGTTTCCTCAAAAGTTCTTGTATACCATTAACTAAGGAGTGGACAGGTAGCAAGGAGATTGGATTTTTCTGATAGAGGCTATGGTACAATAGATAGGCAAATGTTGCACAAATAATTACACAGATCAATATATTAAAACCAATTACCCAGTAGAGTGAGTACAGAACATAACAGAGAGTGCAATTTACATTCATGAGTAAAGATTGTCTTTGAGTAAACGAAATTTTAGGTTAAACTATGAAAATTGAAATTGAATAAGAAAAGAGAGTGGAGCTGAAAGTTCTAGGAAAGGATCACTCAATAAATAGCATGGATCACAACCATTGTAAGTCAACTATACTCCAACATAAAATAAATTTAAAATAAAAAACAAAATAGAATAAAATAAATTAACAAAAAAAATAGTATGTGTGAAAACACTGAGGCAAGGAGGATAAAAGACTGGTATAACCAAAGCACAGTAAGCAAGGAAAAGAATGACTTGAGAGTAAGACTGGCAGTTTAACATAGACTGTCTCATTAGAGGCTTCAATGCTCATGTAAACAATTGTATATGTTTAGTACAGTCAGAAGGATTAAAAGTTTTTGAGTAGAGCAGTTATGTGTTCAAATTCGAGTTTTTCAAAGACAATTTTGGCAGCTGTGTTTCCTGAAAGAGTATCCAATGACCCTTCAGGACATGTATAAGCCTGCAACCTTAAGATGTTGAAAATTCATGGATCTAAATACACAAAGACTTACTTTGCTGATTTTCCCAGTAAAAAAAACAAAAAGAAATCTTATGTCTACTAGTAGAACAAATCCTTCCTGCTTATTTAAAGGAAGCTAGGAGGCAATGTCTTGTGTCTTGTTCTCTTTCACATTATTTGTTTTTGTGTCTGTTGAAAATTTTCAAGGCTTAGACTTCCAAAAAATATTTGTTGGAAAAAAATAATGTATCTCAAAAAAATAACAAGGCACTAATTAATAGTCAAAAATCTATTGGAAAAGAATGATTGGAGGGGTGAGGGAAGCTGTTTTGGAGATCTGATTATAATGAGATGTTAGGAGAGTCAAGCTGAACATTAAAAAATTAAAAATAAATAGTATTATGGAAATATAATACAAAATATTAATATTCTAAGCTAGTAATAAGATCATATAGAAAGATGGGAGAAAACATGGGTTACTGTGAATCTTTTAACTTTTAATATTGAACTATGGACTGAAAGGGAAATCAAGAAATCATCTAGACACTCTGCCTTTCTTCTTTCTTTCTCAACACACTCATCCTCCATGGATATTTTATACAACAGCCTCATTGCTTATGTTACTAATGAGATTTGAGTGACTCTCATATTTATATCGAGCCTAGAATAATTATCTGATTGCCAGCCATCTCTATGTAACCAACTAGACATCTAGAGATTTCTTCTAAATCTCCCTCTGTATTTCACATCCTGATTAGAATCATGGCTAAACATCCTACTAGACGCTGAAAAACTGAAATCAAGTATATTACAATAAACAGATCAAAATTCTTTGTAAAAAGTACTCTTTCACAGGATTTTATGAACTTGTTGAGAATGTGCGGGTGTGTGCTAAGTTGCTTCAGGCTCTGTGTGACCCTATGGACTGTAGCAAGCCAGGCTCCACTGTCTGTGGGATTCCTGAGGCAAGATTACTGGAGTGGGTTGCCATGCCCTCCTCCAGGGGATTCTTCCCGACTCAGGGATTGAACCTGGGTCTCTTATGTCTCCTACTTTTTGCCACTAGCATCATCTGGGAAGCTCTAGGAAGTAGGGTAAAATGAACAGGGAAAGGCTCCTCAAGAGATCCGGCATAAGCTGCCTAGTGGAACCTCTGTGGCAAAGTATGTTGCTTGATGTGGGGAGGCTTACCAGTAGGGGGATATGTTTAAACAAGGAAAAGAGGAACACCTTTTTGATGCTAAAGATGTTAAAGAGGAAAAGAGTTTACCTCACTCAGAAAACTGTGAAAGCTTAAAAAGTGTCCAAAGCTTACCTTTCAGGTTGTGAATACATCAGGGGAGGAAGAAAGAACCTAAAGATACGCCATTCTGAGACATTTCTACTTGCTTGTTAGACAATGGGCAGGCATTGAAACATTAATGGGATGATTTAAGTGTACTGGCATTTTAGGGAAAAGACATCACTTCAGTGGCATGATGAGAACTGGTTTGAAGGAAACTTAGATTGGAATCTTTAAAAGAAAACAACAGCAAAAAGAAATTGATGATTGTAATCCTTGTAAGGAAAGGGCTGGGAGGAAGGACAACACAATATAACAAAAAAACCAGTAGATATGAGGACGACCAAATTTGAACAACTTTGAGAGAGAAATTAAAGAATTAAAAAGTCAAAAGATATAAGTGCCTGTGGAGAAAAGGTAAGGGATTAATCAAAAATGACTCCCAGGTTTCTGGCTTGGCAGCAGCATCAAGGATTGTGTCTTAGAATACAATAAGAGAACATAGGATCGAAGGGATTTGTGACTTATCTTTCACACCTCATTCTCCATTACCCCATACTCAATTATATTAACCTTTACTATTAACTGTATTAACTTCTCTTCCTGAATATTTTTTTCATTCCTCCAGTGATTATTTAGTGATGTAAATGTACTTGAGCTAATATACTAAGAGTTATATACTTGAGCTAAGATTCAAAGTGTTAGTTAGCCCCTGTCTCTAACAAATTTGTAGACAAATGTCCTCCTGAATATTTTTGAATTTATAGTCTTTCCACTACCTTTAATACTGCCTTACTTCATACTGGGTATGTTAACTATTTTCTTGCCCCCAATCTCACCTTCCCTTAAATAACTCTCAAAATTTCTGAGAGAATCACCTTTTTGAAAGCAGCTAAAGCTATTTCACTAGTGTTAGTATAACACTAACAGTGTTTCTCCACTTTTCGGCAGTGAGATTCTTATACCGTCTGTAACTCTGTTTTCTTTGCATTTTGACCTTCTACTGTAGAGTCTGACAATGTTACTTATACAAATGTTTTTGAATGAGTGAATGAATGAATGAACTCATGAATAACTAACAGAAATACACTCAGTAGGAGTTTTAGAGACACCAGTGAGAAAAGACGAAAGAGTGTGGTTCTGCAAGACTTTGATCTTTTCATTACAGTTCAAAATCTAGTCACAAGTTTTGAAAGTCCAGAATTTTATTTTATCTGTATTAGAGTTGTTGATCTCCACAGAGTTGTCATTTCAGAAGCGGTACCTGTAAACTAAGATGACATATCCTTAGAAATACAAGTTGCTACACTATGTACAAATGTATGAAGCCATCATTTGGATTAGGACTGTCCAATAGAGCTCTCTGTATTGAATGAAATGCCATAGACCTGCACTATTCGGTACAGTAGCCCCTAACTTCATGTGGTTATTGAGCATTGATATGTGAAACTGATAAAACTGAATTTTATTTAATTTTAATTATGTTAAATATGTGTAAATAGTAACAGCTAACTAGTGGTGACTGTTGTGCAGTGCAACTTTAGAATAAGGAAATTCTTTTATTTTTCTTTTTTTATTAAGCTTTAAATAAATTTATTGGAGTGCAGTTGATTTAAAACATTGTGTTACTTTCTGCTCTATAGCAAAGTGCAATATTGATACATATATCCACTCTTTTTTAGATTCTTTTCTCATATAGGTCATTATAGTTTATTAAGAAGAGTTCCTTGTGCTATAAAGTAGGTCTTTATTAGGTGAAATTTTTCTCTCAATTTATTTATTGAATCTTATCTGAATTTAGTATAAAATTATATGTATTTTTTCACTTCAGGTTTGCTTATGCATCTGGTTTGCCTTTGTCTTTTTTTTTTAATCATATCTAATAAAACAAAATTGGATCTCTTACACTGCCTCTGCTGCCAATCTCAGTTGCAGAGAATCTCTGGTATTAAGCACTGTCTACTCCAAAGCTCCGTATCTGGCTCTCAACTCTAGCATCCTACCCCCAGCAGCCAAACCTTTTCCACATGTGGATTCTTGTGCTTGTCAGCATTACCCCAAAATGACTATTCACTTCAGTTCAGTTCATTAGCTCAGTTATGACCCTTTGTGACCTCATGGACTGCAGCACACCAGGGCTCCCTATCCATCACCAACTCCCAGAGTTTACTCAAATTCATGTCCATTGAGTCGGTGATGCCATCCAACCATCTCATCCTCTGTCATCCCCTTCTCTACAGCCTTCAAAATTTCCCAGCATCAGGGTCTTTTCCAATGAGTCAGTTCTTTGCATCAGGTGGCCAAAGTATTGGAGCTTCAGCTTCAGCATTAGTCCTTCTAATGAATATTCAGGACTGATTTCCTTTATGATGGACTGGATAGATATTTTTGTAGCCCAAGGGACTCTCAAGAGTCTTCTCCAACACCACAGTTCAAAAGCATCAATTCTCTGGAGCTCAGCTTTCTTTATGGTCCAACTCTCATATCCATACTTGACTACTGGAAAAACCATAGTCTTGACTAGACAGACCTTTGTTGGCAAAATAACGTCTCTACTTTTTAATACGCTGTCTAGGTTGGTCATAACTACTTTTCTTCCAAGAAGCAAGCGTATTTTAATTTCATAGCTGCAGTCACCATCTGCAGTGATTTTGGAGCTCCCCAAAATAGTCTGTCACTGTTCCCATTGTTTCCCCATCTATTTGCCATGAAGTGATGGGACCAGATGCCATGATCTTAGTTTTCTGAATATTGAGTTTTAAGCCAACTTTCTCACTTTCCTCTTTCACTTTCATCAAGAAGCACTTTAGTTCTCCTTTGCTTTCTGCCATAAGTGTGGTGTCATCTGCATATCTGAGGTTATTGATATTTCTCCCAGCAATCTTGATTCCAGCTTGTGATTCATCCAGTCCAGCATTTTTCATGATGTACTCTGCATATAAGTTAAATAAGCAGGGTGACAATATACAGCCTTGACATACTCCTTTCCTGATTTGGAACCAGTCTGTTGTTCCATGTCCAGTTTTAACTGTTACTTCTTGACCTGCATACAGGTTTCTCAGGAGGCAGGTCAGGTGGTCTGGTACTCCCATCTCTTTAAGAATTTTCCACTGTTTATTTTGATCCACACAGTCAAAGGCTTTGGTATAGTCAATAAAGCATATACTTATGTTTTAACTTGAATGAAAAATTGTAAGTGTATGTAGAATATATGTTGGTTTGTCATGTACTGTCTACCCTTTTAGAAAAACTACACAGGAAAGCATTTTTTTCTTTTTTTTTTAGGAAGTGATACAGGACTTGCTGGTGGTTCAAAACTCAGATTACAGGTACTGAGTTTTGTGCATTTGAGCAGCTTGGAGTATCAGGTTACCTTTTTCCTCAGACTTCATCAGAGATTTTCACTCTGTGCGCCTCCCTCAGAAGAGAAAGAGTTCTACTAGCAGACGGCATGGAGAAGGCAATGGCACCCCACTCCAGTACTCTTGCCTGGAAAATCCCATGGACGTAGGAACATGATAGGCTGCAGTCCATGGGGTCACTAAGAGTCGGATAGGACTGAGTGACTTCACTTTCACTTTCCACTTTCATGTGTTGGAGAAGGAAATGGCAACCCACTCCAGTATTCTTGCCTGAAGAATCCTAGGGATGGGGGAGCCTGGTGGGCTGCCATCTATGGGGTTGCACAGAGTCGGACACGGCTGAAGTGACTTCGCGGCAGCAGCAGACAGCAGGTCATCTCCTGGGAGAGGGCTTAAGGCACACAGATTTTAACTTAATTTAGGAATCTCCATTTTCTATGGTTCAGCTTGCTAAAATCCTTTCTCTTACACATATTTTCTCTTTGAGGTAAAACAGTTTTCACATCTGTTTATTCTCAGTCTAGTTTTCATGCCAGAAGATGTCAGGTATCATCTTTATTTACAAGTTCCAAGTTCTTAAGATTTTCTATGGCTTTTTTCATGCTTCAGTTCAGTTCAGTTCAGTCACTCAGTCATATCCGACTCTTTGCGACCCCATGAATTGCAGCACGCCAGGCCTCTCTGTCCATTACCAACTCCCGGAGTCTACCCAAACCCATGTCCATCGAGTCAGTGATGCCATCCAACCATCTCATCCTCTGTCGCCCCCTTCTCCTCCTGCCCCCAATCTTACCCAGCATTAGGGTCTTTTCCAGTGAGTCAACTCTTTGCATGAGGTGGCCAAAGTATTGGAGTTTCAGCTTCAACATCAGTCCTTCCAATGAACATCCAGGATTGATCTCCTTTAGGATGGATTGATTGGATCTCCTTGCAGTCCAAGGGACTCTCAAGAGTCTTCTCCAACACTACAGTTCAAAAGCATCAATTCCATACACAAAATTTCTCAATTGTTTCTACTTAGTTGAGTGATTAAATCACGGGACACGAGACTTAGTTTAGCTGATGTGTCAAGTAAATTTAAATGATTTAACAAATAATTTAAAAGAAGTATAAGCAGAAAATTAAGCTTCATCTGTGGGAAACTTCTCTTCACCCTCTTCATATTTACCTTTCCCATTTGTAGTTACCAGATCAAATGCAATACTGTGAGCAATACTTTACATTCTATCAAGATGGTCCAAATTCTCTATGAACCATAAATCTACACTTGAGAATAATTAACATTGACCTGGTCAGTAATTTGTGAAGAATATCATTATTATGCATCTCAAATATAAGTGACCTCATGGTAGATTATAAAAAAAATGAATTTTGTATTTAACAAATACAGCAATAAGGTTATTTCCCTAGAAATCTACTGAAATAAATTTCTAAAATTATTCAGCATTTCTGAGTAAACAACAAATAAAGTATTTTTATGAAATAAAATATATGAATGTGACTATATTGAAACTGGGTTTGGGCAGTGACTTATTTGTAAATGTGTGTGAATAAATCATAAATAACATATGAATGCACACATATAAACACCAGAGCTTATATGATATATCTATAAATCACTTTAAACTTACTTAACACAAGAGTCTCAGAACTTTTCAGGAGTACCTTTGTTTTCCAGCTTTCTCTTCTTTGAGAGAATAATTCAAGGCATATCTCAAAAGAATACTATAAAAAAGTCAGACCAATGAAAATGTTAACCTTAATCTTACAAAAATACAATAACTCTTTAAACCATGATGACTATTTAAATCCATGACATAACTGGGTTGGGGGAAGAAAATTACAATTAGATCAGAGAAATTTGTACACAAACTCTCTTGTATAGAGCTGAAAAAAATAAAAACTACTCATGGGAGAACATTATACATGGCAATACTCTCAGGTGTTTAATCAAGGAAAATTTGAGAGCCATTACTCTGAAATGAATTCTCCATAAACCCTTATTAAAATTCAACTCTTGTTATTTCTCAGTAGCGCTTCAGTAGTTTGGCTGCTTCATAGGAAATGGAATAAAAAGTTTACATTAATTTCAAAATGTGGTAAAATTTTAATTATTAGTTTCTCATAAACTTTTTAATATATTTAACAACAGAAGTTTTAAAAGTTTGTATATTTGCTACAGACCCGTATTCAGGAAAGAATTTACAGTCTGTTTTGACTTATGTGAATTAAGGTAATTTCAAATTGTTTTTAATGCATGATAATGGTGATCATTGTGTAGAATTTTAATTTCCTTCCACAGAAATGGGTAAACGACCCAAAATTAGTTTAATGAAATATAAATATGGTGATAAGTATAGTCATTAAACAGTATAATGTAGAGTGGCATCATAATCTTAAAATGAACAGGAAAAATATAGAATGAAAATGTGTATATTCTGGTAAAAGTGAAAGACTTTGCTCAGGGAGTCAGAAAAAAAAATTACACTGATGAGTATTTGAGAATTAGATTTCATGGGATTGACAATTTTTAATTTCCTATAGCTGAAGTATTGCCCATTATAAAATATTTTGTGAAGTATAATGAAGCCATCAAATATTTTATTTTAACTATCAGGTATGACAAAGCAAGAAAGCAGGTAAGACAAACTATATAGTTTATCATGACAAAACTCAGAATAATTTCTTTTAAAGAATATGGATTATGATTAATTTCTCCTTTAAAGTCAGACAAGGCATTATATAGTTAAAGAGGCATTACTCATGTTGCTTACAGAAAAACATTAAAAGATGATTTCAATTCTCATGTTATACTATTACTAAGGCATTAATGAAATTGTCTAGTCAATCAGAAATTTATCAGAAAATAAAACACAGTGAGTATGACAAAACTCTAAATATTAAATAACAGTGCCATGTATCAACAGTGTCAAATGTGTAAAAGGAATTGTTCTCTTGTTCACATGCCACAAAACATTTTGTCTTATAATTTCTTTAAATCACTTGTATATTTATTAAGAATTAACTGTTAGCACATTTGTAATTTATACGTAATGAAAAATACTTTATGACTTTTGCTTTATATAATATTAAAAATTCATACAAGAGAATAGATTTTCTTACTAAAGATGATTTTGTAAGCCATATTGTATAGATGGAAAAGTGTCAGGGGATCAGTTATGATGGGATATTAATAAGAAAGTATATTACTATGTGGAAAAAAGCTGTTTTTGAATATCAGCACCAAGAAATTAGTTGATGGTCAGAAACACCTTCTCTATTCTGATTCTAGAAGATAAACTTCAGATTTCATTCAAGTGGTGATCTACTTTGATTACTAACTACTTTTTAGACTCTTGTGATGCAACTGTGACTTGAAACTGCACATGGCTGTGAGTTACGGAACTTTCAAGAAAGATGTCTGGTAATACCAGCATAGTCAAATCTTCCATTTAACAACAAAGTTTATCATAATATATACAAGCAAATCCCCAATTCTTTTTTCAATAAGTGACCCAACATAAATATTGAGCCAACTGAAACTAGAGAGAAAAATAAAGTACATAGCATACATAGTATATACTTACTATATATAATACTTATGTATCATACATAACATATATATAGTGGTGTTGATGGTGGTTTAGTTGCTAAGTCATGTCTGACTCTTTGCAGCCCCATGGGCTGTAGCCTGCCAGGCTCCTCTGTCCATGGAATTTCCCAGGCAAGAATACTGGAGTGGGTTGCCATTTCCTCCTCCAGGGGATCTTCCCAACCCAGGAATCAAATCTTCATCTCCTGCTGGGCAGGTCGATTCTTCACCATTGAGCCACCTGGGAAACCTTTACATTATATACACTATATAATATTAAAAATTAATGAGGCTATGTTATTGTCAGATAATAGGATTCAAAACAGGAATGCATGTGCATGCTTGCTCAATCACTTTAGTCATGTCTGACTCTGTGACCCTATGGACTATAGCTCACCAGGCTCCTCTATCTGTGGGATTCTCCAGGCAAGAAGAGTGGAGTGGGTTGTCATGACCTCCTCCAGGGTATCTTCCTGACCCAGAGATTGAACCCAGGTCTCCTGCACTGGCAGGCAGATTCTTTACCTCTGAGCCACCAGGGAAATCCCTCAAAACAGGAATATTACAAAGAAAAAGGTGGATATTTCACAATGATAAGAGGATGAATGTACTAAGAAGATACAGTAATATAAAATGTGTATACACCCTCTATCAGAGCAAAAAGATCTTAAAACTTAGGGGAAAAATAGAGAAGTCAAGGCCATAATGACAGCTGAAAGTAATCTAACTGAAAAACATATCATTGCTAAAATCTTCATTTTAATGCCCTCTTCTGGTAACTCATAGAACAAATAAATAAATCAGTAAAGACATAGAAGACATGAACATTATCAATCCATTTGACCTGTTTGTGGACACTACATGCAAGAGTTGCAAAATTCATGTTCTTTTAGATGTGCATATTGAGCACTCACTAAAATAGATCCTATGCTGGATCTTAAAATTTTTTTGATAAGATGAAAACATATGTAATCTCTGATCACAAGAGTATTAAATTAGAATTCAAGAGGACCAATAAAAATCAATGACAAAATACCTAGAAAATCTGAAAATAATTAAAAATTAAGTAACAGGTATAAATAATCCACAAGCTAAAGAAGGAAACACAAAAGAAATTAGAATATATTTTATATTCAAAGGAAATGAAAACAAAACTTCAAAGTCTTTGGGACAAATATACAAAAATCTTTGTATGGAAGGTTACAATTTTAATTGCTTATATTATAAACAAACTTATGATCTGTTTACATTAAGAGGCAAGGGGAAAAGCGCAAATAATATCCAAAAAATTAGAAATAATAGATAAAACACAGGAATTGAGGACACGAGAAATGAAAAATCATTAGGAGAATATTTAAAAGCCAAGAGCTAATTCTTTAACAAAACATAAAAAATGTTAATTAAAACCAAGCAAGAAAACAAAGAACATACATGATTTAAAAATATAGCTAGAGTTTTATAAAATGAAGTTAATGTAGGAGTGTTATAAAATATTTTACATTAAAATTGAAAAATATTTAAGATGTAATATAAAACAATAGTAATTTAGATAATGTGGTGTTGGCCTAAGGATAAACAAGTGGATCAACTAGACAGAATTGAGAGCCTTGAAGTAGATCTAAACTTAGTTTTGGACCACTTTTCTGAGTTAATTTGAGGAGTAGAAAGAATTTCTTTAAATTGATGTTAGAATCACTAGAAATCCATATTAAAAATCTGTCAAACCTTAACTCACTCCATACACAACAATTAATTACAGATATATCACAAACCTAAGCATTAAAGCTAAAATCATGAAGGTTCTAAGATAAAATATAAGATTATATTTGAGAGAACAAACATAATAATTATATGTAAAAGAAAATATGAATCAATGCTGCTTTATCAAAATTAATGTTTTCTGCTTATTAAAAGACACGAATGAAAAATGAGGAGACCAACCTCAGATTATGAGTAAAATATGCAAAATAATTATAACTCATTCAAGTTCTTATATGAAGAATATATGAAGGACTTCAAAAATCAGTAACAAAAATTAGATAAAGAACAGAAAAGTAAAGGTATCAAATACATACCCCATAAATAAAATATAAAAATGACTAAGTACATGAAAATCATCCATCTTTGTTCAGAAATTAAAAATTTGCTACATCACACTCATAATAGCTACAGTTAAAAGAATTAAAATGCTGAGAAACCAAATTATAGTGTGATGTTGGAGAACCTAACATTCAAAATTTTTTGGCAGAGCTGTAAGAGACTCTTACTACTTTAGTAAATCAGTATTTGGAAATTTCTTAAACACTTAAACATACATTACCCTATGATCCAGTAATATTACACATTAGTATAAGAAAAATGAAAGTATAAAATGTTCATATAAACACTTGGATAAGAATGTTTGTAGCAGTTTCATTCAGAATAGTCCAAACCTGGAAAGAAGGCAAATATCTATCAATAAGAGGATGATAAACCAGGTGTCGTATATTTATACAATTTATACAACCAATTAAAAAAAAAACCTACTGATATGCAAAAACATAGTTGAAACTCTAAAGCAAGGGAAAAAAAAAGGACACAAAGCAGTACATACTATATGCTTCTTATTTATTTAAAATTCAACACATGTAGGCAATTTGATCTATGGTTCCTCTGTCTTTTCTAAATCCAGCTTAAACAATTGGAAGTTCTTTATTCAGATACTGCTGAAGCCTAGCTTGGAGAATTTTGAGCATTACTTTGATAGCATGTGAGATGAATGCCATTGTGCAGCAGTTTGAACATTCCTTGGCACTCCTTTCTTTGGGGCTGGAATGAAAACTGACCTTTTCCAGTCCTGTGGCCATTACTGAGTTTTCCAAGTTTGCTGGCATTTGCACCACTTTCACAGCATCATCTTTTAGGACTTGAAATAACTCAGCTGGAATTCCATCACCTCCACTAGCTTTATTCATAATGTTGCTTCCTAAGGCCTACTTGACTTCACACTCCAAGATGTCTGGCTCTAGATGAGTGATCACACCACCGTGGTTATCTGTGTTATGAAGATCTTTTTTGTATAGTTCTGTGAATTCTTGCTTCCTCTTCTTAATATCTTCTGCTTCTGTTATGTCCATACCTTCTGTCCCTTATTGTGCCTATCATTGCATGAAATATTCTCTTAGTATATCTAATTTTCTTGAAGAGATCGCTAATCTTTCCCATTCTATTGTTTACCTCTATTTCTTTGCATTGATCACTTAAGAAGGCTTTTTTGTCTCTCCTTGCTAGTCATAGAAGCAAAGGGCTAGAATGATCTATGTGGTGGACAGATTTGAATTGGAGACATCAGTAGCATGTTTAGCTTAATATGTATAAAGAAGGATCAGTAAAGACATATTTGTGCTTATGTATACTATTTACACAGTTTAGTATACATAGACCGTCCCTGGTAGCTCAGATGCTAAAGAATCTGACTGCAATACAGGAGACCCTGGTCTGATTCCTAGGTTGGGAAGTTCTGCTGGAGAAGGGATAGGCTACCCACTCCAGTATTCTTGGGCTTTCTGGGTGGCTCAGCTGGTAAAGAATTCACCTGCAATGTGGGAGACCTGTGTTCAATCCCTGGATTGGGAAGATCCCCTGGAGAATGGAACAAGTACCCACTCCATTACTCTGGCCTGGAGAATTCCATGGACTGTATAGCCCATGGGGTCACAAAGAATCAGACCTGGCTAACGAACTTTCACTTTCACTTACTTTAATATGCACACATATTTCCAAGATTTGCCATCTAAGAGATTTAGAAAATAAGCCACTGCAATGATAATGAGCACATTATTAGAGACCAGATCTTGGTTTTAATATCATTATCCAATACAATTAACTAGGGATTGTTGGTGAAATGGCTTACTCTAGGACTAGATCAGAGAATATACAAGGTAGACCAGGAAGCATATTGGAGTGCCAGAGAGTAAAGACACTCATTGTTGTTGAGAAAACAACAGCAACAACAGAAGGGGAAAAAGGGCAATAATCAGAGTGTGTCAAAAGGACGCAAAAGCAAGTCAAAAGAGCTCCCGATGGCAAAACTGGAACAAGCTGAACAACAAAGTAAATAAAATAGTATTGGATTATAATGCCGAGTATGAAATAAATATCTATGCACCTAAATGAAATAAATGTATGATTAAATAAGTAAATAACTATGGAAAATAGACAAAATCCCATACAGAATCATGCTAAATAATTTATGTAAATACTTTCTTCTAATGGAGGTGAGATTAACTGGAAGGAGTCAAGGAGAAATTTTACATCACAATATAAATGATCTATATTTTGATTTAGGTTCCAGTTACATAGGTGTATATATATATGGATATATATATATATATAATATATATATATAGAGAGAGACATATATGATATATATATATGTGTATGTGTCTAAACTCATTAAATTCTATATCAAGATCTATATACTATACTTCTGCTTCTGGAAAACTGAAGTAATAGGGATCAGATTTTCCTGCCTACTATAAAGAAATAGGTAAAACATATGAAATAATTACACTCAAGATCTTGAAAAGCAGGTAACATGACAGTGAAAACTGAGTGAAGGGAAGCAACGAAAGTCAGTTGTATCATTTTCCTAGCTCATCGCCTAAAGAAGGATTAAAAGCTGTGGCCCAGGGAGTGGCAGCTGAGTAGATAGACCCCACCGGTCTCCCAGAGTTGAGAAGTTGGAGCTGGAGTTTGGAGGTGCCAACACAGGTACAGTTCACAGGACAGAGTTCTCAAAATTAGAAAAGCACACACAGAAAGAAACCTAGAGATGTTTACAAAGGGTGTTTTTCAATTATTCAGCTGAGTACTAATGAAAAAAATGTGTATGAAGAAACTAGCAAAGGGTAGAGAAAGAATCACCAAAGAGAATTAGAAGAAATAATATACAAAGTTCACATAGGGCAGCTGCTTCCAACAGATGAGACAGAAAAATCACAATTCAGGTGCTTGGTTAGAGCTGTATTCAGTATCTACAACCTGTGAGCCATATCTGACCTGTGCTCTATTTTGATATTAATTTTGAGCTAAAAGGATTTTTTTTTATATTAAAGATATATAAATAAACAAAATGCACACAAATGAAGAATTTGAGACAGATACCATGTGTGGCCCACAAAGCATAAAATATGCACTAATTTAGATAAATATTTCTCTATGTAATTTGTTTACAGTAGTTGCTCAGTAGTAAGGGGAAGTGAATCCTAGATTGTTGTTCAACTTGGTAATATTTTCTTTTACAGAAAACTTACAGCTAGTATCATAGTTAATGGTGAAAGAATGAATGTTTTCTCCCTAAGATCTGCAACAGAACCAGGGTATCTGTTTTCCAACCTATCAATATGCTTTTCTGGAGGATATGGTCATATTTTGTTTGTGCTGATGTGTCATAAGTGTTAACGTATGTCAAAACTTGTCAAATTGTACCCTTTAAACCTGTTCAGTTTATTGTATTTCAATTACACCTCAAAAAAGCTGTCAGAGTCTATATATTACACAGCATCTAAATTATATTGTGAGAAAAATACTATTTGGAAAATATCATATGAGTGATACATATCTCAGGAAATCTTGAGACTTTTACTCAGTGAAGAAGTGAAGAAATAAAATACATCCTGGAAAAAATGACAATTTCATCCCAGATTCTAGGTCCAAAAATTTCCCTAGCTATTTTCTGTAGCTTGAATGTTTGTGTCCCTTTCCAAATTCATAGGTTAAAAAGCTAATCTTCCATGTGATGACTTTTGAAGGTAAGGCCTTCCTGGGATGATCCGATCATGTCGGTGGAGCCCTCACAAGACAGGATGGTGCCCTCATAACTGAATTCCTTTGGCTCTTCCACCATGTGAAGTTCTAGTTTGTAGCTAGAAGATATCCATCTCTAAACCAGGAAACAAGTCTTCACCAAACACTGAATCTGACAGCACCTTGATCATGGACTTCACAGCATTATGAACTGTGAGAAATAAATTTCTGTTCTTAAGCCCCCCAGTCTAGGGAGTTCTGTTACACCTAACTGAATAAGCTAAGACACCACTGAACCAGAATGCTCCTTCTTTCTAAATACTAATTTATATATTCCATCTCCCCACTTTAAGAGTTTCACTAACTCCACATGACAAACTGATTAAGAATGACCTATAGGTCCATACATTGTCTTTGTTTAATCTCTGTCTTTATCTCTTGCTAGCATCTAACTTCCCTCTTCTGAAGCACCTCATTCCTTTTCTCCACCCATGGCAAGCTGAACTCTGAACATATTTCAGAATATGGTATACAATATCTTCCTCTAGTTTCTTTAAAATGATTTTTCTCTGCCTGAAAAATTCTTCCTCACTATTCACATTTCATCTTCTACACTTCCTCCAGAGATCCTTCCTGGACCCATTAGCCTAAATTAGGTTCCTTTGCTTTGCTTGCTGTGCTAAGTCACTACAGTCACGTCTGACTCTTTGCGACCCCATGGACTTTAGCCTGCCATACTCCTCTTCTGTGGGATTCTCCAGGCCAGAATACTGGAGTGGGTTGCCATTTCCTCCTCCAGGTTATCTTCCTGACCCAGGAATCAAATCTACATCACTTATGTCTCCTGCATTGGCAGGTGGGTTCTTTACCACTAGCGCCACCATAATCAGATTATTATCTTACTCAAGAGTTGTTGATTTCTTCATGTGAGAAAAAAATGCACAGAGATTTCAAGTTACTTGATTTAAAAAATCAAAACAACAAACACTAACATGTTAGCATTACTCTTCACATGTAAATTACTATTTGCAGTCAATGTCCAACTTCTAATCATATAATCAAAATTATATTTTGTTTTTAAACTAGTGATACTCACTTTGGAATTATCATCCAGGGCCAGAATGTAAAGATGATTTAATTATTTAAATAAAATATTGTAATATATGAATTCTGAATGTAATTGAATTGTTTTCCTCATAAAACATAAAAAGAGACTTAGAGTATTTTCTTATACAACAAATGTAAACAGCTCAGTAAGCACTATTAATTATATTAAATGCTACTATACTTAATGTGATTAAAAAGAGAATTTATTAGCAAAATATTATCACCTCAGAAGTTGTTTGTAAATACTACATTAAGGTTGGTGATGAATCTGTGCACAAACAAATGACATTCAGAGTAAGTATAAGTAAAATTATATAGAACTGCCAGTATCTGAGAATCAATTTCAATGTAAATATATTGGCTTATCAATTACAAACTTAAGTATAAGAAGTGGAGTCACTACAAAGTATCTATCCTATTAGAACTATGATGATACATTCTTAAATGCACTTAAAAGATGGAGATTTCTTTTAGGTAATTGAAAAAGAAATGAAAAGAGATACACTGAATGCATGGTTTCACAGCTGTTGGAAAATACAAACTTCATGAGGGAAAAGGAAGAAAATTGCCTTTATATCAGAGAAGCCTTGGGGAAATCAGTGGGTCGTGTGTTTGTGTGAGTGTGTGTAAAATGCAGAGTAGCAGAGTTGGTTTGGGAGAGTGTGTCAGGCTGACATTGCACCCACTTTTTTAAAGGGCTAAGGCGCACCTAATAGAAAAAATAAATCACAAAGTGTGCTTTTGAATAAATTTCTATTTTCCAGGTTAATTCTTTCTTCAGCTGTAGTCTATTTCTTAATCTGAGATGTTCCTGTGAATATAAACTTGACCTCTCTAGTGGGAAATACAAACAGCTTTCAATTATTGAACTATCTGTAATAGAGATAAAACCTCCTGCTTAAACAATTAACTTTGAAAGTAGAAATCATTCACGGTATTTCTAAATTGTTCTCTGCTGTGGATTGTACTGTGACCATAAAGACACAGTGTGACTTTCAAATCATCAAGTATGAAAAATTTTCTGTAAGTTCAAAAATCTAATATAGAGTTGGTAAAGTAAGTTGTAAGGAGAAGACTATAAGGTAATTATGAAAATTATGGAAGAGAATACATTCTGATATACATGTACAAGCGGTTGTGTTACCCACCAGTTTCTTGGACAATTTCATCAATAAACATTAATACAAGGCCAGACAAGACATTCAGACAAGGCTGTGGGAGCCCTGTTGCAGCACAAGGGATTGGAAACAAGTAGCATGCTCCCTTGTTCCCCCCTTGAGTGGGTGTGGGGGTCAGCTGATGGGGCAATCTGGCATCATTGCTTAATATGATGCCAGATCCTGAGAAAGCCTGAGTTGCCACCTTGTGGCAAATGAGCACTAACTGCTCATTTTCTATCCTTGGCCCAGGATTCTGCCCCTGGGTTAAAATGAATCCTAAATACTTAACTCATTGCTGTGAGATCTGAGCCCTGGTTGGGCAGACTTTACATTCCCCTTCTTCCAAAAAATATAAGACCTTAACAGTATTTTGACCCAGATCTTGCTTTGTCTCACTATCAATAAATCAACGATGTAGTGTAGCAGAATTCCCTTTGTAAAACTCAGTTCCCTTGCTAAGGCATTTCCAAAAAATGGGTGCTATTGTACAAGCCAGCGGAAGCAATGTCCAAATACATGGTGTATGCTTCAGAGTGTCAGGGTCCCTCTGTGACACTTGGGCAAATATGGTAATGGGTTTGGTACCACTGGGTGGATAGATGCCTGCCTCACTTACTGCTCCTAAGTCTTGTACAAACCAATACTTCCTGTCAGACTTTCAATAGGGGGGAATTGAGGTGTTACACAGGGATTAGCAGAGTTTAATGACTAGGTTTTACAGGAATTTAGTAAGCAGTGTCTGGATCTCCCTACGCATTAAAGATTATTGTCTCTTCCCAGAGTATTTTACCCTAGACTTTAATCTTATTTCTTTTGGGGGTACACATTTTGTTTGTCCTGGTGCCGAGGTGTCCCAAACTGCAGAATCCACCTGTTCTCTAATTTCTTGGGGACTATTTTGATGACCAGCAGTCAGGTCATCTGGGGCTACTAATAGGTATGTTCTCTGTTTGAATTCTCTTCATTTTTGGATTTCACCTTGTCCTAATTTAACTAGCAAATCTCTTTGAAGGAGTGAGGCAGGTCATTTTGGCATATTCTAAAAGCTGTGAGTACTAATAACAGATATGATTTCTGTGAAGAGAAGGAAACTCTCCTTAGTGGTTGGAGGGAATGTAAACTCGTGCAGTCACTATAGAAAACAGTATGGAAGTTCCTTAAAAGACTAAAAATAGAGTTGTTGTATCATCTAGCAATCCTACTCCTGGGAATATATCTATGGAAAACTAATTTGAAAAGATGCAGAGACCTCAATATTCATAGCATCACTATTTACAAGAGCCAAGATACAAAAGTGGTCCATCAACAGATGAATGGATAAAGATGGATATATATACACTGTACACACACACACACACACACACACACACACACACACACACACACACACACACACACACACCACACAACAGAATACTATTAAGCCATCAAAAAGAATGAAATAATGCCATTTGCAGCAACATAGATCGACCTAGAGATTATCATATACTAAGTGAAGTAAGTCAGACAAAGACAAATATTATACGATATTCCTTGTATGATACAAATGAACTTATTTATGAAACAGAAACAGATTCCCAGACATAGAAAACAAACTTAGGGTTACCAAAGGGGAAAGGGTGTGGAGGAGGGATAAATTAGAAGTTTGGGATTAGCATATATAAACTACTATATATAAAATAGATAAAGTCCTACTATATACCACAGGGGAGTATATTCAATATTTTATAGTAAACCATAATGGAAAAGAATATGAGGAATAAAATATATATATATGTATATATATATGTGTATGTGTGTCACACACACAACATGTAACTGAGTCACTTTGCTGTGCAATAAAAATTAAAACAAAACTGTAAATCAACTATGTGTATGCTGTGCTCAGTCGCTCAGTTGTGTCCGACCATTTGTGACCACATGGACTGTAGCCCACAAGGCTCCTCTGTTCATGGAACTTTCCAGGCAAGAATACTGGAGCAGGTTGCCATTTCTTACCCCAGGAGAGCTTCCCGACCCAGGTATTGAACCTATGTCTCTTGCGTCTCCTGCACTGGAAGGTGGATTCTTTACCACTGCGCCCCATGGGAAGTTCCCAAATCAACTATACTTCAGTAATAATAATGATAGTAATAATAATAATAATAATGGAACCAACTCTGCAGGCAAGGGAAGATGTAATTTGCCTTACCTTTGGCTGTCCATCAGCTCCCTTCACAGCAGTTATGGTTGACGAGGGGGTAGCCAGCCATGTCACAGCAGAGTAGGTGGTTCCAGCGTCCTTCTCCTGGATGCCACGCCGAGGGTGACTGGAGGCTCTGCCATGTGATGAGGGTGGATTACGTAGTATCTGAAGCCAGACAGACATTGAGGCTCCGTCAGTCTGTGTGCGGGGAACAGCTCATCCTAGAGATTCAAGAGGAACTGGGACCAGTAGGGGTTATCCTGTGGGGATCCCACAGGAAGGCACTCTGGATATCCCTCCACAACCCAGTGCCCTACTTCTGACAGAAGACAAACTGTTTCTGGCCCAGGTAACTTCTAGGCTCTGTGTTTGGTCTTCTCATCACTCCAGGGTCCCGTGAATGTGGCTGGTGAATCACAGCAATTTTTTTTATTAGCCTCCTATCCTTATTAGCCTCGTCTGTTAATTCTTGGTTATTACAGACCTTGACAGTCTCCTCTACCTCTACCCTCTACAATGGGGTTGGGGCCCAGCCTCAAGATTTTGTAAATTTCTTCTGAAAATCAGGAATGAACTGGCTGATAACATGCCTGGCCGTAGCAACCTCCCTTCTGAAGACTCATGGTCTGTATTGGTGTCCTTCCTGAATGCCTCTGTCACCTGGCTCAGGAAGACTGCTAGTTTTCATCTTTCTCTTGTGTAACTTCTCAGACCTTATTATAAATTACCATTTATAGGTATAAGGCTATAGGTATAAGGTGTAAGGTGTAAGGCTTCACCATACACCTTTCATTCCTTCTGATAGACAAGTAATATAATGTGTCATCCTAGCCTAGCTTATGTGATCATCATAGTCCCAGTGTGGTTATGTTCTGGGATTGCATCCTCACCTGGCTGATAAATTTGGTTGTGTGGATTGGTATCCAGTAGGCCATTTGTGTCTCCTTTGACCTTTCTCAATATGACCTTTCTCAATATAAGCTACTTTTCATTTGGGGTGCAACAGGAATAACTACAATGTCTTGTCAGATCAAGTAGAATGTTAAACTCAGCCTGAAAAATACATCCCTAAACTTATCAGAATATTCTGAGAACCTGCCAAACCTCTCCTTATAGATTCCTTGGTCGCCCATCAAAAAAGAGACCTACACTCTAGTAATCCCTCCATTCCCATGAGCTACCTCCTGAGGGGGTAAAAGCCATGTGGGATAACTTTGAACTCGATCAGACCACCATTAGGGAAAGCACTGGGGGCTCTGATTTTGGAGTTTTTGCTTGACACGGTAAGATGGGGATCTGGGGACTGAAAATGACGCTGAAGGGGAAGAACCCAGGGCCAGTGACTGAAGCTTGGTGTGCACATGGCTAGCTGGAGGCTGAGTAGGGCATCTGTGAGAAGGTCTGGCTCCAAATCTTTAATGGGTAACACAGGAATAGAGGCTACACACACACCATAGGAATTCCTCAGACCAAAGTCTCGATAAAGTTTCCTAAAGGTCTGCACCTACAGGACCTCCCTCCATCTTTGGGACTGTGTACAAAATAGTTCCATCATTGTAAAATGGTATTAAGGTTAAGGGATCGAGTCTGCACCTACAGGACCTCCCTCCATCTTTGGGACTGTGTACAAAATAGTTCCATCATTGTAAAACGGTATTAAGGTTAAGGGATCGAGTCTATGGGCACTTCTCCTTGTCACCTGGGGCCAGGCTTGATTACAACAGAAAGTCAGCTTATTCCTTTTAAAATTATCTAATTTAAAGTTTCTTCAGTTTTCAATAATCCAACTCAGAGGGGAGTTTGGGGACATTCTTAGGTGTTTTCCAGGTTTACTCACAAACTTGGAAGCTGAAAACTAGCTACTTGAGGTCCAGAGTGAGGACAAAAAGGTTCACAGAATTCTCTGCCCAGAATTAGTGAGATAGATGAAGAGGCTGCAGAATGAAAGAGCCCACAGTATATGGGTGAGGACCAAGGGAGAGGTAAAGAGAAGAGGGAAAACGAGAAAGAGGGAGATTGTGGTTTCAACTCTCTCCCTGTGAGTGGCAATTCAGATTTTAGTCTGCACGCTTCCAGAAAGAGCCAGGGAAGGAGGAGCATGCTGTCCATTTCCCACTAGGGGCATCAAGCCCAGAAACGAGCTGACTGTAAGTCGTCTGTTGAACTATGACCCACAGGTTTATATAGGAATCTGCCTCTTCAGACTGTTCCCAAGGGGACTTCTCTTGGACACAGTGAAATAAAAATGATAACATTTTGAGAATCAAACTTTCAGCTACTAGATATGAGGAGCTACTAGGATATGAGGAGTGAAACTGTATCACTCAGAAATCTCCCATCAAGGAGAGCCTGTAGGACTGAGATGTTCAGGGTGGGAGGCCAGCCTCTCCCTGGCCTGTTTGTCCCTCATCCAGGTTAGCAGGTGTTGGCCAGAGGAAGCAGGTCTCCCAAATTAAAGAGTGATGCTGTGACTGCCCCATATCCACCTCTCAGAAGGACAGGAGAAAAATAATAGAGGACAGAGAGAGAAGTAGAGAGAAGAAAGAAATGAAGGGGAAGGGGAAATTGGTGAGGGGAAATGGACAAAGGGTGGGAGAAAGCATGGCGTGAATGAGAGTATTGACGCCCTCATGAGCCAGAATTGCAGACTTACTCTATGTGATGGAGCTTAAGCAAGAGGTTTTGGATGCTTCTTGTCACCCACAGGGAAGCTGTATTCGGTAGTCCCATAGGTGCAACTGTTGCTGACATTTTGAAAGTTCCTGTCGGTATTTTTGGCTTCATCAGTCCCTTGTTTGATGTGTGGGTTTGGCAGACCCTTCATGGTCCCCGTCAGGTTTTTAAAAATCTCCATAGTTTCTGTAATGTGCTCGTCTTGTTCCTTACCAGGAGAGAGTTAATAGAAACCTCCCCAAAGTCCATTTTCCTGTGTCCACAGGCCTTTGCCATCCACGTGACAATTTTGTGCCTCCACTCAAGAGACAATTTCTCTGCTCTCTTTAATCTAGGCTGGTCTTATGGCCAACCTGGATGCATAGAATGCAGTAAAAGTACTGTTGCAGCTTTTATTACTTCTTTCTTGGAATCCTGGCATCACCATGCTGTGAAGTTCAGGTTAGCCTACAGCAAAATGAGAAACATTGTGGAAAATAATTAAGATACTCAGTTGACAGCCTTGACCATTTTCTGGCATGTGAGTGAGGGCATTTTGGACCCTCCCACCTCAACAGAGCTGAGATGAGTTCAGGTGCATGAGGAATCCCAGGTAAATCCAACAGAACTGTCTAGAATGCTACCGTATGTGAAAAATAATAAATTTTTGTGGTTTACTATTTTATCTTTTTAATGTAGCAACAGCTTATGGAGCAATTCCACAACATTTGTGAACAGTTTTACAGAGCCTTCTGGCTCTGTCCTCAGTCATTGTCCACAATCCACACTTCAACCCGTTATCACCATCACGTATGGAGGAATTTCTGCATCTCTTCCATGCTTCATGAAATGGAAGGACATAAGGATACAAACTCATGTAATTCACTTGCATGTAATGAGAGATGGTGGGGGGGGTAGACGTGTACTGTTCATTTATCCTTGGACACTTGTGTTATGATATTTATGTATTTATTTAGGCTATGCTGGGTCTTTGTGGCTGTGCAAGGGTTTTCTCTTGTTGTGGTGAGCATGGGCTACTCTGTAGCTGTGGGGTGAAGGCTTCTCTTTGCAGTGGGCAGCACAGGCTCTAGGTGCACAAGCTTCAGTAGTTGTGGTGCAAGGGTTTACTGGCCCTGTGGCATGTCGGATCTTCCTGGACCAGGGATCAAGACAGAACCTGCGTCCCCTGCATTGGCAGGCAGACTCTTCACTGGACCACCAGGAAAGTCCCTGCTGTGATTTAGATAGTCTTTTTTGTGTGTGTGTGGGGGGGACATAGCTTGTAGGATCTTAATTATCTAGTAGTAGTAGTGTTAGTTGTTTAGTTAGTTGTACGATTCTTTGCGACCCCATGGACTGTAGCCTCCCAGGGTCCTCTGTCCATGGGATTCTCCAGGCAAGAATACTGGAGTAGGTTGCCATTCCCTTTTTCAGAGGATCTTCCTGACCCAGGGATAGAATTCTTTACCAGTCTGAGCCACACAGAAGTCCCTTAATTACCTGACCAGCAATCAAACTGCCCTCAGCAGTGAAAGCTGAGTCCTAGCTGCTGACACACCAGGGAATTCTCTAGACTGTCTTTTAGAGGGTTCTTTGATCACTGTTGGGTATATATTCAGGCTTCCATACCTCTTCTCCATCACCTCTTCTTCCCCAAGATGTCAGTGAGCTATTAGTAAAGAAGGTATGATGTTGCTGGGCAGAGATTTATATCTGCATTCTGTCCTTGTATTCTCTCAGATGTCTCTTTCTTAAGATGGTACTCACTGTAGAGCCTAGAGCTGGCAAATTTTTAGTTGTTTTCTTGGTTTGCTAAGGACCATTAGTCTTTTCCTATCACTCGGTACCACCTCATCTGTTGTAGGTAACGTAGACATTTCTGATTGATGTTAATCCTTAGTCTGGTGAGAAACATTTTGTCTCTCCCAGAGGTAAACCTTATTCTATCAGCTGTCTTCTTACAGTTTCATGAAGCTTCTGCAATATTCTGAATCTCTTGCACACATTATGGGAACCAACATTTAATACTCCTTTTTTGCATGTTACTGTTCCTCCCTTTTTCTAGGTCCATGACATAGGAGTGGATGCCAGGGATCTATTTATAAGGAAAGTTGGATATATTTTCAAAATTTCACCATTAAATCCATATTTAACTTTTATTACATTTTGAGAATAAAATTCTCCACATCAATAAAATTCTAATCAAGGGTATTTTCCCTCTAGCCAAGGTCCCATAGGTAAGCTGTAAAACACTAAAAAGGTAATTTGTTTATCATGAGAAATATAGTTGTTACCCTCACTGGACTATGTATATCAGAAAAGGAATGAATCTAAATGTTTTTAAAAAGTAAAAACAAAACTGTTGCTACTGCATCTTCAAATGTAAATTGCTTCTTTGTCTTCCTTTAGCTATAACGTACAATGTTTTATTCCCTCTGGTCAACTTATTATCATTCATTTTATTCTTAACTCCTCACTCTAGTATCCTTGGCAGGGAAATCCCATGACAGAGGAGCCAGCAGGCTACAGTTCATGGGGTTGCAAAAGAGTGACACATGATGCAGTGACTAAACAACAACATTCTTAACTTCACTTAAAGGTCACCTTCTCCAGGAAGCCTTCCTTGACT
The DNA here is from genome assembly GCA_024291935.2 of Okapia johnstoni. Lineage (NCBI taxonomy): Eukaryota > Metazoa > Chordata > Mammalia > Artiodactyla > Giraffidae > Okapia > Okapia johnstoni. Next base: position 50,834,355 of record CM044317.1, read on the forward strand.
TTCTCCACTGTTTATTCTCAGCTCCCAAGGTTTGATGCTCCCATACTCTCATGTTTGTCACAATAAACAATAATATTTTATTGTTCTCTCTCTCTCTCTTACTACCCCTCGCCTTTCTCTCTTGTCCTTTTCTCTCCTTCAGTCTCTCAATCTCTCTCTCATCATGGCAGTGATTTTTGACAGCATGATCCTTCTTGGTATCCACACTGACCATTACACATCTTGACACAAGGTAGATGCTAAATAAAGGTTGAATAAAAGAATGAGTGTATATAGCTCTACAAGAACAGTCAAAAGATAATGCAGAAGACTGATTGATAAACACATTATTAGAGCACAGGAAGTAAAGTTGTAGATTCCAAATGACTACTGTCATCATGCTATGATTGGCATATTCATGCATCTTCATAATGAAATGAGGACTTTGAGGTGCTTAAAACATTATAGAGTGATTTCCCTGGCATTCCAGTGGTTAAGACTCCATGCTTCTAATGCAGGGGCAAGAGTTTGATCCCTGGTCAGGGACCTCAGATCCTGCAAGCTGAGTAGTATAGCCTAAAAACAAAACAAAACAAAACAAAACAGTTATAGAAATATCCTGACCCAACATCACTGCACTTGGGTCATGCTTGCACAAGCAGAATCTGTGGCAATTATTTTTCTAGGCTTCTCTTACTCACTAACTCTTCTCTGATTGCAATACTCTTTCTTTAGATATACTATTACTTTCCAGTGACTTTTATTCTGGCCAGAAGATGTACTGCCTGTCTCTCAGTGGATCCCTTCTATTAATTCTCTATTTTAACTTCCTGGCAGCAGTCTTCTTGCCCTCATTTTGGACTTCTTTTATTTATCATCCAAACCAGGACACTTTTGAGAGTGAGTGAATGTGCTATTAATAATTATGACAGAACAATACATGAACCTATTTATGGCTTATGGACTGCTTGGCAAAGTGAGATATCACCTTACTGATTTTCAGCTGAGGGAGAATATTCACAGTGGTACCAACTGAATCCCTGCCCAACATGCCAGCCTAAGAGCAGTGTGATCACAGGGCCTCAAGAGTTCATGGTAACACTATTGCAAAAACAAAATTATTTAAGCAAATTTAGAAGACAAAAAAAAAATCAACAACAATAAATAGACAAATATCACAAATATTTAAAACAAAGTGAAATAAACAACCATAATGTTAAGTACTTATATTTTGTATGTCTCTGAGACAATTGGCATCATATCATTAAAAACTACACAAAATATGATCTCTTTTTGAACTTATTTGGTTGTCTTCCACAATAGCACAAATTCTGTTGGAAATAGGGAGAGTCCTAATCTATTTCTACTTAATTTCCAAGTTCAACAATGCTCTCTAGTTTGTTTACACAATATCTTTCTGACTTCCATCAATTCAAAGTGCCTGTTGTCATAACTGATTTTTTTCTTTCTTCTTCATGAAATTCAAACTATTCAGTGTCTAAATATCCTCTAGTTTACTTCTGCCTACACCATTACTATTTTACTTTCCTATGCTTTGGGAATGAAAAACAAATATACCTCCTCCACACTCACACACACACACACACACACACACACACACACATATGTATGCTCTCTTTCATGCACTTTCCAAAACTCATCCTGTACAACTAGACATTTATTTTTTTTCACTGTTTGAGATTAAAATAAAGGAAATCACCTTCCTCAAATAATTACATACTAAATCAAAGCAGAGAAAAATTCTGTGGAATAGATTCAATTCATTGAAATCTAAGAATTAAGATAAAAACCAGATCAAAGGAGAAAAAAATGAATGATCCAAGTAAATATGGTAAATGGTTGAAAAAGCAGGGATTACATCTATAGTTTTCAGTTAGTGGACAAAGATTCAGTATGATAGAGCTTAGTTTGACTGCCTTGATTTTCATTAGGGTCATGGAAGAAAAGAAATGTCGGGGGAGTTTGTAATTTCCTCAGTTCTGTCTCGCTGCAGCAAAAATTTCACGTGACGGGCGGGCCAGTGTTATAGCTTAGTTTTATTTGGCAAGCAAAAGAAAATGCATTCTTGACGTGTGAGGGCGGACAGATCCAAAAGATGTGAAGAGAAGAGAGGCCAGAGGCTCAATTTTGGCTCATCTTTTTATGTTTTTGTCTCCTCCCCCTGAGCCTGCCCTATGTAAATTGGGCTAGCCAAGGAGGGCTGTTTGTTTCACCTGAGTTTCTCATTGCAGTCCTCAGACCTTCCTTTGTTCCATTTTTGCAGGCTTTTGCCTTCTTTGTCTTTTAGCCACCACTTTTAGTCCTTTCTGGACTCCTTTTTCCTATTCTAACTACCTAATATTCCCCCCTCAAGAGATGGGAGGCCCAATTCTTTGGGAATAGGGGTATCGAGGTCTTTCTGGCTACTTCCTGCTGAAATGGGATGGCAACCATTCATCCATTCAGTGGGACCTCCCTCTCTTGCTGGTCTCAAGCCTCAGAGTCCTTATAGCAGTGTCCATCTAAGGGTGCGTGATAATTTCCATGGTTGGGCGTAGTTTTATATATACTTGCTGAACTGGCACTGCATGTTATAACTTGTTGACCTAGGCAGAGACAAAATGGGTTAGACAATTGATAATACATGGAACAATCATAAACAGCATCAATATGATGATAACACAGATTAGTAGGGGCATTAGCCAACTCCAAATTCCCCATTGCCAGGAGATAGATCCCCCAAAGAGAGATTGTAGTCACCCCAAGAACTCTCTAGCTCATTCTTTGAGATCCTATAGGATCTGAATGTTTTTCTTGAGGACTGTGAGACGTTCTTTAACTTAGCTGGAAGTATTTACCCAGAAACAACATATCTCATTAAAGATGGCTCAAGTCCATCCTTGTTCAGGGATCAGGAGATCTATCTCCTGTCTATTTTGGAGTACAATTCCTGCCAAGCTGTGTTAGCTCTTTAGAGCTGTCCTTAGAAATCTTATCCCCAGAAACTTAATTTTGGAGGTTGCATTAAAATGACACTGCTTTGTAGTTCTGAATAGGTATCTGAGATCTCCCAGAGGCTCACAGGTGTATTGAGTGTCCTCTTCTGTTTTCTTCCATGGCTTGACTCGTGAATGGTAAATCCAGGAGTCGTGCCCTATTATCTTGACTGCTGTGGAGGTAGAAAGTATTACAGGGTAGGGACCCTTCCATATAGGCTGGAGTTGAGCCTTTGGTGACCCATCTTTCCAGATTTTAATTAGGACTTGAGCCCCTGGAAAATATAGTGGTGGCTCTTTAGAATCTTTTGGGTCCTAGTTGATACCCCACAAGCATATATCCTGTTGGAATTGCCCAATGACCATGGTATAAGATTGGAGGGATCTAGGAAGAGGTCATTGACATAAACAAAAGGGCTCCCATATAGCATCTCATAAGGACTAAGACTAACCTGTTCTTTAGGGGAAATACAGGTGCAGAGGAGAGCTCTTGGTAAAGCCTCCTTCCATCCCAGGGAAGTCTCCTGGGTTATCTTTTTTTATCACATTTTAAGAATTGATTGGCTCTTTCTACTCTTCCTGAAGCCTGAGGCTTCCAGGCACAATGGATATAATAAGTAATGCCCAATGCTTTAGAGACTCCTTGGGTGACCTTAGAAGTAAGTGATGTCCCATTGTCACTTTGTAATGACCTGTGCAGGACAAACTTTGGAATGATTTCATGGAGCAGGATTTTTTTTTTTAATCACCTCCTCAGCCTTCTCAGTCCAGATGGGAAAGCCTTCAATCCATCCTGTGAATGTATCTATCATGACTAATAGGCATTTATACCCTTGAGAAACTGGCATCTGGGTGAAGTCCATCTGCCAGTCCTCTCCTGGGTAGGTCCTATGTCATTGGATGGGCTGGGCCAGCTGGGGTCTTTGAGCTCCTTGGGGGTTTTTTAACTGGCAAGTGGGACAAGAGGAGATCACTTGCCTTACATCCATTTGGAGGCTTATTCCTCTGAAGGTCCTTGCTAGTAATCTTTGGAGGGCCTTCTCCCCTAAATGAGTGGTGGCATGTAATGAGTTAGCCAACTTCCACTGGAGGTTCCCAGGCAGAAAAAGGAGTCCCTCCTTTTGGAACCACCTTTCATCTTGAAAGCCCCCACTCTTGGCTTTAAGAGTCTCACCTTTAATATATGAAGGAGTTTCTGGCAAATTAGTCTGTGGGACTAAGGTAGAAACTCCTGTTAGGTTCTGTAATTCTGCTCTCTTAGCTGCCTGATCGGCTGCTAGGTTCCCTCATGCCACTTCCATGCTCCCTCTTTGGTGTCATTTACAATGGGAGACTGAAACCTCAGTGGGCAGATGAACTGTGTCCAAGAGCCTAAGGATTTGATCACCACATTTGGTTGGGAACCTCAGGTGGTCAAGTGGCCTTTTTCTTTCCAAATAGCAGCAGGTGCATGTAGTACCAGAAAGGCATACTTGAAGTCAGTGTAAATGGCTACTCTTTTTCTTTTTCCCAGCTTTAGAGCTCGAGTCAAGGCTATGAGCTCAGCTAAGTGGGCTGAAGTACCTGGTGTCAAAAGGTTTAGCCTCTATGGGCTCAAAATTGGAGACTATTGCATATCTGGCTCTTCTTTTTCCATCCAAGACAAAGCTGCTTCCATCAGTGTACCAGATTTCCTCAGGATTGGTCAGAAGATCTTCTAACACTCCCTCTTGGGGTTTTATCTGGTGGTTCAAGGTTTCTAGGCAAGAGTGAAAGGGGAGAGAGCCCTCAGGGGTAGGCAGCAGGGTGGCTGGGTTAAGAACCTCACAAGGGGATACAGTCGGGCCTGGATTTTCCATCAACACTACTTAATATCTGAGGATTCTTTAACCAGACATCCATAAATAGCCTCTCATTTAGGAGTTTTTTCACTTGGTGGCTGGTAAAAATACTTAGTTTGCCCCCAAAAGAGAGTTTTAAAGTATCTTCTATCAGGTTTGTAACAGTTGCAAGATTTTGAAAGCAGGGAGGCCAGCCTTGGGCGGTTGGGTCGAACCTCTTGCATAAGTAAACTACAGGCTAGGGCTCAGGTCCCAACCTTTAAGTTAACACTCCCAAGGCTATTACTTCCTTTTCATGGACATAAAGTTGGCATGCTTTTTCTGGGTCTGGCAACCTCAAGGTAGGTGCTAGAGTTAAGGTTTGTTTTAGCATAGCCTCTGCCTTATTTTGAGGAGTTCCCCACATCAGTGGGATTGAATCATCCTATCCCTTCAAGCTTTCACATAAGGGCTGGACAATTAGACCATAGTTGGGTATCCAAATTCTACAATATCCAGTTAGCCCAAGGAAAGGTCGCAATTGTTTTCGAGTCATAGTGGGGGCAACTGAAGGATTCCTTGTAGACTATCAGAGGACAGGGTCTTGGACCCATGTGTAATCTGAACTCCCAGGTAAGTGCCCTTTGTCTCAACCATCTGTGCCTTAGCATGGGAGACTTTAATCCCCTCTCTGCCAAGAAGTTTAGAACCTGAATTGCAAGTTGTTGGGAAAAATGCAGATTAATAGGTCATGTACATATTGTAATATTTTCCCATTAGTTCCCAGGTCCAGATCTAGGAGATCCCAGCTAAGAGCCTGCCCAGACAGATGGGGGCTATCTCTGAACCCCTGAGATAAATACTGTCCAAGTTGGTGTTTTTCTCCTGGAGCCTTCCACTAGAAGGCAAAAAGATGCTGGGATTCTTTAGCCAGTGGTATGCAAAAGAATGCATCTTTGAGATCCAGGACTGTAAACCACTTGGCACTGGGCGGGATTTCTCCCAAGATTACATACAGATTGAGTACCGTGGAATGGAGGGGTGGGGGGACTACATCTTCATTTATGATCCAGAGATCTTGAACCATTTTCCAGGTCCTGTCCTTTTTCTTTACAGGGAGGATCGGGGTGTTACTTGGTGAATTGGTGGTGACCAATAGCCCACAGGCAAGGAGTTTATTTATTAGAGGCTGTAGTCCATCCTAAGCTTCTCTTTTGAGGGGGTATTGTTTCGGTTTGGAAACTGAGTGGGATCTCGGAGGACAATGACAACTGGTTCAGCTTGGTGGGCTCATCCAGGAGTCCCCTGGCCCCACACCTGGGAGTTAATTTTGTTCTCCAATAGTATTTGGTCCCTCCCTATTGGAGAGGGTATAATGGGTTCCTCAGTAGTAACCAGAAGCTGTAGGGCTCTAGGGGCTAAAAAGCTTCCTATTGAGAGGGTAACAGGCAAGAAGGCCAGGGGTCGCCAAAGGAGGAAATAGGCTGCAAGTGTCAGACATTTTTATCTCTCTCTTAAGCGGCAGGAGGAAACAAACTGGTGATTTATATATATATATATATATATATATATATATATATATATATATATATATATATATATACACACATATTTTCCCTTCTATATACAAATTTAAAAGAAGGTTTCTCTTAAAATACTGTGTTGCCATAATGACACCTGGTTTCACCTGAAGTTAACTATTCTCAAACCTTGAGTTAACAATGGATTTTTTTTATGGAAATATTTGTCTTAAGCTATGTTAATGTACTATGTATTTACCCCAAACTCTGTCTTCAAGTCAGTTCCACCTAATGGCTCAGAACCTACTTGACAAACCAGTATATTATACTCAGACATTGTTCTCCTAATCTATGTAAGCAAAACTACATGCATGGTAATCTGCCTCTCTACAAGATTCAAGTCAATCATTTTATGGCCTGGGATAACTCTTCTGGTGCCAAGATTATCCCAAAATGCATCTTATGGATGAGGGGCCTGGTGCCATTCTGAGTTTTAAGACATTCCTTTCTTTCATTAACAGACTGATGGTGACTATATAACATCCAGCTGAAGACTAGCAGGGGGGGTACTCTTTCTGCCCCCTTCTGATGCCTATGTCAGAAGCTTTTTCTGTCTCCTTTATACTTTAATAAAACTTTACTGCACAAAAGCTCTGAGTGATCAAGTCTCGTCTCTGGCCCCAGATTGAAACTTTCTCCTCCGGAGGCCAAGTATCCCGGCGTCTTTACGTGGTTCAGCAACAACCTTTCACTATCACAGGGGTGATCCCCAGTTTAGTGAGTTTATCTTTTCCCAATAAGGGAGTAGGACTCTCAGCGACCACCAGAAACTGGTGGGAAAATATTTGTCCTTCCCAGCAACAAAGAAATGCTTGGGTGAATCTTTTTGTAATTGTCTTTCCTGTAGGACCCAAAATGGTACAGGTTTGGGAGGAGAAGCTTCCGGAGTAGGAGGGCAGGCCAGAGTAGGTAACCCCTGTGTTAACTAAGAAACTCTTGGACCTACATGCCACATGCAGTTGCATCCTTGGCTCTAGCCTCATGATAGTGACAGGTGGGCTGGCTGGAGGGGGCTGCTTCAGTCCTGTTGAACTATCATGACGGAAGGCTTGACACTTGATCTTGAGGCTTTTGGGTCCCCAGGGTAGAATGCCACCCAACGTCCCAATTGATGGCATTTGTAGCAAGCCGTTTTAGGAGACTTGCCATGGTTTGGAAACTCTTTGGCCCAATGTCTCACCTGTCTACAGATTAGGCATTTGCTCGTGCCTTGTCTTTTAAGGGCTCAGGTTTGCCAAAGGGCTTCCTGGGAGGGCAGCTAGATCTGGGCCAGCCTTGTATCTTTCCTTTTCTCCCTTTCCTGGGCCTTGGCTTCCCTCTCCTGTTCTCTTATAAAAAGTATTGGTGGCTGTCTGGACCATCTCATCTAAAGCAGCAGCAGGATCCTGCTGCTGTAGCTGTTGTAACTTTATCCTGATGTCTGATGCACACTGGGGCAGGAATTTGTCCTTTAGAATCACCTGTCCCTTGTAAGAGTTTAAGTCCAGATTGGTAAACTTTTGGAGGGCCTCTTTTAGCCTTTCCAGAAAGGCAACAGGGTTCTTCTTGGGCTCCTGAGTTATTGCTGAGACTCAGGCATAGCCGATTACTTTTTGCTGGGCTGCTTTTAGTCCTGCCTTTACACAGATCAGAAAATGATCCCTTTCCCAGATGTGTTCAGGGTCATTATAATTCCTCCAATTAATATCTGAGGAGGGGACCACAATTTCCCCTACTGGGTATTTATCACTTGACATGTGAAGTCCAGTAGCATACCTTTGGGCTTCCTTTAAGACCCTAGCGTGCTCAGGGTCAGATGAAGTTTGACTATATATGACCATGATGTCCTTCTACATCAAGTCAAAGGCCAAGGTAATGTGTTGGAGTATCTATATATTTGCCTGGGAGTATCTATATATTTGTTCTGCATAGCTTCCTAGGTCTTATTTGATTTGTCTAAGTTCTAAGAGGAAGAAGGGCTTATGGGCCCGGGCTGATCTGAATTCTCCTCCAGTTTCAACTAAGAGACCTACTTGAGTTTGCTTTAGTGGAGGGGGTGCTCCCAGATATGGAGGCACTTTTGGATACAGGGAAGAAGTACCAGGCGACTCAGGAGCCATGGGAGGTAAGCCTTCACAGGGGGGCTTCCTTCTCTTTGTTGTCTATGCCTGACCATTTGCCTAGTAGGCTCACTTTTAGGGCATACAACAATCCTATGCTTAAGACAGAGTCCCTTCATATATCTTAGTCAGAAGAAAATTTGGACATAGGGGGTCTCTGTCTATTTCCCTTGTCTTTTTCAGAATAATCTAGCTGAAGGATGATATTGTAATTTAAACTCCCATCTTCAGGCCAGTGTTCCTTTTCCCCCAGAGGATACTGCGGCAACGCAGTGGCACAAAAGAATTTTAAGCAACTTCTCCTTAGAGTTAGAGGATCAAACATCTTCCAGTTATCTAGGATGCATCTCAAGGGCATCTGTTGGGAAGTGGATTGGTTATTTCCCATCTGAAAGACAGTGATGAGAGGGAGGAAAAGAATAAAGAAAAAAAACTAATGGGCCTCCTTCTAGTTTTATGGGTTGACTGCCTTAGGGGTGAGTCTTTTTTGAGACTTATCCTACCCAGTACTGTTGTAACCTGAGAGCCAGGCATCCCCGGGTCAGGGTGCAGATCCCCAGGCAGGCTGAGGTGTGACAGCTTCCTGGAGATCGAATCCCTGGGCAGGTTGAGGCAGGTCAGCCTTCTGAGAATTGGGTCCCTGGGCAGGTCGAAGAATGTCAACCTTTTGAGACCCCTGGACTGGCAGATTTCTGAGCAGGTTGAGGCGTGATAACCTTCCAAGGACAGATCCCTAGGCAGGTCAAGGCAGGTCGACCTCCTGGGGCCCCTGGACTGGAGTTGGGCAGCCCCAATGTCTCCAGCTTGTCCAGTGCTGGTTAGGATTAAGAGGTTGTAATCTTCACTCATTGCTGTTTGTCCATCGCAGATGGGAATAAATGCCATGATGTAAAGCAATCCAAGTCTGCCTTGAGGCTGGGAACCTGGTGAAACAGCCATAGGCCTCATCCTGTTATTGCGCTGAGGGAATGTGAGTCACCGATTTCCTCTCCTAGTCCTCCATAAGAACAGCTTAGGGTGTTTCCGATGTAAACATTTCATTGTCATAGACCCACTTTATGTAACAGCAGAAGTAATGACAAAAGAATAGGTTATTTGGCCCTGTTAGAGGCATTAAGGGTATTTTAATAATAAGCGGGGTGGAGTGATGTTCCTACAAGGGAGCAGGGTCCTGGTTGTAGGAGTTAGTGAATGGCTTAAGAACAAATTGGTGAGAGGCAAAAAACCAGATGTTCCACAAAAGTGGACTGGAGATTTGATCCAGGGGTAGGTTTGTAACTTTAGGAGAAGGGTGGTAAGGGTTTGGGCCCAAGCAGCCTGCAGGGCTAATTCCCAAAGTGACAAACATCCCTGGAAGCCCAATTGCCCTTGAAGTGATGCCACCAACAGATGGACTTCTAGCAGGCATTGTGTGTCTGTCTCCTGCCCTAGTGGGTTCACTGTGAAATGCTGCTGTTGCACACGTTGTAGGAAACCTGGAAGATGAAGACCTGACTATCTATAGGGATTGGATTTTATACATATTTCTCTCCCAAGGGCCAGCTATTTTCTGGTTGTCCCTCCAGAAGATTGTAGAGCCCAGACAGGGCCCAGACAGGACTCAGGAAAAGAGCATGAAACAGGAGGCAAGGGGGTAGGGCACAACTTTTGAAAGAATGACATAGCCCAAGGGCATAACATACACTGAATAAAGTCAGATGGGTTCAAGATGTCAGACAAGTCAAATTTAACCAAACCTTGATTCTTGATCTGTTAGCTAAATGACACTTCGAGAGGTACCAGGACAGTTTTAAGGCACTGCCAAAAGACCAAGGAGTGGGTGGTTCCCCAACTGTTGGAATGAACTTCCCACTCATTAGCACGTGAAGTCACCCAGCTAGTGAAAACTAACCATACCACATTCCATGGCCGCTGCACTCCCCTTTGTGATGGCCCATACTCCTGGAGTGTGCTTCTCTCCAAATCTGAACAAATCCAACTCTTACCTATCACTGTGTCTCTCACCAAATTTTTGCAATGAGACATCAAGAGTCTGAGCTTCATTAGATCCTAAAACCAGGCACCATGGGTTCTGGCCAGGCTCAAGTCCCAGTCTGATGCGACTGAGTAACTCAGCATAGCACAGAATCCCTGCTACGTGTGTCTGAGTCCCAATTTTAGATAAACGGTTTCAAGTAACAACTTTCAGAAATGGAAAGATGATGACCTGCCCAATACTTTGTAAGCAGTGGAATAGATGGAGAGAAGAGTTAAAGGAGGAAAAAGCAGTGGGAAAAATGTGCTAAGGAATCCCCTTCATAACCTTCCAGAAAATCTGCCAAATACCTGACCTGTGCTCACAGTATTCATTGGCTTGATCCTTGGCACAAAGGAGGTTAAGGACAGAAGAACCCCCACCGACTTGGGCAACAGCTATGAGTGCAGAGGAGAGTGGAGCCTTCGGGACACACTGGAAATTAACCTCTCCATAGTCCCTCAATTGCATCCACTGCTGTTTACCTATTTGTGGGGGGCTTGAGGAAACAAGAAGTGAGAGATTGTAAAGGAATTAAGATTTTGTTAGCCAAATGTCCTTCCAGCCATAGGAGTGAGGACTTCCTACCTTAACCTCAGGTCTCCTGGAAACAGAGACTGAACCGTGTGAACCTTCTGATGAGTTTGTTTTTGTTGTCCTGTTTTCTAGCATGCTGGGCTTCTTGTCACTTCCACTGTGCTGGGTTTTCTTCATGTTCAGCTTCCACGGTGGGTGCTTTCTCCAAGTTGGGCTTCTGCTGTGCTTGGCCTCTGCCTCACAGGGGCCAAGCCGAGGTTGTTTCAGCCAGGTTAAATCTGAGTCAGGGCACCATTTTTGTTGGGGGAGTTTGTAATTTCCTCGGTTCTGTCTTGCCACAGCAAAAAATTGAAGTGATGGTCGGGCCAGTGTTACAGTTTTTTTATTTGGCAAGCAAAGGAAAATACATACTTGAGGCTTGAGGGAGGGTTGACTGAGAAGATGTGAAGAGAAGAGAGGCTAGAGGCTCAATTTTGGCTCCTCTTTTTATTGCCTCCCACCCCCACCCCCTGCCCGGAGCCTGCACTATGTAAATTGGGCTGGCCAGGAGGGCTGTTTGTTTCTCCTGGGGTTCTCACTCTGGTCCTTAGACCTTCTTTTGTTTCTATTTTTGCAGGCTTTTCCCTTCTTTGTCTTTTAGCCACCACCTTTCTGGACTCCTTTTTCCTTTCTAACTACCTAGCAGAAGAAAGAAGGGAAAAGGAGAGACTAGGGGTTGACAGTGTAGATAGGGAGGAGATGAAAGGAAAGAAGAGGAGAAACCCAGATCTTGTCCAGCCACCAGTGACCTGTACGAGAGGTGATCTGCCACATCTCCTAAGCCCAGTACCTGTCTGAAGTCCATCATATCTGCTGGTGGATTCCAAGAAACTCCAGTACCCAGGCTACCCCTACTGGACTTCAAGGAAACTCTTGACAATTCCCATCACTTTTGGACTTACACGAAGTGCCTCACTCTGCATCTGAGGTCTCCAGCATCTGAGTGTAGTGTCCACTCTTGGAAGCACAGGAGAGTTAATGCTCCATGGGAAATGCTGTGGGCAATAAGAAGCAGATGATTGGAAAGAGAGAGTAAGTGCCTTGTCCTCCCCACTGTCAGGTGTTTGAGGTGCAGTATTCACATGCATGCCACATGACTGATCAACCAGCAATGTTTCCAAGAGGCCAGGGCTTGTTTAGTAGCTCATCACTTTGTATTTGCTTTTCCTCCAAGTAATTTCCTCTCATTGTTGCCTTCCTTGCCTAGGGGCCTGGTAAAATCTTTGCATATAAGCTTCACCTCAGCTTCTGTTTTCTAGTGAAGCCATCCAAAAAATAGAACCTCTATTCTTTCGTAGAGAAGAGAGAAACTCTGTGGAAATGGAAGCTTCACTCTTATATAGATTTTTAAAAATTTCAGTAAATTAATTTTATCAGTCATATCGATTTGGTCATTTTTATTCTAAATTTTTATGAACTCCATCTCTTCCTTTCCACTCCTGTTTACACTGCTTTAATAACAGCTATCACCCTCTCTGTGCTGGAATAGAATATTAGGTTTCTTCTTCTTCTAGTCTAGTTGTTGAATGCATCATCCACGCAACTGTCAGAAGGATCTTTCTAATTCTAAATCTAAATTTTTTTCTACTTTAAAAATTTAAAATATCTCCCTTTTTGATGATAAGAAAAATCTTCCTCTTAAAGATAAGCACATTGTGCTCTGGGACCTATTTCCATTTTTAATTGGCATATAATTGCTGTACAATGTTGTGTTAGTTTCTGCTGTACAACAACATGAATTAGCCATATAATACATATATCCCCTCTCTTGAGCCTCCTCCCCAGCTTCCCATCCCATCCATCTAGGTCATCACAGAGCACTGAACCGTGCTATCTGTGTTATACAACAGCTTCCCACTAGCTCTAGTTCTAGTTCTCTGGATCTTTGCTCATGTTGCCCTTCCGCCTTGGACACCTCACTGACCCATCCTCTGCTCAAGTTAAATCTTACTGTTCCTTTAAGGCAATAGTTCTTGACATGCTGGGAGTTGGTGACATTTTGCTATTCAGGTAAAAGCTATGGGATCACTCTCAAGAAAAAAATATACTCACATTTTGCACCATATTTAGAAAGACTGTGGGCCTTCATCTTCCCCCAAAACCTACTCTTATACAGAAGGTCATCTCCTCTATTTACCCCTAGATTGGGGTGCCACCTTCATGAGAAGCCTTCCTGATCTCTTGACATTACTGCCTCTGACACTAAAATTACCTTGAGAGCCCAGATTGTGCTCACCTGGCTTCTGATTTTCCAGTGGCTGTCATAAGGAGCAAATAATATTTATCTGTTTGAGCAAATATATTTATCTATTTGGGCAAAATAAATTAACTTATTTGGTCTTCTCACTGGATCTCTGAGACACACAGGACATGACTGATAACAATTTGCAATATATAACAGTAAAAACTATTCTTCCAAATGGAAGCAGGAATCTTAGAATGGCTAAGTGACTTCATTCAATGACAGAACTAGAACTTAAACCACTTTTTCCTGATTAAAAGTCTAGTATGCATGCTTACATTTTGATTACAGTTTTAGCCTCTTTTCTTGAGTATTTTTGCCTTGATACTTTCAGGTTACTAAGAGACCATATTTTATTCTGAATATGCATCAAGGCTATTTTGTAATCTGATCTTTAGAAAAAAATCTTGATTGAAAATTTATTTCTAATGTGAAAGATACATAAGCGAGTGTCTAACCCAGATGCAAGTTGGCTTACGAATCATAAGACTATCAAGTTCGGACAAATATTTCGAGAGGCTGTAAAGAACCAGACTTTTCCATGTGTGGGTGCAGGCCAGCTTTGCTTTTGTTTTTGCAATTGATATCACAGTTTACATTAGACATGAGAATCTATTATCCAGGCTGACTGGCTTTGAATATGTTTTCCCTAAACTCATATACTGCTAATGAGATTCTCCTTGAGAACATTTCAGAGTCCTTAGTTGAGGGCTTTGATACAGAAATTCATTATTATTTTATCTGAAATATGAAATCACTTTTGCTTTATATTATATAAGTAAGCTTTTTTGTTTTTTTCTTTAATTTTAGATTTTTACAACTCTGGCAAAAGCAAAGACTTTATGATATGAGCAATTTACTTCTGTTTTTCCTAATAATAGATCATCAAAAGTTTAATGTTTTCAGCTTATTTCTCATCGAGTTGCCTGAAAATGTATTCATAATAATCATAGGCCCCTGCTTTATTGTTTGATAGCCAAATACATTATCCCCAAATGATCGTCTTGGGGTGGGTCAAACAGGCATTTGTTTTTTGTCAGGGTTTAATAATTTCACAGAACTAAAAATTTCCTGTCATTCTGCATACAAGCAAAGGCAGAACCATAAAGACTGACAACACAGACAGGAGAAAAAATAGATTAAAATGTATTTATCACACTAATAACAATACATCAAAATATAAAAAATAAATCAAGAGAAAAATCAATTTTTCCATATTTATACCTACAATAAACTAAAAGTCCTGGACATTGTATAAAAAATAAACATAAGAAGAGAAAAAGGCAGACTGGCTTGGGACCTTGGGATCCTCACAGCTGAAGATCTGCAACCTAGAACCTTCGACAGACACTGGCCAGCAAAAGTCCAAACAGAAGCCTGCTCTCTCTCACCAAAGGACCAGGAAAGGGTTCAGCTTAATGAAACAATTATCTTTGTACTCCAGGCAAACACCACAGGGAAAGCTGTGGTTATACAGTGTCAGCAAAGGCCGAGTGGAGAGTCAGACGTCCACCTTTGCAAGGCTATAATGAGGTCTCCTGACACCAGGAGAGGAGAAGGTAATGTCAGAGAAGGCCAAGGAGAAAGCCTGGACTTTCATCCCTGATAGATGATCATGAGGCCACCATCTCCTCTTGTCAGTGGAGACTATCTGAGGAGCCTGGGTTTCCACTTGGCAGTCACAAGGTGTCCCCCTCCTCTCTCCCCCACTGGGGTGGTATCAGAGGAGCCCTAGCCCAATGGTCAGGGCCTTCTTTGTTGCCCACCTGTAATGAGGAGTCCTTCACAACAGTGTCCATGGAGACCACATGAAAAGCTGGAACCTTTGTCCTATTCTAGAAGTTTTGAGGAGTGCCACCCTGTCCCCATTACAGGCTGGTAGAAGATGTTAATTGGAAAAACTGGGTTTCTACCTCCACTTGACATTCAGTTTAATATCTGAAAGTTCCTCATAGTTGAATAGCTCATCCTTCACTCATTCACATAACACATTTTCTGAGTGGCTCCAGTGCACAAATATGTGCTTGTATGGGAAATACAGTGGAGAACAAATGGTTTCTGTCTCCTTGAAGACTTCTGAGAAGGTAGTTTCCTGCCCTTGCTGGCATGGTGTCAGAGAAATCCAGCGAAAACAAAGATTTAAGTAAGACTCAGAGTCTCATAATATGAAATGGTTCAAATTTGAAATGGAAATCATCTCTTATATCAAGAAACAGGGAGATCTCAACAAGATGCCAATACTGAGATGAGTGATGTTAGAATGATCTGAAAAAGATAAATAAGACAGCCATGATAACAATGTTTTAACAGGAATTATGGACAGCTTGAAAAAAAAAAAAAAAGAAAGAATAGAAACCCCACCAAAGAAATAGAAAATCTCATCAAAGAAATAGAACACAGAGAGGAGAACCAAATTTTGCAACTCAAAAAAAGCAAAAACAAAAATAAGACACCCAAACTACCAACTGAATGAAAGCTCAATGAATGGGCTCAACAGTAGAATTAAGGATACAGAGGCAAGGATTGGAAGGAGACAAAATAATAGAAAGACAAGATAAACTAGAAGATGAAATAATAGAAATTACATAGTCTGAGTAACAGAACAAATTATATTTTAATGTTTAACCCTAACATTAGTCCTTTAAGTTTCAGAAAAATCATAACAAAAAAATCAAGTATATTTCCAAAGTAAGTTTTATCATTGGGTGTAAAAGATACTGCTTCACTCAGTGCCCCCATCCCTGCAGCAGGCCACCACCAATCCATGCCCCCTCCAGAGAAAACTGGAAACTCACAGGCAAGTCTGGCTCAGTCCCTTGTGGGGTCATTGCTCCTTTCTTCTGGGTCGTGGTGTGCACAAGCTTTTGTTTGTGCCAACCATGAGTCTGTTTCCCAGTCCTGTGATCAGTTCAGTTCAGTTCAGTTGGTTAGTCGTATCCGACTCTTTGTGACCCCATGGACCTCAGCAGGGCAGGCCTCCATGTCCATCATCAACTTCCAGAGTTTACTCAAATTCATGTCCATTGAGTCAGTGATGCCATCCAACCATCTCATCCTCTGTCATCCCCTTCTCCTATTGCCTTCAATCTTTTCCAGCATCGGGAGCTTTTCAAATGAGTCAGTACTTCGCATCAGGTGGCCAAAGCATTGGAGTTTCAGCTACAACATCAGTCCTTCCAATGAATATTCAGGACTGACTTCCTTAAGGATGGACTGATTGGATCTCCTTGCAGTCCAAGGGATTCTCAAGAGTCTTCTCCAACAACACAGTCAAAAACATCAATGATTTGGTGCTCAGCTTTCTTTGTAATACAACTCTCACAGCCATACATGACTACTGGAAAAACCATAGCTTTGATGAGATGGACTTTTGTTGGCAAAGTAATGTCTCTGCTTTTTAATATGCTGTCTAGGTTGGTCATAACTTTCCTTCCAAGGAGTAAGCGTCTTTGAATTTCATAGCTGCAGTCACCACCTGCAGTGATTTTGGAGCCCCCCAAAATAAAGTCAGCCACTGTTTCCACTGTTTCCCTATCTATTTGCCATGAAGTGATGGGACCAGATCCCATGGTCTTTGTTTTCTGAATGTTGAGTTTTAAGCCAACTTTTTCACTCTCCTCTTTCAATGTCATCAAGAGGCCCTTTAGTTCTTCTTCACTTTCTGCCATAAGGGTGGTGTCATCTGCATATTTGAGGTTATTTATATTTCTCCTGGCAATCTTGATTCCAGCTTGTGCTTCTTCCAGCCCAACGTTTCTCATGATGCACTATGCATATAAGTTAAATAAGGAGGGTGACAATATACAGCCTTGATGTATTCCTTTCCCGATTTGGAACCAGTCTGTTGTTCCATGTCCAGTTCTAACTGTTCCTTCCTGACCTGCATACAGATTTCTCAAGAGGCAGGTCAAGTGATCTGGTATTGCCATCTCTTTAAGAATTTTCCAGTTTATTGTGATCCACACAGTCAACGGCATTGGCTAGTCAATAAAGTAGAAATAGATGTTTATCTGGAACTCTCTTGCTTTTTCAGTGATGCAACAGATACTGGCAATTTGATCTCTGCGTTTTCTAAAACCAGCTTGAACATCTGGAAGTTCACGGTTCACGTATTACTGAAGACTGGCTTGGAGAATTTTGAGCATTATATTACTAACGTGTGTGATGAGTGCAATTGTGCAGTAGTTTGAGCATTCTTTGTAAGTTCCAGCAACTTAATGGTGGGGTTATTGGCAACCTCCTCCAAGAGGGCTTATGCCTTACCAAGGTCTACTGCATCCAGAGCCCCTGCCCCTGCAGCAGTCCACTGCTGACCTGTAACTCCACAGGAGACACTCAGACACAGTTCTGGCTCAGTCTCTGTGGAGTCTCTGGGTCTTTGTGAACATAAGGTTTATTTGAGCCCTCTGAGCATCTCTGGCATGATTTTAAACGTGATTTTGCCCCTCCTACAGTCTTGCTGGGGCTTCTCCTTTATCCTGGGACATGGGATATCATTTTTTGGTGGGATTCAACATTCTCCTGTCCATGCTTTTTCAGCAGTGAGTTGTAATTTTGGAGTTCTCACAGCAGAAGCTGAGTGCACATTCTTCTATTCTTCCATCTTGGGGATCCCTCCAAAAGTAGGAAGTCCAGAGGTACCTGGAGTAACAAGCAAATTTGGCCTTGGAGTACAAAACAAAGCTGGTCAGAGGCTAACAGAGTTTTGCAAAGAGAATAGAGTGGTCATAGTAAGCACCCTCTTCCAACAACACAAGAGAAGACTGTACACAAGGACCTCACAAGTTGGTCTATATCAAAATCAGATTGATTATATTCTTTGCAGACCAAGATGGAGAAGCTCTATCCAGTCAGCAAAAGCAGGACTGGGAGCTGACTGTGGCTCAGATCATGAATTCCTTATTGCCAAATTCAGACTTAAATTGAAGAAAGTAGGGAAAACCACTAGACCATTCAGGTATGACCTAAATCAAATCCCTTACGATTAAACAATGAAAGTGACAAATAGATTCAAAGGATTAGATCTGATAGATAGATTGTCTGAAGAACTGTGGATGGAGGTTTGTGACATTGTAAAGGAGGCAGTGATCAAGACCATCCCCAAAGAAAAGAAATGCAAAAAGGCAAAATGGTTGTCTCAGGAGGGCTTATAAATAGCTGAGAAAAGAACAGAAGTTAAAGGCAAAGGAGAAAAGGAAAGATACACTCATCTGAATGTAGAGTTCCAAAGAATAGCAAGGAGAGATAAGAATGCCTTCCTCAGTGATCAATGCAAAGAAATAGAGGAAAAAATAGAATGGAAAAGACTAGAGATCTCTTCAAGAAAATTAGATATACCAACTCATTTGAAAAGACTCTGATGCTGGGAAAGATTGAAGGCATGAGGTAAAGGGGATGACGGAGGATGAGATGGTTGGACAGCATCACTGACTCAATGGCATGAGTTTGAGTAAACTCAGGGAGTTGATGATGGACACGGAGGCCTGGCGAGCAGCAGGCCATGGGATCACAAAGAGTCAGACATGACTGAGTGACTGAAATGAACTGAATTGAACTGAAGGGAACATTTCATGCAAAGGTGGGCAGAAAAAAGGACAGAAATGGTATGGACCTAACAGAAGCAGAGTATATGAAGATGCGGTGGCAAGAATACACATAAGAACTATACAAAAAAGATCTTCATGACCCAGATAACCACAATGGTGTGATCACTCACCTAGAGCCAGATATCCTGGAATGTGAAGTCAAGTGGGCCTTAGGAAGCATCACTACGAACAAAGGTAGTGGAGGTGATGGAATTCCAGTTGAGCTATTTCAAATCCTGAAAGATGATGCTGTGAAAGTGCTGCACTCAATATGCCAGCAAATTTGGAAAACTCAGCAGTGGCCACAGAACTGGAAAAGGTCAGTTTTCATTCCAATCCCAAAGAAAGGCAATGCCAAAGAAAGCTCAAACTACCACACAATTGCACTCATCTCACAAGCTAGTAAAGTAATGCTCAAAATTCTCTAAGTCAGGCTTCAACAGTAAGTGAACTGTGAAATTCCAGATGTTCAATCCGGATTTAGAAAAGGCAGAGGAACCAGAGATCAAATTGCCAACATCTGTTGGATCACTGAAAAAGCAAGGGAGTTCCAGGAAAACATCTACTTCTGCTTTATTGACTATGCCAAATCCTTTCACTGTGTGGATCACAACAAACTCTGGAAAATTCTTAAAGAGATGACAATACCAGACCACCTGACCTTCCTCCTGAGAAATCTGTATGCAGGTCAAGAAGCAACAGTTAGAACTGGACATGTAACAACAGACTGGTTCCAAATAGGGAAAGGAGTACGTCAAGGCTGTATATTGTCACCCACCTTATTTAACTTATATGTAGAGTATATCATGAGAAATGCTGGACTGGATGAAGCACAAGCTGGAATCAAGATTGGTGGGAGAAATACCAATAACCTCAGATATGCAGATGACACCACCCTTATGGCAGAAAGTGAAGAAGAACTAATGAGCCTCTTGATGGAAGTGAAAGAGAAGAGTGAAAAAGTTGGCTTAAAACTCAACATTCCGAAAACTATGATCATGGTATCTGATCCCATCACTTCACGTCAAATCGACTGGGAAACAAAGGAAACCATGACAGACTTTATTTTGGGGGGCTCCAAATTCACTGCAGATGGTGACTGCAGCCATAAAATTAAAAGACGCTTGCTCCTTGGAACAAAGCAGTAAAAAACCTAGACAGCATATTAAAAAGGAGAGACATTACTTTGCAAACAAAGGTCCATCTAGTCAAAGGTATGTTTTTTCCAATAGTCATGAATGGATGTTAGAGTTAGACTATAAAGAAATCTGAATGTCAAAGAATTGATACTTTTGAACTGTGGCATTGGAGAAGCCTCTTGAGAGTCCCTTGGACTGCAAGGAGTTCCAACCAGTCCATCCTAAAGGAAATCAGTCCTGAATATTCATTGGAAGGACTGATGTTGAAGCTGAAACTCCAATACTTGGCAATCTGATGCGAAATGCTGACTCATTTGAAAAGCCCCAATCCTGGGGAAGATTGAAGGCACAAGAAGAAGGGTACAACAGAGGATGAGATGGTTGGATGGCATCACTGACTTGATGGACATGAGTTTGAGTAAGCTCTGGGAGTTGGTGATGGATCAAGAAGCCCGGTGTGCTGTAGTCCAAGGGATCGCTAGAGTTGGACATGCCTGAGTAACTGAACTGAACTGAATTTAAAAAATAAAACTTAATATATTGAATTTTAATATTCAGGTAGTTATATTGACCTTAATTTTTTGCTGTCTTTGTTTATTTCCTACTCTTTTATAAACTAAGTAAAAATTGAGAATAAAGAATAATAACCAGATATTGAGAAAGTTTCACTGTACAGAAGTATTCCCAGATAAATTCTTTTTCTGCCCTTCAATATAATGCAAGCTAGAAGCATTTCAATTATACTCCTCTTAAATCTTTAAAATGGTAAAGTGGACTCATGGATCTCATGGGTCACTTTTTTCTCCCCAAACCACAGGGTATGTATATTTTAAAATAACATGTTGACATTTCTGCAAAATTGTGTATAAACTCTAGTGCTATAATCCTAAATTTACAGACATAAAATTAAATGCTAAAATTTCTTGAACTATGACTACATCATTTTGTATTAGCTATTAAACCACCCTCAATAGACCATAATCACAATGAATTCTAATTCTTTCATTTTTATTGGAGTCCCTAAGGCATTTTTTTCTGTCAGTTTTCAAATCATCTCATAGCATGGCCTTGAGGATAAAAGCAGAAAGAGATTGGTAAATTGAGAATGCCTGTCTGTAATGTGACAGTCTGTACATCTCAGTTCCTCATCTAGCAATACATAGGCTCAAAATACATAGGACACCGTGAAATGATAACAATAAAATCACTTTATGAAAGGAGATGGATTATTTTTAATTATAGAAAAGCCTTTAATTGCCATCTCTTCTCTCAGTATGTCCGTTTGTTCCTCAAAAGTGTTCAAGAAGGCAGAGTCTCTGTTCTCCACCGTGTCTCCCATGTGAGCTGGCACACATCAGCCACTCAGTAAACGTGTGGTGTGAATGAATAATGAGTAAGTTACCTCAGTTTTAGGAATGCTCCAATAAAATAATTAAAAGGAATAACACATTTAAGAGCAAGCTGTAAACTATGGAGTACTAGTCAACTAACTGATCTACTTACTTATTTGTGCTTCTAGGTTTAAACCATACTAACTTGCTTCTCTGTCAAAACATTTGGCTTTTGGTTTGTTTGTGACTTTTTTGAATACTTTCAGATCTATGACACAGTTGAGAGAAAGGTGCAAATATTTCTCATATAACCTCTGCCCACTCACAAGCACAGACTCCCCCATTATTAATGTGTGCTCAGTCGTGTCCAACTCTTTGTGACCACATGGACTGTAGGCCATCAGGCTCCTCTATCAGTGAAATTTTCCAGGTAAGAATAATGGCATGGGTTGCCACTTCCTACTCCAGGAGATCTTCCAGACTCAGGGATCAAACCCATGTCTCTGCATCTCCTCCATTGGCAGATGGATTCTTTACCACTGTGCCACCTAGGAAGACAGATAGATTTGGGGAATGATAATTTCTCCTGCTTTTTGACTCCCCCCCCCGCCCCGCCCTCCGTTGTCTTACTGAACTTTAGGATAAGATTGTAAATTGCTTCAGTACTTATGGGAAATTCTCAGCAAAATTAACCCACATCAGAGCTGGGTCAAGGACCAGGTCCCCTAATTCCTACCTCAGGGCTCTTTTTAAGATATAACACCGTAGTTATTTGGTTAATAAAAAATGGTCTAGTGGTCAGGGTTGTGAACATCAATAGTGTGGCAATGGTAATTAGGATCTCCCTGGCAGTTTGTTAGATACACAGCTTCCTGACCCAGAGGCTGAGGTGGAACCCAGGAAGCTGTATTTTGGACATGTCCTCAGAGGATTCTGATGTCCCACACCACCCTCTGGGACACACGGGTCCAGCCCATTATTAATATCACTCATGAAAATCTTGTTATAAGGATGAACCTACATTGATACATCATAATCATCCAAAGCCCATCATTTATCTTAGGGTTCACTCATACTGAGTATGCTCTGTGGGTTTGGATAAAAGTATAATGACATAGCCATCATAATCATTATAACATCATACAGTGTTTTCACTGCCCTAAAAGTTCTCGGACTTCTGCCTGTTCATCTCTCCTCTTTCCCTACTCCTCCCCACTACCAACAACCACTGATCTTTTTGTTGTTTCTACCCTTCTGCCTTTCCCAGAATGTCTTGTGACCGGAATCACACAGTTGGTAGCCTTTTCAGATTGGCTACTTTCACTTAGAAATTAGAATAGAAAGTTTGTTCCTCAGCACTGAGATTCTGATTTCCTGGTCTAGACCTGCCACCTGCTAACCCTCTTTTATCAATATCTCACCTCCATGGTATTATCATCTTCATTCTATAGAAATTTTAGTTCTTGACTGTGGTGGTTAGTTTTATGTGTCAACTCAACTAGACTCTGCTGCCCTGTTGTTTGGCCAAACATTTACTACTGTGAAATTTTGTTTGTTTAGATGTGATTGACATTTATAATCAGTAGACTGTAAGTAAAGCAGATCTCCCTCCATGACATGAATGAGTCTCATCCAATCGGTTAGGTGGAGAAAAAAATTGATGTTTCCCAAGGAAGAGGGAATCATTCCTGAAGACTGTAAAGTACAAACCCTGCCCAAGTTTCCAGCCTGATGGTCAGCCCAGCAGGTTTAGACTTGTCAGCCCTCATATTCTTGTGAACCAACTCCTTAAGATCTCTTTCTCTCTCCTATATTCATTCTCTCCCTCTTTCTCTTTCTCTCTCCTTTAGTATACTAACTTCCACAACTATGGAGCAAATAGTAATATTGAAACAGAGCAAACATTAATAGTTGATTCATACCAAGAACATACATGTCGCTGAGTTACAATGGGGACTGTATTCTCTGAAATATAATTAATTGTATTCATCTTCTGGGCTCAGAACAGTAGCTAAGCCAGAGCAGAATAATGCAAAGTGGAATATTTAAGAAGTGCTACATGAAAGTATCCAAATGCCTTGAGAGTATTCTCATATAAACATTTATTAACTTATTTGAAATATTACCTGCTTAAGCACCTTGCTGATAATTTTCTTTGAAAGCCAAGTGGCTTTCAAAGCATAGGCAGAGGCTGAAAATCCCTGAATTCTAGATTAAGGTATTTTCCTCACATTTTATGGATTCTATATACTATATATAAGCTCTCTTTTAAAGTACACTTTAGAGTCCTTCTGGAAGTCAAGATAGCCTTCAAGCTGAAAATCAATGTATACTCTGAGCTAAGGGTGAATTTCCTTCATTTTCTTTATTAAAACATTTATTTTTCTGCATATTTCAATGTATGGAACAGAATAATACATATTTAGTAATAGCATAGAGCAAAAGTATGTCAATTACAAATCTATCAAACTCTTCTTGGGTTACTAATAGTGCTTTGGCAGTCATGCTTGTGGGTAAAAATAAATGTTATTACAGATTTCTATCTTGTACAATGTACAATTCATATAGGCTTATTGCCTCTAAAAAGATCTTTTTCAAAGAGTAGGTAAAATTTTACTGATTTCTGGATGGCAGTTTTATATCATATTTCCTCACTTAAAAAGATAAATAGATGTTTTTTGTGTTTGGCTAAATCATCCCCACATATTGTACATGCCATAAAATCAGATTACATTAACTTATGTGGTAAAAGGGGAGGTGTTTATGTGGTTTAGTTAATGATTTTGATGTAAGATTTTCATGGATTATTTGGGTGTGTCTAATGTAGTGGTGCTGGTGGCAAACAACCTGTCTGCCAATGCAGGAGACACGAGAGACACAGGTTAGATCCCTGGGTTGGGAAGATCCCCTGGAGGAGGAAATGGCAACCGACTCCAGTATTCTTGCCAGGAGAATCTCATGGACAGTGGAGCCTGGCAGGCTACAATCTATGGGATCACAAAGAGTCAGACATGACTGAAGTGACTTGCCATGCACACAATGTAGTTGTAAAGATCCTCAAAGGAAGGCAGGAGAAGTCCCAGAAAGGAAAAGTGATGTGACCAAAGAAGCAGGTACTGGAGTGATGTGACTACAATCCAAGAAAAGCCAACTATTTTAAGAAACTGAACATGAAACAGATTTTCCCCTGAAGCATCTAGAAGAATGCCAACTTCTTGTTTTCTGCCCTGTAATACACTTTTTGAATGTTAGAACTCCAGAACTGATCAAAGAAAAGACATTTGTGTTGTTTTAATCCACTAAATTTGCAGCAATTCATTACAACAACAATAGAAAACTAATATACTTTTTTCCTGAAAAAAGTTATTGATTGATGTTTATTTATCTAAACGTTTTAAGTAATTTAAGGTGAAAATCAATAGAAAACTAATATACTTTTTTCAGGAAAAAAGTTATTGATTGATGTTTATTTATCTAAACGTTTTAAGTAATTTAAGGTGAAAATCTATAGGACAGTTATTTTATAAATATATCCTGAAATACATATTATATATATTATAAATAGGCTAAAATATGCATGATAAAAATATTTGTATTTGTAATTTCTTGATACATTATGCTTAGGAAAAACTTAGAACATTTTTAAAGCCTGTTTCCTTATGATAAAGTATTACATAAAAAAAATATTATTTTTGAGATGGAGCATAAATAGCTTCATTTAAAATGCGCTGTACACAGTTTATTTTTAATGAACTTAATAAACACACTCATTGAAACATACAACTATTTTGACTTATCTCATAGATTAGAGTTATCTATTTATAATCACTCTTGTGATTATTTAATGTTTATTAAATGTTTATTAATGATTATTAAATGTTTATTTAAAAACATTTCCATTTTGTCTGAAACACTTTTCTTTTCTCAACTGTAAGCATGTCTGAATTGAGGAAGAACTGAAACTTAGAGAAAGACTGAAATAAGAAATACTTCTATAAAAGTAATGAATTTTCTAAACACAAAATATAGCAATTATTTTCATATATTGAGCAAACATATTAAAATTTGACAGAACTAATTTATATTGAATAAAATCAGTTTTTACCTTTAAGACATGGGAAAAATCTTACTGATACTAAATTTTATCATCCCTGCAATTATATAGCAGTTCTTTCTACTAAGGTTGATTATTCATTTTATCTTTTGAATAATAGCTTCCAGGTAATATGTATTTTTAAAAGAACAAATTATGAGCCTTTATCTATTGGTAATTACTATAATGAACAGTTATTAATTTAATAGTACAAACATTTTAAAGCATTTTATTATTTCAAATGTATTAACATGGATCCTACTGAGAAAGCCAAAAAAATTCCTTTATGTGTTATGTTTTTGGAGAAACAAAGAGGAAAATGTTTGAGCAATATGTTGAGAACCCTGTCTGAGCTACAAGGTGATCAAATTGAAGTGGATGTGTTAAGAATGGGGGAAGATATGAATCTGTTCATGGCAGAAGAAACAATAAATGACTAAGAAATACATACATACGTTAAATATATATATTTAACAACCTCAAGAGTAATGAAAGAAATATAAAATTAAAAATAGTTTCGGATCTGTGTTGCTCATCAGACTGGAAAGAGGTTTTTTTTTTTAAGATTTTTTTGATGTGGACCATTTTTAAACTCTTTATTGATTGCTTTACAATAGTATTTCTGTTTTATGTTTTGGTTTTTTGGCTGTGAGGCATGTGGGATCTTAGCTCCCTGACCAGGGATTAAACCTGCATCCCCTGTAATGGAAGGCAAAGTCCAAACCACAGGACCACCAGGGAAGTCCCTCATGAAGTGATTTTTAATATGGTGATAAGCAGATTAATTATAAGCTGATGGAGAACAACACATTTGCATTCTGAGTGCTGAGGTGAGGTTAAAACTGTACAAACTCTTTCAAGGATGAACTGGCAATATTTTGTGTCTCCAGTTCCAAGCAGACATTTGCTTTGATATCTACTAAAATTCAAATGGGCATGCAACAATACTAGCCTCTTACTGGAGCAAGGAAAATCTGGGAAAGTTTTTTGTAAAGGTAGGTTCCAACGCTTTCTTTTAGCTGATTATAACCATATGCAGTTTCTATGAAGACTGTGTGAAAAAAATCAATGGTGGTCTTTCTCAACTGTTGTGTGAAATTATTTGTAAATAAGATGTTGTGGGGAGAATCATGAAAAGCAGTTTCCTTCTGTGTCATAACCAAAGGATCAACACAGAAAGGAGTTAAGAACCAGACACAATATTTGTAATGAAACAAAGGTAATGGGGAGTGTGATGCTTTCAGTAATAATCATAAAAATCCCATTGGCCTTACCATGTGGTGTGTTAAAATTATTTGTTTTCCACTAACATGAAAGACAAACCCTATCTTTCAAGTAGCTGGATTTCATGTACCTCCTACCATGCTGTGTACACCACAAGTCCTTTGAAGTGCTCACTTTTTTCCATCCAGCAGTAAGTCATTACTGTTTGTGAGAAAGATGAAAAATTTGCAGGGGAGGAAACATTAGGAAGTACATTTTTTATTTATTAAAATATTGAACCAGAAAATCTAAATTTCATGACATATTTTAAACTCTTAAGATGTACAGTGCTAGAAAAACACCATTGATTTCAGTAGTCTTACATGAAAGCTACAATCTTTTTCTTTTCAGTTTGAGAAGCTTGCCTGTGCTTTCGTTATCTGCGGGATCTGTCTATAGGGGTAGGTAGGATTTGGGGGTATTTGGACATTACATACAAATGAAAGGGTGGTAGAAACACAATAATCTCTGAAAAATTTCTAAAAGACTTATGCCAATTGTGTGGACGTGCTGCATTTAATACTAGCACTACTTGAATCAAAACAAACCATAAAATCTGATACTCAAGGACACTAGAAGCCCAAGTTCTTTCTTTATGCAAACCATTTCCCATAACCTTACCCTTTAAGTAAACTCTGGGAGCTGGTGATGGACAGGGAGGCCTGGCGTGTTGCAGTCCATGGGGTCACAAGTAGGCGGACACGACTGCGTGACTGAACTATACTGAACTGAACTACTCTTTAAGATCATTGGCATCAATCATCTTTCTAATTTGGCTTTAATATCACATTGATGTTTTCTTGCTGTGGTAATAAATTACCACAAACAGCAAATAACACACAGATGTACTATCTCAGTTTCTGTGGATCTCTTGTCTAGGTATAGGTTCACTGGGCCCCTGCTCAGTGTCCCTCTCACAAGGCTAAAGTCAAGTTGTTGGTTGTGTTTATTTATTCTCTTTCTGAAGCTTGTATCCTTTTTAGAGCTCACAGGGTGTCAGCAGAATTCAGTTCCTTGAAACCACAGACCAGATAGATGTCCCCATTCTTTTGCTAGCTGTCAGTTTTTGGGTCTTTGCCATATGGTTCCCTCCAATCTTCTGACTTCAAAAAGGGCTGGCCTGATTACATCACACCAGATCATCTGCTTTTCAATTAACTCAAAGTCAATTAATTAGTAGCCTAGTATTTCATATTCTGCCAACACTCAAGGCATAGGGATTTTGTAAGCTGTCCCCATCAGAGGGTGGGAGTCCTGGTCTCTGCCTACCACAGATACAAAAGTGCATGTCTCTTGCTTGTCCTCAATGTGCCATTACTACTTGAAATTCCACTATCGATACATTTGCTGTACTTTATAGGAGGTGTTAATTAACCATTCATTTTGCCAATAAAATGTAAAAATGGCTCTTTATAAAAACTTCCTAAAACTTTAGGGAATGATCTGAAATTTTATATTTGATTAAAATTCTTGCTATGGTGTTTAAATTTCTTTTCTAACACTTTTCAGTGTGGAATAACACTTTCCATAAGATTCAATGCTGTGAATAAGGGGAAAAAAAGAGATTTTGATTCTTGCATTGTTAATAATAACTTGATTAAAAGCTTACTCTATGATAAGTCCTATACACAAGATACCAAGATTTCTATCATCATTTAATCCTCATCTCAGTCTTTTGAAGTCAATACCATTATCCTATACTACAGATGAAGAAGGAGAAGCTCAGAGAAGATGATACCTCTAAGAAGTGTCTAAGCTGGGTCTATATCCTTCCCTGTCCATATCACATTCTTGCTGATAAATTCATTCAAACAGAAACTGCCGTTCTAAAGCAGAAGTTATCCTTGGAACCACACAGTCTTTGATCCTTGCATGGAATATTACAGCAACTCTGAAATGGTTATTTTTAAAATGTCTTATGTGGAATGATGTGATTCTGGAAATGTGTTATAAAGGCTGCCTGAAGGATAAAAGAAACACTAAATTACATTATCCCTTCAGATATATTTTGGCATTTGGGACAAGGGAAGGTTATTCTAAAATACGGTAAAAAACTAGTCACATTGTTCAGCATCCTATTGTTTAACGAAAAATACATACATACATATATATATATATATATATATATATATATATATATATATATATATATGGGTGTGTGTGTGTGTGTGTATTTCTTTAAACATATATACATATATAGAGAGAGAGAGAGGAAAAAAAGAAAGAGAGAGAGGGGGAGGGAGAGGGAGAGAGACAGAGACAGAGAAAGCTCTCCATGTACATTTCTATTACATACAAACATAGTTCTTCTCTCTCTCTCTTTTCTAATTAGGTAAAAATTACATTTTGAACACTTATTTTCTGGCTCTTTTTTTGCTGCAGTGACCAAAGTAAACATACTTCTTCCACAGTCAACACTCTTAATTTTTTAAAATATTTAATAACATTTAAAAATGCTTCCTTAGGTCTTGTTACTATTTCTTGCACAGTGAGTGGTAGTGATGGTGCTCCTTTTCTATGCCTGTGATAGATAGCTGTTATTCTTCAACTTGTTGTCATCCTTGAGTTTTACCACCAGGTTCTGATCAACAGGTTCTGTTTTTGTCTAGTGGAGTTTTCACATTCTTTCTGAACACTGTGCTGTACCTGTACTGCTGCCTGTCCAGAGTATGTGTGCAGTCTATTGTGAGAGCTAATAATAAATTATTTTCCAAAGTACTTACATGATATCCAATTGTATTATAAGTATATTGAGTCACCCTACTCTATAATCACAGCAGCACATTTAAAATTTTTCAAATTTGTTAACTATGAATTATTTCCTCATTGTACTTTTATTGTGCATTTTATGACATTGAGGATCAGTCCCTATATTTATTGTTCAGTTGTGTTTTGTTTTGAGTAAAATTTCTTTTCATATCACTTCTTCAGTTTCTATTAGGATGTTTCTTTTTATCATATTGATTTGCAAAATTTGTATATTTTCTCTACCTATATAGTTTTCCGTTACATCTGCTGAAATATTGCCTCCTGGTTGAGAACTGGTCTTTTCACTTCCTTATAGTATCTTAAGACAACAGTATTTTATAATTTTGTTATTTATCACTTTTCCCATGATAGTTTGCCTATCTTATGTATAAAATGAAACAAAACAAAGCAAAAATCTTCCCTTTCCTCAGAGTCATGAATATATTTCCTGCATTGTCTTGAAGAATTTTAAACCTTTGCCTTCCACATTTAAGCTTGAAATCTATCTGGAATTTTAAGCACTTGTTACAGAAGATACAATTTTCCTTTTGGAAAACACTTTTATTATGAAAGATTTATAGCACTTCTTTTAATACCTTTCTTCCCTACTGATCATAAATATTGACTCGTTATATACATGTAATCCACATATGAGACTCTGTTTCTGACATACACTTATTTCTCTTGATCAGTGTGAAAATCCACATGCCAATAGGAAGCTACTGCTGGCTCACAATATCCAAACTACAAGTAACAGAGAACAATGCTAAGCCCTTGGTAGGACACTATTCACTAAGGAAGTCAACCAGACACAAACCAGCCATTGATTAACTACCATCTTTCTACTCAATATTTCTGTCTTGTGCTTTTTTCACAGGTGACAGACCTGCAACGCAATTTGAAATTTCTTCCTAAACATCTTTTTTTTTTTTTTTTTTTTTAGGAAAGCCTATGGGTGGATTTACTTTTTACCTGATTCATTTTACATTTATTATTTTTTTAATTTTTTACAAATTTGTTTATCTATCTATTTTTTTACTTTACAATATTGTATTGGTTTTGCCATACATTGACATGAATCCTCCAGGGGTGTACATGAGTTCCCCTTCCAGAATCCCTCTCCCACATCCCTCCCCATCCCATCTCTCTGGGTTATCCTGGTGCACAAGCCCTGAGCACCCTGTATCATGCATCAAACCTGGACTGGCGATTTGTTTCACATATGATAATTTACATGCTTCAGTGCCATTCTCCCATAACATCCTGCCCTCGCCCTCTCCCATAGAGTCCAAAATACAGTTCTATACATCTGTGTCTCTTTAGCTGTCTCGCATACAGGGTTATCTTTACCAATTTACTAAATTCCATATATATGCATTAGTATACTGTATTGGTGTTTTTCTTTCTGGTTTACTTCACTCTGTATAATAGGCTCCAGTTTCATCCACCTCATTAGAACTGATTCGAATGTGTTCTTTTTAACAGCTGAGTAATATTCATGTCAAATACATGGGGAAAAAATGCGAATAGGGACAGACTGTTTTCTTGGGCCCCCAAATCACTGTGGTTGTTGACTGCAGCCACAAAATTAAAAGATGCTTGCTCCTTAGAAGAAAAACTGTGACAAACCTAGACAGTGTATTAAAAAACAGAGACATCACTTTGCTGACAAAGGTCCATAAAGTCAAAGCTATGATTTTTCCAGTAGTCAAGAACAGATGTGAGAGTTGAACCATAAAGGAGGCTGAACACCAAATAATTTATGCTTTTGAATTGTGGTGCTGGAGAAGATTCTTAGAGTCCCTTGGACAGCAAGGAGATAAAACCAGTCAATAGTAAAGGAAATCATTCTTGAATATTCACTGGAAGGACTAATGCTGAAGCCAAAACTCCAACACTTTTGCCACCTGATGCAGACAGCCAAATCACTGGAAAATATCCTGATTCTGGGAAAGGTTGAGGGCAGGGGGGAGAAGACAGGGACAGAGGATGAGATGGTTGGATTTCATCACCAACTCAATGGACATGAGTTTGAGCAAACTCTGGGAGATAGCGAAGGATAGGGAAGCCTGGTGTATTGCAGTCCATGGGGTCTCAAAGAGTCAGATATGACTGAATGACTGAACACCAACAACATCTTGCTATACTAATTTATTAATTCTTTAAAAAGAAAAGATTTTTAATACTATTTTAACAGCTTCTAATGTACCCTCCAGTCTGTCCACTTGATAACAAATTCTAGAATTTTTGAAATTTTAGAAGCTAAGCCATTTTTCAAATTCATCAATGCTTTCTTTCTCTACTAGTCCATAGGTGTTTTCCTCAAGGATTATCAATAACATTTCTATTATCATCTTAGCTCTTCTCCTAGAACAAAATTAACCGAGCTCATCATGTGTACCACATTAGGTTAACTCAGGGCCCCAAGTCTGAATTTTAGGATTTCCTGAAAACTCTCAAGTACTTCTCATTTGAATGAGTTACTTATTTGAAAAACACTGTTCTAGCTTAATATCAAACTTTTAATCCCCATTGTGCACTGAATATGGTACAAGATTTCCAATTTAAAATTAATGACTATTTCTTCCCACTTTGGTTAGATAAGCAACCAAACTTTTAAGTTTACTTTAGAGAAAATATCAGACTTTTTTTTTATTCCAATAGAATATTATTATTTTTTATTCCAATTATTGTTTTACTATTTTTTATTCCAATAGACATTCTGATGTGAAAATCTGCCCAATTTTAAACTTGCTAAGTACTGACTTTTTATTTTAAATGACTTAGTGGGGTGGCAGTTTATTTCATGTGTCTACTTGATGGGTTCATTGGGGAAGACCAGATAGTTGGCCTTAATATTTTGGGCATTTCTGCAAGAGTGTTTTCAGATGAGATGAACATTTTAATTGGTAGATTAAAGCAGATTACCCTCTATAACTCAAGTGGGCCCCATTGAGTTGACAACCTAGATTGAACAAAAAGTCGTCCCCCAGGTAAGGGATAATTCTCCAGCAGACTGCATCTAAACCTTATCTGCAACATCACATTGGGTTTTTCTACTGAAAGCAATCCACCTGCCAATGCAGGAGGTGTCAGAGGCATAGGTTTGATTCCTGGGTTGGAAAGATCCACTGAATAGGGGGAATAGAATAGGAAATAGAGTAGGAAATAGGGAATAGAATAGGAAAAGGAGTCCAGAATGATGGTGGCTAAAAGACAAGGAAGGGAAAAGCCCGTGAAAATAGAACAAAGAAAGATCCGAGGACTGGAGTGAGGGCCTCAGGTAGAACAAACAGCACTCCTGACTAGCCCAATTTACATACGGCAGGTCCAGGATGAGGAGAAAAAATATATAAAAAGAGGAGCCAAATGGCTGTTTGTGTGTCTCTCTCTCTCCTCTTCTTCATGTCTTTTGGGTTGGCATGCCCTCACACCTCAATGGTGTATTTTCCTTTACTTTCTAAATAAAACCGAGCTGAAACACGGAGCTGTAACACTGGTCCATCTGAGAGCTGTAACACTGGTTCATGCGAGGGCTGTAATACTTGTCTGTTGCTTCAAATTTTTGTTGTGATGAGACAGAACCGAGGAAATTACACACTCCCCCAACACCCTGGAGAAGAAAATGAGTACACACACAGACACACATATAAAATACAACTATGCATATTATAAATGCATAAATGTGTAATATAAATAAAAATATAATGTATTATGTAAATAAATACTGTAATATATAATTGGATAGCATTATTAATAGATAGCTATATATAGTCCCATTTATGCATATACGATCTCTTATTGGTCTTTCTTTGGAGAACACTGACTAAATACATAGGGATATTACCAAAATACAGACACAGAGATGCATAAAATACCACAATCTCTTCATAACTTGGGATCATTCATTTCCTCACGTTTCTAATTCAAATTTCCTAAGTAGAATTTTTCTGTCTGGTGTGGATATTGTCCAGGCTTTCTTCTCTATTATGTCTTTTCTCTCTAGTTTGAGGAGTTGATTTTAATTATTTTGAAGATTTATAAATACTTAGACTCGCATTCCATAAGTATAAGTTATGGAATCTGAGTTATAGCATCTTCACTTATACTGTCTAAGGAAATTTATTGAATAAAACAAACCATCTAGAAAATAACACACAACATATTTTGTTATTTTGTAAAAACTATTTTAATGTTCAGCCCCAAGCAGAGACGGTATCTGCATTTAATAACAGCTACTTCAAAGATATGCAAAAACACATTTGCATATGCTACGACTGGAAAAATTTATGTGCTTAGTTCACGGATATTAAAATTAATTGTAAAATGCCACTAAGGGAATTTGTCTTTTGATGTTCTCTGTAGGGGAAAATTTACGTTTTGAGATTAAACATTAAAAACGAAAAACTGAAAGAATGTATGTTTTCATCCTGTGATTAGTGGGTAGGGCACTGATACATCTCAACACATTATTAATTGAGTGTTTTCAAGGATCTGTGTTTAGATTATGCCAGAGGAACACATTCTCAGTACTTTGTGAAGAGCTCAATTTCTCTTCTTAATAAATAATGCTATGCAGGCTGCCTTTGTTCTAAAAGAAATTACAGCAGGTATGTGAATTTTATGGAGATATTTACTGGTCATTCATCATTTAAAGGTTAGAAAAGGCTTTTAATTAGTAAATACATAATAAGAAACTTAAGGGAGTTGCTTAGCAAATTTCATCTCACATAAAAGGACTTTTTTTCCATATATTAATAAGACTGAAAATCAGAGGCAAAGTTGACCTCCTGGCCTAGAATAATTTCATCCTTTTCATAATTAAGTTTCCCAGCCATGGCCCTTAAGTAACATGATCCTTTGGGTTCTTAGTTCATGTCTAATTTTCTCCATTCAGTATTTCTGAAGTATTTTTCAGTCTCAGTGGACATGCCTTGCTAATCCCCCTGCAAAGCACTGCCGTATCACTGGCCTCTTGAAGTGCTGCCAACCCACGCACGGTGCTGAAGGAGATTCATTTGAAGTGGGCTGAGGGGATTGACATAGCCAATTTATTGCCTGTGGTTGCCATAATAAAAAGGAACACAAATAATAGAATATTTGGGATGGTGTTTATGAGATGTGAAATCATCTAGCCTTTGGGCTAAATTTAGGTACACACCTGCTTTATCCTTAAGAGGCAACCACAGAGCTTAGCTTCCTGTGAGTTCACCAGGAAGATATAAAGATTCACAGGGGAAAGAGAAAATGAGGTTTGTAGAAAGCAGATGGAAGGCAGGGAGGGATAAAGGAATAAAAGAGACTGGTGCACGAGTGAAAACAGTAGTGTGACAGCCTTGCAGGGGATATTCTGATAGAAATGCTTGGCTCTTGTGGTACCAATCAAATTAAATAACTGACTCATACCAATGAGAATAAAAATAACTTCAGTTTTGCAGTGCTCTTAATTGAGTTCTCCGATAAGACAATAGGTTATATAAAAATTTTATCAGAAAGAGAGTAGGGAAAAAATTGATGAGGATTCTCTCTGACAGTTTGTAAATTGTATCAAAGGACTTCTATACTTCTCTTGCTGGTAGGTGTCAGGGATGGAAAATTAGTTTCCTAATCCAGTAATTTATCCTTCTACTTTAGGATTTCCATATACATCAAATACATTCTAACATGAAATATATGAAATAAATTATGCCTGGGGACACCGATTGATATGCCACATCTTCAGATAGGCTCTCCCCTCCTCTCCCAATGAAGGGATTGCCTTCTCTGGTCAATTTTTCTGGGAGGTAGGATGGATTCCTGGGAATATAATTAAGATCTCAGTGATCTCCTTTTTGCAAACTAAAGTCCATTTGCTCATAGAAGAGAAACCAGACCCTAAGAAGGGAGTACTTACTATGAAGAGCAGGAAATGGAAGAGAGTCCACTCTGTATGATTTTGGAAAGATCAAGGGTAGTTAAAACACTGGAGTAAGCCAGCTTGATTAGTAAGCTCTTTATTTACTGAGGAAACAAAAGGCAATGAATTAATGAATCTGCATTAACTTTCACCACACTTGTAAGATATGACTTCACAAATGTTGGACTAGTAAGATGTTCAATTTTTACTTACTTGAGGAGAGCCCAGTGAAGATGTGGGCAGAGGGCATAGTATTTCAACACTTAGTTTTTATGTGGAGAGGGGACTCAATTCTTTTTCCTTGTGATCGGGGGACAAAATGTGAAAAAAAAGTCAAAAATGCCTCTGGTAATCTTGCACCTTATGGTGAACACTGTGAGGAGTCAAGTGGAGGAAAGAAATGTCTTGTTTATATAAATCAAGTCATCAGAGAGATCAATATCAGCCAAGGATCATCCTGGAGTTCTGACTCAAAACAGTCCATTTCATGAATGATTTATTTATTAAATATTTCATACAATAGTGCCTGGAGTAGTGCTGTGTTGAAATGAAAGAGAGCTCTTTATTCTTCTGAAGGTTACACTTCACTGGGGAAGATGAAGAATTCTAATGTAATTCTCTTGGTAGATCATCAAAGTTTGGTGAGGTACCAATATAAAAACAATCTATAAAACCATTGATAAAAAAAAGAAGTCAATACTTGTTGCAAAGACTTTTATGTTCTTCTAGAATTGTTCTCTTTGAGTCCAAATGGGATAAATTTCAGATGGACTTCTGGCAACATCATTCTCTGCATAATTTCTCCTTTCATTTCTTTTCTTTCCTGTCTCCACCTCCACCATCAAGCTCTCAGTATTTTTTCCTCTTTTATCCTCCTTGCAAAGAGCCAGTTCTCTCAGAAAAAGGTATCGACAACTCCTGATGTGCTGCCTATAATTGCTCATTGTATCCAGAAAGATATTACCATGTATTTACTGGATATATTATACTAAGAGGAAACTTTAAATGTTAAATTAGCTTTGTAATGAAGTGTCTATAAGATAAAGTTTTTCTAATGATATTTGCCATAGCAAAACTTCAATATCTTATTAAACTAGTGAATTTTGTTTTATTTACTCTATATTACTGAAGAGATGAAGAAAAGGAAGAAGAGAGAAAATTCCATTTAGTTATTACCAATAAAAACATTGAAAAAGGAAGTAAACAATATGTTAGTAAAAAAAAAAATGATATATACGTATGTGTGTGTGTGTGTGTGTGTGTGTGTTAGTCGCTCAGTTGTGTCCGACTCTTTGTGACCTCATATACTGTAGATGACCAGGTTCCTCTGTCCGTGGGATTCTCCAGGTAAGAATACTGGAATGGGTTGCCATTTGCTTCTCCAGGGGATCTCCCTGACCCAGGGTCTCCTGCATGGCAGGCAGATTCCTTACCATCTGAGCTCTAAAGGATATAAGTGATAGAAAGATGGTTGTGGGGCAAAATTAATTGAAGAATGTGATGTGGATGCTTTCATTATAAATTTTATTTTTAAAAAGGAAATATTTGTATTACTAGAAAGGGAAAAATTGAGGCAAAGTGAAAGAAGGATGAGAATGAAGCCCAAAAATGGCAGCTGGGGAGAAGCAAGTTATACAGAAAGCTATATAGAAAAGATTAGAAATTCTAATGGTTATATTGAAGAACCAAATGAAGAAAAAAAAAGATGAATCTTTACTAGACAAAGAAACATGACTTTATAAAATGTTTTATATCCAAGTGGAATTAATATGTAAAGTTTTCAGGTAACCTTACATATGTAGTATGTTAGTAGTTCAGTTGTGTCCAACTCTTTGTTACCCTATGGACTGTAGCCTGCCAGGCTCCTGTGTCCATAGAATTCTCTAAGCAAGATTCTGTAGTGGGTTGCCATTCCCTTTATGAGGGGATTTTCCTGACCCAGGGATTGAACTCTGGTCTCCTACATTGCAGGCAGAGTCTTTACCATCTGACCCACAAGGCTGTATACAGTCACCATGTTTATTTAACTTATATGCAGAGTACATCATGTGATATGCCAGACTGGATGAATCCTAAGCTGGAATTAAGATTACCAGGAGAAATAGCACCAACTTCAGAAATGTAGATGATACCACCCTTATGGCAGAAAGTGAAGAGAACTAGAGAGCCTCTTGATGAAGGTGAAAGGGGAGAGTGAAAATCTGGCTTAAAACTCAACATTCAAAAACCAAAGATAATGGCATCCAGTCCCATCACTTCATGGGAAATAGATGGAGGAACGATGGAAACAGTGACAAACTTTATTTTCTTGAGCTCCAAATCACTGTGGACGTTGACTGCAGCCACAAAAGTAAAAGATGCTTGCTCCTTGGAAGAAAAGCTATGACAAACCTAAACAGTGTATTCAAAAGCAGACATCACTCTGCTGACAAACGTCCATGTAGTAAAAGCTATGGATTTTCCAGTAGTCATGTATAGATGTGCGAGTTGGACCATAAAAATGGCTGAGTGCCAAAGAATTGATGCTTTTGAACTGTGGTGTTGGAGAAGACTGTTGAGAGTCCCTTGGACTGCAAGGAGATCAAATCAGTAAATCCTAAATGAAATCAACCCTGAATATTCATTGGAAGGACTGATGTTAAAGCTCCAATACTTTGGCCATCTTATGTGGAGAACCAACTCACTGGAAAAGGCCCTGATGCTGGAGGATAAGGGGACGACAGAGGATGAGATGGTTAGATAGCATCACCAATTCAATGGACATGAGTTTGAGCAAACTCTGGGAGATAGTGAAGGACAAGGAAGCCCAGCATGCTGCAGTTCAATGGGTCATAAAGAGTTAGATACAACTTAATAGCTGAGCAACAACAACCTATATGTTCCTGAAGGGACTTTGCAGATATAAATATACTTCTTAATCAGTTGCCTTTAAGTAAAGGAGATTATCCTGAATAATTTGTATTTGCGTGGTCTGTCAATCAGTTGGAAGATCTGAAAAAAAGAGCTTAGACTCCCAGGTTGTGAGTGTGTGTGTGTGTGTGTGTGTGTGTGTGTGTGTGTGTGTGTGTGTGTGTGTGTGAGAGAGAGAGAGAGAGAGAGAGAGAGAGAGAGAGAGAGAGAGAGAGAGAGAGAGAGAAAGTAAAAGAGAGAAAGGGCATCAATATAGTTTTTCAGATCTTTGAGGTATTCCAATAACTAAGTATTGTACCCAACTGGGATTGGGTTCAGGAAAAGCCAGGCACTAGACTCTAGCCCCTTGTACTACTCTGTATTGTATGAAACATATCAAAGAATAAAACATATAAGGATGCTCGTTGCCTATGGACTGTCTGTGATTAGATGACCAGGACTGTCTGTTGAAACTTCAAGTAGAAATAGAGACATGTTAAGAAGTGGAATGCAAATGTGTAATTGTGGTACAACAAAAATTCCCTTATATAGACCCTTGAGAGTTAATGTAGAACTTTCAACCTAAAGTGCTACAAAACACAGCAAGTCCTCAGTTTGGGGTTGTTCTGCCTAGAAGGTTTCTTATCTCTCATTCCACATATTTAGAACTTTGAGCTCATATCCACAAGACACTGGAAGGAACTTATTGCTAATTTCTCTTACATATCCTTTTACAACCTCTGGTATATTATGTGTTGGTTTATAAACAAACAAATGAACAATACAAAGTAAAAACAAAAAAGCAATCAGTAAAACCTAAGTTGTTATTTTTGTCAATGGCATCCTGCAGAGTTTGTCCTGACTCTTTCTGCTGAATTGTAAGTCTCCAGTAGAAGAGAAAGAGTGGATTTTGTCTTAGTTCTTGTCATATCACCGATCTTGGTTCAGTGCCTGACACATTGTATGTCATAGTAAGTATTTATTAAATAATTTGTGATTTAATGTGATCATACTCTTCTTTCCAATAGTTTACTGCCAATTTCCATAAGATGCCCTACCAGCATATTAAATTCAGTATATTCAAAATTTGACTTATCATCAAACCTCTGTGCAAATCTTGACAATTTGTTATCCCACTAAATGGCAATGCAGGACCCAATAGCTGCAGCCAAAAACACAGGAGTCTTCTCTTCCCCTGCTCAACTACCTCCTTCATTTAGTCTCTAATTCTATCAACTATCTATCAATTACCTATCTATATCTATCTATCAATTATAAATAGATCATCTATAATCATCATCAAGTATCTATCTTATCAATCATCTACCTACCTGTCTATCTATCCATCAATCATCTATCTGCCTAAATTTCATCTTACTACAGAATTCATACTGGGTATATTAATGGACTCTTGGCAAGAAAGTTAATGAACATCAGAAATGCAATATTCCTAAGGAGTGTGAAATGTTTTGCACTATAATTCATTAGCACTTCATTCCATTTCTCTTGCTTTGAGAGAGAGTAAAGAAAATCTCATTCCAACCCCTTGCATAAAGATCTATCCCTTATAGGTAACCTTAGTTGCATTTGCATCTAACTAGCAACACTTGCCACTGCTTCTTCCAAATTCCCATTAAAATTTTAAAACAACATGAACAAAAAAAAATAAGAATGAAACTCCAAAACTAGATCTGATATTCAACTTATTAATAATATTTAGGAAACATTTCTACTAATGAAAATTATGGTGAATCTAATTAAAAAATCAACAAATGACCAAAAACAAAACTCAATAAAAAAACATACAACAATGGCAAAAGTGACATCCTGTCTCCAGAAAGCCTATAAGAAATGGATCCACTCCTTCCTCAGGTATGGTCTATGGTTCAAAAAAAAAAAAAAGAAAAAAAAGGAGAAATGAACATTTAAAATACACACTGTTCCTATAGTGTGTATACTGTATACTGAGTGACCCAAAGTGTTTTGTCCTCATACCACCATCATTATCTTCATGAGTACCTATAAATAACCACCTTAAAATGCTAAATAACAAAATGCATCTGGCTAAGACATAGTATAGTGGATGAAAAAGTGTTGGGTGAGATGGCCAATCTCTTCTCCAAAGGTTTGGACTCTGCAATCCTTATGCTACAGGTTGGGGTAGAGATCACTGTGTATTTGAGACTATCCTTTTTCTTCTCCTTTCTCTGATTAGAGTTTTAGAGAGCCAAGGAATGAGGGGTGGGGTAAAAATAGTAGTCAACACCTTTTGTAATGTTTCCTGTGTGACAAGTGTTATTCTAAGCTCTTTATGCATGTTAACTAAGTTAACTCTCAGAACAACCAGTAAAGTAGGGATTATTATTATTTTTGATTTAAATGAGGAGATTGAGTCATGAAAAGTTCAGGTAACTTGTTCAAATTCAAATAGCTAGTGAAATAACTCAGGCTCTGGTTTCAAAATTCATGCCCTTAACAACTATACTATACTAACAGGATAATCTTGATCCAAGAACTCTCATTAGACACTAGAGATCAAGCTGGAAACTATGCATTTCAACATGCTTATTAAGCTGCATGTGTGAAGGAGATGTGATCAAGACACAACTGAATAAGGACTCAGACCAAATGGAGTACACATATCTCTTTTGTTAATAAGCAAAGCAACCGACAAACTATAATGAGCATCTGATAATGGAGACATAATCTTGAAGACTTACAATAAGGATCATATAGTCTTCTGAAAATTACTTACTAAAGACTCAGAGAATTACTCAGAATTCTACTAATGTCCTCAATAACACATAGAAGTTCTATCTTGAGAGAGAAACAAACACCATGAAGAGGATACACGGGGAGATGAAAAAAATTCCACTTTAATATTATGTGTGGCATGGATGACTGAAAGGAACTAAATGTATCACAATGAAATATAAATATCTAGGGATTTATAAAGATAAGTAAACAACATAGAAAATTGAATGAGTAGTTTATAGGTATAATTTATTTTTTACAGAATGCTTAAGAATGAATGAAAAAAAACAGTGAGAAGCTGGTACATATGGAGAAAACAAATATCTGAAATAGAAAATTTGCAGTGAAAGCCATAATCAGTAACATGATTGAAGAAAAATGCAGTTAACTAAATCACCTCAAAGTATGGAAACCAAAAGGACTCACTGTAGTTCACACAAAAAGTCTTAAAAGATACCTTTCCAAGATATGTCCCAATGGAGAAAATTTGTTAAATGAATAAAAGCATAAAAACTATGAAACTACCAAACAGTGAAAATAGGTACTAACATATTAAATGCATTAGAAATGATACATTTTAATGTTTCCTATTTATTGTCCTACTGCCTAGACTCTTCACTTGAATTATTTAAAATATTTTTCTACTTATTAATTGCACACCAAAATAATTTCTAAGGTGTTAGAGCATCATTTCCTCAATGAATCTTCAAATTTTCTTTAATATTAGCAAAGGTATGACAGACATGCTTGCAGCTACATTCTGGCATATAGTCATTACTGTATCCTTAGAATGATGGAAACTGATGGTTCAAGTAGTGTGCACATTCTTAGGAATTTTGACTTTAATCTTGAATGTATTTAAAAGGATCAATTGGTTAACAAAACAATTGTCTTAGCATCCAGCTTTCATGTGAAATATAAATATATATACATAAAGGTCATCAAATATAGTTTTTATTATTTTGTTGCTTAGAGCAAGCTGTTTCAGGACACAGGTTGAGTGTTTATATCCATCTTAATATTATAAATTGTCTAATAATGGGTATAATCCATTCCTATTACCTAACTATAGTACTGGATTTGATAAAAATTTTTGTACTTCTTTTGTCAAACCATAAACACTTCATATATCTGTCTCATAAATCACTTAATCAAATGCAATCATGCATTACTGTGCAATATGCATTTAGGAAGTTTTCTCATGCCTTTGTATAAGTCCTGAAAGTATTATCATATCTATTATATAGTTGCTTTCTAGGTGCTATTGTTGTAAAGTACAGAAAGTACATATTCATTTATATACCAGGTTTCCAGAATAGAATATTTAGCAAGTATGGCATGAGACAATTTTGACATTTTGGAACAAATACATTAAACTATAATTTTTTTCTTATGACCTTATATTAGGTTGTCAAAAAATATCAGAGCACATATCCTCTGTCATCTCAGAAGGCAGAAATATGATCGAGAATACAAAAATGTAGGGAGAAATATGTTGGCTCATGGTGAAAAAAAAAATCACTTTTGTTGTCCCTGCCACCACTGAATTTATGTGCCTCTCTATCTCTGGCTTCACCCAACATTTTCTTAAACTCTTCCAAAATTAATATCCCTGAATTTCACTCTGCCACGTCGTTTTGTGCTCAAAAATTATAATAGCTCCTCAATAACCAAAACATACTGTGGGTGGGTGGTCCAGGTTCTCTGTAATCTGACAGCAGCCGATGTTTCCTACCCATCCTTGCACACTCATCTTTCTTGAAATTGAAACACTTTCATTGTTTGTGATCAAATATTTCTTTCTTTCTGCTTTCATGGATTTTATTCACTCATTGTGAATTTTTTTTTAACCCCACCTCTGATTCTACTAATCACCCTTTCCCTTTAGATTGGCAAAATACCTTAGCGCCAAAATGTTGATTAGACACAGACTTTGGTTTAGGTTCTACATCTACTGCTAATACGCTGCGTGGTTTTGAGATAGCATCTGGTATTCCAAGCTTTGACCTCCTCATGAGTAATATTTAGAGGATGACTGTCTTTACCTCCATGAGCACTTACCACATCACAGTTACATGGACAGTATCTGGCACAGAGAAATGACTCAGGAAATGCTAGCTCTTGTTACTTCATCTAAAGCCTTCATGGAACTTACTGGTTTTAATTCATATCATGCTTATGTGCATACAAGCCTTCTTTTGTCCCCAGCTAGACTATGAACTACTGATATCACCAATTGTGATTTCCTTTTGAATTGTCATAATGCTTTAGTATATCACCTGGCTCATAGTAACCATAAATTAAATAAAAATCTATTAGAGTTGATTAACAAAGGAAAGCTTGCCTCACAAAGTTTCCTGCTACTGAAAGTGTTCAAGGAGAGGTTAGGTGAATCACACAGGGGAAAATGAAGAAGGTTAATAAAGTACGAGGGAGATTGTACAAGACAGACTCTTAGAAGCAGAGTCTAATTTTAAGGT
Organism: Okapia johnstoni; assembly: GCA_024291935.2. Taxonomy (NCBI): domain Eukaryota; kingdom Metazoa; phylum Chordata; class Mammalia; order Artiodactyla; family Giraffidae; genus Okapia; species Okapia johnstoni. The sequence goes on from CM044317.1 coordinate 50,877,818, forward strand.
TCTTAGAAAAATAAAAAGGATGACACTACAGTTTTAAAAAATAGAGCAGAAAATAATTTTTGAATGGCTTTAGATCATCACAGTATATTGTGAGAGCATTGTGATAATTTAGGTGAAGTGAGTGGGTGAGAGGGAAGTAGGAGTCATGTATTTTGCATTACTTTATCTAGGAATTGAATTAAGAAAAAATAATTTTGAAATATTTTTGTTTAATAATGCCTGTTAAAAAACTATATTCCAGTGGTAATCAGAATCAACTGAGGATCCTGAAATTTAGTTTTGCAATGAAGTAACTGTGTGACTTTGCCAGTATCCGTTAACCTCTCAGGATCTGTTTTCTCATCTGCAAAATTTCTGCTTGAACTAGACAACCTTAGTCTCTAAAGTGGAAAGGAACAGTGAGAAAACTCCCAGCTTTTTAATGTACACAGTGTTAAATAGATTAAAAAAAAATCTTATTTCTTAAGAATAGTAGAAATTTGGAAGGGCATAAATATTCAGCACAAGAGGTGGCCAGATTCCTGACAAGCAAACTCTGGTGTGTTTTCTCATCAACCTAAATTAAACTGCGATTTTACCCCAAACAGTCTTATATGTCTGTGGGTTCCTGCCAATATGCAGTTGGATTTCTCCTCTGCAGCTGTCTGTGATGCTCCAAAGAGACAAGTGAATACTGTTGTCAAATAAAAAGTGGAGAAACGGCATCATTAAAGCAGAATGAATAAATTACAATGGCCTTATAAAAGCAGCTTTAACAAATGAACCTGAATAAGAGTTAAAGTATGCATTTTTGATTTTGCAAGAGTTCAGCATCGAAGATTTTTAAAAGTAGACATTTTAATTAGATAATATATAATTTTGTTTCGAGTCTTACCGGTTGGCACTTGTAGTAAAAAACCCGCATATCAATGTTAGGCTTCCCAGGTTGCTCAGATGGTAAAGAATCTGCCTGCAATGCAGGAGACCCAGGTTCAATCTCTGGGTTAGTTCTACACATTAACTTTGCCATGTTAGGCAGGTTTTGTCTTTAAAAGCACTTTGAAAATTGAGCTTAGTAAAAAGATTCCTGGATACGAAGTCAGAATATGTGGAATTTCAGTTCTATTAAAGGTCTGTGTTACATAACTTTATTGCATCTCTATATCATCATGTGTATGTAAGTTAAGACTAGATTACATCCAAGGTCTTTCTAAAACTCTGTGATTCTTTGATCCTGTAAGTGTTCCACTTAGTATTGCAGATATACACCAAAAATACTTGGTTTGCATTGCATGCATCACAAACAAATGTGTACACTATTATTTTCATATACTGTAAATTAGTTGAGGTTAATTTGAGATTTTTAATGAAAACATCTTGGTACATACAGACAAGTTAAATGTTTCTGGGAAATGGAATTAGAGACTGAAGCAGGTGAAATATTTGAATGTTCACTGCAGGTGTCAGACAGGAACAATGCAGATACTATTTACTTCAGCACTGGAGTCATGGGAACAAATTAAGTATTTTTATGTTTGTCACAAGTGTATTTGAACTGTGTAGTCACCTCGGATATTTAAAATGAAGACATGGAAACAGCAGCCATTGTTAATAGCAAGAATATGGGAACTGGCAGCGACAATTGAGCAGGTAGGCAGACAGCAGTACAAAGGAGCACAGAATTGGCACTGAGCATTCAAATGAACAGTCACACGAACTGAGGCTTTCAAAAAAGCTGTTGCATTGTCTGTCACACCTTAGATGACTTCTGAACCATATGTTTAGAGAAATGATGTAGGGTCGGGGTAGCAAGTGGTCAGAGCAGGCAGCAGAAGCAGTTTGGTTTGTACTTGGAATGATGCATACACAGGCAGTGGAGTTGCAATCTGAGCCTGGGGTGCAGGTGCTAATTATTTTTTCAATGGCACCAATGGAGTCAGAGAGTGGAGCCTGATTTACAGCCTATTGGAGCCTGATTTACAGCCTATCTTTCATAGTACTGACCAAACATAAGTAACTCCAGATGCCAAGTGCAATGGGGGCACTGGAAGGGCTCAGCAATAAATAACTATGATAAATTTTAGATGAAAATTGTTGCACTTCTGTCCTATTGTTCTTTTTGCTAAGTAAGGATTATTCTGAGTTATAGAATGTGGATTTGTGCTGACAGATGTTAAAACTTGGACTGAATTTCCATATAGTTTGACAAAATTTATTTTTCCTTTTCTCACCCCTATCCCACCCAAATATCACACAGTCAACCTAGATCACATAGTTAACATCTCTCATCATAAAATTAAACATCTAAGAAATAAAATATTTATCATTTGTGCCATTCTACTAAGAAAATAAACATTAAAACAAAACCAAAAACTGTTTTAGAATTATCTTCCCTACTTGGCTAACTTGTTGAATTTGTACTTAAAATTTGAGAATTGACATCAACATCATGAGAGCTATGAAGTCAGAGACTTTTCCCCCAATCCTGCACCACAAATTGGGGCTCCACTGGTGGCTCAGTGGTAAAAGAATCCACCTGCAATGCAAGAGATGCAGGTTTGATCCCTGGGTCAGGAAGATCCCCTGGAATAGGAAATGATAACCCACTCCAGTATCCTTGCCTGGGAAATCCCACGGACAGAGGAGCTTGAAGGGATACAGTCACTGAAGTCACAAAGAGTTGGGCCTGACTTAGTGACTAACCGACAATAACAGTATCCCCAATTAAACACATTTATATTATATCAAAATTTTTGTTTGTTAGTCTTCTTCATGAGCTCCTATATTCTCATGGTAAGAAATTTATCTCAATGAAAGTGTTTATTGAACAGGTGGTTGCATGGATGACAGTACTATCTTGACAAGCAAAGACAGCAGGTCCCGGCTGTGGGTAATGGTCGGCACAGCAATGAATGGTAAAAGCAGTAGCTTTTGAAGCCAAGTGAAGGCTAACACGGGAATTCTCCTCTCTGGGTATGATCAGGATCATGTGAGAATTTTTTATAAAAATGCTAACATCAGGTCTTACCCCTTAGTGCAGTAGTTCTCAAAAGCGTTCCCTGGACCAGTAGAATTAGCATCACCTTAGAATTTGTTGGAAATACCTACTAAATCAGAAACTCTGGGGATGAATCCCAGAAATTTATGTTTTCTGATGCTCTCCAGATGAATCTGATTCATGATAAAGTTTAAGAACCTTTGTGAGATCCCCATTCAATTTATCTAAAATGTAGATATTCATATTTTCTCTACAGCTCTTCAGTTGATTTTAATGTGCAGTCAGAGTTGTAAACCATGAAAATAGCAGAAGACAGTAGTAAGAAGTAGATGCCTATGTGAAGCCAAATTCACAAGGAACTAGAGAAAAATGGATAAAAATAGAATGAAGAGAAAAGAATGTGTGCAAGATTGTAAGATATTTAATAGGCTATGATTTCATTTCATTTTTTTTCCTTGTGCTTGTCTCTGCCATACAACAATGTGAATCAGTCATAATTATATATATATATGTATATTTATTTACATATATATGTATATAAATTACCCCCTTCTTCTTGAGCCTCCCCCGTCCCATTTGTTTCTTCTTCTATAAGAGAAGCACGTTATAGGAAGAAATGTTTTCTATAGACTCCTATCAGGAGTGATTTGATTATTCTACAAAATTTCTTGTTAATTCTGGATGCTATGTTACTCAACTTTATGCAACAATCAAACCATAGACTATTTCCTTCAAGAATTGTCATCAATACATGCATAGGTATAAATGTGAATCAAACTTTATCTTATTTAATCCTCAAATGATCCTTTGAGGGATAAGCATTATTACACTGACTTTTTACAGATATGTAAGCTGAAATTCAGTTTAATTAACTTGCCCAGAGTCATATAGCAAGGGAGTGACATAGCTGAGATTGGAACTCAGGTCTTTTTCATCATACAGCCTTGTTCTTCACAAGCAAACATGTGGGATATTAACATTGTTAAGTATGAATCATAAAATATTATTCTTAATGCTGTAATTAAAGCCCAGAGTGGGAATTTTTCTCTACATGGTTTATACTTAACTTTACCTGTTTCTTTAATTGTAGTGAGACATAAACAAGAGAAAAAAGGAAATAATGTATTTTAATGCCTCTAATTGGCCAAGCACTGAACATAGGATGATACATTTGTTGCAGGAAGGGGGACACTTTCCAGGACCTGAAACTGAGCTCTTGTCTAACACTAGGAAATGAATTGTCCAAGGAGACACATCTGCTGACAGAGCAAGAGATTTTATTGGGAAAGGGCACCCGGGTGGAGAGCAATAGTGTAAGGAAACCCAGGAAAACAGCTCTGCCACGTGGCTCACATTCTTGGGTTTTATGGTGATGGGATTAGTTTCCGGTTGTCTTTAGCCAACCATCTGACTCAGAGTCCTTCCTGGTGGTGCATGTTCAGCCAAGATGGATGCCAGAGAGGAGGATTCTGGGAGGTGGTCAGACATGTGATGTCTCCTTTTGACTTTTCCTGAACTCTTCCGGTTGGTGATGGCTTATTAGTTCCCTGTTCCTTATGAGGACCTCCAGTCCTAAAACAACTCATGCAAATGGTTACTATGGTGCCTGGCCAGGGTGGACAGTTTCAGTCAGTGTGCTTCCCCTAACACATTTATCTTTTAAAAATCCTCAATTGTAAGTATTATAACTATTGGCTGAAAGTGATAAGAATGGTAACTATGTCTACATATCGAGGTAGCACTGGATGCAAAATCCAGCTCTGTCTGATCACAAAATGTTTTGACCACATTCATTCTCATTACACTAGCACTTTCCTCCTTCAAGCAACAGGGAAGAGAAAAAAATATGACTGGATAATTCTTTAATTATCCTGAGACTGAAAGTAATGACAAAAAGTGGGGTAAAAAAGATAAGTTGAAAACAAAAATAGCAAAGAGCAATGAAGAAACGTGAACGTCAATTTAATGGCACAAATTTAAACATTTTTTTAAACAGCAAGCTTTTCAAAAAGGGGAGGGAATCTAAATAAATTTAATGCAAAATGAACATAGAAGTGGAAAATTAAATACAGTGCTGTGGACACTGAGAAGAGAGTGAATCTTATGATATAGAAAGTTGGCATGAATTAATGAGAGAATCAGTCATGAAAGAATAGAGAGGATGCACCAGATAGAGGGAGGAGACTGTGTATCTTAAGTGGAAGCAAAGACAAAAGTGTGGGGCAAGGTTTGAGAAGCAAGTTCTAGGCATGCTTGGAAATAAAGATATTGCAGGATGCCAAGAAAATCATCAATAAAAATAGGAAGGGTTATAAGGTGCAAATATTTCAAGGTGTGCTATAACCTCTAAAATTCATTCTGTGCAAAGGAGTGACTGATTTGAAGGCTAGAGTAAGGACAGGGGTGGACCTCCAGGCACTGTGGATGGCAGGGCTTGGATCTGAGTGAGAGGTTATACTTATGTGGATAGTGGGTACCCCAAATGGGAAACTGATCCACATTTTTTGAAAAAATAGTCAATGTTTTTATTGTTGTTTCTTTTCTGTTTTGTTATGTCATGTTTTGTTTTGGCTCCAGGTATGGAACAATAAGAATGGGACGAAAGATACAATCTTGAGATGTATGCTAAAGACAGATAATGGGAGAAAGCCACCATCAAGGATATAGAAGGTGTTATATGAGTGATGGATGAAGTAGAAGAGTAACCTTGGTTGGAAAAATTCCTTATCACTTTCCCAAATTTAGTATCTTCAGTTAAAACAATTAAGTTTTCACCATATCTCTATGCCATCTATACTTTTATCAACAACAACAGTAACAATAACAAAACATGTATAGAAGGACCATATTGTTCTAATTCATATTAAAGTAGATGTGCAACTGGGTTGTCACAAGGGTGGTAATGTTTAAGAAAAAAGATTCCAAAATTCATAAACAAATGCTTCTATTTTAAAAGCTTCAATTTTCTTTGTATATGGGAAAATAGCATGCAGCAGTGCCCTGTTGGGAGAACAAGCTCCCTAGTCTTCAGTCCCAGTGCTTTGATGCCACCTGATTAAGGTGAGAATCTCATCAAGCCTGCAAGAAGTTGCCTTGTCATTCTCACAGCAGGGATTCTACCCTCCCAACTGCTTATCTTTCAATCACTTTGCAGACTCTGTTTTACATCTCTGCCTGCCCCTTGAGCAAGTCAGTGGCTGCAACACCAGGCACACTGGAAGATTTTCCCTTAAAAGTGAACCACATTTACCATTTCCCTAGGCTTCCCTGACAGGCTTTGGGGCTGTCTGATTCTTTTCTAGAAATAACAAAAACTGTCCTGTGTATCACAAAGCCACATATCGATCAAAACAAGATATAAAATGGTAAAGAACTTAAACTTAGAGGAAAACATGTGCTAAGCTTTTAAAGGAAAACTGCATCGTGGGCAAAGCATTGCTTTAGTTAAAACAGGTTCAGTGTTAAGAACTTCCTATTCTAAAGGGATGTTTAGACTAAGTTTACAATCTTGGGTTAAGTAGTTTTAAAAAGATCTTGAGGTTTCCTATTCATCACTTATAAAGCAACTGTTTCCCCCAGTTATTTTAGACAAAGGGCTTAAATTAAGAAGTTTAAATATAATCTTCAGATTTTCATGTTGTATTTATTGTTTTTACAATTATGAGTATGACTATGATTATTTTCACTTCTTAGACATGCATACTGAAAGACAAACACACTCAGATGCAGTCTCTTTTCCATAGCACAAGGCTTTACTAACTATTGGATAGAACTGACTAGAACTGAAGGCTTTGTACTTGAGACAAAAACCCCTCACTGTTTCACTAGAGAAAGTTTTAAGAGATTGGTGAACATCCTCAAGCTTTATGGAAATTATAAGGCACACTTAACATATTTTTTCTGAATCATGGAATACAACTTCCATTACAAGTGCCAATTGATCTGTGAGTAACATATGCATGCACACATGTGAAAGGGGTGGGGAGAGCGAGAAATTGCATAGTCAACTATTTTTTAAATTACTTTCTGCAATTCTAATGCATCTGAACATGATAAATGGCAGATTTTATTGGTCTGTGAAGTCAGATTTTGAAGTGATATAGCTGTGCAGGGTACAACTACATAGTTGTATCTACATACACTAAAGTACACTATGGTAGTATGCTACCATAATGTACCTACCGTACAGTAGATTTAGATTTTATTCTATTTCCTGTAGTTTTAGAAAAGAACGTTGTTTCCATCATAGAATGAAATTCACAGTTGCCTGGGCAGTATATCCTAGCTGAGTTCTGTGAAAATTGTATTTTGGTTGTTGTCATGCCCATCCTGGTTCTCTATTGTTAATGAAGTAAAATGGAGTATTCATTTTGTTCTGTTTTTTTCACTCCTTTTCAGTCTTCTCAAGGGCACTCTACAAGTCCTAAAAATTGGTGATAGAATACTGGTATTGGATCATTAGAACATGGTCCTCAAAGAGGCTCAACAGGCCATGGATATTATCAAGTGTCCTTAAGTCAGTCATCACATATAAATGAACTTGAGATTAATGTGCCACTACTTCTCCAATTAGTGTGGGTAATCAAGAACTGATTGCAACATTAGGACAACAAAGATCTAGCTTTTTGTAGGACAGTGGAAAATAATTTTTATTTTAATGTTCCTTTCCCTGGAGAATTCTGCTGATGCCTTTTCTATCATTTCTTGTATATATATAATGATTTAGTTCAACACCTTCAGAGCAATTTGACCTTTGCCACTTCCACCTGCCATTGTTCTCTGCCCCAAACTCAAGCAAGAAACAGAAGAAGATGCACTATAGAAAAAGCAGTGAACTGTGAATTTCTTCTATCATTTGATGCAGACCTCTCTTGCTGTGAAACTGACCTTCTTTTTTTCCATTAAAAACTCTATTATAATGTTCCTTAAAGAACTTTCAAGGCATTTAGTCGATAATAGCTATGAGTTTGCTATAATGTAAGGTAGGAGTACTAATATTACACTGATTTTTTATTACTCCTTTGACATTGCTAAAACATACAATGTTTGACTTTAAAGAGTTTACTATAAAATATCCAATTTATATGAACCAAGGTATTATTTTTATGAAATTACATCCTCCTACATTAAAATTCATGGGAAATAATAGTTTTTAAAAGTTTATTAATATGGACCTTTGTTATAGCTATCAAAATTATGTATATGCACATAGTTTCTGAATTCTTCCTTTTCTATCTATCACAAATGACTGTCACATTAAACATTGCACAGCCACTTAATTCTGACTCTACTGCTCACAGACCTTCAGACCTTATATCTTCAAGTAAAGTCAAAAGTAAGAATAATTTACAAAGCTTTCAAGATCTGATCTTGTTGTAACTTGTAACCCTTTTTCTGATTACTCATTGTTTCTATACATTATAATCTGGCCCGACTATATTCTGCACTGTTTCTCCTAGAAGCCAATGCACCTCTGTTCTTTCCATCTCAATTTCTTTCTTGCTTATAATCAAATTGTAGATACTGGTTTTTCTTCTGACGACAGTGACTTTTTCCTTTGAATTTTATGTCTGTCAATTATTTGCATTTATTATACTTCTTTATAAATTAGATATGGGTAAGATTGTTACGGGTCCTTGACTACACTCTGTAGTCTTTGAGTTCAGAACTCTGTCCATTTTACTTTGTATTTATTATCAATAGAACCTATCAGATTAGTTTGAATATGATAGGTATCAAAGCAACATGTATTCAAAGAAAGACTGAATGTAAAACATTACTTACAATGGTGAATGATAACATCATTAATTTAGTCAATAATTCACCAAGTTGATGAGGTGCCCACTATGTCCTAAGAATTATATAGAATGTTATATAGAACCTGGTCTTCAGGCAGATTTTATCTAGAAATCTTGATCCTCACATATTTCTCTGCTTTCTGGGACCTTTCCATCATACTGTAATCTTTTGGTATCCCTCTAATTAAACCAGGTAACTTGTAAAAATTGCTGCTTTGGAAAATGACTGTCCTACAGAAATCCACCCATGCATGTTATCCTTTACTATCTCAGAGGGAACATTGCTGGACACTGGAAAAGTATGGATGGTATTTGAATACTCTATACCTTTCTCTTGAACTGATGGCCTGATCCTGCAGGGAGACTAATACCCCTCTATCAGCTTCTCAGATTCCCATCCTGTGGCAATCATAACTTGATCTGCTCTTTCTTATAGGAAACTTTAGCATGGCATGCTATTTATTTATCTCATCCACTGCAGTTTTCTGAAAATACTATTTCAAGCAATATCTATGCCTTTAGAATTATAATTTTAGTGAGAATTAGGAGTCATAGCTTCATGGCATAGGTAAAATCTGATTTAATATAACATTTAATTCAAAGCATGGTCACGTAGGCTTATTTGTTTTAGAAGACAAATACTTGGGCAGAAACTGTATTTGCTAACATTTAATAGAAAGCCTGGTATATGATATGTTCTCAATATATATTTACTGAATAAATAAAATGCAGTGCTTTTGTGCATTTAACAAAAATATGAACAAAGAACACTTGAAAGTGGAGCTCATGTATGTGTGTGTGTGTGTGTGTGTGTGTGTCTGTGTGTGTGTCTGTGTTTTCTTTAGCTGTAAGGCTGTACAGACTCTGGCTCCTCTGTGGTTCTGGCTGCCACTTTCATTTGGAATATCTGAATCTATTCCTGGCACTGTATATTCATTTAACCTATCTGGACTTTACTTTTCTTCAAAATGAAGGGAATTGATTTAAATAATCTTTAAATTATCTTCTAGCTCTAAAGTCTGAGATTCTACAGATTAGGTCTCCTTATCTTATTCTATTATGTTATCGTTTTTATTCTTGGATGCATCTTTTGTTTATTTTTCCATAGGACACTAAGACACTGTTTACAAATGCATTCATAGTAGAATGCATAGAAAATGATTTAAAAAATTTCCACTAAATAAATGTAAAAGTGTATGAATAAAGTAGTAGTTTTAGGACTTCTTATTTCAAGGTTTGCTTTTAAAGTAAATCATTAACATAATGTTTTAGCAGCTAGGTTCTTGTAAGAGGAAGGCAGAAGCTGATGATAAAATTGTCTCATTAAAGTGAGATTCAGCTTTCCCCTGAATGTCAAGTGTATAGATTCAGGCTTAGAGTAAATCTGGGCCCTTTGGCAGTTGCCATATCTATGATTTTGCACATCCCTCTGGACTTTTTTCTTCTCTGTTCTGCACTGTTATTTATTTCCTCACAGCTCTGCACAGCCTAATTATGAACTCCTCAAACATGAATCACGTCCATATTTTAATTAAAGCTTTCAGTAAATTGAGGATGCTTCTATAGAATAGCTATCATTCAAAATAATATAAACTGTATGAATTAACTTTAAACTTTTTAATCCTTAAAACTTTGGTATTAGCAATTTCATTTGAAGGAGTTCTGTTTGCTGCTAGCAAAATCCAGAAATCTTGTGAAATCTTGCTATTTGATTTGGACCCCACTCTTTTGGCTCTGTTTCTTAGTAATAAGCATGGAGACTCAGTATTTCTGTTTTTAGATACACTGCCATTTGCTGCCTAGCAAGGATTCATAGCAATGGTATTGCCTCACGAGACTAAGAATTTCCCCTGCCATTTCCCAGAATGTCTTTCTTGATCATGGTAATCTCACATTCTCCCACATATATCTGAAGGTGGACAAAAAGAGTTTCCTTTCACAAAATTAGCTTCAATTGTAAGTTCTTAATTACTTTCAGCCAGGCCATTCCAAAGAGAACAAAATTTCCCTGTGAACAACTATTTACCAAAATATAAGCTCCTGTGAGGTAAAAGATTTTCATCAGTTTACTTGGGTAATATTTCCATGGTTTCTAGAGCAGAGCTCACACGTATCAGACAATATATATGAGCTGGTAACCTGACATCACCTTAAATCTCCCATTCTTGTGGTTCCCTAGCATGTGCCTTAGAGTAAATAAGTAATATCAAAATGACTGGTATCTGTCAACCCACTGTGAAAGTATCCTTAGTTGAATCTGCTGCCCAGACCACTACATTTTGAAATATAGTTTAAACTTTTTTTTTTAATTTGGGTTTGCATTACAAACAACCAAATAACAGTACCACTTAAATTAGCTTAAGAATAGTGCACCTATAAATAATTATTCTAGACTGTACAGTGGAAGTCAAGGATAGAATCTGAGCTAGACTTCAGAGTAAAGTAGAATCCAGTACTTGAACAATATCAAGCTTCTCTCCACATCATCCTTTCTATCTTCCTTATGCATCTTCTATTTTATCTCTCTGCTTTTGTAGACTATACTCTCTACAGATTTCAGTCCACAGGAATATACATGGTCAAGAACAGGTCCAGAATCTTTCTTGCAGCTTCAGCCATTTGAGAGTTTATTTTGTTCATCTAGGTTTTATCAGGGGAATACCATTTAAATACTCATGTCATTTAAATTCTCTTTCAAAAGATTAAAAGGATAGTTCTAATAGAAATACGGAATAAACATTGTCAAAATCTATTAAACTTCTCAATGAGAAACCCTGCTTTTAAAAGTTTAAGGAAAATAAAGGCATTTCTATTCAAAGTATTTATTTCTATTTAGAAAGATAGAATGCTAGAATAACATTTCAGAATCACACACAAAAGAACAAAAGAGACTGATTTCCTAGTGTACAGTAAAAATTTGTAAAATTTTGGGTTAAGTCTTTAGCATGCTTGTATTTCTATTTGCATCTGAACATTCACTTGCATTGCTATTTGACTTGAAACACGTACACTACTGTCAATTTTATTCGACTCAATGGCTACCTTTACAGAATTCTTAAATCCTCAGTTAATAGTAGATAGTATTAATAAATATAATAAAATAAAATGTATGTAATGCTAGAAGATTAATGTACTCTTGGCCAACTAGTGCATTTTTCCCCCTTTCTTTCCTTCACTCTGATTCCTTCTTTGCTTCCTCCCTCCCTCCCACCTTTACTCCTTATCTTCGTCTTCCCTCTGTCAAAAATCCAGGAACAGTAAATGTTAAAACCAGATGAGTAAAACAGTATTTGTTAAGAGTTTAGTGCACATATAAGAGCACCTCATAAACTGGGAGTTTTCAAATCCAAAAGGGATACAAACTTAGAGGTGTAATATTATAGGATGGCTTATAAAGTGAAAATAAGGAAGTTATTTTAACCTTTACAATGAGAGGTTATTACAATAGGGGTTCCAGACATCAGGAGATTGGTTAAAAATGAGTATCTTATGCCACTTTAGAAAAGATAGCTTAAGTTTCTTTTATAATTAACATCAGAGGGATTTATAAGAAACAACCTAAATTTTCCTTGGTCGCAAAATAAACTAGATTTAGTTTTGCTTACATGGTTTAATTGGTTTTGTCTGAGGGATTTTCAAGCCTGGTCTCCATTTTACTTTAGCATCTCATTCACTTCTTCCCACTACCTCTCTCTCTTATTCCCTTCTCTCTCGTAAATTCTGACATGCATCTGATTAGCTAAGCTATTTGTCTTCACAGAATTAAATCAAGACAAACAGTCCACTTCACCCCTGTATCTTCTCTTCCTGCAACTCCTGTCTTTCCTCACTTTGCTGCAAAATTACAGGTTTCCCACTGGTTCTTACAGCTTCTGGGAATTCTCAGCTCCCAGCTTTTTCCAAGGCTAATTCACTAAACTCCTTCAAATCTTTTATCCTCAAATATCTTCTCAGTGAGATCTCCTCTGTTTGATTTAAAATAGAACTAACCCAACTCCATTACTCCTTTCTCTTTTGCCTTCATCATTTTTTTAATACTATTTAACCCTTCACAGGTATCACACTATTTAATTTTATATTGTTTTTATTTGTTGATGTCTGTCTCTAACCCCTTCCATCAAAGGACACATTAGAATATAAGCTTTATGAATACAGAGATTTTTTCCTATTTTGTTTACAATTATATCCCAAGAGTCTAGAAAAATTCTGGGCAAATTAGAGGTTCTAGACAAAGATATCTGTTGTAGATTTATTGAAAAATAAATGTCACAACAGGGAAAATAAACAACAAAACTTCAACTCCACTCCCAGAAGGTGATTCTAGTAGACTTTATAGACAGAAGTCTGGGGCTTTCCTGGTGGTCTAGTGGCTAAGACTCCGTACTCTCTATATAGGGGGACCAGGTTTTATCCCTAGTTGGGAAACTATTCCCACATGTCACAACTGAGAGTACTCAGGCTGCAAATAAAGATTCCACGTGCCACAACTAGAAGACCCCATGTGCTACAACTAACACCTGGTACAGACAAATAAATTAATTGATTAAAAAAATAAGAAAGTCTCCCAGTGAGAATAATCTGCTAAAGAAGGCAAGCTAACAAATGGACACTGATGAGATTCACTGTTTCTATTCTGGAGGCTATTAAATGTTATATTTTTGAGTCAGATGTCTCTTTCCTTGGATACTTTTAGCATGGTTACTCTGAATTTCTTCCATAAGTGTTGCATCAGGTATTTAAAAAATGGTTAAATTTATGAATTAGACCAGAAATTGTCAAACTATAGTCTGTGAGCTTTATCCTATCCACTGGTTGTTTTTATACCATCTGTGACCTAAGAATTATTTCTACATTTTAATAGTTGAAAAAAATAAAAGAAATAATAGTTCATAGCATATCACTATCATATGAATTCAGTTGTGTCCATAAATAGAGTTTTATTGGAACATAATCATATTTATTCATTTCTGTGGTATATATGATTTTTTTTGTGCTACAATAAGACTCAGGAGGGCTTCCTCCATAGCTAAGCTGTAAAGAATCTGCCTCCAATGCAGGAGACTCCAGTTCAATTCCTGGGTCGGGAAGATCCCCTGGAGAAGGGATAGGCTACCCACTCCAGTATTCTTGGGCTTCCCTTGTGGCTTAGCTGGGAAAGAATCCTCCTGGGATGCGGGAGACCTGGGTTCGATCTCTGGGTTGGTAAGATCTCCTGGAGAAGGGAGGGGCTACCCACTCCAGTATTCTGGCCTGGAGAATTCCATGGACTATACAGTCCATCAGGTCACAAAGAGTCGGACACGACTGAGTGACTTTCAGTCACTTCACAAGATTCATGAGTCCATATGATACAATGATAACAAAATAAAGTAACAAACAGAGGAGATAAGGCACATATTCCCTACGGAAATTTTCAAATATTAGTGACAGAAGGAAAATAGCAATTAGAAAATCAGTAATCGTGGATGCAGAAATTAGTGGACAAAAGCTTTTTAGCAGAAATAGGATCTTTGTGCAGTCTCAAGGTATGTCCTACAAAATGATTAGTATTGAAAAAGGGAAAACAAAGAAAATTTACAAAATAAAAAGCAAGCACCACTTTTATCCAGTGGTCAAGAGCAAGGTTAACATCACAGGTAATAGACATACGTCTATTATATACCCCTGCTATGACTAAGAAAGACATGTGATCTCTGAGATATCCTTCCCAATAACAGATAACCTCAATCTATTCAAGAGAAAATACCAGAAAAACCAAACTGAGGGACATTCTATAAAATGAATAGCACTTTTCAAAAGCATAAGGTTTTTTAAAGAAAAGAAAATTCTGAGGCACTCTCCTACATTACAGGAAACTAAGGAGACATAACAGTTGAATGCAAAGCAAGATTCTGGACTGGATCCTGGAAAAGAAGAGGACAATATTTAAAAAAAAAAAATGAAGATTAAATTCACACAAATTTTCATGTAAATTATATATTTTGGTTAATAACATTGTATCAGTGTTAATTTCTTACTTTTGATAAATATTCTATGGCTAAATAAGTTATTAGCATAAGGCAAAACTAGTGGAAATATATATAGAAATTCTATATACTATTTTTGCAACTCTTCAGTGAATGTAAAATTATCTAGTCTAGTCATAGAAAGGTTTTTTTTTTTTTTTAATTAATGCTCTCTATTACCTTACCTTTTCTCCTTTGTCCAAGAGGTCCCTAACAATACTGAGGAGGGTAACAGATACACCATAGTTCCTTACTAAGCAGGCAGAGAATGGACAAACCAGCCTAGATAACCCTTAAGCTGCTTCCTAAGCCTGCTGACACTTTCTATTCCCTTCAGGAACAAACATAACCAGAAGCGAAAAGTGAGCAGAAGGAGAAAGTCAGAGTGGTTTATCTTCTTTTCATGCCCACAAGGAAGAAGAAAGACAGCTCTTAGAAACCAGAGGAGAGAAATGCTGAATATGATGTATTATTTCCACACTTTTTAAAATAATAATTAATTTTATTGCTGGAGGAATATTCTTCAAATAAAATCTAGGCATTGTACTAAACACAGTTCAAATAAGAAGTTTAGCATATTTATCATTTTACTCTTGTTCCTCATAGATGTTTAAACAGAATAAAAGCAAATAGCAATCTGATTCCCTCGTGTACATGGAGAAGATGGGCATAGCACTGCCTGGAATGGTAATTAATGAAGATAAGGTTTCCAAAGAGAAGAGATGAGATGATTTTTAAATCATCGTATTAAAATGTAAGGGAAAAGGTTTTTTTTTTTTTTTTTTTGGTTTACACATGTATTTCAGATCGCAAATTTTCAATAGTTCTTTGACTTCATTATTTTCATCCATAACCAGACAGAATGGGAGTGAGTATGCAAGAAAACAACGTGAGTGAGTATTGGCATTCTCACCTATGAATATCTTCAGCAAGTAGTTCAAACAAAAGTTAAATCCACTAAGTTGCAAAGTGTGTGTTTGTGTTAGTTGCTCAGTCGTGGCCGACTCTATGCAACCCCATGGACTGTAGCCCACCAGGCTCCTCTATCCATGAAATTCTCCAGGCAAGAATACTGGAGTGGGTTGCCATTCCCTTCTCCAGGGGATCTTCCAGACCCAGGGATTGAACCTGGGTCTCCTGCATTGCAGGCAGATTCTTTACTGTCTGAGCCACAAGGGAAGCCCAAGTTGCAAAGTAATTAACGGCAAATCTCTACTTAAATCACCAGCAATATCTTGTCACCTGAAGTGAATGATCCTTTTCCCTCTAAGTCCCAGAGGAAGGATAACAAATTCTGCAACTTAGAGGGTCAAGCAGATAAAAATAACTGAGTAAATTATTAAAAATTACTGATAAAAATAACTGAGGCAGTGGTAGGCACTGCACAAACACAGAAACCCTTGTCTCAAGAGTTAATTGTTGCTTTGCAGGAACATAAGCGAAATATTTTCAGACTTTTTTTTTTCCCCAAGAGAAGGCAAAACCCAAAAATTTTATATAAAATCTCTTCAGCATGTGATTTCTTTCCCACAGGAGTGTTAGTGCTACTTGGCATATGAAGTCTTTGCTTCTTTTCCAACAGAAGAATAGGCAACAGAGGCAGTGATATTCTAGGAGAGTAAGAGGATGGGGGTTTGTCCTTAATAAAAGACTATACACTTGCTAGAATTTGTTTTCTAAATCTTTGTTCAAAGACAAATGGGTAACAAAGGCTTAAAGAAGGTTTGATTTGCTCTAGAACACCTTAAAGATATTAATACACTAAAGCATATGTAAACCTCCAAGAGGAGATTATCATTCTCAATTTTTCCCTAAACTTTTCCAAGGATGAAAAGATATTTTATGGCTTTGGGAATGCTAAAATGACATGTATCTAAATTCATCTGCATTTATATATATTACGTATATTTATGAAGTTTTGTATTGGGTATTTCTGTACATTTGAACACACATCCATTTTCTTGGCCGTCTCATGTTTCAGAATTGCTATCTAAGTTTGACAAAGTGTGACCAGCAGATTGTTTTACCCCAGGCAAATGTGACTAGTATTCTTGAGTTGGGTGAAAGCAGATGTTTGCAGAGCTTTTCTCACATTTCTGATTTTGGTACTTGAGCCTGTTCTTTATGCTATGATTATGTCTCAGCACTCTATAATCATGCCTCATCAATTCACGCTGGTTCCGTGTATCCTTGGAGCGTTTCTTTTGTGAACCTCACTTGTCGTTGCCCTACTCCAGCTGGCTATGGGAGCCTGCTGAGATTCATTTTTCAGCACATGTTCTTCTGAGAGCAATTGTCATCTCAGTGCATTTAGATAACATATATATATATATATATATATATATATATATATACACACATACTTTTGTTTCTTTTGTTTGAAATGAAACTTTTATGCTATTGATAGTCAAAATTTGATGTGTGTTATAAGTAAAATCTCACTGAAATGCAATGAAAGCCTTTAACTGGTAATCAGGATATCCTGACATCAATGTTTTGCTTTGCCAGTTGTTGATCATAATGACTTCACAAGGCCAGACATAGTTACCCTGTGTTTCTTTACCTGTGAAAAGAGAAAATCATGCTAAATGGCTGTAATCACAAAGGTTGTGATATTCAAAGATAGTGGTTTTCAAATAAGAAAGCATTAAAAACATCTGTGGGGTTTCTTTAAATGCAAATTCCTGGGCCCCACACCAGATTTGATTTAGTAATTCAGGGGTGAGGTCATGAATTGACATTTTTACAAGTACCCTGGTAATGACGATAGATGGTTTTCCAGAAAACACTTTTTGTAACACTACACTGTGAAACATCAGGCATCAGCACAGTGCTATGTCCAACTTTGAACAATATACTAACTTAGTAAATTTCCTGATTCTATATGACTTTAATAATTTTAGAAGATTGCATGGGAACACAAGGCACAACAGTATAGTGGAAAGAGTAAGAACTCTGAAGTCACTTACACTTGAGATTGAATCTCATTTATCTCTGTAAACTCTTTGAACCTCAAGTTCTTCATTTCTCAAATAAGAGGACTAACATTGCTTAATAATGATCCTATAAGTGTTCAGTCCAGTTCAGTCGCTCAGTTGTGTCTGACTCTTTGCAACCCCATGGACTGCAGCACGCCAGGCTTCCCTGTTCATCACCAACTCCCGGAATTTACTCAAACTCATGTCCATTGAGTCGGTGATGCCATCCAACCATCTCATCCTCTGTCATCCCCTTCTCCTCCTGCCTTCAATATTTCCCAGCATCAGAGTCTTTTCAAATGAGTCAGCTCTTCACATCAGGTGGCCAAAGTGTTGGCCTATAAGGGTTGCTGCTGCTGCTGCTAAGTCGCATCAGTCGTGTCCGACTCTGTGCAACCCCATAGAGGGCAGCCCATCAGGCTCCTCCAAACCTGGGATTCTCCAGGCAAGAACACTGGAGTGTGTTGCCGTTTCCTCCTCCAGTGCGTGAAAGTGAAGTCACTCAGTCGTGTCCGACTCGTCGCTGACCCCATGGGCTGCAGCCTACCAGGCTCCTCTGTCCATGGGGTTTCCCAGGCAAGAGTACTGGAGTGGGGTGCCATTGCCTTCTCCGCTATAAGGGTTAAACACATGTAATTATGTGCATTACATTTAGATTTTAATTCCCCCTTCCTTCACCACCTTCCTCATAATTCCCTGTTCTCATTTTATTGCAAAGATCATTTGTCCACAATTCAGGCGGCTAACACAATAAAAAAGTTTAGTTATTTCAATATTTAACTGATGTTTTTTGTCTAGGCATGTACAAGTGACAGGGAGACTAGGTGATAAGAAAATAAAATGAAAGTGAATAATACACACCACCAGTTCTCAGAAAGTTTCATTCTAATAGATACTGAGAAGCACTAAGGAAGGATACAATGTCCAGTTTTGCAATTTGAGATAGGATGAGATGGTAGAGTCAAAGAATGCATCTGAGTGAAGATTTTGCCTTCACTTATCTTTATTTTTTTTCTTTTGTTTCCTTTGTTTTTTTTTTAATTACTTCACTTATCTTTAAAATGAGTTTGAGTAGCTAGAGAAGAAAGGTATTTTAGAAAAGTCTATAGAATAAGAGAGGTATAGAGAAGAACTATTTGTGTTTGGAACTAAAGCATATTATAACGGCAGAAAGTGAAGAGGAACTAAAGAACCTCATTATGAAGGTGAAAGAGGAGAGTGACAATGCTGACTTAAAACTCAACATTGAAAAAAATGAAGATTATGGCATCTGGTCCTATCACTTCATGGCAAATAGATGGAAAAAAATGTGGAAACAGTGTCACATTTTATCTTCTTGGGTTTCAAAATCACTGTGAATGGTGACTGCAGCCCCAAATTAAAAGACTCTTGCTCCTTGGGAGAATAGCTATGACAAACCTAGACACCATATTAAAAAGGAGAGACATCACTTTGCAGACAAAAGTCCAGAAATTTAAAACTATGGTTTTTCCAGTAGTCATGTATGCATGTGAAAGTTGGACAATAAAGAAGGCTGAATGCTGAAGAATTGAAGCTTTCAAGCTGTGGTGCTGGAGAAGACTCTTGCTAGTCCCTTGGACAGCAAGGAGATCAAACCAGTCAGTCTTACAGAAAATCAACCCTAAATATTCATTGGGAAGGCTGGGGTTGAAGCTGAAGCTCCAGTACTTTGGCCACCTGATGTGAAGAGCTGACTCATTGGAAAAGACCCTGATGCTGGAAAAGTTTGAAGGCAGAAGGACAACAAAGGGACAACAAAGGACGGATGGTTGGATGGCATCACTGACTCAGTGGACATGAGTTTGAACAAACTCAGGGAGATAGTGAAGGACAGGGAAGACTGATGTGCTGCAGTTTACGGGGTTTCAAAGTGTCAGACATGACTTAGCAACTGAATAACAACAACACACACACACACACACACATATATGCAAATAATATATATATAACTTGTTAATCATATGTATTTTTATTTTTTATCAACTTGGCAAATGGACTAATAATCATTTCCTTGTTCATAATTATACAATCAGGGCATATTTTAGCAGGGATACATCATCTGCTGCACAAGCATCACTCATATGACTGGCCATTGGAGCTGGTCACTGGGGGGACCTTAGCTAAAGTTATTTATTAAAAGTTGGGGTTCTGCTCCGTGTGGACCTCTCCACATGATCTACCTTAAAACCAGCTTCCAAGAATGAGTATTATTGACAAGAGTGAAAGCAGAAGCAAACCTCTTTAAGCCTGGCTTTTGGGGTTGAATCTTAGTCACATCTGTAAAGTTATTGGGCCTCAATCTCTTCATCTGTAGAATGATAATAGTAAGCTTACATCATAGAGATGACACACAGGGTAATATATGCAAACTCATTAATTGAATTTAGATATTAGGTAAACAGCATGACTTCTACTATATTCTAATGGAGAAACTCAGTCATGAGTGAGTGTATGGTGATTGTGACGGTGACTGGACACCACCTCTCAATGGGAAGAATATAAAGATGTTATGGCCATCATCACTACTACAGTGAGAGCAAGAGGAGCAGGGCTAAAGAAATGACAGAGATCAAAACATGGAGAACTTTATAAACTATCCTAAATGCTTCACTTTCATCTTGAAGCCAAGAGTCATTTTAAACAGTGGAGAGACAGGCACATACTTGGTTTGTAATTAAGAGTAATAGAGGAAAATGTAAAATGTAGAGTCATGCCAAATCAGCTCAACGGGTCAGCAGTTTTTGACCTTTATCGAAACCAGGACACCGTTGAATCCCTAAACCAGGACACCGTTTGTATACTGTAGTTACAAAAGTCTCATGTTGTTTACATCATCTTCTGGCCTGGGGACCTGCTAACATCTTACGACTCTTTATTGATAAGGGTTGATCAGCCAGAACACTTTTTCTAAAAGGTATTCTTGTATCAGGCACAAAACGTACCTGAGCTACGTTTTTTAAAGAATGCAGACACAGTAGATTATGACAAGGAAAAGATTCATTAACTCAAGGTTTAAAAGTAAAACCTGTTTTTTGTAATCTATCTTATGCCTTGAGCCTAACAGAAAAGAATGTGTTCCCATAAAGTCATGGTACAGCAAGCCGAAATAATGTAGCACAAAGGTCAGTTCTTTAGCAAAAATCACCAACTAGATTAACAATTGTCTTATTATTTATATTAAGGCTAAACCTTTATTTATATAAGTCTCTAACTATTATACTTTTATTATACAGGCTAAGCACGTTAAGAGAAAAAACATAGCAAGTA
The DNA here is from genome assembly GCA_024291935.2 of Okapia johnstoni. Classification (NCBI taxonomy): domain Eukaryota; kingdom Metazoa; phylum Chordata; class Mammalia; order Artiodactyla; family Giraffidae; genus Okapia; species Okapia johnstoni. The sequence goes on from CM044317.1 coordinate 50,898,864, forward strand.
AATATAGACTGAATAACAGTTTCATAAAGTAATATTTCTTATGTTTTCCAATAGACTTTCTCCCCCACGAAGGGTTCTGTGCCCATTGGGACTTTTTGTGCGTTCAGGCTCTCAATGTCGTTTATTGCTAAGGAGCAGCCATGCACATTGGCTCTAAAGGCACAGGCAAATTTATCAAACAAACTAATATGCTAGCAAGAGGAGTTTAGATTAAAATACTCTTTATCATGGATAATCTTATAGGGTGCCACCGTTCGGGGAGCATGTCGATTAAAGTTTTAAATTGATCTGTTTGGGAAAATATCAGGGAAGGCCTTCTGCCTAAATCACAGAAATTAGGGAGAGGTTTATTATAGCAAGCATAAGAAAGATAGGTATCATCTTCAAGGTGAGCACCGAGGCAGCGATACTGTTATTGTATTAATTTTATTTTTGTCAAGGTTTATTGAGATAGATTGGCATATAAAGTTGTGTAAGTTTAAGGTATAATACTCAATGATTTGATAAACACATACTGTGAAGGTATTGCCACAGTGAGGGTAGTCAATACATCAATCACCTCACATAGTTACCTTTTTTTTTCTATGTAAGAATTTTAATATCTACTATCTTAATAATTTGCAAGTACAAAATCTAATATTGTTAACTATATTCACTATGCCTTACATTGTATCCCCAGAACTTACTAATCTTATAACTGAAGTTGGTACCCCTTGACCACCTTCACTTCTCCGTTGGCAATAATAATTTACTCTCTGTTTCTATGAATTTGGGTAGTATAGATTAAGGGAATAATTGAGGTCAAACAATATTTGTTTTTCTCATATTTATTTCAGTTTGCATAATGCCCTCAAAGTTCATCCCTATTGTTGCAAATGATAGCATTTTCTTATTTTTATGGCTAAACAACACATATTTGCAAAGTTTTCGGTCTTTCACCATTGATAATGATGTTAGCTATGGGCTTTTCATAGATGGATTCTATTATGTTGAGGTAGTTTTCTTCTATCACTAGTCCATTAAGTGTTTTTATCATGAAGAGGTCTTGAATCTTGTCAAATGTTTTTTCTGCATCAATTGATATAATTATGTATTTTTTTGTCCATTCCATTATGTGCTATATTACATTGGATGATTTTCATTTTTTATTTCGTATGTTGAACTGTACTTGAATTCCAGAAATAAATCTCACTTTATCATGTAATATAAACCTTTTAATGTGCTGCTTAACTCAGTTTGCCAGTGTATTGTTGAGATTTTTACACAAATAATCATTAGAAAGATTGGTCTATAGCTTTGCTGTATTGTCTTTGTCTGGCTTTGGCATCAAAGTAATGATGTCCTCATAAAATGAGGACTTATTTCTTCTTCTTTAATTTCTTGAAAGCTTCAAGAGTATTGGTACTAATTCTTCTTCAAATGTTTGGTAAATCTGTTTAGTGAAGCCACATGAACCTAGGCTTTGTTGGGTTGCAGGGCGACAGGGGACTTGATTATTGACTGAAATTACTTACCAGTTACTGGTTTATTGAGATTTTTCTATTTCTCCATAATTCAGTCTGAGTAAGTGGTGTTTCTAGGAATTCATACACTTCTTTTAGGATATCAAAAATGCTGGTGTACAATTGTTCATGACTATGTCTTATAATTCATTTATCTGCTTGTGTCATTGGCAGTAATACCCCCTTTCATTTCTTTATATACTGTGCACCCACTAAGATAGACTTACAGTTTTTAAAAATATTTTTATCACTTATATTCTAGGCACCAAAGTTGTAATAACACAGGTTACTATATCTATCCATGTGTTAAAGTTACTACAAAACTTTATATTTTAATTTAGCTTCATGTTGCCATCTAGCATCCTTTGGTTCCCTTTGGTGTTTCATGTGGAGTTGGCCTTGTGTTAATAAACTCCCTAAGTTTTTGTTTATCTAGGAATATTTGAATTTCTTGTTCACTTTTGAAGGATTTTTTTCTGAATGTAATGTTCTTTGTTGACGGTTTTAGTCTTTAAGCATCTAAGTGTGTTATCCCAATCTGTACTGGCCTATAAAGTTTATTCTGAGAAATCTGCTAATAATCTTATGGAAGTTTTCTTTTATGTGATGAGACACTTTTCTATTGCTGCTTTCAGGATTCTTCGTGACTTCTGGTAGTTTATTAAAATGAATGTGTAACTGTGCAGTTCTATTTGAATTTATCCCAAGTGAAGTCTTTGAGGTTTTCAAAATTATATGTCAGTTTATTTCATCAGATGTGGGAAGTTTTCAGCCATTATTTTTTTGAAACAAGCTTTCCGTCCCTTTTTGTCTCTTCTTCTGGAATTTCTATAATGTGTATTTCAGTCCATTTGATCAGTTCAGTTCAGTCGCTCAGTTTGTGTCCGACTCTTTACGACTGCTGCTACTGCTAAGTCGCTTCAGTCGTGTCCGACTCTGTGCGACCCCATAAATGGCAGCCCACCAGGCTCTGCCGTCCCAGGGATTCTCCAGGCAAGAATACTGGAGTGGGTTGCCATTTCCTTCTCCAGTGCATGAAAGGGAGAAGTGAAAGTGAAGTCGCTCAGTCGTGTCCGACTCTTAGCGACCCCATGGACTGCAGCCTACCAGGCTCCTCCGTCCATGGGATTTTCCAGGCAAGAGTACTGGAGTGGGGTGCCATTGCCTTCTCTGCCTCTTTACGACTAGACGGACCTTTGTTGGCAAAGTAATGTCTCTGCTTTTTAATATGCTGTCTAGGTTGGTCACAGCTTTTCTTCCAAGGAGCAAGCATCTTTTAATTTCATGGCTGCAGTCACCATCTGCAGTGATTTTGGAGTCCCCAAAATAAAGTCTTTTCCATTTCCACTGTTTCGCCATCTATTTGCCATGAAGTGATGGGACCGGATGTTATGATCTTTGTTTTCTGAATGTTGAGCTTTAAGCCAATTTTTTCACTCTCCTCTTTCACTTTCATCAAGAGGCTCTTTAGTTCTTCTTCACTTTCTGCCATAAAGGTGGTGTCATCTGCATATCTGAGGTTATTGATATTTCTCCTGGCTATCTTGATTCCAGCTTGTGCTTCATCCAGCCCAGGGTTTCTCAAGATGTACACTGCATATAAGTTAAACAAACAGAGTGAAAATATACAGCCTTGATGTACTCCTTTTCCTATTTGGAACCTGTCTGTTGTTCCATGTTCAGGTCTAACTGTTGCTTCCTGACCTACATACAGGTTTCTCAAGAGGCAGGTCAGGTGGTCTGGTATTCCCATCTCTTTCAGGATTTTCACAGTTTACTGTGATCCACGCAGTCAAAGGCTTTGACATAGTCAATAAAGCAGAAATAGATGTTTTTCTGGAATTCTCTTGCTTTTTCGATGATCCACCGGATGTTGGCAATTTGATCTCTAATTCCTCTGCCTTTTCTAAACTCAGCTTGAACATCTGATAGTTCACTGTTTACGTACTGTTGAAGCCTGGCTTGGAGAATTTTGAGCATTACTTTACTAGCGTGTTAGATGAGTGCAATTGTGCAGTACTTTGAGAATTCTTTAGCTTTGCCTTTCTTAGGGATTGGAATGAAAACTGACCTTTTCCAGTCCTGTGGCCACTGCTGAGTTTTCCAAATTTGCTGACATATTGAATGCAGCACTTTCACAGCATCGTCTTTTAGGATTTGAATTAGCTCAACTGGAATTCCATCACATCCCCTAGCTTTGTTTGTAGTGATGCTTCCTAAGGCCCACTTGACTTCACATTCTAGGATGTCTGGCTCTAGGTGAGTGATCATACCATCATGATCATCTAGGCCGTGAAGATGCTTTTTCTATAGTCCTTCTGTGTATCCTTGTCACTTGTTCTTAATATCTTCATCTTTTTCTATATCCATACCATTTCTGTCCTTTATTGAGCCCATCTTTGCATGAAATATTACCTTGGTATCTGTGATTTTCTTGAAGAGATCTCTAGTCTTTCCCATTCTATTGTTTTCCTCTATTTCTTTGCACTGATCACTAAAAAAAGCTTTCTTATCTCTCCTTGCTATTCTTTGGAACTCTGTATTCAAACGGGAATATCTTTCCTTTCCTCCTTTGCTTTTGGCTTCTCTTCTTTTCTTAGCTCAAACAGTCATTTTGCTTTTTTTGCATTTCTTTTTCTTGGAGATGATCTTGCTCTCTGTCTTGTACAATGTCACGAACCTCTGTCCATAGTTCATCAGGCATCTGCCTATCAGATCTAGTCCCTTAAATCTATTTCTCACTTCCACTGTATAATAGTTAGGGATTTGACATAGGCAATTAGCTAGGCAATGGAGAGGGTAAAAGCACCCCAGGTAGATGGAAGACCATAGATGAAAACTGAATATTTTCTTTTAGTGAAAAGATAATTTCTAGTGATTTCTCTCCACTTCGGTTCGGCAGTGTCAACTATGTGAAAAGATGTGAAGGTCTTTTCAGCATTGTTTTTTTTTCTGTTGATCATTGGGTTAGCAATCCAGTGTTAATTTCTTAATGACAGCATTAAGGCAAACTTCTAATTAAATGGTGAGTGCTTTTAAAAATAGAATTAGGGAAACATTCTAAAATCCTAGGCATTATTACTTGGATCGACACAAAATAGAGAATTTCTTTTTTCATTGAAATTGTGGCAAGCCCCCAAATATGACTAATTCCAAACTTTTAACAGTCAAAGCAGCATGATGACTTCTAATGACTAAGCTGTAAGCTGCATATAGAACATCCACATATAGGCCAATACACAGACATGAATTTTCTATTTTGTTCTGTTTTTAATTTTCAAAAGTTTTAGTTTGCAATCTTACTTTGGTTTCAAACTGAAAAAAGCAAACAAACAAAAACCAAATAACTTAATGATGAAATATTTTTTCCTTTTCAAATAAACTACCTAAAGCTTCAAAAATAACTGCTGAATGGATGAAAAATTAATCTGTTTCAAAACTCTAGAGGAACTTCCAGTATAGTCACATGCTAATAGTCTAATTCTAATAAAAACATCTTTTGTTTCTTAAATATCATTACTCTACATTTTAGAAAGATCTTTTCTATACACTCAATGGCATGGCCTCATCAGTACTTCATGGAAGCTGACTTTAAGTCAGTATAAAATCACACAGAGATGAAACAAATACAAAATGAGCCTGCCAAGTAGATTAAATTCCACTAAGGATGGAAAATGCCGTAAGATCATACTGAATATTGATTTGTACTTCATTCTTTGATTTTCATTTTTATTGGATCTTATTTTTTATTAGGATTTGAATTAGCTCAACTGGAATTCCATCACATCCCCTAGCTTTGTGACTTAGATGTACATAAATATTTTCTTTACTATTTACAAGAGAGCAAGGATATTGCAGGAAATTCCCAATTATGTTGTTTGTGCTGAGGAGGGAAGCTTTTGTTTGGGGTTTTTTGTTTGTTTGGTTGGTTTTTAAATAGACTTTATTTTTTTAGAGCAGTTTTAGGTTCACAGCAAAACTGAGCAGAAGATACAGAAATTTCCCATATACCCTCCTATCTGCCATGCATCCACAGAATCCCCTCTGACCAACATCCCTCACCAGAGTGCTTCATAAGTTACAATCCATGAACCTACACTGAATCATTATCACTCAGAGACCATAGTTTACATTAGGGTTCATTCTTGTTATACATTCTGAGTTTGGAGAAATGCACAGTAATATGGACCTACTATTATAGTGCTACACAGAGTAGATTCATTGCCCTAAAAACCCTGTGTGCCCTGCCTATTCAACCCTTCTTCCCTGTTAACTTCTAGCAACCAGTGACCTTTTTCCTGTCTCCATAGTTGTGCCTTTCCCAGAATGTCATATGATTGGAATCATATGGTATGTAGCCTTTT